>OW679201.1:89516340-89890257 GCA_940337035.1 Agriotes lineatus
GCATATCGTTTATAAAAATACATTTAGCGCCGGGTGCAGCTGTACGCCTGACGTCTGAGAACTGCAGCATACAAAATCCTACAAAGTTACTGTAGTACAGTAGTGAGAACAACTTTAATAAACTGGTGGCAAGCTAGCACAGTACTCTTAAGGCAATACTATAACTCTACCGGGTATGCGCTACAAAACTTATTTTGTATATGCAAATTCAAAATTGGCCGTAACTCAGACATGCGATACGTTATCAACGAAATAGGCTCTGCTTGGCTGCAATGATTTCCAGGGTGGTTGTCAAACGACTGATGGAGAGATGATACGAGGTTCCTTCAAATATATCAAATCCGATATTCAGATGAAACTCGGCCCACGCAACGAGACGAAAATGGCATTTTGGATTGGTAGGTTGTGTTTTTGGATCTTGCAATATCCAACAACGTAGCAATTTACCAATTGTCGGGTCGACTCATACCCTCTGCTTCACCTTAGTTGACTGGCTAAGACTCCTTCAATGTGCTAAATTTGAGAGTCGGATTGCTGATCCCTTCTCTGCGTGCATAAAAAGCAGTGGCAGGGTTCAATTTTAAACTAACCTAACAACTTTCAAATAATTGTGTAGAGAGTTATCAGCCTGCAGATAACTAACAAGCTATGCCATTACGATTCAGTAATTCATATGGAAGTGATAACGTTTTATTTTATACACATCATAGGCGTCTCTACATAACGTTGACTCAAACAGGCGATAATAGTTAATTTTATTATTGCTACATCATAAGATTTTATATATAACAATGGAAATAATGAGTAAAACTATTGTATCTAGAGTTACAATTAAATAGTTTCTTAAAATCAAAGGTGAACATAGAACGCTGGGATACATATATTAATTTTTAACATTAGAGAATTATTGCTTTGGCATTGATAAATAAAATATAGTGTAACAACTCAGTTGTTTAACATTTAGGTAACTAAACATAGCACATAGATGCATAACAGTATTTGCTTAAAATATATGGCAGAAATGTCTGTCTTCCATTTGGTTGGGTTACGGAAAACTGATGATCTTTGGAAATATAGTCCTTTTGAGGGTTTAATTTGGTATCAAACAGCAAAAATAAATCACGGAAATTTTTTATTAGGTAGGTCGAAGTGAAGCTTTAGCTATGAGAAAGTAAATCCACTTTATTCATATCGACTTCCATGACTTCTGTAAAATTATTATTGTTTTTGGTAAAACTTATAAATCGAGCATGTTGCTTTAATGATACAATTTAATCATTTAGACTTTAGAAATTTTGACAGGCCTAACGTTAGTTTTGGACCTTAATTTATAACTTCAATTCTGATGCATTATATCGCCAAGAATGTATTTTAAATAACCCTAACACAAATACGCAGCTTCTCATTTTTCAGGGTTTAGGAAATAAATTAATGTTCAGTCGTGATTGCCCCAACTGATTATTTGAAAGCAAATCCTTCTGATTAGCATTCAAATCCGCTGTCGCCTAAAGATAATTAAGGGAGCTTTATACAATGCTAATAAAGCAGTCGAGGTTCTTCAAGACTCGCATCGCGGCATTTCGAATGCAGAAAATCTGCTCATTTGTTAGAGCTGCAACTTCTTAACGAGATCCTTTGAAACTTCGTCAATACAGGTTCGAAGTAATTTAATTGTAGCTCCTATACTTCCCTAATTGGGTTTCGGTCGGAGGTAGTTGCACTAGTAACTAACTATGACGTACACTAAACGTGTTTTAGCCAGCGATTGGTTGCAGTAGCCTGATTTTCCATGACACACTTTTTGCACCCTTCTTTTGTACGAACGCTTTAAACAGCGTATATTTTGAGCAATCCCTTCGAGCCAAACCTTACTGAAAAGCTACATTTACTGTTCATCTGCTGATCATGAATATTAATTACAAAAACATGGAAAAGTGTACAATGAACTGTTCTCCCTGGGCATGTTTTAATGACAATGAAAAGAGAATGCCTTGCGGTATTTGATTGTGTGGAAAGCAATTTCAGAAGCAGTTCCGCTGTAAAGCAGACGCTCGGTTGACGTAAATGTAATTATTATAGGTATTTCTAATCATATTTTTTACATAAAATACATTACCCTCAGAAATTTTATGACATACACAGTCTTCTTCTTCATCTTCTTCATACATCTTCCTAGATGGAGTCGGCGACGTGGCTATCTTTTCATGTTCATTATACCTGCACTATTAATCGGTCGTTGCAACTTAGTTCAATCAAATGATGCTTAAAAAGGGCGAATAGAGGAAAGTTTTGCTGAAGTTTTGGTATTTGGTTCCTATATGTTTTTTTGGGTCGCTGTACATGAATATCAGGTTTGCCAACAAGAATTTTGACCAAAAACACGTTTTTTTAAGTAAAAACGGTGTAAAAAACAATATTTTATTAGTTTTTCTAAAATTACTCGAAAACTATCCAAGTTCGTAAATGTTGAACCTATATAAAATGAAATAAAATAAAATTTCCTACATTTTATGTACTTGATTTTTTTTCTCCGACCTATCGTTCAGCCACGAGAGCGCCGCGAAGTTATAGTCCAGTCAAATTGTAGAAAGAAGGGGAAAGTTTTGGTGGAGTTTTGATATTTGGTTCCTATATGTTTTTTGGGTAGCCGTACACGAATATCAGGTTTGCCAATAAGAATGTTGACCGAAAACACGTTTTTTAAGCAAAAACGGTGTAAACACAAGTTTTTTTTTTTCTAAAATTACTCGAAAACTAACCAATTTTGTAAATGTTGAACCTATATGAAATGAAAGAGAATAAAATATCTTACATTTTATGTATCAGAGGTTTTTCTCCGATTAATCGTTCAGCCGCGAAAGCGCCGCGAAATTATAGTACAGTCAAATGGCAGAAAATAGGGGAAAGCTTTGGAGTTTAATATTTAGCTCCTATATGTTTTTTGGGTCGCTGTACGCGAATATCAGGTATGCCAACATTTCATTTATGCAGATCCATTTTAGATACCATTTTTGATTTATGCAAAATGAAAATTTTTCGAGTTACTTTGAAATGAACTGAAATAATTCCCTTTTTTTGCTTTTAACACCTAACTTCGAGGCGCTCTCGCGGCTGAACGATTGATCGGAGAAAAAAACCTTTCGCACATGAAATGTAGGAAATTTTATTATCTTTCATCATAGCGGTTTTCGAGTAATTTTAGAAAAACTAAAAAGAATCAGTTTTTACACCGTTTTTGCTTAAAAAAACGTGTTTTCGGTCAAAATTCTTGTTGAAAAACCTGATATTTGTATACAGCGACCCAAAAAACATATAGGAACCAAATATCAAAACTCCACCAAAACGTTCCCCTATTTTTGACCATTTGACTGAATTATAACTTCGCGGTGCTCTCGCGGCTGAACGATGGCTCGGAGGAAAAAACCTTAACGACATAAAATGTAGGAAATGTTATCTTCTTTTATTTCATATAGATTCAACATTTACGAAAAATTTATAGCTAGGGTAATTTAGAAAAACTAAAAAAATTAATTTTTATATCGTTTTTGCTTTAAAAATAGTTTGTTATACATCAAGGTAGCGAAGCGCAGTATTATAATCTGAGCGCATATTAGATACTGAGTATAAAAAACGTCGAATTTAATTTTGGCTAAATTTTGTAATTATATTAGAAAAAATAGCACGCTGAATATGTTATAGAAGTAATTTTTCCATGTTCGTAATAAATTAATCCACTCGTTTTGCATCGTTCGTTCGTAAATTGAACGTTGAAAAACTCTCACTTTTCTTAACTTGTAAAACAATGTACTATTAAATACGCCTAACATGAAGCTGAGTGACGAAAATATGTAACTTACCTAAGTATACAGGGTGGAGCATTGGATAATTTAATTGTTTGACAGCAAATTTCTATTTAGATTTTATAGAACACTACGTGGTGATTCAATTGGCGCAACTTGAGTATTTTTTGTTGGCTCAGTTAGAAAATATTTTTTACCCCTATATACGAATGTAAAATTTTTGTCGCCTGTTAGGGGTTTCCCGAAAATATACGTTTGGCTATCTGGTCGGTTTCCAATGGCAGTGGGAGGGAATATAATACAGGGACTACTGTTGCCATTAGAGACGGGAGGCAATGTGATTAATAATAAATCAGCTAACCTCCTGGTTTTCATATTTAAATATTTTTGAATGCAGCTGAATACAAGAGAATGATACATTTTACTCCTTAGTAATACAAATAGCTATAAAAAATGTATTAAGTAACTAAACATTTTAAAACAAAATATCAATTTGGTGTTGATCAGGGACTGTTGAAAGTTGACAGGTGACTGATAAACCTAGTTGAAAACCGTTGATTGAAATAAGAATTTGTACAGCAGATACAAAAACAGCTACAAAAACAGCTACAAACTATGAAAACTAAGAATGTTTTATCTAACGAGATCGTATCAACAATAAACAATGTTACCATTCCAACTACTTAAACTTTTTGAAAACAAAAAACAGGTAAATTAACATAATTGAGGATACTTATTCTTTCACAAGTCCAAACACTAACATGTACCTATATTTTACAGATTGTTATAGTAATTGTCCCTTTGTCCTATATTTTAAACCAATGTTTCTGATGAAGCTAACAATCATTTAGCGAAACGTAAAAGATATTTTTTCTACTCCTTGTTTCGAAAGTACGCTTTTGCTCTCTGAAATTAGGGCCCAAAGTAGGCAATGTCCTCCCTAGGGAGAAAAATAAATTCTTAGGGAGAAAAAAAATGTTTTCTCCCTAGGGAGCAAAATATCAATTTTTCTCCCTAGGGAGCAAAATAAAATTTTCTCTAAATAAAATTGATAAAAAAATCAGAATTTATTTATTAACATTAATTGTACAATTATTAAGATTACTAAAAATGACCTTAGATGATACAGATTCGATAACATACTGGATCTTGATAAACGAAATTTAGAACGAAATCCAAAATAATAAATCATAGAAATGATTTTAAAAGTGAGTCGTAGATTATTATTTCTGCCCTCGCTCGCTGACGCTCGCTCTGGCATAAAAATAATCTGCGGGAGGCAATCTTACACTTTCCTCTCTAGTAATACAAATAACTATTTAAGTAGAGATAATTTCAATTATGTGTTATGAGAAAAACGACAAAATTTTTTACGTACTTTGTTAAAAAAATGTAAATTAGGTGATTTTATCTCTAAATCTATAAAATAGATGTTTTTTGTGAGGAAAGTAGAACTCTTTTGGGAAGTGTTATTTCCGATCCAGTGAACGTCTGTTTTATAATTTCACTTAAAAGAATAACCAAACACGAACAAAATTTTTAAACGAGCCGGTACTTCAGACCATAAAAAAGTAAAAGAAGCGTCCAAAATCCAAACCTAATCGGAGATCAACAGGACTTTATTTGTCGTACAAAATGCGATAGTTGCTGTTTTCGACTCGCCAGATAAATTAGGCTTCTATTGCTCGGAGAATAACCTATTGCGGTTTGCTTATTATGTAACTTATCTTATTTTTTGCGTTATGGAGATTTAGCACCCAATCGAGGTCAGTAATTCAGCAATTGAAATACCACAAAGTAATTCAATTACCTCGAGTAATTTCAATTACCACAGGTAATTCAAATACTTGTAAAGTAGTTTAAATACTTTAGAGTAATTTTCTTACATAAAAGTAATTGAGTAATTGAATGTAGTAATTAATTACTTTCAAAAAGTAATTTTCAAGTACTTTTTTACAAAAATGGCAATTCGCAATTATAATTACCGCATTTTGAAAAGTAATTCAATTTCAAGGCAAATACACAGAAAGGAATTTAATTAGTAATTTAATTAAAAAGTAATTAATTACTGCCCAGCTCTGTGTAGATACTATTTTTTGCACAACCAAACGGCTTAATACCTGAATTCCTAAAAAATTTCGACAATATTTTAACTGTCAACCTGACAATACAGCTCTTTAAAACGTCAAAATTAAAATAGTCATATTTGGTAACTTAGCAATTTATTAGTTACCATAGTGAAAATTGTTTATTTTGCTTTCTCTCCCGTGGTGGAGCAAATCAACTTCACGACCTAAAGATAGCCCAATAACGGTGCGCTCTGAGACTAGTAGTGCAAAAAAAATTTTACCGATCAAAATTTTTGTTGGGAAACCTAATATTCATGTACAGTGATCCAAAAAACATATAGGAACGAAATATCAAAACTCCACTAAAACTTTCACCTATTTTTTACCATTTGACTAGACTATTAGAGATTACTTATCGTCGACGTGAGAGTTTGTTTGAAATGCTTGTAGACGTTTAGCAATCATCCGTTGTTTACTAATTTAATTTCATCGTAACTTTGTGACTTGTACAACAACCTGTTGGTTATCACTGTGTTTTCTGATTTTGTGCTATACGATTCATTTATTAACTACAGTAAACGAGTATTTTTACATATATACGTGGGATACCCGGGCATTATGCAAATAAGCAAACCATTTCTCTTCCAATCTTTTTTTTAGAGATTTAAAACAGGATATTTAGGTCTACCTTTCTTAGATATTGAACTAGATCTTGGATGTTCCAAACCTATCATTTTGCTTAATTTGTGAACATTGACCATTTCTTACATCAAACCTGTTTATACTAGTATTTCTGCAATCGATAGATTATACCCAATAAGCTCAATTTGTACCTCTAAATATCTCACCTCTTGAAATTGTTCGGTAGGCACTTACTATGTGGTATCACCTAAGACTAAGAGGGAACTGTTATCTGTGAAAATGGTAAAAATATTTGAAGCCATTTTTGATAACAAAAAATTCCTCCTTTTTTTACTTGTTTGACTCTTTTGAGGTATCATACCAAAGCTTCATGAAATGTTCGTAAATTTTCATGGAAATGTCTCTGTATGAAACCCGCCCCCCCCCCCCCCAAAGATAATCCCTCCCTGACACATTTGGGTAGACATCGACTATGGGGCATCATCTATATGAGTAAAAGGGAAATGTAATCTGTAAAAATGATCAAAATATTCAATCGTTTTGGAGTAAAAACCCTAACCTGTGTAGGCCTAAATTCACCGGCTGAAATCTGAATCACCCACAGGCCTTTGTCAGGTCTTACTTGTGCATGCACTAAACGTACTAAATTTCTACGTATATGGTGGTACTCTTATTAACCTCTTACTAAGTTTGGTTTATGGTGTAACAGTAAACTTATAATTGAGCGCCAATGTAACCTGCCTACCTAATACTTAAATGGTTAACTCTTGTACTTTCGCTTGAAACAATAGAATTGGTTGCATTTGTACCTTTCACCTATTATAGAGCTAGGTTTACCTGTAATTTAAACGGGTGCTTGTAATTAACTTGTATCAGAATCATCGTTCTTATTATAAACCTATTCATATTAACTTTGGATTGATATATGGCTAATGCAAGTAATTTATTTGACAAACCCTTTTGGAATCTGTTTTGGGTCGTAACGAATTTGGTTACGCAAAATTTTAACGAATTTAAGAGTTCTCGTAAGGATAGTAATGGACTCATCAATTGTATTAAAATACTCTTTCATACCTCCCCCTGATAATTTAAACTTCCCATTGCTGATTTTAGAAGAGAACCGCACGCCGTCTTCACTGTAGCTATTCGGCCCTCCGATTCGTTCTTGTAACGTGAACGTTTGTTTTCTAAGATTAGAAGCTGCTCACAATAATTGAGTCTGACTAGGCTGGTGCTTTAGCCAAAAATGATTTGCCGTTCGTGTCATTGTAACACACAGTTCTCTTGGTTAGTAAACTGTCTATATAGATATCTTTGCTTATAAAACGTTAACTAATTTTATATTCTTTTGTTTCGACACTTTTATGATTAAGGACGTTAAACACATTTTCATCTGCAGCTTCCTTATTTACAGATCAATATAAAGAGAAAATTATTTTAATTGGAATAAGACTATCTAGGTGATATGCTAACAATCTAGTTGGACTCTGCCGGTAGACTATCGCTCGGAACAAGTAAAATGCCATACATAAACTCTAATTATATTATAGACCACACATAAATTGTAATCCTGTTATATGATTCGAATAGATGCATGCGATTTGAAACATTTTAAAAAAATCAAAAATCTAAAAACGTATTTTTTCATAGCTAGCCGTACAAATAAAACAATCAAATATTGCGGGTCACATTGGCCACGAAAATTGGAGAGTTATCGAAGTAATTCTACAAATTGATGAGACAATTTATGATAATCTAATTGCAATGGAACCAGATTTTCTCTAAAGTTAAAGAAGACATTTTGAAGTCGTCTGATTTTTTTTAATAAAAGGAGGAACATAAATCAATACGCGCGTCACGGTTTGGCTGATAGAATTTTAATTTTAAATAACGGCCGTTAACTAACAGAAAATTAAAGGAGTTTGATCAGTTGGAGCTTTACATTGCACTAAAAAGGATAGATTCACTGTATTATTTATCTCTTCAAAGCCACTCATCAGCGTCGAAAATGCCGAAGCACAGCGTGATTCGAAATGGTACCATCCGATTTAATAATAGCATTTGCTGTAAAAGCATCACCTGAGTCCGAGTGTTTCCATGTCATGGGGCATTAAGCAGGAAGCAGAGGCAAAACCTTCCGGACGAGTTCCTCGCCGATCACTTTGAAACCGTAGGCTTAGAATCGAAGGGGTAAATTAGGTCTGAAAATAAACCGCTTGATTCGCTACTCTAAAGCATATATGCCACGAAGTTTATTAAAGGTGATGTTGCGTAATATAAGGCAAGAACTTCAAACTTGCGATAAAGAATGCCCCAATGGCGATTACTGCATGCGTTGATGCGTTTAACTCACCTCATATTTTAAATTGGTATCTAAGACAAACGGTAACTTGGAGAACTTAAGAAAAATATTTCCATTTACAAACAAGGAAATAACGTATATATTTTTTCTCCTTTAACTTAGAAAACAATGTGTAGTACGTAGCAAATTTTGAAGCACAGAAACATATGTCTGTGCCGAAATCGGAACTAGAGCTAGAAAATTGGAAAAAGTTACATCTCCAGTTAAAGTTAACAAATCATTTTGGCGATATTTACAAGTGTTTAATTACCTCCAAAACATGATGCAGAATAATCAGATAACCTTTATATTTAAAAGTTAATGGTGATATAACTGATCTTATTTTTATAATTACAACAACTCAAATGCAGAAAAACCTCGCGCATATGTAAATGATAACAAGACATAGGCTACAAAATATATCTTCTAGAAAGTGTAGGCAAGTCCTATGTAAGCCAAGCAAAAATATTATAATAAAATCTGGAAAGTATAAGGTGAGAATAATTTTGAATCTGAATCTCGAGAAGCATTTGTAACAAGGCGTCTTTCACCTACCTACACTTACTGAATTATCACCTTTATTTGCCCTGGGTTCGCTAGCTGATTCAGTCGGTATGCTTATGAGACTCTTTTTTATATTCGCAGAGTGACTAAGGGAAACTAACATCAAGATCTTTCTGGTTGACACCTGTACAGTTGTACTCGCCAAGGTACATATGAATGACCAGAAAAATCCCAACAGTTTGCATTAAGGGCATATAATCTGTGAACAAATACACACACACGAAAATACATATAAGTACATGCAAAATACAGTGCTAACACGCCACCTATATAAAAATGGTTCAAACAAATACGTAGTTCATTAATCGGCGCAAAGTTAAATGGCGTGCACTAATAAACTGAGCGCGACGCTGTCCCTTCTTGAACGGCGTGTAACTAGACACCGGTCTTTGAAGATAGTGCAGGTACGTTACGATGACGTAACTGCGAAGCTCGATCAGCGAGTAATACCCCGTGTTAACAGCCACGAGGGTAGTGATAGGCTCCAATGTTGCAATAGAATTTCATTTGCACGGTGAATATAGCTAGCAACTAACCTTGTTTGGATATTCCCGATGCTCTAGCCGTCTGCTAAGGCAGGTGCTCCTCCTATGAGGTTGCCACGATAGCTGTTTTTTAACCAGGCTGCAACTGCGACAGGATTTGGCTCCTTTTGGGCACTGGCTTCTCTTTCAGAGGCACAATGCGCCGACGGCGAATTATTTCCGGCCACAGCACAGTATATGATGCGCTGTATAGGGCTGTTATTAGCCCTCTTCTTGTTGTTGGTAATTCACGAGTTCGGTCAGCGAACTCGCAATGACCCGCACTTGTTGGCAACCTTGGTGCGAATGCCTAATCCCCCTGGCTTTGGCGCCAATTCTACATCTTGCAGGCGTCCAGCCTTCATTTCTTATCGGCCGGTTATTTCCATGCGAAAACTGCACTGTCAACAAATTCCGTCACGAGTTTGCGTCGCACCACACTTATGGTTATGGACAGCGTATGCCTTAAATATCACTCTATATTAACAAACTACGTGTATAAATACAAGAGCACTTGCTGTCAGACTTTCTTGCTAATTAGCACATAATGAAAAGATATAATTTGAATAAATACAGGTGGCATGAATTGCCCCGTCTCAAATTTCTTAACCCTCGCCTAGAAACTATATGGTTCGATATACCTTAAAGAAAGCTGTACAAGATGAGCGAGAATTGTATAGATCGCCAGGGAAAGATAGTCATCAATTTTGTAGAGGCAGTAAAACACTTTTATCTAACACTTCCTAGTTATAAGACTATGATTAGATCGATTTTAGACCTCTAAAGTGGCCCATAACCCACTAGTGAGGTAAACATCATAACTCATTATTGGGGGAATAAACCAGAAGTCACTGTCAGGCTATGTCAAATTCGAGATTAGCAGGTTAAGTTTTACGTCAGTCTGTGTCCAATAACAGTCAAAATCTAACCTACTGACATAGACTGACGGTGCCACCAAGAAAACACTTTATGATTGCCAAACGTTTAACGTGAAACACCGGCGACTCTAATTTTACATTTAGTTGATCTCTCGGTATTTTAGTTGATTCACAATTAATTTGCCTATTTGACTTTTCACAGCAGAAAATACAAAATATTTTTTTATATGTTTATTGAGTTGTTGCATAAAATGTTGTATGCACGCGTATTTGTTACGAATAATTCACTCGAGAAAGGATCCCTCTCGACTTGACGGCTTCGAGGGTTAAATTTTTCTTCTGCGGATGATTTGTAATATAACTCACTTGTACAATAAATAACTATTATTCAACACCTCCGAGTTATAACGCTATTACTAGATCGATTTTAGACCTCTAAAGTGGCTCATTTGATATTGACTGCCGGTGCCACCAACAATTCACTTCAGGACTGCCAAACGTTTAAAACGAATCACAGGCGACTATAATTTCAAATTTATTTAATCTCTCGGTACCTTAGCTGACCCCCAATTAATTTGTCAATTTGACTTTTCACATCAGTCAATACAAAATTAATTTTTTAAGATGTATTGAGTTCTTGGATAACATTTTGTATGGCACGTGTGTGTTATTAAAAATAATAATTCACTTAGAAAATACTCCTGTCAACTTTTCTCTCCTAGATTATTTCTAATATACTATGCATCCGACGAAAGAAGATCCCTGGTCATCAATGCTGTCTGTGTGGTATAAGATTAAAAAATTCCTAGTCAAATCAGCATCCATAATTTGACAATTAATTGAGGTTGACAGAGTTGTCATATAATATACTTTTTGAGGTTAGGTATGCGGTTCTAGCTTTCATTTGGCTTTTAATTAAAATTAAAGACACAGGATTCTTTAACAATACATATTTCATTTTTATTATTTAACAAATTAAATGGTTTTGACACAATAAGAATGGGTGAAGAGCAAGAAAATTATGGGCAAGAAAGTAGAAGAAAACCTAATTGAAAAAGGAATGACTTGGAGTGAAGGGAACAGACCGCCAAAAATCAAAAAAGAATGGGCAAGGCGTTTATACGATGTATAAGGGAATGAAGTTATTTTAATTATTGGTAGAAAATTGTAAATTCTGTTATTTTAGTTAAGTTGTAGTTATATGGTTATCTATTTATACGTTGCACCTAACGGTAGAGAAGGTTTTTGATATTTTGATAATATACATATTATATACATTAACTAATAAAATACTATTTACTATTATACTATAATAAAATACAATGGTAAATACAGTTTGGAAGTTTTTACACTTAAAATACCATGGTCCAATCAGATATATTATCAAGCACCTAATTAGAATTAACATTGATATCACAACAGAACAAGGATAGAAAATTTTTAGGACAACAAGTTACAAATCAGTATATGCATATGGGATACTGAAACGTACCGGAATTGAACGCAAAAAAAAATGAAGTATTCGATGAGATCTGAAATCTGCTTGTTAATTGGGAAGGGTGGGTTCTACGGTCTCTGCCAGTTTGGTTATAATAGTAGGAATCATTTTATTTATCATATTAACAATTTCCCTTGCCAATTTAGGCACTCACCAAGATCACCCTTCTTTAGGAGTTTGATAATCAGACCGTCCTTCCACTCTGTAGGTATTGTTTCGTTGAATCTGAATAGCTCAGGTGGTATACTATCTGTTCCGACTGTTTTCAAAGCTTTAGCTGGTTAATTTCTTTCTTAATTTCTTCGACAGTGGGTTCATTTGAAGAATTCCTTAGATGTTGGTGTACAGCTCTTTGCTCACGATTGGTTCTCGTGCGTTGTTGAATTTCCCTGCTACGTGTGCTAGATGGGGAGGTAATCTATCCATTGCCTTTATCGCCTCTTGTAGCTCTCTTAGCTGTGGTGCTGGCCTCTCTGTATTCTTGTCTTAATCTTGCTAGCTACTAGTTGTGCTCTGTAGCCTTTCTTCCTTTAACCTTTTTCCATGTTTTAATCTTACACAATGTGTCTCCGGACATGCCTCGGGTTACACCGGATGAATGCGGCATTTGCTCCGCATCTTATGTTAAGGCTATTTCGCCTTTATTTGGTCATCCAAGCTTCGTTAAGTAAAAAACAGGATAGTAGGTAAGGTTGACATTTGCGTGAGAGGGACTAGGTGTTGCGCTTTAGTATCCCATTTTTAAACCCTTGCGATGCAATACTCTTATCAAAAGAGAATCTCTAAACACAGAAGACGCAAACTGGCGATATTTGCATTTTCAACTAATGATCTACGATTGTTGTCTTTGAGAAATTTAAACCCAAGGTCATGCAAAACAACGTTTAAACTGCTTCTGCCTATTAGAATGTGATACTCTTGAAGTTCATCATTTAAAGATTTGAGAGTAATGTGTTTTTCTGGAATAAATATAAAAATTCACATTTATAAAATCAAATAAACTTGATAAGTACGCTTTACTTTCACTGTACATCTTATATACAGTTTCCTTGATGACCAGTTAAAAGACTCTGGCAGGTCTGCAGTTTTCTATTTCTTTTTTTACGAGAACTAAATAAAACTGGTTGGTTGCTACTACGAGCCTTGATCCTTTTCACAGTAGCAATGCCTATCCCTAAAGCCTCAGCTGCTCGCTGCAATAAACAAGTAATTGTACAATAAAATCGTAAGCAATTAATTAACGTGCCATACCTCTTGCACACAAGATAAAGGAAGTAAATGCCCACCATTTTCTTTTTCCTTCTCAAAATAACTTAACAGATTCAGCAACAATTGTTGAGACTGCGAACGCAAAGTCTTGCCTTGCACTGACGTACGTTTTATTAGTTCTGACAAGAACTGCTGCTTATTGTTGGCCAAAACTGTCAAAAAACGTTTGTAGGGGAAAACTAACCTCGAAAAATGTGAAGGACAAGTCAGATGTTCATCATATGTTTGTGGACGCATACAACGTTGCCTATACTTACGGATCTTTTTACAAAAATCTGTAAAAAATCTTAAATTGTTCGTAAAATTAATCTCATTTATCTGTAATTTCTGATTTAACCACACTCAATTTTTTCAAAATAATTTTGCCGATATATCTAGTTTATTTACTGTTTACTGATAATATCTTTATTTAGTCTACGGATTTATTATTAACGTCGGCAACACTATATTTTACAAACGCATACCGCGCTAGTCAAATCCACTCCCAAAGACCCAGAGACGTGCTAATGTTATGCTATTCTTGTCGCACTCGCAAATAATGAGAGTGAAGCATACAAAAACGATTTCTGTGCTAACTTCGTGTAACGATGACGCAGGGATCATCTTTGGCTCGATCCATAGTAACTCAATTGTACAGTAAATAATAACTATTATCCCTCGGAATTTTCCAATTTGTCACTCTAACGTTTCACGGCTGTCAATAAAAAATCTACGTTATTTAGATATTTATTGAGTTGTTGGATAGAATTGTGTACTGCACGCGTGTGTTATTACAAATAATCCACTCTAGAAAAGACCCCTTCAGCCAGGCGGTCTCGAGGGCCCAACTTTTCTGTGGTGGATTATTTGTAATATAACACACTTGTACCATAAATAACTATTATCTTATTTGCTGAAACATTGAACATCGCTACGTATATTGGACTGCATACTCTCCTGATTTGGGTTTACTATTTTCAGTAGTTCTTGAGTTGCCTATGTGGTTTTGGAATGATTGGCACTATTGTTATTGAAAATGTTGAGAACGTAACATCAGGAGTGACTGTTTCCGTTTTCAATTTTTGAAAATTTGGGGCGTCCTTCGGTGGAAGCCTAGAAAACAAATCTATTTCAAAAATCTTCAGTCGGATGCAAATTTGGCATAATGGCTTCAATTGAATCTGCATTTGACAGTACTTTCAGAAATAAACTTGCCTTCTGGTTGTATTAAATCTCAAGCACGGTTTAGCGCCCTACTTTTACATAGTTTGAGGTTTTATTGAAATTATTTATGGCCTTTCCACACTGGCCTCTAATATTCTTTACGTTATCTTCGATAATATTTTGTAATCTTTGATTGCCCTTAGAGGCATCCTTGCTACTTCAATCTTTTCGCACGCTAGAACATCCCACTTGGTAGCAACAGATTCATTCTGCGGTGGAGATCTCTAATTGTACTTCGTGCTTTAGTTAACATATTCTGCGTCCTGATTGAGATTACTTACGGCTATATATTTTAATTCATCGCAATTAGTAACTAGTAAACAATCGCCAGTTGACAAATTTCACTTGCCTTATTTTCCTTTATAAATTTGTGCCATATTCTGTATTTGTCAAGAAGTAAACGGCGCGCCCTTATTATTTTTATGTGATAAACGGTGGCTTTCTTGTGATTATGTATATTCGATGAGGGCTCGTCGGGCAACAGAATTTGCGATTATTTTTATTTAATAGCTTTTTTTTTTTTTTTTTTTTTTTTTTTTTTTTTAAATTTTAATTACTAGATCAGCATACAAAATGCTATACATAGTATTGATAACATAGAACTATAACTATACTTAATATTATGTACAATACATAGAGCGCTTTTTCGTGTTAATCATTTTCACTGCTTTCGTCACTGGTTAGAAATATATCTTGCGGTAATTGTCTTTTCAGTCTTTTGTGAATATGTCGTTTACCTAGCGAATATGTCTCTGCACTATCACAGTTGTGAATATTATGATAATAGGTGTTGCTTAGTTTATGGATATGATCACGTATTAGTGGGATTTTTAACTCGCGGTGGATTTGGGAATTTCTTACATACCAAGGAGCGTTTATAGAAATTCTGAGGATTTTGTTTTGAAGAGTCTGTATTTTGTTGATTTGGGATTTTGAAGCTGCACCCCAGACTGTGCACCCGTAAGTCATTATGGGTCGAAGCACTGATTTATAAATTAGTAGCGCGCACTCCGTTTTAAGAGGGGATCTTTTGTTAATTAGATGATATAACTGTCCCAATCTGTTGTAGCACTGATTCAATTTGCGATTAATGTGGTATCCCCACGTTAATCGCCGATCCATATAAATACCTAGGTATTTTATAGCACTGTCGGGAGGATTCCATTCGATTGGTCTGTTATTAATTATTATGTTAGCTGGCTCTTGAGGTCTCCTTAAGGTAAATATTTTGGTTTCGCACTTGTTTTCGTTGACTTCCAGTTTCCACGTTTTAAACCAACCCATAAGAACGTTGACTGAGTTCTGTAGCTGTTGCGAGGCAGTAGCTATATCTTCATGTTGAACTATTAGCGCTGTATCGTCAGCAAACATAGCTATCGTAGTACTCGGAGGTTGGGGGATATCAAACATATAGATATTAAACAAAATTGGTCCTAAAACAGATCCCTGCGGCACACCCCCTCTGATCTTAGTGACAGTAGAGACACTTGAGTTAATACAAACAGAAAAGGTTCTATCTGTAAGAAAGGATGCTATTATTTTTACCAGGTATGAGTCTATTTGTATATTTATGAGTTTATAGATAAGCCCATCAGTCCAGACCCTATCGAACGCCTGTCTAATGTCGATAAATGCTGCTACGGTGTGTTTCTTACTCTCGAATCCTTCTTCAATTATCTGGGTGATTCTAGTTAGCTGGTGGATGGTAGAATGTTTTGGCCGAAACCCAAATTGGAAGGTGGGTAAAATTCCCTTAGTTTGAAGTTCGTCTGAAATCCGGGTTTGGATGATTTTTTCGAAGACCTTCGATAAGCTTGGCAATAAACTAATTGGCCTATAGCTATCTACATCATGTTTGTTTTTGCCGGGTTTATGGAAGAGTAAAATATGAGCATGCTTCCAATTCGAAGGAAAATGCCCTAACCGTAAGCATGCGTTAAATGTGGTTGCTAGGTATGCAAGCGCCTTTTTAGTTAATTGCTTCAGAACTATGTTCGGTATTAGATCATCACCGGGAGATTTCTTTACTTTTAGCTTGGAAATAATTTCCTCGATTTCACTAGGTGACGTTGTTTTGAAATCTGCTAAGGGAGGCAATGTACTTGCTGGTTCTTGTGTGAATTCATTGATGTCATCATTGTTGTTGCTACTTGTTGTAAAAACTGTTTCGAGGTGCTTAGCAAAAACTTCGCATTTGTCGTGGGCAGAGGTTACATTTCTGTTATTGTGAATGATTACTGGCATAACTTCTGGTTTCCGTAATATCTTTTTTGTGGCTTGCCAAAGAGTTTGGTCTTTGGGTGTCAGTTCTTCTATATATTTTCTGTAGGCGTTAATTCTTAATGCATCTAATTCCCATTTGATGCGGCGTGTTAATTGATTAATCAATGGTCTTAGATGATGATCGCGGGTTTTCTGCCAAAGTCTTCTTAACTTATTCCTCTCATTAATTACATTCAGAATTTTCAGTGGAGGCGCATTGAAATTGGCTTGCCTTCTTGCATCTTTTACTGTCGTTGAATGACTTATAGACGTTTTGATCGCTTCCGTAAGGTTACTAATCGCCTTGTTTATATCTTCGGCAGTTGTGATTCGACTGGGGTTTGTTATCCGTTGATTTATTTCATCGTGGAACTGTTCCCAGTTGACCTTTCCATTAATAAGACGGGGTTGATTTCGAACTATACGAGGTTCAGAAAAGAATGTTATCGTTACCGGTACGTGATCCGAATCTAAATCTATATGTACCGTTTGATAGATAGGACGATTGAAGTTCTTTAATACCGCTATATCAAGAATGTCTGGTAAATGATCTCTCCTATAAGGGTAATATGTGTATTCATCTGGTGCTGCAATTATTGCCGCGTTATTTGAAGCATAGGTGTGTAATTTTGTGCCAGATGGGTTATCTGTCCTGCAGCCCCAAATTTTATTTTTACTATTAAAATCTCCAATTATCATTGTAGGTTCGTTACCATCCAGGAGGTTTCGAACATCTGCTTCTTCCAGACGTTTGTTGGGTTGCTTATAAACGCATGTAATGTTTAATGAGCTGTTGTCATTTAAGGCTAGATTAATAGTGATAGCTTCTAGGCTGAGCAATTGAACATTGGGAAGAAGAGTAACTAATAACTTCTTCTTTGCTGCTATAGCCACTCCACCGGATGCTTTTTCTGCAATACGGTCATTCTTGAATATATTATAGCCAGGTATTTGGAGGTTTTCGTTGACTGAAAGGTGGGTTTCGCTTATACAGGCTATGTCTACGTTATGTTGCGCTAAAAAGGCTATAAATGCGGATCTTTGTCGTTTTATCCCATCTGCGTTCCAGTTGAGTATTTTTAATTTGTTTATGATTGGCCGCACCGGTTCACTGTTTAATAAGTTATTTGAGTTTTCGTTTATGCCATTGCTGGGTGTTGTTATACCATTAATGAGGTTGCTATTTGTATCCATTAAATTCTTCAGAAAATTGACGCATAATTATCGGGATAATTGATGCCAGATGTGGTTTGAGAATATCTATTATTGATTTTACTATTATTGTTATAATTCCTGATATGTTATCTGAAGTTGAGGTTGAATTTTCTGTTACTGCTGAGTATGTATTTGCTTCTGCAGAGAAGGGTTGACGACGATTGGGTAACGGAGGGAAGTTTCTTTCATTGATGTTTGGGCCTGATTTGTTTGTGCGTACATTATTTAGGTTGCTTGTAGTAAGCTTAGTTTGCGCTTTAGGGTAGTATGAGCAGCCCCTATAATTTGCGGGGTGCTCCAGTCCGCAGTTAACACACTGTGGTTTTTCGTTTAATGTCTTTGGGCATTGTGTGTACAAATGAGATCCGGTGCATTTTATGCATCTGGGTTCTAGTTGGCAATAATTTCTAGTATGGCCGTAACGCTGACACCTTTTGCATTGAGGGATGTCAGGTGATTTTCGTCGCGGCTCCACTGTTACTATACATTGGAATATTTTGTTAAGGTTGTAAATATTGTTCTTGTCTTCCGTTTTTGTTATTTCCAGAGCGCAAATGGGTATTGGAAGTCTCTGCTTGTTGTAGAGTCTTGTCACTTTAGTTACGGGATATTTTAGGTTGTTCAGTTCGGTTAGGATTTCGACTTCGGGGATTGAGGTGGGTATATCTCTCATTATGGCTGATATCTGCTGAGATTGTGGGTTTCTAAAGGTATGGTATTTGACTTTATTACTATCATAGAATTTTGTTAATTTTCGATAATCGTCTATTTGGCTTAGATTAATTCTTAGAAATGTACCTTTGCAGGTGGTGGTAAATTCTTCAGTTACTATGGTTTTTATATCGTCTACCACTTTTTGGTAGTTATTCGCTTCGTGTAGGAAGATTGGCGGTATTTTGGGTTTTTTGGTTACTTGTGTTTCTTCAGTGTTTAATTGTGGTATAGTTGTGGTTGTGTCAATTCGGTTCAGAGCATTAACCGGTAAGTAGTATCTGTTTTGTGTTATCAGTTGGGAATTATCAAATACGTATTTTTTATTAATGCCATGATCTTCGGGTGAGTCATTATAACGTTTTTGGCTGGAAGTAGCTAAGATATGTTGACTGTTATCTTGACTTAAATTTCCTTTTTCGATAATAATAACCTCAGGAGTTAGAGGATTGTTCTTGTCAATTTCCATTTCGTTTACACCGGCAAATTTTATGTTATTGTGATCATTTGCATGCAGTGCAGTGGTATTTTTACTCACGTTTTTCAGCATCTTGGCGGCTAGAAGATCTCCTGATAATTCTCGTATGTAGGAAATGTTGACCGATTGGTTTCAGTCACAAAAGTTTTTATCGCAGCGCTCAAGGCGCGCGATTAGGTTGGGGGCTTTGTATGCACAAGATTATCGCACTAGAAAGATAACTTTTATAACGGCACTAAGACTTTTTTCGGAATAAGCTGCTAAGTACTGATCGAGGAACCATCCGCGTTCAACGGCTGCTCCACTAAAAAAAAAAAAAAAAAAAAAAAAAAAATATATAAACTTAACTAAGTACATTAAAAGAAGATTTGTGCATACATAAAACAATTAGCTTACTTTGATTTTTGGTTTAGGCACTAAATAGATATTGATTAATCTACGTAATAGTTTAACTAACATAATCAATAGGTAACTAAGTAGTAATACTATTAAAATGCAAAAACCTATAACATCTAGAAGTAAATATTGGTATAAAGGTATATCAAGGGCAGGACTTCTCAAATGTTTGGCTCCTTTGTGCCTCAAAACGTATTCTGTCCACCAAACTGCCCGCTCCAAGCCTGTCATTGGTGTGTCTTTGGCCAAATTAGATACTTCTTTGACTTTCTTGAGATACCTAAAATATATCAATATTAGTTTATGCATTGTCTTATTTATGCAATACATACTTCGGATTATTAATGACCTCTAATATAGAGTTTATAAAAGTTTTCTTATTTAAAGTCTCGTAGTTTACAGACAACCCTAGACCTTTAGCTACAAGTCGATTGACATTAGCTGGTTGATCTCCAGCAAATGGCATCCCGACTATTGGAATATTGTCATATATTGCTTCTTCAATGGATTGCTGACCACCTTGAGTAATGAATAACTTGATATTCGGATGTTCTGAAAATGTTTAGTATATGTTGTAGATGTAGGTTTTCTTGCATTTTATACTTACTAAATATATCTTGTTGTGGATACCATTTAGATACGAAGGCATTATCTGGTTTCATTGTCAGATCGTCAGCTTCCAGTTCAAATTTCCACAGCACTAGGTAAGGCAGTTGAGCAAATGTTTCAAGTATGACACTTTGTGTTGCTTTCGATAAGTCTTTGCTTTTAACGTTTGTTCCTAAGCTGAAATATATAAATCCTTGTCTTGCATTATCAAGAAGAACCTGCAGATCCTACAAAATTCAAGAATATAATAATAATGGTGAGGCACTAACACCCCATGAAGGAGCTTGGCCTGCAAGGCGGAAGGTTAGAGCTTCCGTATCCTCGCTCTCACACCCGACTGTCGCGTGTCAAATTCATGACACGTGGTGATGTGGTGAGCACCACGCATTAGACAGCCGCATTATTACCCCTTGTTCTTTCGAACGCAGGTTCCCAATTATTTAAAGCGACTGGGTAGGCCGCCCGCCAGGCATCGATCTGGGATTTGAACTCCAGACTTCCGCGCCGCAGTCCGATGCTCTAACCATCTGAGCCACGCTGGCGGGGTAAAGCATCATTTGAGGCAATACAAATTTATCTATTTCGTATGTTTGTTGCATATTTTGTCCGTTTAAGATTTCAGTCTACGTAGCTGTCTATTATAAACATATTTTGTAATAACTTCAAATAAAATGTATGTGTTTAAGCCTTAAAAATTAATTTAAGTTTTATTGTTGTGCACATCTCACACTGATATAACTTTTTATAAGGACAAACACTTTCGTATTATTAAAATTTGTAATACCAACTTTCTTGTTAGTGTTTCTGCTTATTATTGCCCATGAATTTAAAAGAAATGTCTTTCTTGCATTGAAAGTTCATATCTAATAAATAATATATCCTTGTCCATGTACAATTTATAAATTTAAAATGATGGATATGTATTAAATGGTACCCTGTTTAAGTGACAGCAATGCATTTTTAAAATATGGATTTAAGACCAATTACATTAACCCAAATAGCGTTAAGTAGTCTACTGGAGTGGTTCCTTCCCATCTACAATAAGTCACAAATATATCATTTCTTCTTTCAGCATAGGGGAAATAAAATAGTAATTTATTATACAAGACGATAAAGTTAAATTTTATCCACGAGTGAATCGTTTAACGTCGAGACGAAGTCGAGACGTTAATGATTCAAGAGTGGATAGAAATAACTTTATCGTCGTGTATAATACAATATTTTTTCTATAGCAAGAAAGAAAATAATGACATTTCAAAATGTCAGTAGCTAGATTGGGTTGCTACGATAATACGAAGCTGTCATATTCAATTTAAACAAAAGTTAGAAAATTAAATTACTTTATCTATCCTTGATGTTAAAGTGCTACTTTATCTACCCTTGCTGTTAAAGTAAAACTTGACCTTTTGTTTTGAGTTGATAAAAGCACACTTTAACATGAGCTATAGAAAAAAATACATTTTTAAACAAAATTGGTTTATTAAAAAAACAATCACGTAACACAGATATTACATAAATAATAAATTAGTTAACTTAAAGATGTTCAATTACAAATATTTTAGCTTTGGTTTCATTAATGGTCGAGCCTTTCTGAGAGTGAAAAACAATAAATAACTAAGTGCTACGGTTACCGCTGAACATATACCTATAACATCTAAACGATAGAACTGATAAAAGGGTATGTCAACTGAACCACTTTTTAAATGCTTGGCACCTTTGTGCTTTAGAACGTATTCTGTCCATCAGGCTGCACGTTCCAAACCAGTCACTGGTTGATCTCTGGCTAACTCCGCTAACTTTTTAATTTGATTTCGATATCTAGAAAAAGCAACCGTTTAGAAATTGCCAACTAGTCGTCGTTGTAATATTTACTTTGGGTTATTAATCACTTCCAAGATTGTTTCCTTGAGAGATTCTTTGTCCATTTTGGTGTAGTCTACAGACAAGCCAAACCCTTTCGCCACCATCCTCTTTACATTGGTTGGTTGATCTGCGTAAACAGGCATTCCAAGTATAGGGACGTCGTCGTAAACCGCTTCGTCTATAGACTGGATTCCTCCTTGAGTTATGAAAAGTTTGATGTTAGGGTGTTCTGAAAGTTAATACGCTAGATTGCAGCTGAAGCAAGGACAATGCATTGCAACTCACTAAGTATATCTTGTTGGGGGTACCATTTAGCAGTTTTGACATTGTTTGGTTTGTTGGGCAAGTCTTCAAGCTCACATTTCCACAATATCAGGTATGGAAGTTCTGCAAACGTTTGCATAAGAATGTCCATGGTTTTCTTGGGAAGGTCTTTGCTTTTGATGTTTGTTCCCAAGCCGAAGTATATGAATCCTTCTGATACTCCATCTAGCAGTATTTGTAGGTCCTTAAATGACAAAAATATGTTGATGTTGGTGACATAAAGCAGCAAGAAATTAGTTCGAAAGTATTCTCATGCTTCAATTTATAATCTTATAAATAGGACTTAAGCGGTTGGGATTGTGAAAGTTGGTATAACTATTTACAATCATAAGGCATTTAAGAAAAACTTATCTCAAAAGGTTGAACTAAAAGACTAATTTTTTGCACGGTAAGTTTTATGGATCAATATGGAAACCTGGGAGCGCTGATTCATTTCTATATGGATGTAAAGGTTAAATATTTCGCATGAGCCACTTTTAATGTTGTATTAAAACATATCAGATATAAAGTGGTTTATAAATATCACCGGAAGAGATCTGGTTCACTTAGTATGAAGTGTTTTATTAATAGCTCAAATATCTCTTTGTAATAGATAACGAGTTCAAAATATAAAAAATCTATTCTCCTTGTTTTACCATTGCTATATCGTACATCCTGTCAGGTATAAAAATTATGTAATTTTTGATTGTATTTGAAGCTGTGACAAATGTTTAAAGATGACAAATTACGAATTGCCTGCAAAACATTCACTAATTTACTAGCATTTACTCCATGACTTAATGAAAATTTATTGCACATTATCAAAAAATTAGTTATAAGTAGTTGAAAAGTTGATACTTCACTGGCGGTTTGTCATATCTGCATTAAACATTTACTACAATTTTATGAAAAACTTTCAAAATGGTTTAAATCAATTATGGTTTATTGCAATTTTACCTAATTAATGGGAGTTACTGAAAACTGAAACAATAAATCTGCTGAAAATAGTACCAAATTTTACGAATAATTTTATGCAAATTTATTTAAAAGCTGCTGTCAATTAACTACGAATTTTCTGTGAAGCATTTACTACAAGTTCACTGAAAATTTACTAAATCAAATTTATTGATATTTTTTTGCACATATAGAAAAAAAATAGTTATAAGTTTTTAAAAGTTTGATGTTTCACTCATAATTTGCGGTAACTGTATCAAAATTTACTGTTAAATTTTTGAAAATTTACGGAAACATTGCTTCAAAGCTATTGGACACCTAAAATTAATGCAACTTACAGCGTGTAAGATATCTGTTGAAAATAGAGTTTACAAGCAAATTAAAGAGGTTTTACAAAGTTACTGTAAATGTGCGAATTTACTATAAATTTTCTACAAAGAATTTACTAATTTACTAAAAACTTATTGAAAATTTAGTCTATAAAGCCGAATAAAAATTTATTGCTCATATTTCGAAAAATTAGTTATAAGCTGTTGAAAACTTGATATTTAAGTGAATCTGCATCAAAATTTCAAAGATAACTCACTATAAATTTGTGAAAAACAAAACTGTTGCAAATTATTCATTGGTTATTGCAATTTTACCAAAAATTAAAACAACTTACTGAAAGCTTGCAAGAATTTTGCTGAAAATAGCACTCAATATTACCAGTTTTGTTGCAAATTTCAAAAGCAGCTATAAATTTACTACAAATTTTCTGCAGAGCATTTACTACAAATTTACTAAGAATTTACTCAATAAAATTTGTTGTAGATAAACCCAAATTTTAGTTGTAGGCTGCTGAAACCGTGATATTTTTCTGACAGTTTGTAGTAACTGTACCAAAAATTTACTATGTGCAAATTTATGAAACCCTACTTTAACGCTATTGCAAATTATATATTATTTATTGCAATTTTACCTAAAATCAATGCAACATATTGTAAACCTACAAGAAATCTGATGAACATAGTATTCAATCTTACTAAAGATTTACTGAAAATTTGCTTAAACGTTGCTTGCAATTTACTATAAATTTTCTGTAAAGCATTTGTAACAAACTTACTGAAAATTACTCAATGAAATTCAATAAAAAATAGTTATACATCTATGAGAATCCTACTTTCAAGCCATAGAAAAGTTTAGAAGTTTTAAAATTATTTGCTACAATTTCGTCAAAAATAGATGCCAATTTACTGAAAATTTACTAGATATCGGTTGAAGGTAGTATATATTATAAATTTACTACAAATTTATTGAAAATTGTTACAAATTTACTAGAACTTACTTAAACTCTACCTAAATCTGAAAATGAGATTGTAAATATTTCGCTGAATTACTGAAAAATTTGTAGTAAAAAGCTATTGAAAATTTGTTAATTCACCGAGAACTTGTTGCAACTTTAACTTACTGAAAATCTGTTGCAGATTCACTGAAAACTGAAAACTTACTGGAAATTTACTGAACATTTGTTGAAACTGCAAATTTACTAATGGATTTAATTTTGCTGGAAATCTGCCGAAAATTCTACTCCCCCTACATATTGGTAGAAAATTCTACAGTGAAAATAATTACTGTGGGTAATAGTTTCGGAGGTTGCCTGTGGGATCCTCCACCAATTTGTACAACAGCAGGAACCAAAGGCCTAATTTGGTGGAAAACTGGATCTGCGTTTACAAAAAGCATGCTCATTTTCTTTTGGAGGTCTTGTACAGAAGGGTAACCTTCTCCAAAATTCTTCTGAATGGTCTGCTGCTGTAGTGGGTATAAATACCAATCGGCGTAGAATATCAGACACAGATTAAGCACAAGCTTAGCACTCGCTCAAGAAAAGCGAGTTTTCCGTTAAAGGGAAGCATAAATTCAAGATTCAGCACAGGGTGAGTCGGGTTTCCCACAGCTCGATAGGCGTTGATGGGGGCGTCTAGCGAAGTCACTCCGATGAAGGGGCATTTAAACCTTTCCGAAAACGCGATCATTGTTGGCATGAGGAATTCAACTATCACCAAGGCGAAATGCTCATTTTCGTTCTTAATGAGAGCTTGTACATCGGGATGTTGTAGTTGCTGATCCTGGATGGCATTAGTTGTGGAGACCATGAGATCCAAGGATTTCAGCATGTTTTCCTATCTTCCATTTACAACTGGAAAAAAATTATGTACTCGCACGAAAGCGAACTTTTAGACTCGCCGTATTTATGTGCCTCGCTCGCTGCGCTCGCTTGTCCATAAACTGTCGCTCGTCCGTTCGCTTAGAGAAGATAGGAATAGAACAAGAAATGGCTGAGAAGTTACTCAGTTTTAAAAATGAAAGTGTTGAGTATTTATATGACTCAGCATTAAAGTCCTTAATTTCGTACGTGTAACATAAATAATTATTGTTTGTGATCGACATTGTTAGCTGATGCAGCATTTACTGAATGGTTTTTCGATTTTATTAACTTGTTTTCAATTTCTGGCTGAATATTTATGATATTTTTGCTCAATAGTGTAGAGTTCTTTCAATTTAACGTGCGTTTACGAGTGTTGCCAGGGTATGTGTACGTAGGGTTGCAGTCCCAAGAAGTAAGTGGCTCCAAGTCACCTAGCCCGCCCTGTATATAGAACTTTTTCTTTAGTTTTATTGCTTTTCATTTTGCTTTCTGTCTTCAGTTGTACTTTGTTTAGTTTTCAATTCTGTACATTTGTACATTGATTTCTCTATAATTCTATTGAAGAATATTAGTCTGTATTTTTCTTTGTAATTTTTCCACAAAACTTAATTATTATATATTTTGTTATAAATATGTAAGTATATTCCGGTTAACACCTGCTTGTCGGTGTAGACGTTTCCATTGTCCTTGGTTGTAGCTTATATTTACAAGTTAAAATAGTTTACATATCTTGTTGTCTTATGATCTTGTTCATATATCTTAACTGGAATATTCCATTTGTTTTTTCGTTCTATATTGTCTTTTATCAGTGATGATACGTCTTAATTTTTATCTTATTCGCCCATGTTATTTTCAATTGCATTTATAACTCTTAATTTTTTGTGTAGTGCAAACCACTCTTGGCTTTTCGTGGTGATGCTACGATGCTCATTCTTCTGCAACAGTTGCCATGTTGTGCTTCATGTCAGCACTGGTGCCATAAATATATGATTATTTCAGCTCTCTCGTCGTTACTCTACGTAGGTGTGCGTCAAGTATTATACTATACTGTAATGGTAAAATACGTACCGCAATTTTGGTTGCATTGCAAAAGTACGAAAACTAAAAAAAATCAAATAGGTCCAGAATTGGTATTCTATTTATTGCAGCAATAAGTCACTAATAAACATTGATAATTATATAAAACATAATTAGCAATAACTGTAATGTAATTAATAGAGGCTAGTATTTGAATAGAACAGTATCGGCAGGGTTGCGTTCAGCTTAATTTTTATTATTGGTGGTCGGTGTGGCAAATGTAGCTAATTTCTGATGACTGGCAGATTAAATTGTGTAACGACAAGACATAATAATAAATTTACGAAAGTACAGAGGTGTTTTGAAGCGTTACAAAACTTTATGCAGCGTTCCCTTTTTATATCATTATGCCAACAATCGATAAGGCAGCTGAAGGGTTACAAAGCAGTGTAAGGAAGCACAGGAATGCAAAGAGCATATGAAAAGCTAAAAGTGATAAAAGTCTACAATATAGTGCTAAATAACTTGAAAATTAGTATTTATAAACTAAAAGTGCATAAAGGCAATCAAAGTGCGGTTAAAGTGCTCGGGAATAACATTTAGCAAAAAACAATTTAGTATTTAAGGAAAAACATTGCAAATCCTTATTTGAAACAATTGTTAACTTGTTGCTATGATACCTAGATGTTTAATTATTATTGTTTATTAGGAAAGCTAAGCCAGAAGCTGTGATTATGTACCACTAATTCAGTAATTGCATCATAAAAAAATTGGATATTTATAAATTCACAATGAAATTCTTTTATTGATATAATTTCAATCCAACACTTTCAAAAAATAGTTTTCATAGAACTGGACTTTGATTTTTTAAAGTAATTATTTATTAGAGAGTTAGGACGATAACTTGAACAGGAAAGGTTTCATTGTATCATGGGTGTCCATTTAGGACTCCGTTCTGCGATTATAACTTTATTGTTATTCAGATAAAAATCCGATTAAGAGAATGTTAATAAGGTTAAGGGAGTCACATATTCAAAAAAGTGGCACATATACAGAGTGTCTTAAAAAGTGTGATGCATGAAAGTGTACCTTTTTAAAGCTAACACCTTGCATTTTTCTATTGTAACTGGAGCTCTTTGTGTTTTGTCAAGTTTTTGAAATATTGTTTAGTCAATATTAACTGTTTATTCAAAATTTAAATTTCTAGTACAGCATTTGTTGATATTTCATTAAACAATCAGATGATGTCCACGCTGGGATTATTTGATTTAAAACTTGTGCTGGAACTAAACAATTTAATGGGGGTGTACAAAATTATTTTAGAAAAATCAATATCGTCAAACCCGTTTTTGCAAATTTTCAAATAAAACGCCCTGTATTTTATGATAGGTGTCAATAGTATATTTATTTTTGCTTATTCCGACACCAAAAAGTCGACCTTTACCTTAAATAATTTTTAAAAAATTACCACTCAATTCTCTTAGGTGGATTTCCTGCAACAGTAATCGCCTACACATTTTACATAATATTTAACTAGATAAAAAGAACCTGAAACGGTGTAAGCTTCTTATTGACACTTCGGCGCTGTTGGAATGGAACGGGTTTTGTTTCTCTTTGAGGGGCTTGCTTCTTAAGACGGTCTTCGTAATTTGCAAACAGGTGTTTTCATTGTGGTATGGCTGTTATTATGCACTTATACAGAGTAAGGCAGAATCAAGTACCTACGATCCTCAAACTGTTTCCATTAAAAAACAATAAGATAACAAAAAATCAAGTGATCAAGCATGTTTGAGATATGTAAGATTAGTTGACGATACGGAGAATGGGACGAACATTCAATGTGCTTTTGTTATGGAAGTTTATTTCAAGAATAATGATTCTACTGTATTAGCTCAACGCGTTTCGCTGTCACTTTAACTGAAATAGACGATATTCAGTTCCTACTCTACTTTAACAATTAAATTTAACTTACAGAAAATAAAATTGCCATGTTCCCTTTAAGACCTGTTTGATGTTCAATTAAAAGTTTATTAATTAATGAATAAGGCTTGATATTAATTATTGCGAAGCAGAAACGGACTTAGCTATTTAGCGCCCCTAACCTGAAACATTTTTCAGCCTTTCTTGTCTTTTGTCTTGTTTTGTCTTTCTTGAATTTACAAAATACATGTAATTGGCAGGATTTCGGCAAATTCAGTAATAAATCTTACTTCTTAGAGCTTAAGAAGACGATCAGTATGGCCGTCGTGTGAGCTGTGTGTACAGATGGGAGCTACATGTTGATTGCAATTATCAATTATAATTGGGGTTTTAATCGACAAGTCACTTAGTGCCTTCGTTAGCGCTTGCTGGTGTGCGTGTTAGTGTATTACCATCAGTATTGCACAAATAAACACCTAAATAACCGTTACAGATGGTTGTGAAATAAATGCATCGTCAGCGCATCGGGATTTACTGACATTCAAAACAGTTGCGGGTAATGAAGTCAATAGTAGTATGTCCAAGAACACTATACTAAGGACACGCAACTCCCGTTTCGAAGCGGACCGCTAAAAGCTGACAAGTAAGGCGGCCGTGGTGTACAATTATTCATTCACAAAACTCGTGAACTGTCAATGTCAAACATTTGCTGAGAGTAACTGGAAATTCGGACCATGTTTTAACAATTAATAACACACTTGAAATACACTCCATTGGATTAACAACCGTAAACTGACTTTTAACAGCGATTACAGGTTAATTTAGCTCGCTTCCAACTCTCGAACGACAGTACACGCTGTCGACAGCGCCGCGACGGCTATCCCCGACATAAGGGCCGCTTTTATATACAGCCGTCATAGGAAGTTGCATCTCCTTAGTATAGTCTTCTTGAGTATGTCTAAGAAACTACACAAACGTGGTGGCGGATTTGTTTAGTTTCCCTAAAGATAAATACTTATGCCGAAAGCGTTGTATCAGACTTTACTCCAACTAGATACACCAAATTATGCAAATTACATCTTAGAGGAAATATTACACGGACTACAACAAAGTTGGTTTTGAAATTTCTTACAGAGAAGATGTTGCATCCTGGTAATTTGGTTTAAAATAAAACCAAATTGTTTCCTACACTAAATTTCAAGGGACGCAACATGAAGGTTATTTAGTTCTTGGGTGCCATTATAACGAGGAAAGGATAGTAAATATCAACTCTACAACAAATACTTTAATTAAAAATGATTGTGGTAAAGTGAATAATAATCGATTGAAAAAATGAGATAAGCGTAGAAAACTAAGTACGTTAACAAATAAATAAAACAGATTTCGAGTTTTAATACTTAGATGAGAAATGCACGTAAGATATTCATAAGTTTACATAGATTTTGACACAAGTGCTTAATTGTAATATAAGTTTTTAACGCGTTACATTTTAGGAAACCGAATCAGAGCTCCATAAAGTAAAGATACTTTAAAACGTTTCTCTTTTGTTTTTATTACAGCCGTTGATTGGTAGAAGCCGAAAAAAGTTCGTTATAGAAAAGTCTGTCTCAAAGTTAATGCTTTTCAGCAGGCGTATGCGTATGCTGACTTGGTTCAATTTTTAAGCTCTTCCACTGGCTGACTTTTCTAAAACTACGACCAGGAAAAGTTCTAGCTCTGAAAACCGGCCCCACGGAGGTGCTTGCCAAAATCCAGCTTGCTTGATCTAGTTTTCATTAATTGGAAAATTCTCAGCTTGTCAAACTGACCCAGTTATGCAAAAATTGCTTCCAATCTTGCTTTGCATGTCGTGCTCATGTTTGTAGGACCAAATGGATTTCGATAAAGACAGGCAACATCTGCTTATCCAATTGGCCATGCATTGAATTCAATCTGCTACCAAAACGTAGCTGTCGGACATTCGGCCTGGCTTGTATTCCCTTCGGAGCTGTCTCGGATACCTCAACTGTGCTTGTTTGATTGTTCGTTTCTTCAGAACATTGTCTTAGCTTGAAAACGTATCGTTCTACTTAAATATTTCACGCACTTTGACGTAGCTGTCCAAATTTCATTTTGATGTAACCGTTTGCCATTTGACGCAATAAAAATTAATCTATTTGTAATGTTTATTACGTACTTTGTTCGTTTAAGATAATGTGTGTTGCGGCCCTTAAAAATTTAATTAAAGTCTTATTGTTGTGCACATCTCACAATGATTGTGCTTTTTATGTGGACAAACACTTTTGTATTATTAAAATCTTTAATACCAACTTTCTCGCTAGTGTTTCTGTTAATTATTGCTCATGAATTTAAAAGATATGTCTTTCTCGCATTGCACGATCATATGTAATAAGTATAAGGTCATCCTTGTCCATGTGAAATTTATAAATTCAAAATTATGAGTAATGTACTAAATGGTACCCTGTTTAAGTTACAGCAATACATTTATAAAATGTTAATTTAAGACCAAATAGCGGTAAGTAGCCTACTGGAGTGGTCCAGTCTCATCTATAATGTAACAGACCAATTCGTGCCACCTGTAAATATGATTTTCATATCTTTTTATTATATCCTGTTAGCATAAAGCTTAACCGTATTCCTTAATTTTCTCATTATGCATTAATTAAGTAGTGACGCAGTATAAGTAGTTACGCAGTATAAGTGGTTATGCACTATAAGTGTATCGGATGTGCGTTAGTGAATGTGCGAATGCAGCTAATTCCAGTCAGCGGAGTTAAAAATAGAACGGCAACTGCTGAGAGTTTTGACCACGAAGACAGTCGCAACTACACATGCAACACATGCATGTGCGTGCCATATAACTTCAGCTACGATGCGTGCTAATAACGGCACCAGAAGTGCCCAGAATAGTGAAGTGTTGGCCTACAGTAATCGCCACTGTCACACAGGAGATCCTGAGTGGAAACCCAGACTATGCAGGCAGCAAACTACTTGGACATCATCGCCAAAGGTTGCTAAATATGTCATCAAAGGAAGCCTTTGTGTTAACACCGTAGAAGCGGCGTTCTGGGGAGCAACCGAATACAAAGTTAGTTTCTATTTAGAATGGCAATACGAAGTCGCTGATGCAGCGCGTTTGCTTGCGTTGAAGGCGCAGCTTGGCGCTTCCACTGAGTCACGCATTCTTCGCACGCGTACAACGTATGCGATCGCTGAATTCCAGAATAGCAACAAGCGGTTTTCAAGAATGGACAGCTTCGCTTAGTTCATTGAAATACATTTCGTGCTATTGGTGTTTGGCTTTGCGTCTACAGTTGAAAATTAACGCACTATTTAAGGTGTTTTCATGCATGTAGCGTACAGTCTTTTTATATAAGTATTGTGTAGAATTACATGTATTTTTAGGCAATAACGTGAGTAGAAACAGCTGTCTCTCGTAGATAATTAAAATATTATTAACAGCTTCACTGTATGTTTGGACGTCGTTTTTATTCTTGTTGTTTTATGTATTTTATGTATTCCCTTGTATTTGAGTTTGTTGGGTTGGGTTTCTATTGCTGTCAGTGTTTGAATGCATCATTACAGCATTCCAGGTAAAAACGAGCAACTCCAAAACAATATTTGCTTGCCCTTAGCCGTACTGACAATGTTGATAGATTCTTAGATCTCAACGACTGATTAAGCTAGCAAACCCAGGGCAAAAAATTAATAGTACAGTAGAGTATAGGGCTATTTAAAAGCAGCATTACAATAATGAGTCACAAATATATAATTTATTCTTTCAGCATAAGGGAATAAAAAATACATTTTTAAACAAAAGTGGTTTATTAAAAAAAACAATCACGTAACACAGATATTACATAAATAATAAATTAGTTAACTTGAAAGACGTTCAATTACAAATATTTTAGCTTTGGTTTAGCTAGAAAAATTTTCGTTAATGTATGAGCCTTTCCGAGAGTGAAAAACAATAAATAACTAAGTACTACGGTTACCGCTAAACATATACCTATAACATCTAGAAGATAGAATTGATAAAAGGGTCTGTCAACGGAACCACTTTTTAAATGCTTGGCACCTTTGTGTTTTAGAACGTATTCTGTCTACCAGACTGCACGTTCCAAACCAGTCACTGGTTGATCTCTGGCTAACTCAGCTAACTGTTTAATTTGATTTCGATATCTAGAAAAAGCAACCGTTTAGAAATTGCCAACTATCCGTCGTTGTAATATTTACTTTGGGTTAATAATCACTTCCAAGATTGTTTCCTTGAGAGATTCTTTGTCTATTTTGGTGTAGTCTACAGACAAGCCAAACCCTTTCGCCACAATCCTCTTTACATTGGTTGGTTGATCTGCGTAACCAGGCATTCCAAGTATAGGGACGTGGTCGTAAACCGCTTCGTCTATAGACTGGATTCCTCCTTGAGTTATGAAAAGTTTGACGTTAGGGTGTTCTGAAAGTTAATGACAATACGCTAGATTGCATCTGAAGCAAGGACAATGCATTGCAACTCATTAAGTATATCTTGTTGGGGATACCATTTAGCATTTTAACATTATTTGGTTTTGTTGGGCAAGTCTTCAAGCTCACATTTCTACAATATCAGGTATGGAAGCTCTGCAAACGTTTGCATAAGAATGTCTATCGTTTTCTTGGGAAGGTCTTGGGATTGTAAAAATTGGTATGACTCTTTACAATAATAAGGCGTTTAAAAAAATTGTGTCAGGCGATTGAACTTCCAGATTAGTTTTTACAAGGTAAGCTTCATTGATCAATATGGAAACGTGACATTGCTGAAACATTGCTACATGGAAGTAAAGGTTAAGTATTCTGTCTGAGCCACTTAATGTTGCATTCAAACACATCAGATATAAAGTGGTTTATGGATATCACCGGAAGCGATCGGGTTCACTTAGTATGAAGTGTGTTATCAATAGCTCAAATATCTCTTTGTAGTAGATAACTAGTTAAAAATATAAAAAATAAATTCTTCTTATTTTACAGTTGCTATATCGTACGTTTTGTCACGTATAAAGATTATGTCATTTTTTATTGTATTTGAAGCTGTGAGAAAAGTTTTAAGATAACAAATTACGAATTGCCTGCTAAACAATTACTCAATCAAACCTAATGAAAATTTATTGCCAATACGCCAAAAATTTTGTTATAGGTAGTTGAATATTTGATACTTACTAACTTACTTAAAATTAGTGCAACCTACAAAATCTTGCAAGAAATTACATGCAAATTATGTATAACGTGGCTGAGGCTAAGCCTTATCAGGAGTTGTATAATGCTGGTTTAAGAGGAGGACGTTAATAAAGAGGTGCTTCGGTTAGCTCGAAGAGGGGCGTGGATCTCGATCCAGCTTCAGCGTAATCGCGATGTTAATCAAATACAGCCAGGGCGCTAAGAACCTAAAATTTGGACAATGGACTATTGGTCTTAAATAGCGGACACAACCTCACCAACAAATCCAAAAGAAACCATAAAGTAAACCCACTTACTTTATCGAACCTTACTGCAATGTTCCTATCCCAATAATCAACAAAATAAAAGAACAGAATAAAATCGAGTACCGAAGCTTTAATACTACCACAAGAATTAAACGAAAACACATGACTATACAAACACATTAAAATTTCCTCCAAACTTTATATATATACATATATATCACAAGTCTAATTAAAAGCATCGTCATAGCTTAAAATGGCATGCAAGTGCAAAGTTAATAGTAAAGAGCTTCCCTGTGGCGTCGCTAGGAGAGGGGGCGGGTGGGCCTGGGCCCTCCTAAAACTGGCTTGGTCCACCCGTTGGCCCACCCTGGTTACTGGATCACTCTGCGTTAAATTAATTTTAAAATACATTAAGTAATCAACATTATAAAACGATATATATTAATCTTCTAGTGAATTACAAACGGAAATATTACCACCACTGCTGAACTAGTAGGTTCCTAGCCTAGAGCGAATAACACAGTCCAATGCATGCGCTCGCATTAAGTTAGACAGATTTGTAAGCTGTAACAGTGTAACCATAATATTATTCGCCGTGCTGTGCTGCGTACTCCATGTTTTCAATTATTATCCGAATTGATTAAGTTATGTGTACCTACAACTAAACTATTTGCATTACACATATGCACAATGAATAAACGAAGTATCAGAGAGTATTTTTCTGCTGCGACTTCAACACAAAGTGTAAGTAAAAAGAAGAAAGTTGTTAGCGAAGAAGTTGCAATTTTCGAAAGTGAAATTTTTACAGGTGGAAGTGACTCTGAAGAAGAATCATATGCCGGATACGCTGAAAGTGATGATTCAAGTTTAATAAGTAATCTGAGTGATTTAGGAGCTGACGATGCCGACATCGAACACAGATTAATGGTAAATATAAATTGTTTTACTCAGTGGGTCTGGGTATATGTCCGTCTAGACGTCTTTTTCTCACTTGTGAATTATGATGGCTTCTCGACGTCTCATAAGGCTTTATCTTCATTAACATCAATCGGTATTGAGAAAAAATTATTTTTTTAATCTAATTTCTTAGGTTACTGATGAAGGTGGTAGCGACAGTAGCCGACCATCCACGAGTTTTGGTGACTATTTGATAACCTCTAAACTTCCTGAGCCAAAGAATCTATCGAGATCTCTAGAAAATGGCCCAGAACACTAAGGGCCGGTTGCAGAAAGCAATGTTAAGTCTGGTGTTAGCTAACGCGACGTCAAAGTGAACAAAAACGAATCAAATCTCAAATGCTTTTGGCAACTAATACATTAGTAAACAAAGTTTGATGCGATTTTGTTCACTTTGACGCGACGTTAGCTAACACCAGACTTAACATTGCTTTCTGCAACCGGCCCTACGTTAAATATTTATGCTCAAAGAAAATATGGAAATAGGTGGCGGAGTTTCAAAGTTCAATGGTATGGAAAGTTCAAGTGGGTCGAGTATAATGTTTTAGAAGATGGTGCATACTGTTTTCCTTGCAGATTTTTCTCTTCACTAAGACATGAAAAACTGTACCATTTTTAAGTGTTGGATATCTTAATTGGAAACGGGCCATGGAAAAAGATTCTGGTGCTAATAAACATTTAATCAGTGAACAACATAAGAAAAGTGAAGTGATGCTGGTAGAATACAATTTAAGAAAAAGTAAAAGTTTATCAGTAGTAACGCAATAAGTGATGCTAATTTAAAACAAGTAGAAGAAAATAGAAAATACCTTGAGATAATTACAGAATGTCTTCTTTTTATTGCAGTTCAAGGAATAGCCTTTAGAGGACATGATGAATCAGATTTAAGTTCCAATAATGGACATTTTTTAGAGTTATTAAAATTTTGGCAAAAAACAATGACAAGATTAGATAATACAGCTAAGAATGCTAAGTATTTGCATCCAAGCATTCAGAATGAACTTTTTACGATAACGAATTAGTTATTCGAGAAATCAATCAAGAAATCGATAAAAGGGATTGGTACGCCATCATGGTGGATGAAACAAAAGACATTTCTAAAACTGAGCAAATATCAATTGCAATTAGATATTAGCTGTTACCCGCGACTTCGTTCGCCCGAGGTTTGTTGTTTGTGTATTAAATAACGACTAATTATTTCCTGTCATCCCATCCCATCCCATCCTATCTCCTTTCCTGCCCCGTCCCCGTCCCCGTCCCTTTCTCCGTCCCCGTCTCCGTACCGTCGCATTCCGTCCCGTCCCCTCCCCTTCTAGTTGAAATTTCGGTAAAGCATTTACTCTTTCTCTCGGTTAGGTTCAATTGGGCTGAATGTATAATGCTTAATGTAACTTAATACGGTTCTGTACTTCGTCTTTGTACTACTGCGCACAAGCAAATACTCGAAAGTAGGTCATACGTTAAACTAAAATGGTTTCCGCTGGCAAAGTGCGATCGTGAATTTAAAAACAAAGTGAAAATTTATCACAGTTCCACCGGTAAATATTTGAATTAAGCTGTTTCGCTGCATTAACATCATTTATTTTTCTAGCATTTGTTAAAGGGGGCCCACATCTACGCACCAATTGTTTTAGTTGACGTCGTTTAGGGATCTAACTGTCACATAACCCCAAATTATGGAGTTGGGCTATTTTGCGAGCTGGATTTATTTTACAGCAATGAATATGGCTTGTATTGCCTTGGGTATGACTCTTGCTACACTTTCATAAACTTCTCGGTGCTCACTTAGGTAATTTTAGGTTTAAACAGTACCTGTGGTTGTCGATCTTATATCGGGGCTTAACGGCGATGCTGGTCTCGTTGTCGGACTGCTATGGGCTGGATCCTGCTGGAATTCCTGGAACACGTGCTCATGTAGCTGCTTGCTGCTCTGGAGCCTTCCCCTCTGGGCTGTCTCAACTTGTAGGCCTCCACGCAGATATCAAAATAGGCTGCTTCCGACGACCACGAAATTGCATTGAATTGCTTGGTATTATTTTTATTGTTAAAATAATTTGTTTATTATATGAAAATTAGTTTTATTCGGGGGTACATTTTACAACATGCCAATGCTTAAATTAATTCAATTGTTCTCTCTAATATCCGCTATAAACAATTGCTAGTTTTAATCTTAAATAAAAATGGACGTGAATCTAATTCAAAATGCTTACGTATAAATCTAACTTTGCCTAAAAACTACAACTTACGTACAAAATTCTTATTCAAATATTATGGTCCACATTTATAATTAGTTAATCAAGTCTTTGCGTCACTGTACGTTTGTTAATTTGCTTTAAACTGTTCACATAACTCACTGCACTGATTAATTTTATGAGAGTGCTTCCTTCACCAAGGCGTCCCTTGATTTCACCTGTCTGATTTTCGACACAATTTTTAGTTCATCTGCTGTGTCCTTTTCTTCATTTTTATATAACCCTGGCTTGTTGATTCTTACAATTTTCCATCAAATGCCTTAATTTCAGCCTACCTAGCTGCTCGTTGCAACATTTATTAGGTTATATAGCTTTTCTTACCTTTCTTTTAAAACCCTGACAAATATTTCACTGTTTAACTTCCCTTGAATTTTTCGCTTCAATTTATTGCCTTTGCAAACCATTTTTGTAATTAATAGTTCGGCCATTACTTTGCACAAACCTCTTCTTTTAAATTATATTTTACATTCAACTTAGATCCTTGTGAGAATTGAGCTTTGCTTAAACCTTTCTTTAATTAACTATACTGCTATTAATTGGCATCATACCAAGAGTTGTATAAAACTGCGTGGTTAGCACATGAACAACCTTGTTTAGTTGAACAGCCGTTGAGTAGCAATTCTTATAATTCTAATTAAATGTTAAGTAGATTCATCAACGTATTCGTTTGCAGATCATAATCACTCCGTTGCTTATTTATATATGTGATAGGGACCTGCTCCATGAATATATTTTTTATTATTCGTGTAACTTAAGAAACACTTTGTAATATCAATTTACTAATAAATTAACTAAAAAAATATAAACTTAACTAAGTACATTAAAAGAGGATTTGTGCATACATAAAACAATTAGCTTACTTTGATTTTTGGTTTAGGCACTAAATAGATATTGATTAATCTACGTAATAGTTTAACTAACATAATCAATAGGTAACTAAGTAGTAATACTATTAAAATGCAAAAACCTATAACATCTAGAAGTAAATATTGGTATAAAGGTATATCAAGGGCAGGACTTCTCAAATGTTTGGCTCCTTTGTGCCTCAAAACGTATTCTGTCCACCAAACTGCCCGCTCCAAGCCTGTCATTGGTGTGTCTTTGGCCAAATTAGATACTTCTTTGACTTTCTTGAGATACCTAAAATATATCAATATTAGTTTATGCATTGTCTTATTTATGCAATACATACTTCGGATTATTAATGACCTCTAATATAGAGTTTTTAAAAGTTTCCTTATTTAAAGTCTCGTAGTTTACAGACAACCCTAGACCTTTAGCTACAAGTCGATTGACATTAGCTGGTTGATCTCCAGCAAATGGCATCCCGACTATTGGAATATTGTCATATATTGCTTCTTCAATGGATTGCTGACCACCTTGAGTAATGAATAACTTAATATTCGGATGTTCTGAAAATGTTTAGTATATGTTGTAGATGTAGGTTTTCTTGCATTTTATACTTACTAAATATATCTTGTTGTGGATACCATTTAGATACGAAGACATTATCTGGTTTCATTGTCAGATCGTCAGCTTCCAGTTCAAATTTCCACAGCACTAGGTAAGGCAGTTGAGCAAATGTTTCAAGTATGACACTTTGTGTTGCTTTCGATAAGTCTTTGCTTTTAACGTTTGTTCCTAAGCTGAAATATATAAATCCTTGTCTTGCATTATCAAGAAGAACCTGCAGGTCCTACAAAATTCAAGAATATATAAGGTGAATTGTCTCAAACGGTTGATGCAAATAAAAATGCTTACCTTCGGTAGCGGTTTCGAAAGTCTTGGGCGATTTCCTCCTCCAATTTGAATCACAGCAGGGACTAACGGTCTGATCTGATTGACAATTGGATCGGTGTTGACGAACATCATACTCATGTTTTCGTAGATGTCGTTTATACTTGGGTAGTCATTGCCGAAATGCTTGTAGATCAATAATTGTTGAGAAGGCATGGCGTATGTTCTATAGTAAAAGGTCAGGAACTCATTAAAAATTGTACTAATTAATCGCTGCCAGAAAGTGAGCTTCCCCGCGAAGGGTAAGTTGGTGTCTGGATTGAGCACAGGATGAGCTGGATTTCCAATTCTGCTGTAAGCCAAGAACGGTGGATCGAAAGATGTGATTCCTATAAACGGGCATTTGAATCGTGCGGAAAATGCCGCCATTGTTGACGATGTCGTTTGTACCATGAGTAGGTCAAAAGATTCAGTTTCATTCTTGATGAGTGCTCGAACTTCTGGATGCTGGAGTTGTTGGTCCACAAAAGCGTTGGCTGTTGATAGAAGTACATTGAGCGTTTGTAGAGCACTTTTCCGCGTGTTAGAAACCATCTTCGCAATATTTTCATTCCATACTTCATAAGAGAAATGCAAATCGATTTCGGTCAAGTTTGTTAGCGTTGGGTCGTTCATAGGATCTGTAGTAAGCACTGTTACTTGATGCCCTTTTAACGATAGTTCTCTCCATAGTGGTTGGAATGCAATCTGGTGGCTGTAGGAAGGCGTAGGTATTATTCCTAAAATTCGTGCACTGTCACTTGGTTGAGCTAGAAAGGCTACTAGACAACATAACAACACCGATTGATACATGGTTACTAAAATTGGTTTCTGTAAAGCTTTAAAACGGTTGCCTTATCTAATCGACTCAATGTTAAACTGTGCATTTTGATGAATTAAGTAGATAAGGAGAGTTGCGGGTAACTGAGTACCACTTCACCTAGCTCTTTAATGTATATTACAGTTTCTACATCTTGCTTCACTCTATCTGCTTGAAAGTCACGCTCTTTGAGAACTAACCATGAAGTGTCAATTTCTGTAGTAATGAAAGACAGATTCACGGAAACTTCTTTATTATAGTTAGACACTCAAAAAACACAAGCACCTTGAGAAATCCTAAGTCAAACTAGGAATTGTTGTGTCCGTCGTCCATTAATCCTCTACGAACTGCCAGTGCTGCAACTGTTATTAGCAACATAAACAACATAATTTAGAACAGAAAGCTATTTGTGTACACTGAGCAGGTTGCTTTCTATGAACAGTTCTGTCGAATAAAGTTGATTGCAAGTTGTTACGATAGTTTTCGGTAAAATGTGGCAATAAACGAAAGTGCTCAATATTAACGTCGTAACTTGCTAAAATTTAAAACAACTAGCTCACAACATACTACCGGAAAGGGGTAGCATGTATAAAGAATGCGTAATAAATTTACTTATGTCAACAATACATTTATTCACGACGAGTTACTTAAGTATTTGGAAAAGAGAAGTTACATCAGTAGTACATGAACAGATAGTATTTGAGAATATATAAGCAAAAAAATTTGATTAAATAAAATCTCAGGAAATCGACTCAGCGAAGTGTAAAAACCCTAACTGAAATAAACCCCATCAAACGCTCCAAAAAAGCTACTCGATAACATAATCCACGTATAGCGCCGCACGACGAGGCCTCTTGAACGAACACAAATATATATAAGGTATAAATTATCCTATGAAGAAAAACGCGAGTTCTTGGAATAATCGACGAATGGTTTACGTATATCATTGAAATTAATCGTTCACTGTTCTTAACAAATAAAAAGGTACAGTGTAAAAGCAAAAAACACACAAGGTAAAAGGCATTTGGTAAACAACAACGTTTGTTTATAAAAGTTTCAATCAAGAATTTAAGACTTGCGATGGGCGATTTCTATGATGGGCATGATTCAATAGCCAAGTATTTTATTCGTACCTGGAAGTGTGAGATGCGATGCCAGGTAGGCGAAAATTAGAACAATAGAAAAACCTGACCTTAATAGCTGCGACACATGCTGGAAAATCCAGAAGAGTTAGCTAGGACAAGCTTATAACTGCAGACGTTCCGGCTTTTTTCAGCGTCAATTCTGCAATCCAACAGTCCAGCCGCCTTTTTGAGATCATCTGACCACCTCATCATGGGTCTACCCCTGATTCGACTCTCTGCCCATGTCTCTATCTTATGATCTTATTACACCATCCCTTTTGTGTTCTTACCGCGTGGCCAGCCCAGTTCCACTTCAAGCGTGCTACTCGTTCGACTATATCGGCTACTTTTGTATTCTCTCGGATCCATTCATTGGTTTTGTGGTCTTTCAGGCTTATGTTCAGCATCCTTCTTTCTATTGCTCTTTGATTGACACTAAGTTTGTTTATGATGTTTTTGGTGAAGGTCCACGTTTCAGACCCGTACGTTACCACCGGTAATATACAGCGACCGTAACAAATCGTACCGGTGTGCTTCTGTTTTGGTATTCAGACCTATTTTTTTTAATATTCCAGTTATTATTTATTTTATTCTGCTTGGAAGTACATATAAACTTCCGAATTTCAATTTTCTCTTTACTTGTACTTTCGGATTAGAAAGACTGGAGAGCTGGCTTGCAACTTGCCCCTTGGCAACTGTTTTATTTCTGTCAGGGTTTATAATGTCTAAGAATAGCTGAGAACAATGCCTTTCCTAATTTACTTCAGTCGTTGTCTGCAAAGCAATCTATTAGTCTGCCAACCGAAGGAAAACCCCATTCGTAATATATTTCTCCATTACAAAGAATACCCGATGTCATGTGCATTACTACAGTTTTATAGGCAATTATTACTTATTATTTGTTTTCTTGAGATTGTGAACCATCTCACTAACGTTTCAATTATTTTCCAAGCGATTTGTCGTCTAAGAAAGTTGAAAAAGCTAGAAATGGCTAAAATTGCATTTAATCATTTGCTTGAGACGATCTGTAAGTATGGCGATTTGTTAAATACAGGTTTCAAAATGTATTCACAGTTTTGAGTTCTCCCATGAATTTTATATTTCGATTTGCTTAAATGTGTGTAATATTATATTTTACATGCAGCAAAAGTGATGGTGATGATGGTTCTGCATTTCCTGTAATTTCTGTGGTACTCAATCGAAGGTGTTGCGCTTCCACATAATCGTTTATCTCCTTTGCGTGTAAAAATATAAAGCTTTTGAAAGCGAAGGAAACTTTTTATATAATAGTAGGGCGACGATCAAAGTCTTACTTAAAAATAGCTGCATCATAGTCATTCAAAAACCATGAATTTGAAAAGGTAACAAAGTTCAGACAGTGATACTTGAAGTAGATCGTACAAATGATGCCAATCACTCTTGTAGAGCATGGTATTTGTTTTCTTAGAAAAATTACACTCTTTTATCAGATATTAATGTGTAACTAAGATAATAATTTTATATTTGTTTCATTATGATTGTTTTTTAGATATTTAATGCTGCGCTGTTTAGTATCAACTTTAAAATAAATTTGAAGCTTAATGTAATAGAAAACTTAGTGGCGCTTAATTTATACCTTTATAGCCATTAAAAAAGCAATTTCCAAAAACAGTGTTTACGTTAAAATCTAAGATTTGAGACAATTTGAATTTGTAAAGTATATTGTGGTGGTTGGTGGTGATAACAACCATTAATCTGTTTCAATAAATTCTCCCATTATTTGGTTCAAACTAACATTCCTGCTTGAATTATCATTCGCGTTTGTCTAATTCCATGTTTACTGAGATATCTGATCAAAAGTCTGCGATTAGCTTAATTAGTTCCTTGAAATGTATCAAAGCTACTTTTATTGAGTCATAATATGGACAAATCGATAAGAAATTAACCGGAAACAAAATATGTATACTTATATTCAAGTTTTTTGCAATTGTAGCATTACGAAGAATATGAGTTTCCATATTTTGACCGTTTCAATAGTAAAATTTTATGGCATGTAATTGATTGAGTACGTTTTGGAAACGAGTCACTTCCTGTGAATCGTGTAAAAATCACGTTGGCTGTGCATGGACGACCATATTAATAGTCTACGTCCTACTTTCTTTATCTATATGAAATTTTTGTTAAAACACTTCAGGAGAGATCAACACTACAAATTGGAACTAACAAAGTTGCAACTTATTGTTGTGTTTCAAATATCTAAAATTAATTATTATCAGCAACAGCCTTACATAGAATAATTTAAAATAACAACTATTCTACAGATTATGGAAATCATTTTGTGGTATGGCCGCTGATGGAAGAATAGGAGACAAATTAATACCAACAGAACGGCTTTTATTCATAAAAACTAGATCGAACAAACGGAAAGATGAAACTGAAGTCTTCTATTACTATGGATGTGCAGAAGCGAATACTTAAATGATATGGACATTAAGAGAGAATGGAAAAGGTACTTAAATAGAAAACATAGTGAGAAAGAGAGTCGTTCAACCAAGATCCAGAGAATGAATTTGCCAGCATAGTAAATAAAGAAATTGATTTTAAAATTGAAGATTTTAAGTCGAAAGTGGTTTCTGTTGCAGCTAATCTAAGGGCTATCGTTGGAAAATACAGTATTGCTAAATGTTTTGAAAAAGGAGGTAGATTAATTCAGTTCTGCATAGACAATGACTACCTCATTATCAATGCCATGTTTGTCCAACATTCTCGTCGCTTATGCACATGGAAATCAGCCGGTAACATACATCAAAATCAAATTCATTATGTGTTATGATATTTTAAATTTGTAAAACAGCCATAAAAAAACTTCTTCCTGTACGGCCTGCTTAGTGAAATTAAATCCCGTTTACTCTGTCACACTTAAGGGGGGAGCTTTGGTGGTTAAGGACTGAAATTTAACAAGAAGAAAAAGTTCGTCACTCGAAAGAAGCGGACGTACTATCGGGTGCGCTGTCGTGCTTGCGTAAAGAGTAGTAATATGGGAGAGGAATTCTATCGCTTATTATGTGTGATTCTCAATTACGGCTACTGCCGGATTTGTCAATTTCCTCCTTGCCGTATTTTAAAAAGAGAGTTGTCTTTCGCCGTTGTGATTAATTCGACGATCTTCGGTTTATTAAGTGGATTTGGACTATTCTCGAACCCCAGTTTCGTCGACACCGCACATATGAGATTATTTCTATAACCTAACTATACCGCCACCTTTACGCATGCCCAGACAATGTGGGCGCTCTCGACAGGCATTAATTTTCTTCATCTTCGGTGGTAGGCGTTATAACGCAGACTACGAACGCAGCCTTCTTGTACAGAGACTGCAAGCTGTCCGCCGGTTAGAAGTTGTATCTACTTTGCATGTAATAACAGTGGGTAGTCATAAAGTGTTTTACCGGATTTTAAGAGACTGCTATAACGTCTTAATATAACTGAATTAAGAAAACCCTTTTGCGTTATAATTAGGTTAACAGTTCGGCCGGTGCTTGTTGGTGTAAGCAAGAATTTCTGAGTTGGACTGTATATACAGTATTGTTAACTTTGCGTTTGTATGTGTAGAATCGCTGATTTTAAAGTAAATGGGTGAGTACAATCAATAGAACCGCATAAGTAATTTTATTGGTGTTTCCTTATATTTTCTCTGTAAAGCTGCTTGAAGGAAGAGCGCTAGAGTAAGCAAAAACCAGATTTGGCAGATGTTTCAAATGATACGCGGTAAAGGTAGGCTCTTGGTCTGTTGAAACTTCTAAGCTCATATTCTGATAGAGCTGGTTGACTGACGGTACAAGGTTTGAGTGAATCGACAGTTGAGTAATTCCAAGTAACAGTGGAACCGACACTACTTGCGATTGCACCTAGCCGGAACAAGTTATTGCGGCAGGGATGATTGATTTTATGGGTCAATAATCGCATAGATGAGCCGTAAAATTGATTCATAGATTAATATTGTAGTCCTGTAATGACCGTATTTGCCCCGTAACCCAAAAATGGTGCTGCAACGCAGAACAGTTCCCTGGTTGTTATAAATGTTAATTGAAATTAGCCCCTGGTGTAACAAAAGTGTCGCACAATTTTGTGGCATTGCTTGGTTGTTTTAAGTGCCGATTAGCTCTGTAACATATGTTTCTGTCAGAAAAGGCTGGAGGTCTTTAATGCGCGCTTCCAATATTTTGCTTTGTAGTGCTTTGTGGAGAAAGGGAAATTACACTCACATCCATTTTTATGATAAATATCTTGCAGCTTATTGACACAGCACGACAATATTATGTTCCCATGTACTTCTACTTTGTCGATAACATTATTGGAACCAACTATAGGACATACTATTAGAAATGGAAATGTCAGAACATCTAGCTTTTATTATCAGGAGATTAGACGAGAAGAATTCGGCTGTTGTAGAAATCATTATAAGGTTTTTCAAATATTTAGTACGAAAAAAGGTATCCCTCATTGCTGTTTTGTTTCTTTATCTGTACTAAACTTGGTGATAAACCGGGCTCTGGGCCATTGGAAAAGAGGAGTAAACTTAAGCCAACAAAAATAACTCATGTTTTTTTTATAGAAGAACAACATCGTAGCTACAGGGGTTTCTGGGACAAGAATTGCTGCCCGGTATCGGTAAGATCTAAGCGCCAAAGGCGCCATACGGAGATCTTTTAATTCCTATTGTATTTCCAAATATACGGTAATCCTTATTAGCATAAATAATAATAGTCGTAATTATCAATTATAGTTGAAGTTTTTTTAATAGACAAGTCACTTAGTTTCTTAGTTAACGTTTGGTGGTGTGCGTGTGAGTGTCTTACCACCAGTATTGCACAAATGAACACCTAAATAATCGTTACAGGTGGTTGTGAAGTAAATGCATTGTCACCGTATAAAGATTTACTAGCATTCAAAACAGTTGCCGGTGAATAGGTACAGTTAACAGCAGTGTGTCTAAGAAAGAAACGTGGTGTTGCATTTGTTTAGTTTTCTTAAAGATAAATTCGTATGTCAAAAGTGTTATATCAGACTTTATCCCAACTAAATACACCAAGGTATGCAAATAATATTTTCTTAAAGGAAATATTACAAGGACTATAACGAAGTTGGTTTTGAAATATCTTACAGAATTGTTGCATCCCGGTAATTTGGTTTAAGATAAAAACAAATTGTTTTTTAAACTAATTTAACGGGGACGCAACAGGAAGATTATTTAGTACATCTTCTTGGGTGCCATTATTATAACGAGAAAAGAATAGGAAATATTAACTCTACAGCCAATACTTTGGTTAAAAATTATTGTGGTAAAGTGAATAATAATCGACTGATCAAAGGAGATAAGGGTATAAAACTAAGTACGTTAACAAATAAATAAAATAAATTTCTAGTTTTACAGTTTATACTTAGATGAGAAAGTGACCTATTAAATTTTGGGATTGATATTGCGCTGCCAGAGTTTTATATTTAAAATTTAAAAATGAAAACTTCGTTTTGCCTTACAAAAAGAGCGAATGAGGTGCGGCTAAGGGCTTAGTTTAAGACTGGTAACCCCGTTTCCACGGCGCACCTTTATTGTTTAAAATTTTAAAATTATAAACACATGCAAACAGTCTGCACCTACGCAATTAACGTTAAATGCTACTGACAAGAGGGTCGGCCTTCCTGTGCCGACGTCACGCTGGAGAGCTGCGGCCATTATTGTTTAGGTGGTACTAGACTAGGATGGTTTAACATTTTGCTATTGGTAAAATTGGGGCTTGGCGTTAAGACATTCTTTATGTTGTAGCACAGCACTGCAAATTGTACCGACAAAGAACAGAGAGACAGCTGAGCTGAAGTAATTTTGTTTCGAAAATTTCGCTGAAGAAATGGTCACTCATTTTCTTCCAGATAAGTCTAAATGTTTTGACAGATCTCTCTCCATTTTTATAAGCGTCATCGTTGATTCTGTTCCCAGCGTTACTCAGCTTAGCTACGCCTAGCGGCCTAGCCACTGAAGAACAATGTACCTATATGGTTTTGTGAATCATAAAAGTGCTATTTAAAAAATAAAAGTCACTGCAAGCTCATTAGTTTAATCTATACTGCTATGAAACTCTATACTCTTTTTAATTCAAGGATAATTAAAATTCCGATCAAAACATCGCACAAAAAACTGGTGGGTTTGCTCAGTTTGTTGCAATTAATAAAAACTGGGCTACGCTTTCCTTACCTTTTAAATGAATTCTTAAAGATCGTGCTAAGTTTCTATGATCAGGACACCACAACCAATTCCTATCTTTAAATCAACATTTAATGCACTAGCATGAAGCTCTATCCCAAACTTTTATCTCAGGGTTTAAATATTATAAAAATTATTGCTTGACTTCACAAAAACAACAATTTAAAACTTTAATCTCGAGTTCAAAAGGTTTTGTTACAGACAAAGAAAGAATCCTTACGTTATTAGCAAAATTTACAATCTTGAAAGAACCAAATAATATACTTTTGTAACAAACCTTTACAATTTTGCGTGCTAATATGGCAAAGAAAACGTGCACCATCATGATACTTCCCTAGAAAATCGCCGCTATCGACGCTCCGCTCTCGTTGACGTGTGGTATTTGAAGATGTCCGGGTATGTTTTGACTTCCTACTTCTTTCTGTGCAACAAAATCTCCAACAAAATTCGCGCTCGTCCAAGTAGCTTATAATCGTTGAAATGGTTCAGTAGCTTTTGTCTCACTACGTTTTTACATATAGAGAGTAAACGGTTCGCCAGTATAAGAAACCATTTGCAAAAAAGGTCTACTGCCTAACTGTTAATGCACGTAAGATTTTCATAAGTTTACGCAGAACTTGACATAAGTGCTTAATTGTAATAATATTTTTAATGTTACCCGATGTGGATTCAAAGCGTTACATTTCAGAAACAGAATCAGAAGCAGAGAGTCCCTTTATATATCTTCCAGAACTATTTAGACCGAAAAATAATGACGCATTGGTCGAAATAGGGTCATGCCGAAAAAAATTCGTTAAAGAAATACTGTGGCAAAGTCTTCATACAGAAAACTGGTAAAATCAATACAAAACGGCGGAAAACAACAAATCAATACAAAATGGCTGTAAAATAAGGAATTACTGAATTTAGGGCTAATTACATATTTTGAACCTTGAATTTTAATGCTTTTCAGCTGGCGTATACGTTGCGACTCTGACTTGGTCCAATTTTTAAGATCTTCCATTAGCTGGCTCTTCTAAAACTATGACCAGGAATAGTCCTACTCCTAAAAACAGTCCCCACGGAGATGCTTGTCAATCTGACTCAGTTATGCAAAAGTTGCTTCCAATCTCTCCTTCAAAAGATACTTGCATGTCCTGCTCATGCCTGTAGAACACCAAATGGACTTCGGCAAAGGCTAGCACCAGCTGCTTATCCAACTATCCATTCCCTAAATTCAACCTGCTACCAAAATTTAGCTGTTGGACATTCCGCCTGGCTTTTATTCTTTTTGGAGCTGTCTCGGATACTTCAAGTGTGCTTGTCTGGTTGTTCGTCACTTCGGAACATTGCCACAGCTGAAAACGTATCGCTGCACTTAAAGAACTCACGCCCTTCGACGTAGCTGTCCAAATTTTACTTTAACGTAACCTTTTCCCATTTGAGGCAATACAAATTTATCTATTTCGTATGTTTGTTGCATATTTTGTCCGTTTAAGATTTCAGTCTACGTAGCTGTCTATTATAAACATATTTTGTAATAACTTCAAATAAAATGTATGTGTTTAAGCCTTAAAAATTAATTTAAGTTTTATTGTTGTGCACATCTCACACTGATATAACTTTTTATAAGGACAAACACTTTCGTATTATTAAAATTTGTAATACCAACTTTCTTGTTAGTGTTTCTGCTTATTATTGCCCATGAATTTAAAAGAAATGTCTTTCTTGCATTGAAAGTTCATATCTAATAAATAATATATCCTTGTCCATGTACAATTTATAAATTTAAAATGATGGATATGTATTAAATGGTACCCTGTTTAAGTGACAGCAATGCATTTTTAAAATATGGATTTAAGACCAATTACATTAACCCAAATAGCGTTAAGTAGTCTACTGGAGTGGTTCCTTCCCATCTACAATAAGTCACAAATATATCATTTCTTCTTTCAGCATAGGGGAAATAAAATAGTAATTTATTATACAAGACGATAAAGTTAAATTTTATCCACGAGTGAATCGTTTAACGTCGAGACGAAGTCGAGACGTTAATGATTCAAGAGTGGATAGAAATAACTTTATCGTCGTGTATAATACAATATTTTTTCTATAGCAAGAAAGAAAATAATGACATTTCAAAATGTCAGTAGCTAGATTGGGTTGCTACGATAATACGAAGCTGTCATATTCAATTTAAACAAAAGTTAGAAAATTAAATTACTTTATCTATCCTTGATGTTAAAGTGCTACTTTATCTACCCTTGCTGTTAAAGTAAAACTTGACCTTTTGTTTTGAGTTGATAAAAGCACACTTTAACATGAGCTATAGAAAAAAATACATTTTTAAACAAAATTGGTTTATTAAAAAAACAATCACGTAACACAGATATTACATAAATAATAAATTAGTTAACTTAAAGATGTTCAATTACAAATATTTTAGCTTTGGTTTCATTAATGGTCGAGCCTTTCTGAGAGTGAAAAACAATAAATAACTAAGTGCTACGGTTACCGCTGAACATATACCTATAACATCTAAACGATAGAACTGATAAAAGGGTATGTCAACTGAACCACTTTTTAAATGCTTGGCACCTTTGTGCTTTAGAACGTATTCTGTCCATCAGGCTGCACGTTCCAAACCAGTCACTGGTTGATCTCTGGCTAACTCCGCTAACTTTTTAATTTGATTTCGATATCTAGAAAAAGCAACCGTTTAGAAATTGCCAACTAGTCGTCGTTGTAATATTTACTTTGGGTTATTAATCACTTCCAAGATTGTTTCCTTGAGAGATTCTTTGTCCATTTTGGTGTAGTCTACAGACAAGCCAAACCCTTTCGCCACCATCCTCTTTACATTGGTTGGTTGATCTGCGTAAACAGGCATTCCAAGTATAGGGACGTCGTCGTAAACCGCTTCGTCTATAGACTGGATTCCTCCTTGAGTTATGAAAAGTTTGATGTTAGGGTGTTCTGAAAGTTAATACGCTAGATTGCAGCTGAAGCAAGGACAATGCATTGCAACTCACTAAGTATATCTTGTTGGGGATACCATTTAGCAGTTTTGACATTGTTTGGTTTGTTGGGCAAGTCTTCAAGCTCACATTTCCACAATATCAGGTATGGAAGTTCTGCAAACGTTTGCATAAGAATGTCCATGGTTTTCTTGGGAAGGTCTTTGCTTTTGATGTTTGTTCCCAAGCCGAAGTATATGAATCCTTCTGATACTCCATCTAGCAGTATTTGTAGGTCCTTAAATGACAAAAATATGTTGATGTTGGTGACATAAAGCAGCAAGAAATTAGTTCGAAAGTATTCTCATGCTTCAATTTATAATCTTATAAATAGGACTTAAGCGGTTGGGATTGTGAAAGTTGGTATAACTATTTACAATCATAAGGCATTTAAGAAAAACTTATCTCAAAAGGTTGAACTAAAAGACTAATTTTTTGCACGGTAAGTTTTATGGATCAATATGGAAACCTGGGAGCGCTGATTCATTTCTATATGGATGTAAAGGTTAAATATTTCGCATGAGCCACTTTTAATGTTGTATTAAAACATATCAGATATAAAGTGGTTTATAAATATCACCGGAAGAGATCTGGTTCACTTAGTATGAAGTGTTTTATTAATAGCTCAAATATCTCTTTGTAATAGATAACGAGTTCAAAATATAAAAAATCTATTCTCCTTGTTTTACCATTGCTATATCGTACATCCTGTCAGGTATAAAAATTATGTAATTTTTGATTGTATTTGAAGCTGTGACAAATGTTTAAAGATGACAAATTACGAATTGCCTGCAAAACATTCACTAATTTACTAGCATTTACTCCATGACTTAATGAAAATTTATTGCACATTATCAAAAAATTAGTTATAAGTAGTTGAAAAGTTGATACTTCACTGGCGGTTTGTCATATCTGCATTAAACATTTACTACAATTTTATGAAAAACTTTCAAAATGGTTTAAATCAATTATGGTTTATTGCAATTTTACCTAATTAATGGGAGTTACTGAAAACTGAAACAATAAATCTGCTGAAAATAGTACCAAATTTTACGAATAATTTTATGCAAATTTATTTAAAAGCTGCTGTCAATTAACTACGAATTTTCTGTGAAGCATTTACTACAAGTTCACTGAAAATTTACTAAATCAAATTTATTGATATTTTTTTGCACATATAGAAAAAAAATAGTTATAAGTTTTTAAAAGTTTGATGTTTCACTCATAATTTGCGGTAACTGTATCAAAATTTACTGTTAAATTTTTGAAAATTTACGGAAACATTGCTTCAAAGCTATTGGACACCTAAAATTAATGCAACTTACAGCGTGTAAGATATCTGTTGAAAATAGAGTTTACAAGCAAATTAAAGAGGTTTTACAAAGTTACTGTAAATGTGCGAATTTACTATAAATTTTCTACAAAGAATTTACTAATTTACTAAAAACTTATTGAAAATTTAGTCTATAAAGCCGAATAAAAATTTATTGCTCATATTTCGAAAAATTAGTTATAAGCTGTTGAAAACTTGATATTTAAGTGAATCTGCATCAAAATTTCAAAGATAACTCACTATAAATTTGTGAAAAACAAAACTGTTGCAAATTATTCATTGGTTATTGCAATTTTACCAAAAATTAAAACAACTTACTGAAAGCTTGCAAGAATTTTGCTGAAAATAGCACTCAATATTACCAGTTTTGTTGCAAATTTCAAAAGCAGCTATAAATTTACTACAAATTTTCTGCAGAGCATTTACTACAAATTTACTAAGAATTTACTCAATAAAATTTGTTGTAGATAAACCCAAATTTTAGTTGTAGGCTGCTGAAACCGTGATATTTTTCTGACAGTTTGTAGTAACTGTACCAAAAATTTACTATGTGCAAATTTATGAAACCCTACTTTAACGCTATTGCAAATTATATATTATTTATTGCAATTTTACCTAAAATCAATGCAACATATTGTAAACCTACAAGAAATCTGATGAACATAGTATTCAATCTTACTAAAGATTTACTGAAAATTTGCTTAAACGTTGCTTGCAATTTACTATAAATTTTCTGTAAAGCATTTGTAACAAACTTACTGAAAATTACTCAATGAAATTCAATAAAAAATAGTTATACATCTATGAGAATCCTACTTTCAAGCCATAGAAAAGTTTAGAAGTTTTAAAATTATTTGCTACAATTTCGTCAAAAATAGATGCCAATTTACTGAAAATTTACTAGATATCGGTTGAAGGTAGTATATATTATAAATTTACTACAAATTTATTGAAAATTGTTACAAATTTACTAGAACTTACTTAAACTCTACCTAAATCTGAAAATGAGATTGTAAATATTTCGCTGAATTACTGAAAAATTTGTAGTAAAAAGCTATTGAAAATTTGTTAATTCACCGAGAACTTGTTGCAACTTTAACTTACTGAAAATCTGTTGCAGATTCACTGAAAACTGAAAACTTACTGGAAATTTACTGAACATTTGTTGAAACTGCAAATTTACTAATGGATTTAATTTTGCTGGAAATCTGCCGAAAATTCTACTCCCCCTACATATTGGTAGAAAATTCTACAGTGAAAATAATTACTGTGGGTAATAGTTTCGGAGGTTGCCTGTGGGATCCTCCACCAATTTGTACAACAGCAGGAACCAAAGGCCTAATTTGGTGGAAAACTGGATCTGCGTTTACAAAAAGCATGCTCATTTTCTTTTGGAGGTCTTGTACAGAAGGGTAACCTTCTCCAAAATTCTTCTGAATGGTCTGCTGCTGTAGTGGGTATAAATACCAATCGGCGTAGAATATCAGACACAGATTAAGCACAAGCTTAGCACTCGCTCAAGAAAAGCGAGTTTTCCGTTAAAGGGAAGCATAAATTCAAGATTCAGCACAGGGTGAGTCGGGTTTCCCACAGCTCGATAGGCGTTGATGGGGGCGTCTAGCGAAGTCACTCCGATGAAGGGGCATTTAAACCTTTCCGAAAACGCGATCATTGTTGGCATGAGGAATTCAACTATCACCAAGGCGAAATGCTCATTTTCGTTCTTAATGAGAGCTTGTACATCGGGATGTTGTAGTTGCTGATCCTGGATGGCATTAGTTGTGGAGACCATGAGATCCAAGGATTTCAGCATGTTTTCCTATCTTCCATTTACAACTGGAAAAAAATTATGTACTCGCACGAAAGCGAACTTTTAGACTCGCCGTATTTATGTGCCTCGCTCGCTGCGCTCGCTTGTCCATAAACTGTCGCTCGTCCGTTCGCTTAGAGAAGATAGGAATAGAACAAGAAATGGCTGAGAAGTTACTCAGTTTTAAAAATGAAAGTGTTGAGTATTTATATGACTCAGCATTAAAGTCCTTAATTTCGTACGTGTAACATAAATAATTATTGTTTGTGATCGACATTGTTAGCTGATGCAGCATTTACTGAATGGTTTTTCGATTTTATTAACTTGTTTTCAATTTCTGGCTGAATATTTATGATATTTTTGCTCAATAGTGTAGAGTTCTTTCAATTTAACGTGCGTTTACGAGTGTTGCCAGGGTATGTGTACGTAGGGTTGCAGTCCCAAGAAGTAAGTGGCTCCAAGTCACCTAGCCCGCCCTGTATATAGAACTTTTTCTTTAGTTTTATTGCTTTTCATTTTGCTTTCTGTCTTCAGTTGTACTTTGTTTAGTTTTCAATTCTGTACATTTGTACATTGATTTCTCTATAATTCTATTGAAGAATATTAGTCTGTATTTTTCTTTGTAATTTTTCCACAAAACTTAATTATTATATATTTTGTTATAAATATGTAAGTATATTCCGGTTAACACCTGCTTGTCGGTGTAGACGTTTCCATTGTCCTTGGTTGTAGCTTATATTTACAAGTTAAAATAGTTTACATATCTTGTTGTCTTATGATCTTGTTCATATATCTTAACTGGAATATTCCATTTGTTTTTTCGTTCTATATTGTCTTTTATCAGTGATGATACGTCTTAATTTTTATCTTATTCGCCCATGTTATTTTCAATTGCATTTATAACTCTTAATTTTTTGTGTAGTGCAAACCACTCTTGGCTTTTCGTGGTGATGCTACGATGCTCATTCTTCTGCAACAGTTGCCATGTTGTGCTTCATGTCAGCACTGGTGCCATAAATATATGATTATTTCAGCTCTCTCGTCGTTACTCTACGTAGGTGTGCGTCAAGTATTATACTATACTGTAATGGTAAAATACGTACCGCAATTTTGGTTGCATTGCAAAAGTACGAAAACTAAAAAAAATCAAATAGGTCCAGAATTGGTATTCTATTTATTGCAGCAATAAGTCACTAATAAACATTGATAATTATATAAAACATAATTAGCAATAACTGTAATGTAATTAATAGAGGCTAGTATTTGAATAGAACAGTATCGGCAGGGTTGCGTTCAGCTTAATTTTTATTATTGGTGGTCGGTGTGGCAAATGTAGCTAATTTCTGATGACTGGCAGATTAAATTGTGTAACGACAAGACATAATAATAAATTTACGAAAGTACAGAGGTGTTTTGAAGCGTTACAAAACTTTATGCAGCGTTCCCTTTTTATATCATTATGCCAACAATCGATAAGGCAGCTGAAGGGTTACAAAGCAGTGTAAGGAAGCACAGGAATGCAAAGAGCATATGAAAAGCTAAAAGTGATAAAAGTCTACAATATAGTGCTAAATAACTTGAAAATTAGTATTTATAAACTAAAAGTGCATAAAGGCAATCAAAGTGCGGTTAAAGTGCTCGGGAATAACATTTAGCAAAAAACAATTTAGTATTTAAGGAAAAACATTGCAAATCCTTATTTGAAACAATTGTTAACTTGTTGCTATGATACCTAGATGTTTAATTATTATTGTTTATTAGGAAAGCTAAGCCAGAAGCTGTGATTATGTACCACTAATTCAGTAATTGCATCATAAAAAAATTGGATATTTATAAATTCACAATGAAATTCTTTTATTGATATAATTTCAATCCAACACTTTCAAAAAATAGTTTTCATAGAACTGGACTTTGATTTTTTAAAGTAATTATTTATTAGAGAGTTAGGACGATAACTTGAACAGGAAAGGTTTCATTGTATCATGGGTGTCCATTTAGGACTCCGTTCTGCGATTATAACTTTATTGTTATTCAGATAAAAATCCGATTAAGAGAATGTTAATAAGGTTAAGGGAGTCACATATTCAAAAAAGTGGCACATATACAGAGTGTCTTAAAAAGTGTGATGCATGAAAGTGTACCTTTTTAAAGCTAACACCTTGCATTTTTCTATTGTAACTGGAGCTCTTTGTGTTTTGTCAAGTTTTTGAAATATTGTTTAGTCAATATTAACTGTTTATTCAAAATTTAAATTTCTAGTACAGCATTTGTTGATATTTCATTAAACAATCAGATGATGTCCACGCTGGGATTATTTGATTTAAAACTTGTGCTGGAACTAAACAATTTAATGGGGGTGTACAAAATTATTTTAGAAAAATCAATATCGTCAAACCCGTTTTTGCAAATTTTCAAATAAAACGCCCTGTATTTTATGATAGGTGTCAATAGTATATTTATTTTTGCTTATTCCGACACCAAAAAGTTGACCTTTACCTTAAATAATTTTTAAAAAATTACCACTCAATTCTCTTAGGTGGATTTCCTGCAACAGTAATCGCCTACACATTTTACATAATATTTAACTAGATAAAAAGAACCTGAAACGGTGTAAGCTTCTTATTGACACTTCGGCGCTGTTGGAATGGAACGGGTTTTGTTTCTCTTTGAGGGGCTTGCTTCTTAAGACGGTCTTCGTAATTTGCAAACAGGTGTTTTCATTGTGGTATGGCTGTTATTATGCACTTATACAGAGTAAGGCAGAATCAAGTACCTACGATCCTCAAACTGTTTCCATTAAAAAACAATAAGATAACAAAAAATCAAGTGATCAAGCATGTTTGAGATATGTAAGATTAGTTGACGATACGGAGAATGGGACGAACATTCAATGTGCTTTTGTTATGGAAGTTTATTTCAAGAATAATGATTCTACTGTATTAGCTCAACGCGTTTCGCTGTCACTTTAACTGAAATAGACGATATTCAGTTCCTACTCTACTTTAACAATTAAATTTAACTTACAGAAAATAAAATTGCCATGTTCCCTTTAAGACCTGTTTGATGTTCAATTAAAAGTTTATTAATTAATGAATAAGGCTTGATATTAATTATTGCGAAGCAGAAACGGACTTAGCTATTTAGCGCCCCTAACCTGAAACATTTTTCAGCCTTTCTTGTCTTTTGTCTTGTTTTGTCTTTCTTGAATTTACAAAATACATGTAATTGGCAGGATTTCGGCAAATTCAGTAATAAATCTTACTTCTTAGAGCTTAAGAAGACGATCAGTATGGCCGTCGTGTGAGCTGTGTGTACAGATGGGAGCTACATGTTGATTGCAATTATCAATTATAATTGGGGTTTTAATCGACAAGTCACTTAGTGCCTTCGTTAGCGCTTGCTGGTGTGCGTGTTAGTGTATTACCATCAGTATTGCACAAATAAACACCTAAATAACCGTTACAGATGGTTGTGAAATAAATGCATCGTCAGCGCATCGGGATTTACTGACATTCAAAACAGTTGCGGGTAATGAAGTCAATAGTAGTATGTCCAAGAACACTATACTAAGGACACGCAACTCCCGTTTCGAAGCGGACCGCTAAAAGCTGACAAGTAAGGCGGCCGTGGTGTACAATTATTCATTCACAAAACTCGTGAACTGTCAATGTCAAACATTTGCTGAGAGTAACTGGAAATTCGGACCATGTTTTAACAATTAATAACACACTTGAAATACACTCCATTGGATTAACAACCGTAAACTGACTTTTAACAGCGATTACAGGTTAATTTAGCTCGCTTCCAACTCTCGAACGACAGTACACGCTGTCGACAGCGCCGCGACGGCTATCCCCGACATAAGGGCCGCTTTTATATACAGCCGTCATAGGAAGTTGCATCTCCTTAGTATAGTCTTCTTGAGTATGTCTAAGAAACTACACAAACGTGGTGGCGGATTTGTTTAGTTTCCCTAAAGATAAATACTTATGCCGAAAGCGTTGTATCAGACTTTACTCCAACTAGATACACCAAATTATGCAAATTACATCTTAGAGGAAATATTACACGGACTACAACAAAGTTGGTTTTGAAATTTCTTACAGAGAAGATGTTGCATCCTGGTAATTTGGTTTAAAATAAAACCAAATTGTTTCCTACACTAAATTTCAAGGGACGCAACATGAAGGTTATTTAGTTCTTGGGTGCCATTATAACGAGGAAAGGATAGTAAATATCAACTCTACAACAAATACTTTAATTAAAAATGATTGTGGTAAAGTGAATAATAATCGATTGAAAAAATGAGATAAGCGTAGAAAACTAAGTACGTTAACAAATAAATAAAACAGATTTCGAGTTTTAATACTTAGATGAGAAATGCACGTAAGATATTCATAAGTTTACATAGATTTTGACACAAGTGCTTAATTGTAATATAAGTTTTTAACGCGTTACATTTTAGGAAACCGAATCAGAGCTCCATAAAGTAAAGATACTTTAAAACGTTTCTCTTTTGTTTTTATTACAGCCGTTGATTGGTAGAAGCCGAAAAAAGTTCGTTATAGAAAAGTCTGTCTCAAAGTTAATGCTTTTCAGCAGGCGTATGCGTATGCTGACTTGGTTCAATTTTTAAGCTCTTCCACTGGCTGACTTTTCTAAAACTACGACCAGGAAAAGTTCTAGCTCTGAAAACCGGCCCCACGGAGGTGCTTGCCAAAATCCAGCTTGCTTGATCTAGTTTTCATTAATTGGAAAATTCTCAGCTTGTCAAACTGACCCAGTTATGCAAAAATTGCTTCCAATCTTGCTTTGCATGTCGTGCTCATGTTTGTAGGACCAAATGGATTTCGATAAAGACAGGCAACATCTGCTTATCCAATTGGCCATGCATTGAATTCAATCTGCTACCAAAACGTAGCTGTCGGACATTCGGCCTGGCTTGTATTCCCTTCGGAGCTGTCTCGGATACCTCAACTGTGCTTGTTTGATTGTTCGTTTCTTCAGAACATTGTCTTAGCTTGAAAACGTATCGTTCTACTTAAATATTTCACGCACTTTGACGTAGCTGTCCAAATTTCATTTTGATGTAACCGTTTGCCATTTGACGCAATAAAAATTAATCTATTTGTAATGTTTATTACGTACTTTGTTCGTTTAAGATAATGTGTGTTGCGGCCCTTAAAAATTTAATTAAAGTCTTATTGTTGTGCACATCTCACAATGATTGTGCTTTTTATGTGGACAAACACTTTTGTATTATTAAAATCTTTAATACCAACTTTCTCGCTAGTGTTTCTGTTAATTATTGCTCATGAATTTAAAAGATATGTCTTTCTCGCATTGCACGATCATATGTAATAAGTATAAGGTCATCCTTGTCCATGTGAAATTTATAAATTCAAAATTATGAGTAATGTACTAAATGGTACCCTGTTTAAGTTACAGCAATACATTTATAAAATGTTAATTTAAGACCAAATAGCGGTAAGTAGCCTACTGGAGTGGTCCAGTCTCATCTATAATGTAACAGACCAATTCGTGCCACCTGTAAATATGATTTTCATATCTTTTTATTATATCCTGTTAGCATAAAGCTTAACCGTATTCCTTAATTTTCTCATTATGCATTAATTAAGTAGTGACGCAGTATAAGTAGTTACGCAGTATAAGTGGTTATGCACTATAAGTGTATCGGATGTGCGTTAGTGAATGTGCGAATGCAGCTAATTCCAGTCAGCGGAGTTAAAAATAGAACGGCAACTGCTGAGAGTTTTGACCACGAAGACAGTCGCAACTACACATGCAACACATGCATGTGCGTGCCATATAACTTCAGCTACGATGCGTGCTAATAACGGCACCAGAAGTGCCCAGAATAGTGAAGTGTTGGCCTACAGTAATCGCCACTGTCACACAGGAGATCCTGAGTGGAAACCCAGACTATGCAGGCAGCAAACTACTTGGACATCATCGCCAAAGGTTGCTAAATATGTCATCAAAGGAAGCCTTTGTGTTAACACCGTAGAAGCGGCGTTCTGGGGAGCAACCGAATACAAAGTTAGTTTCTATTTAGAATGGCAATACGAAGTCGCTGATGCAGCGCGTTTGCTTGCGTTGAAGGCGCAGCTTGGCGCTTCCACTGAGTCACGCATTCTTCGCACGCGTACAACGTATGCGATCGCTGAATTCCAGAATAGCAACAAGCGGTTTTCAAGAATGGACAGCTTCGCTTAGTTCATTGAAATACATTTCGTGCTATTGGTGTTTGGCTTTGCGTCTACAGTTGAAAATTAACGCACTATTTAAGGTGTTTTCATGCATGTAGCGTACAGTCTTTTTATATAAGTATTGTGTAGAATTACCTGTATTTTTAGGCAATAACGTGAGTAGAAACAGCTGTCTCTCGTAGATAATTAAAATATTATTAACAGCTTCACTGTATGTTTGGACGTCGTTTTTATTCTTGTTGTTTTATGTATTTTATGTATTCCCTTGTATTTGAGTTTGTTGGGTTGGGTTTCTATTGCTGTCAGTGTTTGAATGCATCATTACAGCATTCCAGGTAAAAACGAGCAACTCCAAAACAATATTTGCTTGCCCTTAGCCGTACTGACAATGTTGATAGATTCTTAGATCTCAACGACTGATTAAGCTAGCAAACCCAGGGCAAAAAATTAATAGTACAGTAGAGTATAGGGCTATTTAAAAGCAGCATTACAATAATGAGTCACAAATATATAATTTCTTCTTTCAGCATAAGGGAATAAAAAATACATTTTTAAACAAAAGTGGTTTATTAAAAAAAACAATCACGTAACACAGATATTACATAAATAATAAATTAGTTAACTTGAAAGACGTTCAATTACAAATATTTTAGCTTTGGTTTAGCTAGAAAAATTTTCGTTAATGTATGAGCCTTTCCGAGAGTGAAAAACAATAAATAACTAAGTACTACGGTTACCGCTAAACATATACCTATAACATCTAGAAGATAGAATTGATAAAAGGGTCTGTCAACGGAACCACTTTTTAAATGCTTGGCACCTTTGTGTTTTAGAACGTATTCTGTCTACCAGACTGCACGTTCCAAACCAGTCACTGGTTGATCTCTGGCTAACTCAGCTAACTGTTTAATTTGATTTCGATATCTAGAAAAAGCAACCGTTTAGAAATTGCCAACTATCCGTCGTTGTAATATTTACTTTGGGTTAATAATCACTTCCAAGATTGTTTCCTTGAGAGATTCTTTGTCTATTTTGGTGTAGTCTACAGACAAGCCAAACCCTTTCGCCACAATCCTCTTTACATTGGTTGGTTGATCTGCGTAACCAGGCATTCCAAGTATAGGGACGTGGTCGTAAACCGCTTCGTCTATAGACTGGATTCCTCCTTGAGTTATGAAAAGTTTGACGTTAGGGTGTTCTGAAAGTTAATGACAATACGCTAGATTGCATCTGAAGCAAGGACAATGCATTGCAACTCATTAAGTATATCTTGTTGGGGATACCATTTAGCATTTTAACATTATTTGGTTTTGTTGGGCAAGTCTTCAAGCTCACATTTCTACAATATCAGGTATGGAAGCTCTGCAAACGTTTGCATAAGAATGTCTATCGTTTTCTTGGGAAGGTCTTGGGATTGTAAAAATTGGTATGACTCTTTACAATAATAAGGCGTTTAAAAAAATTGTGTCAGGCGATTGAACTTCCAGATTAGTTTTTACAAGGTAAGCTTCATTGATCAATATGGAAACGTGACATTGCTGAAACATTGCTACATGGAAGTAAAGGTTAAGTATTCTGTCTGAGCCACTTAATGTTGCATTCAAACACATCAGATATAAAGTGGTTTATGGATATCACCGGAAGCGATCGGGTTCACTTAGTATGAAGTGTGTTATCAATAGCTCAAATATCTCTTTGTAGTAGATAACTAGTTAAAAATATAAAAAATAAATTCTTCTTATTTTACAGTTGCTATATCGTACGTTTTGTCACGTATAAAGATTATGTCATTTTTTATTGTATTTGAAGCTGTGAGAAAAGTTTTAAGATAACAAATTACGAATTGCCTGCTAAACAATTACTCAATCAAACCTAATGAAAATTTATTGCCAATACGCCAAAAATTTTGTTATAGGTAGTTGAATATTTGATACTTACTAACTTACTTAAAATTAGTGCAACCTACAAAATCTTGCAAGAAATTACATGCAAATTATGTATAACGTGGCTGAGGCTAAGCCTTATCAGGAGTTGTATAATGCTGGTTTAAGAGGAGGACGTTAATAAAGAGGTGCTTCGGTTAGCTCGAAGAGGGGCGTGGATCTCGATCCAGCTTCAGCGTAATCGCGATGTTAATCAAATACAGCCAGGGCGCTAAGAACCTAAAATTTGGACAATGGACTATTGGTCTTAAATAGCGGACACAACCTCACCAACAAATCCAAAAGAAACCATAAAGTAAACCCACTTACTTTATCGAACCTTACTGCAATGTTCCTATCCCAATAATCAACAAAATAAAAGAACAGAATAAAATCGAGTACCGAAGCTTTAATACTACCACAAGAATTAAACGAAAACACATGACTATACAAACACATTAAAATTTCCTCCAAACTTTATATATATACATATATATCACAAGTCTAATTAAAAGCATCGTCATAGCTTAAAATGGCATGCAAGTGCAAAGTTAATAGTAAAGAGCTTCCCTGTGGCGTCGCTAGGAGAGGGGGCGGGTGGGCCTGGGCCCTCCTAAAACTGGCTTGGTCCACCCGTTGGCCCACCCTGGTTACTGGATCACTCTGCGTTAAATTAATTTTAAAATACATTAAGTAATCAACATTATAAAACGATATATATTAATCTTCTAGTGAATTACAAACGGAAATATTACCACCACTGCTGAACTAGTAGGTTCCTAGCCTAGAGCGAATAACACAGTCCAATGCATGCGCTCGCATTAAGTTAGACAGATTTGTAAGCTGTAACAGTGTAACCATAATATTATTCGCCGTGCTGTGCTGCGTACTCCATGTTTTCAATTATTATCCGAATTGATTAAGTTATGTGTACCTACAACTAAACTATTTGCATTACACATATGCACAATGAATAAACGAAGTATCAGAGAGTATTTTTCTGCTGCGACTTCAACACAAAGTGTAAGTAAAAAGAAGAAAGTTGTTAGCGAAGAAGTTGCAATTTTCGAAAGTGAAATTTTTACAGGTGGAAGTGACTCTGAAGAAGAATCATATGCCGGATACGCTGAAAGTGATGATTCAAGTTTAATAAGTAATCTGAGTGATTTAGGAGCTGACGATGCCGACATCGAACACAGATTAATGGTAAATATAAATTGTTTTACTCAGTGGGTCTGGGTATATGTCCGTCTAGACGTCTTTTTCTCACTTGTGAATTATGATGGCTTCTCGACGTCTCATAAGGCTTTATCTTCATTAACATCAATCGGTATTGAGAAAAAATTATTTTTTTAATCTAATTTCTTAGGTTACTGATGAAGGTGGTAGCGACAGTAGCCGACCATCCACGAGTTTTGGTGACTATTTGATAACCTCTAAACTTCCTGAGCCAAAGAATCTATCGAGATCTCTAGAAAATGGCCCAGAACACTAAGGGCCGGTTGCAGAAAGCAATGTTAAGTCTGGTGTTAGCTAACGCGACGTCAAAGTGAACAAAAACGAATCAAATCTCAAATGCTTTTGGCAACTAATACATTAGTAAACAAAGTTTGATGCGATTTTGTTCACTTTGACGCGACGTTAGCTAACACCAGACTTAACATTGCTTTCTGCAACCGGCCCTACGTTAAATATTTATGCTCAAAGAAAATATGGAAATAGGTGGCGGAGTTTCAAAGTTCAATGGTATGGAAAGTTCAAGTGGGTCGAGTATAATGTTTTAGAAGATGGTGCATACTGTTTTCCTTGCAGATTTTTCTCTTCACTAAGACATGAAAAACTGTACCATTTTTAAGTGTTGGATATCTTAATTGGAAACGGGCCATGGAAAAAGATTCTGGTGCTAATAAACATTTAATCAGTGAACAACATAAGAAAAGTGAAGTGATGCTGGTAGAATACAATTTAAGAAAAAGTAAAAGTTTATCAGTAGTAACGCAATAAGTGATGCTAATTTAAAACAAGTAGAAGAAAATAGAAAATACCTTGAGATAATTACAGAATGTCTTCTTTTTATTGCAGTTCAAGGAATAGCCTTTAGAGGACATGATGAATCAGATTTAAGTTCCAATAATGGACATTTTTTAGAGTTATTAAAATTTTGGCAAAAAACAATGACAAGATTAGATAATACAGCTAAGAATGCTAAGTATTTGCATCCAAGCATTCAGAATGAACTTTTTACGATAACGAATTAGTTATTCGAGAAATCAATCAAGAAATCGATAAAAGGGATTGGTACGCCATCATGGTGGATGAAACAAAAGACATTTCTAAAACTGAGCAAATATCAATTGCAATTAGATATTAGCTGTTACCCGCGACTTCGTTCGCCCGAGGTTTGTTGTTTGTGTATTAAATAACGACTAATTATTTCCTGTCATCCCATCCCATCCCATCCTATCTCCTTTCCTGCCCCGTCCCCGTCCCCGTCCCTTTCTCCGTCCCTGTCTCCGTACCGTCGCATTCCGTCCCGTCCCCTCCCCTTCTAGTTGAAATTTCGGTAAAGCATTTACTCTTTCTCTCGGTTAGGTTCAATTGGGCTGAATGTATAATGCTTAATGTAACTTAATACGGTTCTGTACTTCGTCTTTGTACTACTGCGCACAAGCAAATACTCGAAAGTAGGTCATACGTTAAACTAAAATGGTTTCCGCTGGCAAAGTGCGATCGTGAATTTAAAAACAAAGTGAAAATTTATCACAGTTCCACCGGTAAATATTTGAATTAAGCTGTTTCGCTGCATTAACATCATTTATTTTTCTAGCATTTGTTAAAGGGGGCCCACATCTACGCACCAATTGTTTTAGTTGACGTCGTTTAGGGATCTAACTGTCACATAACCCCAAATTATGGAGTTGGGCTATTTTGCGAGCTGGATTTATTTTACAGCAATGAATATGGCTTGTATTGCCTTGGGTATGACTCTTGCTACACTTTCATAAACTTCTCGGTGCTCACTTAGGTAATTTTAGGTTTAAACAGTACCTGTGGTTGTCGATCTTATATCGGGGCTTAACGGCGATGCTGGTCTCGTTGTCGGACTGCTATGGGCTGGATCCTGCTGGAATTCCTGGAACACGTGCTCATGTAGCTGCTTGCTGCTCTGGAGCCTTCCCCTCTGGGCTGTCTCAACTTGTAGGCCTCCACGCAGATATCAAAATAGGCTGCTTCCGACGACCACGAAATTGCATTGAATTGCTTGGTATTATTTTTATTGTTAAAATAATTTGTTTATTATATGAAAATTAGTTTTATTCGGGGGTACATTTTACAACATGCCAATGCTTAAATTAATTCAATTGTTCTCTCTAATATCCGCTATAAACAATTGCTAGTTTTAATCTTAAATAAAAATGGACGTGAATCTAATTCAAAATGCTTACGTATAAATCTAACTTTGCCTAAAAACTACAACTTACGTACAAAATTCTTATTCAAATATTATGGTCCACATTTATAATTAGTTAATCAAGTCTTTGCGTCACTGTACGTTTGTTAATTTGCTTTAAACTGTTCACATAACTCACTGCACTGATTAATTTTATGAGAGTGCTTCCTTCACCAAGGCGTCCCTTGATTTCACCTGTCTGATTTTCGACACAATTTTTAGTTCATCTGCTGTGTCCTTTTCTTCATTTTTATATAACCCTGGCTTGTTGATTCTTACAATTTTCCATCAAATGCCTTAATTTCAGCCTACCTAGCTGCTCGTTGCAACATTTATTAGGTTATATAGCTTTTCTTACCTTTCTTTTAAAACCCTGACAAATATTTCACTGTTTAACTTCCCTTGAATTTTTCGCTTCAATTTATTGCCTTTGCAAACCATTTTTGTAATTAATAGTTCGGCCATTACTTTGCACAAACCTCTTCTTTTAAATTATATTTTACATTCAACTTAGATCCTTGTGAGAATTGAACTTTGCTTAAACCTTTCTTTAATTAACTATACTGCTATTAATTGGCATCATACCAAGAGTTGTATAAAACTGCGTGGTTAGCACATGAACAACCTTGTTTAGTTGAACAGCCGTTGAGTAGCAATTCTTATAATTCTAATTAAATGTTAAGTAGATTCATCAACGTATTCGTTTGCAGATCATAATCACTCCGTTGCTTATTTATATATGTGATAGGGACCTGCTCCATGAATATATTTTTTATTATTCGTGTAACTTAAGAAACACTTTGTAATATCAATTTACTAATAAATTAACTAAAAAAATATAAACTTAACTAAGTACATTAAAAGAGGATTTGTGCATACATAAAACAATTAGCTTACTTTGATTTTTGGTTTAGGCACTAAATAGATATTGATTAATCTACGTAATAGTTTAACTAACATAATCAATAGGTAACTAAGTAGTAATACTATTAAAATGCAAAAACCTATAACATCTAGAAGTAAATATTGGTATAAAGGTATATCAAGGGCAGGACTTCTCAAATGTTTGGCTCCTTTGTGCCTCAAAACGTATTCTGTCCACCAAACTGCCCGCTCCAAGCCTGTCATTGGTGTGTCTTTGGCCAAATTAGATACTTCTTTGACTTTCTTGAGATACCTAAAATATATCAATATTAGTTTATGCATTGTCTTATTTATGCAATACATACTTCGGATTATTAATGACCTCTAATATAGAGTTTTTAAAAGTTTCCTTATTTAAAGTCTCGTAGTTTACAGACAACCCTAGACCTTTAGCTACAAGTCGATTGACATTAGCTGGTTGATCTCCAGCAAATGGCATCCCGACTATTGGAATATTGTCATATATTGCTTCTTCAATGGATTGCTGACCACCTTGAGTAATGAATAACTTAATATTCGGATGTTCTGAAAATGTTTAGTATATGTTGTAGATGTAGGTTTTCTTGCATTTTATACTTACTAAATATATCTTGTTGTGGATACCATTTAGATACGAAGACATTATCTGGTTTCATTGTCAGATCGTCAGCTTCCAGTTCAAATTTCCACAGCACTAGGTAAGGCAGTTGAGCAAATGTTTCAAGTATGACACTTTGTGTTGCTTTCGATAAGTCTTTGCTTTTAACGTTTGTTCCTAAGCTGAAATATATAAATCCTTGTCTTGCATTATCAAGAAGAACCTGCAGGTCCTACAAAATTCAAGAATATATAAGCTGACTTGTCTCAAACGGTTGATGCAAATAAAAATGCTTACCTTTGGTAGCGGTTTAGAAAGTTTTGGGCTATTTCCTCCTCCAATTTGAATCACAGCAGGGACTAACGGTCTGATCTGATTGACAATTGGATCGGTGTTGACGAACAACATACTCATGTTTTCGTAGATGTCGTTTATACTTGGGTAGTCATTGCCGAAATGCTTGTAGATCAGTAATTGTTGCAAAGGCATGGCGTACTTTCTATAGTAAAAGGTCAGAAACTCATTAAAAATTGTACTAATTAATCGCTGCCAGAAGGTGAGCTTTCCCACGAAGGGTAAGTTGGTGTCTGGATTAAGCACAGGATGAGCTGGATTTCCAATTCTGCTGTAAGCCAAGAACGGTGGATCGAAAGATGTTATTCCTATAAACGGGCATTTGAATCGTGCGGAAAATGCCGCCATTGCTGACGATGTCGTTTCTACCATGAGTAGGTCAAAAGATTCAGTTTCATTCTTGATGAGTGCTCGAACTTCTGGATGCTGGAGTTGTTGGTCCACAAAAGCGTTGGCTGTTGATAGAAGTACATTGAGCGTTTGTAGAGCACTTTTCCGCGTGTTGGAAACCATCTTCGCAATATTTTCATTCCATACTTCATAAGAGAAATGCAAATCGATTTCGGTCAAGTTTGTTAGCGTTGGGTCGTTCATAGGGTCTGTAGTAAGCACTGTTACTTGATGCCCTTTTAACGAGAGTTCTCTCCATAGTGGCTGGAATGCAATCTGGTGGCTGTAGGAAGGCGTAGGTATTATTCCTAAAATTCGTGCACTGTCACTTGGTAGAGCTAGAAAGGCTACTAGACAACCTAACAACACCGATTGATACATGATTACTAAAATTAGTTTCTCTAAAAGCTTTAAAACGGTTGCCTTATCTAATCGAATCAATAGTTAAACTGTGCATTTTGATGAATTAAGTAGATAAGGAGAGTTGCGGGTAACTGCTTTATGGTAATTGATACTAGTTAAGAACTAGTTTAAGATAGGCATTTGTTCTACGAATCTGTTTGTAAGTGAATCCAATCGAAGGAGTTGTAATTACGAGAAAGCACTCCTGTACGCTGTGTGCAACTTATAGTGGGGAAGGCTGAGGACGACAGAAAGATAAAACAGACGAAACACATGAGTAACAAGATAATCAACTTAAGGTTGAGGTGATGAGTAATTTCAATTATGACGATTATGACGACTAAACTACAGTTATCACTAGACGGCTTCGAGTACCACTTCATCTAGCTCTTTAATGTACATTACAGTTTCTACATCTTGCTTCACTGCTTGAAAGTCACGCTCTTTGAGAACTAACCATGAAGTGTCAATTTCTTTAGTAATGAAAGACAGATTTACGAAAACTTCTATATTATCTTAGACACTCAACAAACACAAGCACCTTGAGAAATCCTAAGTCAAAGTAGGAATTGTTATGTCCGTCATCCATTAATCCTGTACGAACTGCCAGTGCTGCAACTGTTGTTAGCAACATAAACAACATAATTTAGAACAGATAGTTATTTGTGTACACTGAGCAGTTTGCTTTCTATGAACAGTTCTGTCGAATACAGTTTATTGCAAGTTGTTACGATAGTTTTCGGTAAAATGTAGCAATAAACGAAAGTGCTCAATATTAACGTCGTAACTTGCTAAAATTTAAAACAACTAGCTCACAACATACTACCGGAAAGGGGTAGCATGCATAAAGAATGCGTAATACATTTACTTAAGTATTTGGAAAAGAGAAATTACATCAGTAGTACATGAACAAATATTATTTGAGAATATATAAGCAAAAAAATTTGATTAAATAAAAACGCAGGAAATCGACTCAGCGAAGTGTAAAAACCCTAACTGAAATAAACCCCATCAAACGCTTCAAAAAAGCTACTCGATTACGTAATCCACGTATAGCGCCGCACGACGAGGCCTCTTGAACGAACACAAATATATATAAGGTATAAATTATCCGATGAAGAAAAACAAGAGTTCTTCGAATAATCGACGAATGGTTTACGTATATCATTGAAATTAATCGTTCACTGTTCTTAACAAATAAAAAGGTACAGTGTAAAAGCAAAAAACACACAAGGTAAAAGGCATTTGGTAAACAACAACGTTTGTTTATAAAAGTTTCAATCAAGAACTTAAGACTTGCGATGAGCCATTTCTATGATGGGCATGATTCAATAGCCAAGTATTTTATTCGTACCTGGAAGTGTGAGATGCGATGCCAGGTAGGCGAAAAATTAGAACAATAGAAAAACCTGCGACACATGCTGGAAAATCCAAAAGAGTTTGCCGGGACAAGCTCGTAACTGCAGACGTTCCGGCTTTTTTCAGCGTCAATTCTGCAATCCAACAGTCCAGCCGCCTTTTTGAGATCATCTGACCACCTCATCATGGGTCTACCCCTGATTCAACTCTCTGCCCATGGTCTCTATTTTATGATCTTATTACACCATCCCTTTTGCTTTCTTACCGAGTGGCCCGCCCAGTTCCACTTCAAGCGTGCTACTCGTTCTACTATATCGGCTACTTTCGTATTCTCTCGGATCCATTCATTGGTTTTGTGGTCTTTCAGGCTTATGTTCAATATCCTTCTTTTTATTGCTCTTTGATTGACACTAAGTTTGTTTATGATGTTTTTGGTGAAGGTCCACGTTTCAGACCCGTACGTTACCACCGGTAATATACAGCGACCGTAACAAATCGTACCGGTGTGCTATTTTTTTAATATTCCAGTTATTATTTATTTTATTCTGCTTGGAAGTACATATAAACTTCCGACTTTCAATTTTCTCTTTATTTGTACTTTCAGATTATAAAGACTGGAGAGCTATAGTTAGATGGCTTGCAACTTTCCCCTTGGCAACTGTTTTATTTCTGTCAGGGTTTATAATGTCTAAGAATAGCTGAGAACAATGCCTTTCTTAATTTACTTCAGTCGTTGTCTGCAAAGCAATCTATTAGTCTGCCAACCGAAGGAAAACCACATTCATAATATATTTCTCCATTACAAATAATACCCGATGTCATGTGCATTCTTACAGTTTTATAGGTTTTAGGTTATTTATTATTTGTTTTCTTGAGATTGTGAACCATCTCACTAACGTTTCAATTATTTTCCACGCGATCTGTCGTCCAAGAAAGTTAAAAAAAGCTAAAAATGGCTAAAATTGCATTTACTCATTTGCTTAAGACAATCTGTAAGTATGGCGATTTGTTAAATACAGGTTTCAAAATGTATTCACAGTTTTGAGTTCTCCCATGAATTTTAAATTTCGATTTGCTTAAATGTGTGTAATATTATATTTTACATGCAGCAAAAGTGATGGTGATAATGGTTCTCCATTTCCTGTCATTTCTGTGGTACTCAATCCAAGGTGTTGCGCTTCCACATAATCGTTTATCTCCTTTGCGTGTAAAAATATAAAGCTTTTGAAAGCGAAGGAAACTTTTTATATAATAGTAGGGCGACGATCAAAGTCTTACTTAAAAATAGCTGTATCATAGTCATTCAAAAACCATGAATTTGAAAAGGTAACAAAGTTCAGACAGTGCTATTTGAAGTAGATCGTACAAATCACTCTTGTAGAGCATGGCATTTGTTTTCTTAGAAAAAGTACACTCTTTTATCAGATGTTGATGTGTAACTAAGATAATAATTTTATATTTGTTTCATTGTGATTGTTTTTTAAGATATTTAATGCTGCGCTGTTTAGTATCAACTTTAAAATAAATTTGAAGCTTAATGTAATAGAAAACTTAGTGGCGCTTAATTTATACCTTTATAGCCATTAAAAAACCAATTTCCAAAAAACAGTGTTTACGTTAAAATCTAAAATTTGAGAAATTTGGTATTTGTAAAGTATATTGTCGTGGTTGGTGGTGATAACAGCCATTAATCTGTTTCAATAAATTCTCCCATTTACTTGGTTCAAACTAACATTCCTGCTTGAATTATCGTTCACGTTTGTCTAATTCCATGTTTACTGAGATATCTGATCAAAAGTCTGCTATTAGCTTAATTAATTCCTTGAAATGTATCAAAGCTATTTTTATTTAGTCATAATGGACAAATCGATAAGAAATGAACCGGAAACAAAATCTGTATACTTATATTCAAGTTTTTTGATATACTACAATTGCATTACGAAGAATATGAGTTTCCATATTTTGACCGTTTCAATAGTAAAATTTTATGGCGTGTAATTGATCGAGTACGTTTTGGAAACGAGTCACTTCCTGTGAATCGTGTAAAAATCACGTTGGCTGTGCATGGACGACCATATTAATAGTCTACGTCTTACTTTCTTTATCTATATGAAATTTTTGTTAAAACACGCCAGGAGAGATCAACACTAAAAATGGGAACTAACAACGTTGCAACTTATTGTTGTGTTTCAAATATTTAAGAATAATTATTATCAGCAATAGCCTTACATAGACTAATTTAAAATAACAACTATTCTAAAGATTATGGAAATCATTCTGTGGTATGGCCGATGATGAAACTGAAATCTTCTATTACTATGGATGTACAGAAGCGAATACTTAAATGATATGGACATTAAGAGTAAATGGAAAACGTACTTAAATAGAAAACATAGTGAGAAAGAGAGTCGTTCAACCAAGATCAAGAGAATGAATTTGCCAGCATAGTAAATAGAGAAATTGATATTAAAATTGAAGACTTTTATAAGTCGAAAGTTGTCTCTATTGCAGCTAATTTAAGGGCTATCGTTGGAAAATACAGTATTGCTAAATGTTTTGAAAGAGGAGATAGATTAATTCAGTTCTGCATAGACAATGACTACCTCATTATCAATACCATGTTTGTCCAACATTCTCGTCGCTTATGCATATGGAAATCAGTCGGTAACATACATCAAAATCAAATTCATTATGTATTATGATATTTTAAATTTGTAAAACAGTCATAAAAAACTTCTTCTTTTACGGCCTCTTTAGTGAAATTAAATCCCGTTTACTCTGTCGCACTCAAGAGGGAAGCTTCTGGGGTAAACGACTGAAATTTAACAAGAAGAAAAAGCTCGTCACTCGAAAGAAGCGGACGTACTATCGGGTGCGCTGTCGTGCTTGCTTAAAGAGTAGTAATATGGGAGAGGAATTCTATCGCTTATTATGTGTGATTCTCAATTACGGCTAGTGCCGGATTTGTCGATTTCTTCCTTGCCGTATCTTAAAAGAGAGTTGTCTTTCGCCGTTGTGATTAATTCGACGATCTTCGGTTTATTAAGTGGATTTTGACTATACTCGAACCCCAGTTTCGTCGACACCGCACATACGAGATTATTTCTATAACCTAACTATACCGCCACCTTTACGCATGCCCAGACAATGTGGGCGCTCTCGACAGGGATTAATTTTTTTCAGCTTCGGTGGTAGGCATGTTATAACGCAGACTACGAACGCAGCCTTCGTGTACAGAGACTGCAAGCTGCCCACCAGGTTAGAAGTTGTATCTAATTTGCATGTAATAACAGTGGGTAGTCATAAAGTGTTTTAACGGATTTTAAGAGACTGCTATAACGTTTTAATATAACTGAATTAAGAAGACCCTTTTGGGTAATAATTAGTTTAACAGTTCGGCCGGTGCTTGTTGGTGTAAGCAAGAATTTCTGAGTTGAACTGTATATACTGTGTTGTTAACTTTGCATTTGTATGTGTAGAATCGCAGATTTTAATGTAAATAGATGAGTACAATCAATAGAACCGCATAAGCAATTTTATTGGTGTTTCCTTATATTTTCTCTGTAAAGCTGCTTGAAGGAAGAGCGCTAGAGTAAGCAACAATCAGGTTTGGCAGATGTTTCAAATGATACGCGGTAAAGGTAGGCTCTTGGTCTGTTGGAACTTCTAAGCTCATATCCTGATAGAGCTGGTTGACTGACAGTACAAGGTTTGAGTGAATCGACAGTTGAATAATTCCGACCCTACTTGCGATGGCACCTAGCCGGAACAAGTTATTGCGGCAGGGATGATTGATTTTATGGGTCAATAATCGCATAGATGAGCCGTAAAATTGATTCATAGATTAATATTGTAGTCCTGTAATGACCGTATTTGCCCCGTAACCCAAAAATGGTGCTGCAACGCAGAACAGTTCCCTGGTTGTTATAAATGTTAATTGAAATTAGCCCCTGGTGTAACAAAAGTGTCGCACAATTTTGTGGCATTGCTTGGTTGTTTTAAGTGCCGATTAGCTCTGTAACATATGTTTCTGTCAGAAAAGGCTGGAGGTCTTTAATGCGCGCTTCCAATATTTTGCTTTGTAGTGCTTTGTGGAGAAAGGGAAATTACACTCACATCCATTTTTATGATAAATATCTTGCAGCTTATTGACACAGCACGACAATATTATGTTCCCATGTACTTCTACTTTGTCGATAACATTATTGGAACCAACTATAGGACATACTATTAGAAATGGAAATGTCAGAACATCTAGCTTTTATTATCAGGAGATTAGACGAGAAGAATTCGGCTGTTGTAGAAATCATTATAAGGTTTTTCAAATATTTAGTACGAAAAAAGGTATCCCTCATTGCTGTTTTGTTTCTTTATCTGTACTAAACTTGGTGATAAACCGGGCTCTGGGCCATTGGAAAAGAGGAGTAAACTTAAGCCAACAAAAATAACTCATGTTTTTTTTATAGAAGAACAACATCGTAGCTACAGGGGTTTCTGGGACAAGAATTGCTGCCCGGTATCGGTAAGATCTAAGCGCCAAAGGCGCCATACGGAGATCTTTTAATTCCTATTGTATTTCCAAATATACGGTAATCCTTATTAGCATAAATAATAATAGTCGTAATTATCAATTATAGTTGAAGTTTTTTTAATAGACAAGTCACTTAGTTTCTTAGTTAACGTTTGGTGGTGTGCGTGTGAGTGTCTTACCACCAGTATTGCACAAATGAACACCTAAATAATCGTTACAGGTGGTTGTGAAGTAAATGCATTGTCACCGTATAAAGATTTACTAGCATTCAAAACAGTTGCCGGTGAATAGGTACAGTTAACAGCAGTGTGTCTAAGAAAGAAACGTGGTGTTGCATTTGTTTAGTTTTCTTAAAGATAAATTCGTATGTCAAAAGTGTTATATCAGACTTTATCCCAACTAAATACACCAAGGTATGCAAATAATATTTTCTTAAAGGAAATATTACAAGGACTATAACGAAGTTGGTTTTGAAATATCTTACAGAATTGTTGCATCCCGGTAATTTGGTTTAAGATAAAAACAAATTGTTTTTTAAACTAATTTAACGGGGACGCAACAGGAAGATTATTTAGTACATCTTCTTGGGTGCCATTATTATAACGAGAAAAGAATAGGAAATATTAACTCTACAGCCAATACTTTGGTTAAAAATTATTGTGGTAAAGTGAATAATAATCGACTGATCAAAGGAGATAAGGGTATAAAACTAAGTACGTTAACAAATAAATAAAATAAATTTCTAGTTTTACAGTTTATACTTAGATGAGAAAGTGACCTATTAAATTTTGGGATTGATATTGCGCTGCCAGAGTTTTATATTTAAAATTTAAAAATGAAAACTTCGTTTTGCCTTACAAAAAGAGCGAATGAGGTGCGGCTAAGGGCTTAGTTTAAGACTGGTAACCCCGTTTCCACGGCGCACCTTTATTGTTTAAAATTTTAAAATTATAAACACATGCAAACAGTCTGCACCTACGCAATTAACGTTAAATGCTACTGACAAGAGGGTCGGCCTTCCTGTGCCGACGTCACGCTGGAGAGCTGCGGCCATTATTGTTTAGGTGGTACTAGACTAGGATGGTTTAACATTTTGCTATTGGTAAAATTGGGGCTTGGCGTTAAGACATTCTTTATGTTGTAGCACAGCACTGCAAATTGTACCGACAAAGAACAGAGAGACAGCTGAGCTGAAGTAATTTTGTTTCGAAAATTTCGCTGAAGAAATGGTCACTCATTTTCTTCCAGATAAGTCTAAATGTTTTGACAGATCTCTCTCCATTTTTATAAGCGTCATCGTTGATTCTGTTCCCAGCGTTACTCAGCTTAGCTACGCCTAGCGGCCTAGCCACTGAAGAACAATGTACCTATATGGTTTTGTGAATCATAAAAGTGCTATTTAAAAAATAAAAGTCACTGCAAGCTCATTAGTTTAATCTATACTGCTATGAAACTCTATACTCTTTTTAATTCAAGGATAATTAAAATTCCGATCAAAACATCGCACAAAAAACTGGTGGGTTTGCTCAGTTTGTTGCAATTAATAAAAACTGGGCTACGCTTTCCTTACCTTTTAAATGAATTCTTAAAGATCGTGCTAAGTTTCTATGATCAGGACACCACAACCAATTCCTATCTTTAAATCAACATTTAATGCACTAGCATGAAGCTCTATCCCAAACTTTTATCTCAGGGTTTAAATATTATAAAAATTATTGCTTGACTTCACAAAAACAACAATTTAAAACTTTAATCTCGAGTTCAAAAGGTTTTGTTACAGACAAAGAAAGAATCCTTACGTTATTAGCAAAATTTACAATCTTGAAAGAACCAAATAATATACTTTTGTAACAAACCTTTACAATTTTGCGTGCTAATATGGCAAAGAAAACGTGCACCATCATGATACTTCCCTAGAAAATCGCCGCTATCGACGCTCCGCTCTCGTTGACGTGTGGTATTTGAAGATGTCCGGGTATGTTTTGACTTCCTACTTCTTTCTGTGCAACAAAATCTCCAACAAAATTCGCGCTCGTCCAAGTAGCTTATAATCGTTGAAATGGTTCAGTAGCTTTTGTCTCACTACGTTTTTACATATAGAGAGTAAACGGTTCGCCAGTATAAGAAACCATTTGCAAAAAAGGTCTACTGCCTAACTGTTAATGCACGTAAGATTTTCATAAGTTTACGCAGAACTTGACATAAGTGCTTAATTGTAATAATATTTTTAATGTTACCCGATGTGGATTCAAAGCGTTACATTTCAGAAACAGAATCAGAAGCAGAGAGTCCCTTTATATATCTTCCAGAACTATTTAGACCCAAAAATAATGACGCATTGGTCGAAATAGGGTCATGCCGAAAAAAATTCGTTAAAGAAATACTGTGGCAAAGTCTTCATACAGAAAACTGGTAAAATCAATACAAAACGGCGGAAAACAACAAATCAATACAAAATGGCTGTAAAATAAGGAATTACTGAATTTAGGGCTAATTACATATTTTGAACCTTGAATTTTAATGCTTTTCAGCTGGCGTATACGTTGCGACTCTGACTTGGTCCAATTTTTAAGATCTTCCATTGGCTGGCTCTTCTAAAACTATGACCAGGAATAGTCCTACTCCTAAAAACAGTCCCCACGGAGATGCTTGTCAATCTGACTCAGTTATGCAAAAGTTGCTTCCAATCTCTCCTTCAAAAGATACTTGCATGTCCTGCTCATGCCTGTAGAACACCAAATGGACTTCGGCAAAGGCTAGCACCAGCTGCTTATCCAACTATCCATTCCCTAAATTCAACCTGCTACCAAAATTTAGCTGTTGGACATTCCGCCTGGCTTTTATTCTTTTTGGAGCTGTCTCGGATACTTCAAGTGTGCTTGTCTGGTTGTTCGTCACTTCGGAACATTGCCACAGCTGAAAACGTATCGCTGCACTTAAAGAACTCACGCCCTTCGACGTAGCTGTCCAAATTTTACTTTAACGTAACCTTTTCCCATTTGAGGCAATACAAATTTATCTATTTCGTATGTTTGTTGCATATTTTGTCCGTTTATAATTTCAGTCTACGTAGCTGTCTATTATAAACATATTTTGCAATAACTTCAAATAAAATGTATGTGTTTAACCCTTAAAAATTAATGTAAGTTTTATTGTTGTGCACATCTCACACTGATATTACTTTCTATAAGGACAAACGCTTTCGTATTATTAAAATTTGTAATACCAACTTTCTTGCTAGTGTTTCTGCTTATTATTGCCCATGAATTTAAAAGAAATGTCTTTCTTGCATTGAACGTTCATATCTGATAAATAATATATCCTTGTCCATGTACAATTTATAAATTTAAAATGATGTTTAAGTCACAGCAATGCATTTTTAAAATATGAATTTAAGACCGAGTACATTAACCCAAATAGCGTTAAGTAGTCTACTGGAGTGGTTCCTTCCAATCTATAATAAGTCACAAATATATCATTTCTTCTTTCAGAATAGGGAAAATAGAAAATACATTTAAAAAAAATGGTTTATTAAAAAAACAATCACGTAACACAGATATTACATAAATAATAAATTAGTTAACTTAAAAATGTTCAATTACAAATATTTTAGCTTTGGTTTAGCTAGAAAGAATTTCATTAATGGTCGAGCCTTTCTGAGAGTGAAAAACAATAAATAACTAAGTGCTACGGTTACCGCTGAACATATACCTATAACATCTAAAAGATAGAACTGATAAAAGGGTATGTCAACTGAACCACTTTTTAAATGCTTGGCACCTTTGTGCCTGAGAACGTATTCTGTCCACCAGACTGCACGTTCCAAACCAGTCATTGGTTGATCTCTGGATAACTCAGCTAACTTTTTAATTTGATTTCGATACCTAGAAAAAGCAACCGTTTAGAAATTGCCAACTAGTCGTCGTTGTAATATTTACTTTGGGTTATTAATAACTTCCAATATTGTTTCCTTGAGAGATTCTTTGTCCATTTTGGTGTAGTCTACAGACAAGCCAAACCCTTTCGCCACCATCCTCTTTACATTGGTTGGTTGATCTGCGTAAACAGGCATTCCAAGTATAGGGACGTGGTCGTAAACCGCTTCGTCTATAGACTGGATTCCTCCTTGAGTTATGAAAAGTTTGATGTTAGGGTGTTCTGAAAGTTAATACGCTAGATTGCAGCTGAAGCAAGGACAATGCATTGCAACTCACTAAGTATATCTTGTTGGGGATACCATTTAGCAATTTTGACATTGTTTGGTTTATTGGGCAAGTCTTCAAGCTCAAATTTCCACAATATCAGGTATGGAAGTTCTGCAAACGTTTGCATAAGAATGTCCATGGTTTTCTTGGGAAGGTCTTTGCTTTTGACGTTTGTTCCCAAGCTGAAGTATATGAATCCTTCTGATGCTCCATCTAGCAGTATTTGTAGGTCCTTAAATGACAAAAATATGTTAATGTTGGTGACATAAAGCAGCAAGAAATTAGTTCGAAAGTATTCTCATGCTTCAATTTGTAATCTGATAAATAGAACTTAAGCGGTTGGGATTGTGAAAGTTGGTATAACTATTTACAATCATAAGGCATTTAAGAAAAACTTATTTCAAAAGGTTGAACTTCCAGACTAATTTTTTGCACGGTAAGTGTTATGAATCAATATGGAATACTGGGAGCGCTGAATCATTTCTATATGGATGTAAAGGTTAAATATTTCGCATGAGCCACTTTTAATGTTGTATTAAAACATATCAGATATAAAGTGGTTTATAAATATCAGCGGAAGAGATCTGGTTCACTTAGTATGAAGTGTTTTATTAATAGCTCAAATATTTCTTTGTAAATAGATAACGAGTTCAAAATATAAAAAATCTATTTTCCTTGTTTTACCATTGCTATATCGTACATCCTGTCACGTATATAAATTATGTAATTTTTTATTGTATTTGAAGCTGTGACATTTACTAATTTACTAAAATTTACTCCATCACTTAATGAAAATGTATTGCACATTATCAAAAATTTAGTTAGAAGTAGTTGAAAACTTGATACTTCACTGGCGGTTTGTCATATCTGCATTAAAAATTTACTGCAATTTTATGAAAAACTTTCAAAATGGTTTAAATCAATTATGGTTTATTGCAATTTTACCTAATTAATGCGAGTTACTAAAAACTGAAACAATAAATCTGCTGAAAATAGTACCAAATTTTAAGAATAATTTTCTGCAAATTTATTTAAAAACTGCTGTCAATTAACTACAAATTTTGCACATATAGGAAAAAATTAGTTATAAGTTTTTAAAAGTTGGATGTTTCACTCATAATTTGCCGTAACTGTATCATTAATTTACTGAACATTAAAAAAATTTCTTTAGGAGCGGTTGCAAATTATTCATTGTTTACTGCAATTTTGCTTAAAATCAATGCAATTTACGAAAGCCTGCAAGAAATTACACGCAAATTACTAAAGATTTGCCTCAGACTTGTTGAAAATATCTAGGAACTTATTACGAATTCTCTATAAGTTAAGTTATAAGCTGTCTAAAACATGATATTTCGTATGCAATTTGCCGAACCATACCACAAAATTTACTGTTAATTTTTTGCAAATTTACGGAAACATTGCTTCAAAGCTATTGGACACCTAAAATTAATGCAACTTACAGCGTGTAAGATATCTGCTGAAAATAGAGTTTACAAGCAAATTAAAGAGCTTTTACACACTTACTGTAAATGTGCAAATTTACTATGAATTTTTTACAAGAAATTTACTAATTTACTAGAAACTTATTGAAAATTTAGTCTATAAAACCGAATAAAAATTTATTGCGCATATTCCGAAAAATTAGTTATAAGCTGTTGAAATTTAAGTGACAGTTTTTCGAACTTCAAAGATAACTCACTACAAATTTGTGAAAAACAAAACTGTTGCAAATCATTCATTGGTTATTGGAATTTTACCAAAAATTAAAGCAACTTACTGAAAGCTTGCAAGAATTCTGCTGAAAATAGCACTCAATATTACTAGTTTTGTTGCAAATTTCAAAAGCAGCTGTAAATTTACTCCACATTTTCTGGAGAGAATTTACTACAAATTTACTAAAAATGTACTCAATAAAATTTGTTGTAGATAAACCCAAATTTTAGTTGTAAGCTGCTGAAACCGTAATATTTTTCTGACAGTTGGTTGTAACTGTAACAAAAATTTACTATGTGCAAATTTATGAAACCTTACTTTAACGCTATTGCAAATCATATATTATTTATTGCAATTTTACCTAAAATCAATGCAACATATTGAAAGCTTACAAGAAATCTGATGAAGATAGTATTGAATCTTACTAAAGATTTACTGAAAATTTGCTTAAACGTTGCTTTCAATTTACTATAAATTTTCTGTAAAGCATTTGTAACAAACTTACTGAAATTTACTCACTGAAATTCAATAAGAAATGGTTACACATCTATGAGAATCCTACTTTCAAGCCATAGAAAGGTTTAGAAATTTAAAATTATTTGCTACAATTTCGTCAAAAATAGACGCCAACTTACTGAAAATTTACTAGAAATCGGTTGAAGATAGTATTCAATATTATAAATTTACTACAAATTTATTGAAAATTGTTAGAAATTTACTAGCACAGTGAAAACACTTACTGTGGGTAATGGTTTCGGAGGTTGCCTGTGGGATCCTCCACCAATTTGTACAACAGCAGGAACCAAAGGCCTGATTTGGTGGAAAACTGGATCTGCGTTTACAAACAGCATGCTCATTTTCTTTTCTAGGTCTTGTACAGAAGGGTAACCTTCCCCAAAATTCTTCTGAATGGTCTGCTGCTGTAGTGGGTATAAATACCAATCGGCGTAGAATTTCAGACACAGATTAAAGCACAAGCTTAGCACTCGCTCAAAAAAAGCGAGTTTCCCGTCAAAGGGAAGCATAAATTGAGGATTCAGCACAGGGTGCGTCGGGTTTCCCACAGCTCGATAGGCGTTGATGGGGGCGTCGAGCGAAGTCACTCCGATGAAGGGGCATTTAAACCTTTCCGAGAACGCGATCATTGTTGGCATGAGGAATTCAACTATCACCAAGTCGAAATGCTCATTTTCGTTCTTAATGAGGGCTTGTACATCGGGATGTTGTAGTTGCTGATCCTGGATGGCATTAGTTGTGGAGACCATGAGATCCAGGGATTTCAGCATGTTGCCCTTTCTTTGCTTGATCATATTGAAGACGTTCTTGTTCCACAGCTCGTAGGAAAAATGAAGGTCGATTTCAGTCAGGTTTGTGAGAGTGGAGTCGTTCATTGGATTGGTTGTCAGTACGGTTACTTGGTGTCCTCGCAACGAAAGTTCTTTCCATAGTGGTTGAAAGACAATCTGGTGACTGTAAGATGTGGTGGGGATGATTCCTAGTATTCGAGCGCTGTTCGACCATTGTATAATAGAACTAAGAAAAAATGATATAATCACTGCTTGCCTCATAATTGTACTTTAACACAATTACTGCACATTACTGAACAGACAATGATACATCGGAAGCTATATATAAGAATACCCGTAATCTAATCAGCAGACGCTAGGAATACTTTTAAGAAATTTTTATCCTGTAGTAACCGCATTATAGATAAATGAAAAGAAATTAAAAAAACTGAACTTTGTACAGTCATAATCTGCATGTTTCTAGTTAAAAGTAGTTTGGTGCATAGTAGTGGTATACTCAGCAAATCTCGACTGTCTTTTAAAGCATATTTTAGATATTTTCAAAAATGTATATGGCGACGTTATAAATAAATAAACATAAAATGTAGACATAGTCTATACAGAAATGGAATAATAATTCAAAAATATGAACCTTAATTTACTTTTTGTTCTACTGCATCGAAAAGTTACCAATTTCGACAGCGTTTGGCGGCCGAAAACTCCCACTTTTCGATACTAGTATTTTTTTTTCGGCAGAAATAACCATAGCAACAAACACTAACAACCATTTCCATTGGTCGAAATCAAAATAAATACTGTCATTTTGCGGTATGATCATGACCTCCTCGTCTTTTTTCGACTTCCTCGATTAAACTGTCATTTTACAACTGGAAAAAATTATGTATGTAACTCGCACGAAAGCAAACTTTTAGGCTCGCCTTATTTATGTGCCTCGCTCGCTGCGCTCGCTTGGCCATAAACTGTGGCTCGTCCGTTCGCTTAGAGAGGATAGGAATAGAACAAGAAATGGCTGAAAAGTTACTCAGTTTTAAAAATGAAAGTGATGAGTATTTATACGACTCAGCATTTAAGTCCTTAATTTCGTACTTGTAACATAAATAATTATTGTTTGTGATCGACATTGTTAGCTGATGCATCATTTATTGAATGGTTTTTCGATTTTATTAACATGTTTTCAATTTCTAGCTGAATATTTATGATATTTTTTCTTCATAGTGTAGAGTTCTTTCAATTTAACGTGCGTTTACTAGTGTTGCCAGAATATGTGTACGTTAGGTTGCAGTCCCAAGAAGTAAGGGGCTCCAAGTCACCTAGCCTGCCCTGTATATATAACTTTTTCTTTAGTTTTATTGCTTTTCATTTTGCTTTCTGTCTTCAGTTCTACTTTGTTTAGTTTTCAATTCTAGACCATTTGTACATTGATTTCTCTATAATTCTATTGAAGAATATTAGTCTGTATTTTTCGTTGTAATTTTTCCACAAAACTTAATCATTATCTATTTTGTTATATCTGTGTAAGTATATTCCGGTTAACACCTGCTTGTCGGTGTAGACGTTTCCATTGTCCTTGGTTGTAGCTTATCTTTAGAAGTTAAAATAGTTTACATATCTTGTTGTCTTATGATCTTGTTCATATATCTTAACTGGAATATTCTTTTGGTTTTTTTTTGTTCTATATCGTCTTTTATTAGTGATGATACGTCTTAATTTTTATCTTATTCACCCCTTCCTATTTTTAATTGCCTCTATGAGTCTTCATTTTTGTGTACTGCAAACCACTCTTGGCTGCTTACCATATTCGTTTATGTTTTTTAATGGTTATTTTTCACACTTAAGGCATCTATGAAGTACTACGAGCCAATTTAGAGTAACTAAACAGAGCAAATAGAGGTCACTAAATTTTACTGAAAGAATGTAAAAATTTTTATGCCCTAATTACGAGTAGTGAAGCACTAGCGAATTAAAGATAATCCAGACAACAATAACTGATGCAAATATTAATGCAGCGGCAGCAATTGCATTGATATTCAAAGTAGACCGCAAGCGAAGTAGTAGTAATTGTGGTCCAGTTCTTATTTTTGTCTAACATACTTTGCTCTGGGCTTATCTGGCCAGTTAGTGCTATGACGTAACAGGTTCGTGGTGATGCTACGAGGCTCATTCTTCTGCAACAGTTGCCATGTGGTGCTTCATGTCAGCACTGGTGCCATAAATATTTTATTATTTGAGCTCTCTCGTCGTTACTGTACGTAGGTGTGTGTCAAGCATTATACTATACTGTAATGATATAATACCTACATCAATTTTAGTTGCATTGCAAACCTACGAAAACTAAAAAAAAATCAAATAGGTCCAGAATTGGTATTCTATTTATTGCAGCAATAAGTCACTAATAAACATTGATAATTATATAAAACATGATTAGCAATAACTGTAATTTAATTAACAGGGACTAGTATTTGAGTAGAACAGTATCGGCAGGGTTGCGTTCAGCTTATTTTTCATTATTTGTGGTCGGTGTGGCAAATGTAGCTAATTTATGATGATTGACAGATTGAATTGTGTAACGACAAAACATAATAATGAATTTACGTAAGTACAGAGGCGTTTCGAAGCGTTACAAAAGTTTATGCAGCGTTCTGTGTTCATATCATTATGCCAACAATCGATAACGCAGGTGAAGGATTACAAAGCAGTGTAAGGAAGAACAGGAATGCAAAGAGCATGTGAAAAGCAACCTGGAAGTGATAGAAGACTACAATACAGTGCTAAATAACTTGTAAACTAGTGTTTATAAACTAAAAGTGCATAAAAGCAATCAAAGTGCAGTTAAAGTGCTTCGGAATGACATTTAGCAAGAAATAATATAGTATTTAAGAAAAAACATTGTAAAACCTTACTTGACACAATTGTTAACTTGTTGCTATGATACCTAGATGTTCAATTATTATTGTTTATTAGGGAAACCAAGCCAGAAGCTGTTGATAATATTGGCTCTATAGTTTTAATTGATTTGGTACATTAAAAGTTATTATTTGTGCCAAGTGTTGGTTTTTATTTATTCGCCAGTGTGCAGAGCCTAGTTTTGCATAATCTCATAAAGTTACAAAGTGCAGTTCCAGAGGAAATTGATCCTGAAGCTTTGTCCATTTGTGTTCGACTTCGAAGCGATATTTTGGCAAGCTTTGAAGCTGCGGCAAGCAGAGAGCAGTATGCAGAGTATAAATGGGCTCCTGTCTGTGGCATTTACTGAGATAGCAGCAATTAAAGGCGTTCCAGAAGGCCGGTACAAGGTTGGCGTCCATTGAAAACGTAATACGGGTCCGAGGTCAACCTTTGAAGTCCGATTCGAGAAGGCTGGAAGCCGATAAAGGTGGACACCAACGTGGATCACCTAGGAAAGATTTCGTTCGGGCTCCAGAGACAGGTTGCAGCCCCAGAAGGAGTTCCAGAAGGAAATTACAAGGTTAGCGTTATCCCGTTTTGCAGTGGACGGAAATGGATTCGTAAAGCAAGAAATAAAACAGTTGCCTCTTGGCGTCACCTATGACGTAAAATGAAAGACAAATTCAAGTTAGTTAAACAACTTGATTCGTTAAAATGCATTTTCATTGTTTACCTGAAGCGTATTTATTAATTGTTGGTCGGTTTGCGTTCAAATTACGCTGGATTTTTGTGTGTTCGATAAACTCTGTCTTCCGTCAATCTTTGAGGTTAACTGTCACTCATTTAAAAGTGAGCATTTGCTATACTAGGATAAATTTCATACTGTGTAACAACCTAACAATCTTGGTATTAGAGTTTTCAAAAGCTAGCCGGCGCATTATTTTGATTTAGTTGCCAATGATTAGAATAATTAAGGCAATATACCGTTTATTATTGCATTTAAATAAAACAATCATAATTTTTAATTAACCTTGAGAGAGGCAACAATTCATATTAAAGCTTGCAGTATTTGTGATAAGTTATTCTATTTATTTTAATTTATATTATTATAACATACTTATTTCCCCACATAATTGTGGGGCATATAATATCATCTCAATACAGCATACCAAAACTATGACCCCATCTTGCTACATTTTCTAGTATGTTATAATATTTTGGAATTTTGACTAGGTTTTGTTTAACATATTTGAATTTTATATGGTATTTAAAAAATTAAGCAATAGTATATTATGCTGGGGGTTCTATAAGTAGCATTTTGTAGCACTTACTAAAAGAGCAAGTGCGACAAAATGCCTTACAAACTAGGTATCATACAGTATTTTATCTGCTTTGCCACTTTTTTAAACAAAAAAATAAAATTTTGAAATCTAGGGAATTTCGCGGCAGTTAGCAATATTTGTGCGGTGCAATAAAGGCGACTATTGACAATTCGATATGTACAGTCGTGTTCAAATAAATCTGGGACAATGCTTTTTTCATATGTAGGTTCAGTTAAAAATTAAAGAATATCTCCATGGATTTCATGCTATCTGAAAGAGTTACATTAAACTTTAACAGGTAATGAAATTTGTAACTCTTTCTGATAAGATAAAATCCATGGAGACATTCTTCAATTCGTAACTCAACCTGCATGTGAAAAAAACACTGTCCCAGATTTATTTGCACACGACTGTACACGGAGCGAAGTAGTATTTTTATTATAGCATTGATTTTTGTCTATTACGATACTCATTTGAGTATCGTAATAGCCTCAGTACGAACGTAAAGTAGATAAATGTGATTATGTACTACTAATTTAGTAATTGCATCATCAAAAAATTTGATATTTATAAAATCACAATGAAATTCTTTGATTGATGTAATTTCAATCCAACACTTTATAAAAATAGTTTTCATAGAACTGGACTTTGGTTTTTTAAAGTAATTATTTATTATACTTTAGAAAACGAGAGGTAGAACGATAATTTGAACAGGAAAGGTTTTATTGTATCATGGGTGTCCATTTAGAACTTCGTTCTGCGATTATAACTTTGTTGTTATTCAGATAAAAATCCGATTAAGGGAATGTTAATGAGGTTAAGGGAGGCACATTTTCAAAAAAGTGGCACATATACAGAGTGCCTTAAGAAGTGTGATGCATAAAAGTGTACTTTTTTAAAGCTAACACCTTGTATTTCTCTATTGTAACTAAATCTCTTTGTGTTCTGTGTTCTACCTTCATTGTGTTTTGTCTTTAAATGCACAGTTGTCAAGTTTTTAAAATATTTTTTAGTCAATATTAACAGTTTATTCAAAATTTAAATTTCTAGTACATCATTTGTTTATATTTCATTAAACAATCAGGCGATGTCCAAGCTGTGATTATTTGATTCCAAACTCGTGCTGGAACTCAACAATTTAATGGGGGTGTACAAAATTATTTTAGAAAAATCAACATCTTCAACCCATTTTTGAAAATTTTCAAATAAAACGCCCTGTATTTTATGATAGGTGTCAATAGTATATTTATTTTTGCTTATTTCGATACCAATAAGTCTACCTTTACCTTTAAATTTTTTTAAAAAATCACCACTTAATTCTTTTAGAACACCTACGCATTTTACATATTTAAATCAGATAAAAATAACATAAGACGGTGTAAGCTCGTTATTGATACTTCGCCGTTGTTGGAATGGAACGAGTTTTGTTTCTCTTTGAGGGGCTTGCTTCTTAAGACGGCCTTCGTAATTTGCTGAACAGGTGTTTTCATTGTGGTATGGCTGTTAAGCTGTTATTATGCACTTATACAGAGTAAGGCAGAATCAAGTACCTACGATCCTCAAACTGTTTCCATTCAAAAACAATATGATAAGAAAATATCAAGTGGTCAAGTATGTAGGAGAAATGTAAGATTAGTTGACGATACGGAGAATGGGACGAACATTCAATGTGCTTTTGTTGTGGAAGTTTATTTCAAGAATAATGATTCTACTGCATTAGCCCAACTCGTTTCGCTGTCACTTTAACTTAAATAGACGATATTCGGTTCCTACTCTACTTTAACAATTAAATTTAACTTCCAGAAAATAAAATTGCCATGCTCCCTCTAAGACCTGTTTGATGTTCAATTAAAAGTTCATTCATTAATGAATAAGGCTTGATATTAATTATTGCGAAGCAGAAACTGACTTAGCTATTTAGCGCCCCTAACCTGAAACATTTTTCCGCCTTTCTTGTTTTTCTTGAATTTACAAAATACATATAATTGGCAGGATTTCTACAAATTCAGTAATAAGTCTTACTTCTTAGAGCTACTTACCTAAATGTTTTGAAAATATGCCATCCGCCGTCTGCAAAAATGTGCTGAGTTTGTACAGGATCACCTAAAAAACACAGGCCTCAGCTGTATGACATCACGTGCTCGCGACGTCAGCTTAAGAAGGCGATCAGCATGGCCGTCGTGCCAGCTGTGTGTACAAATGGGTGCTACATGTTGATTGCAATTATCAATTATAATTGAGGTTTTTTAATAAACAAGTCAGTTAGTGCATTCGTTAGCGCTTGCTGGTGTGCGTGTGAGTGTGTTACCATCAGTATTGCAAAAAAAAAAACACCTAAATAACCGTTACAGATGGTTGTGAAATAGATGCATCGGCAGCGCATGGTGATTTACTGGCATTCAAAACAGTTGCCGGTGAATGAAGTTAATAGTAGTGTGTCTAAGAAACTACACAAACGTGGTAGCGCATTTGTTTAGTTTCCCTAAAGATAAATCCTTCTGCCAAAAGCGTTATATCAGACTTTACTCCAACTAAATACACCAAATAATGCAAATTACATTTCTGACATCTTAAAGGAAATATTACAGGGACTACAACGAAGTTAGTTTTTAAATTTCTTACAGAGAATTGTTTTTTAAACTAAATTACAGGGGACGCAACATGAAGGTTATTTTGATGCATCTTCTTGGGTGCTATTATAACGAGGAAAGGATAGTACGTAACTCTACAACCAATACTTTAATTAGAAATTATTGTGGTAAAGTGAATAATAATCGATTGATCAAATGAGATAAGAATAGAAAACTAAGTACTTTAACAAATAAATAAAACAAATTTCGAGATTTTACACTTAGATGAGAAAGCGATCTATTAAATTTTGGTATTGATATTGCGTTACCAGAAGTTTTATATCCAAAATTAGGGTTGTTTCGTTGAAACTTCGTTTTGCACAGCAACCAGAGCGAATGAAGTGCGAATAAGGGCTCAGTTTACGACTGGTAACCCCATTTCCACAAAGCACCATTATTGTTTAAAATTATAAACACATGCGAACATATGCAACTTAATGCTAAATGCTACTTACGAGGGGGTCGGCCTTTCTGTGCCGATGTCAGGCCGGAGAGCTGCGGTCATTATTGCTTAGGTGGTGTTAGACTAGGGCGCTTTTACACTTTGATATTGGTAAAATCCGCGCTTGGGTTAAGACATTTATTATGTTATAGCACAGCACTGCAAATTGTACCGACAAAGAAGAGAGAGATAGTTGAGCTGAAGTAATTTTATTTCTAAAACTTCGCTGAGGAAATGGTCACTCATTTCCTTACAGATAAGTCTAAATTTTTTGACAGAACTCATTCCATTTTTATGAGCGCCATCTTTGATACTCTTACCCAGTGTTACTCAGCTTAGCTACCCCTAGCCACTGAAGAACAATGTATATGGTTTTGTGAATCAAAAAAGTACTATTTAAAGAATAAAAATCACTGCAGGCGCCTTATTTTAATTTATACTGCTATGATACCCTTTCAATCCTATACTCTTTTTAATTCAAAGATAATTAAAATGCCGATGAAAACATCGCACAAAAAAAACTGGTGGGTTTGCTGCAATTAATAAAAACTGGGCTACGCTTTCCTTATTTTTAAAATTAATTCTTACAGATCGTGCTAAGCTTCGTTGGTTAGGACACCACAACAAATTCCTATCTTTAAATCAATATTTAATGCACTAGTATGAGCTCTATTGCAAAATTTTATCTCAGGGTTCAAATATTATAAAAATTATTGCTTGAATTCACAACAACATCAATTTAAAACTTTAATCGCGAGTGTAAAGGGTCAAAGAAAGAATCTCGTTATTAGCAAAATTTAGAATCTTATACTTTTGTAACAAACATTTACAATTTCAAGTGCTAATATGGCAAAAAAATGTGCGCATTCCACCTTCAACATACTCCCCTGGAAAATCGCCGCTATTGATGCTCCGCTCTCGTTGACGTGTGCTATTCCAAGATGTCCAGATATGTTGTAACAATTAGTAAAAAGCTCTACTGACCCACTTTTAATGCACGTAAGATATTGATAAGTTTAGATAGAACTTGACATAATTGCTTAATTGTAATAATATTTTTAATGCAACCCGATGTGGATTCAACCCGTTACATTTCAGAAAACAGAATCAGAATCAGAGAGCTCCATAAAATATCTTCCAGACCTATTTATAGCCAAAAATAATGACGCCTTAAAACTTTTTGTCTTTTGTATATACTACAGCCGTTGATTGGTCGAAATAGAATCATAGCGAAAAAAGTTTGTTAAAAAAACAATGTCGCAAAGCCACGCCATACAGAAAACTGGTAAAATCAATGCAAAACGGCGGGGAAACAACAAATCAATACAAAATGGCAGGAAAATAACAAATTACTTAATTCAGGGCTAATTACACATTTTGAACCTTGAGTTTTAATACTTTTCAGCAGGGGTATGCGTATGCTGTTTTGGACTTTTCTAAAACTACAACCAGGAAGACTTCTAGCTGTAAAAATTGGCATTGCGAAGGTGCTTGCCAAAATCCAGCTTTTTTGATCTAGTTTTTATTAATTGGGAAATCCTCAGCTTGTCAAACTGACCCAGTTATGCAAAAATTGCTTCCAATCTCGCTTTTAAAAGGTACTTGCATGTCCTGCTCATGTTTGTAGGACCAAATGGATTTTGACAAAGGCAGGCAACAGCTGCTTATTCAACTATCCACGCCCTGAATTCAACCTGCTACCAAAACGTAGCTGTCGGACATTCCGCCTGGCTTGTATTCCCTTCGAAGCTGTCTCGAATACCTCAACTGTGCTTGTTTAATTGTTCGTTTCTTCAGAACATTGTCATAGCTTGAAAACGTATCGTTCTACTTAAAGATCTCACGCACTTCGACGTAGCTATCCAAATTTCATTTTGACGTAACCTTTTGCCATTTGACGCAATAAAAATGGACCTATTTCCAATGTTTGTTACGTATTTTGTCCGTTTAATATCTCAGCCTACGTAGCTGTCAGTGTTAAACATATTTTGTAATAACTCCAAAGAAAATGTATGTGTTGCGACCCTTAAAAATTTAATTGAAGTCTTATTGTTGTGCACATCTCACAATGATTGTGCTTTTTATGTGGACAATTAAAATCATTAATACCATCTTTCTTGCTAGTGTTTCTCCTAATTATTGCTCATGAATTTAAATGATATATCTTTTTTGCATTGCACGTTCATATGTAATAAGTATAAGGTCATCCTTGTCCATGTAAAATTTATAAATTCAAAATGATGGGTTATTTATTAAATGGTACCCTGTTTAAGTTACAGCAATGCATTTTTAAAATATGAATTTAAGACCATATATGTATAATGTAATAGACCAATTCGTGCTACCTGTAAATATGCGTTTCGTATCTTATTATTATATCCTGTTAGCCATAAAGCTTAACCGTATTCCTTATATTTCTCATTATGTATTAATTAAGTAGTTACGCAGTATAAGTAGTTACGTAGTATAAGTGGTTACGCACTATAAGTGTATCGGACGTGCGAAAGTGAATGTGCGAATGCAGCTAATTCTAGTCAGCGGAGTTAAAAATAGAACGGCAACTGCGGGGAGTTTTGACCACGAAGACAGTTGCAAGCAGACAGGCGACGCACGCATGTGGGGTCTAGGAAGTTTCGCCGCCGCCGTTTCGCCACCGCCGGTTCGCCACGGCCGTTTCGCCGCCAGGCCGTTTCGCCACCGACCGTTTCGTCACCGAGCCAGTTCGCCGCCAGAACAATTTCAATATTTGGAATAACATATAGATACACACATGATCATGACCTAACCTAACCTGACCTAACCTAACTAAATCGGTAGTTATTTTCGAATTAAGTACGTTAAGGAATTTGGGTAAAAATTCGGTGGACGGTCCGGTCTAATGCGCATGCACAAAAATGTAACAGTGAATAGTAAAATGTAACGTTGAACAGACTCTCTCTCGTATTTTTTCTCTAAAAAAATCATCAAGACCTAACAACTAACATAAACCATTAACCTGAACCACCGCCGAGAGCGCAACAACATTGCTTTAAAAATTACGAGACGATAGTGGCACCCCCAACATTTTGACGGACGCTCATCGTACCATAAACCTTACTTCTCTGGCAGCGCATGCGGAATAGACCGGACCGTGCGCCCCTTTTTTATAACTTACCTTGGATGGCTCACACGTCTCCGACTAGCTCAATGTACGGTTTTTTATTAGGGTTTAACCAATGTGGGCTTTTTTTAGTTCGCTTCACTTTCACATAAAGATAATAGTTCATTAATCAACAGAAATGGGCGCCATAACTTTATTATAAAGTGTTAATTTTAAGATGTTTACAATAATTGGGTATTCTTTCTTACAATTCACTGATTATATGTTATTTGTTAAGGTTTATGCCTTTTTAATTTTGACAAATGTTATGCAATTCCTTACTAATCCTAATTTACCCAGACAAGTTAGAATTTGTTCTAATTAAACGTCTTCATTAATTAATCTATAAGTATCCAGGAGATTTCTTATACATATTTAACTAATAACCTTTGAGTAGTAAGATGAAAATATAAAAAGCTCTCTATACCATCGTATTTCTCATTAGAATTCCTTAATCACAATTAATGATCGGTGTTTAGTGTAGCTGATATCATTCCAGGGAGTATAAGAAAAATCCCGTATGATCAAAAGCTTGTTATTTGACAAGTGATTGAAATACTAACTTGACAGCTGCAAACCAATTCAAGTCCCATTCAGGATCAACACTAGGTAAGTAACAATTCTTTTACTTTGAAACTAATCTGTTATCGATTATCATTAAGGCTTATGCCCTTACTTAACTATATTCAAGCTATGACGTTGGTCTAATTCTAATTAACAATATCTAATTCTTTCAGGATTAACATACGGTTAATGCCGAGAACCATTGAATTCGGACCTCTTCATCTTCCAATATCAACAGAAGAGAAGAACCCCTCATCTAACCAAAGAAATGGTCTTTGACTGGTGAGTGATTTCCTAACTTGTTAGCAGTTTCTAACTAAGTTCTCCTTTCTCTCCTTATCAACTTGGAGCACATCAATACCCTCTTCCATGGTGAAGATATAATCAACCAGGAGATGCGAACTAGTGAAAAAGCCTAAGAGCTGGTAGCTATCGAGGAGTCTCTAAGAGCTGAATAAAGGAAAACCCTCTATTATGATTTGTATGTATTAGCTTGTTAGTTACCTACCAGTTAAGTAATAACTGCCCTTTTCAGAAAGAAAATGTTTGTGTGATTTATCCTATCTGCCTGAAAAATTATGTTTTAATAATATGCTGGATTGAGTAAATAAAGCCTTACTATTGTCTGCGTGTATCCTTTTTAAGCTAGGACTTTTAATTTGCTTCGCTTCTACACAGAGAAGCGTCCTTTTGCTTTTTCAACCAAAAAGGAAGTAGCAAATTTTGTTATTTATTGTTTTTAATAATTTAACCATGAGCCTTCTATTACGTCTACTTTAGATTTATAAAAATGGTAGGCAACCCCTTATACTGTTAATGCACTTTAAATTGCCTATCTATTAAGTTTAACTAATACCGAACGGTATCATTGTAGAAGCTAAGATATGTACTGCTACAACCGTGCACCGAATTTCACCCGGAATTGGTTGTTTTGAAAATAATCTGAAATGTAGACATTAACATTTTGTAAATTTGAAAGCGTTAACCTTGGCGGCGAACTGGCCCGGCGGCGAAACGGCTGGTGGCGAAACGGATGGGCGGCGAAACGGCCGTGGCGAACCGGCGGCGGCGAAACGGCGGCGGCAAAACGTCCCATTCCGTGCGTGTGCGTGCCATATAACTCTATGTACGAAGCGTGCTAATAACGGCACCAGAAGTGCCCAAAATAGTGAAGTATTGGCCTGCAGTAATCGCCACCGTCATACAGGAGATCATGAGTGGGAACCCAGACTATGAAGGCAGCAAACTACTTGGGCATCATCGCCAAAGTTTGCTGCATCTGCCATCAAAATAAGCCGTTGTGTTAACACCGTAGAAGCGACGTTCTGGGAAGCAACCGAATGCAAGGTTAGTTTCTATTTAGAATCGCAATACGAAGCGAGATATTATTGCGACATCTTGTGCAAGCGATTCAATAGATTTTGTACCTAGGATAACGGGGTTTACCTTCCTCATTCGCTGAAGCAGCGCGTTTGCTTGCATTGAACGCGCAGGTTGGCGCCTCCACTGAGTCACGCATTCTTCCCACGCGTATAACGTATGCGATCGCCGAATTCCAAAATAGCAACAAGCGCTTTTCAAGAATAGACAGCTGCGATTAGTTCATTCAAATATATTTCGTGCTATCGGTGTTTGATTTTGCGTTTACAGTTGAAAATTAACGCACTATTTAAAGTGTTTTCATGCATGTAGTCTACAGTCTTCTTATAGGAGTATTGTGTAGCCTTACATGTATTTTTAAGCAATGCGCGAGTAGAAACAGCTGTCGCTCGTAGATAATTAAAGTATTATTAACAGTTTCACTGTATGTTTTGACGTCGTTTATTCTTGTTGTTTTATGTACTTGTATTTCCTTGTATTTGTGTTTTGCTTACAGATTATATATCTTTTTAAGTAAACTGTTGGGTTTATATTGCTGTCAGTATTTGTACGCATCATTTCAGCATTCCAGGTGACAACGAGCAACTCCAAAACAATATTACTTGTCCGTTAGCGGCGCTGACGATCTTAATAGAGTCTTATATCTCTACGACTGATTTGACGTTTGTTCCCAAGCTGAAGTATATAAATCCTTCTGATGCCCTATCTAGCAGCATTTGTAGGTCCTTAAATGACAAAAATATTTTGATGTTGGTGATATAAAACATCAAGAAATTAGTTCGAAAGCGTTCTTAAGCGCTTGGGATTGTGAAAATTGGTATGACTCTTTACAATCAGTTGTATCAAGAGGTTGAATTTCTAGACTAGTTTTTAGAAGGTAAGTTTCATCGATCAATATGGAAACTCGACATTGCTGAAACATTTCTATATGGAAGTAAAGGTTAAGTATTCTGTCTGAGTTACTTAATGTTGCATTCAAACACATCAGATATAAATTGGTTTATGGCTATCACCGGAAGCGATCGGGTTCACTTAGTATGAAGTGTGTTATCAATAACTCAAATATCTTTTTGTAGTAGATAACGAGTCCAAAATATTAAAAAAAAAATTCTTCTTATTTACCGATGCTATATCGTACGTCCTGTCACGTATAAAGATTATGTAATTTTTGATTGTATTTGAAGCTGTGAGAAAAGCTTTAAGATAAATAATTACGAATTGCCTGCTAAACAATTACTCAATCAAACCTAATGAAAATTTATTGCACATACTTCAAAAATTTAGTGATAAGCAGTTGAGTATTTGATACTTCCTAACTTACCTAAACTCAGTGCAACCTACAAAATCTAGCAAGAAATTACATGCAAATTACTACAGATTTGTTACAGACTTGCTGAAAATACTACGAATTCTCTATAAACGATTTACTACAAACTTACTGAAAAGTTACTCAGTGCCCAATGAAAATGTGTTGAATAAATGTAATAGCCTCTCGCTTAAATAATATGGGGATTTAAATACAACATAAAATTTATAATTATTAGCAAGGGATACTACACTTAAAAAATCTATTAGTTTCAATTACAAACCTGCCTGTCAAACTTAAAGCAAATTAAAAGAATGCAACTTTAATTACCTCAAATAAAACGGTTTATTGCTCATTCCGTATTTTATCTATTTGCAATAAACTAGGGCTTAGCTCCGGTAAACACGAAACAAACTTAGCTCAGGGTGTCGGTTCATAAAACTAAGAAAAACTTTGTATGACAAATAACTCGTTGTATGACAAATACTTTCAATTATTAGGGCAAATGCACAATTTCTATCTGACGTTTAGATAACCTCTAAATTTGACTGCCACAACAGAATGATCTGTGGTCGCAAGAAATAGAATAAAATTGAATTTTAAGACACCAAAATGGCAAAAGCAGGACGCTGACTAAATTTCTCTATGCTGGACGGACATGGACAATTGGAATCTAGTGCTACACCTCGTAGACAGTCTGAAATTGATGACATTCAAAAATAGTGAACCTACTCCAACGCTTTCCCTGTGAAATTACCTTGTAAAGGGCTGCTTCGTAGAGGGGATACGTTTTCTGGGGACACGTTGGACACAAAATTCTTGCTGGCCAATGCTGCTCTCTTATGGAAATAAGCCCTCGAAGTTACTCGCACTTGGAAGAATCTTACTGCTGGCTAATCTGCTTCACTTGGACCTCTTAACGCATGGCAAACTATACCCACAGATGCCCTGCACACTGTGAAGAACTTTACACGCAACTGGTATAAAAAAGGACTTTTTATTTATAATTTTATGCAATAATTTGTGGAGCTCAATCTGCCCCCAACACAAATTTTACAAGCTTCTTGGGTCATTATTAACAAAAAACTGTCATGTCACTTAATACTAGATTTTCAATTTTTATAAAATAAATTACGATTGATAACATGTTTAACCTTATGGACAACAGCTTTGATGTCATGTTTCTGCCTAACTACTAAAATAGTCTTTTTCTTGTAATAAATGTTACTATACTACCTCTGCTTTTAAATCACTTTTGCTTATAATGCACTGATACACTTGGAGTTCATTTAACCTCTCACTAATTGTCTTTCGATCGACTGCCTTCCATTTTTCATTGCTCTTTGCAATTATTATTTTGCTAACACTGTTTCGTTTACCTTTCAGCTAATTTACCTTTTGCTGGCTTATACACTTTTTATACATAACGCTCATATTCTTTCTGTAAACAAATCAGTCTGTATCATTTTATTCATATTATGTCTGACATTAATAAGCTCAATTCCGTCAGTTACAAATTAAATTGCATTGGCCCTTCCGAACATTAATCATACCTGAAACTTTGAACGTTAACCTTCTGTAACCTGCTTTATTTCGTGCCAACTTCTATCCCTCAAAGGATTAGTTACTGCTGTTCACATCAAGTGCACTTATTAATGTAAAGTACTGATTATCTTGCAATAGATACAATATTTAATTTTGTGATCATGTTGACCTTATTCATTTAGTTAATTAAGCAATCAAAATTTCTATGGGCAGTGAACCATTACAATATATCAAAAACTTTGTTATAAGCCTTTGAAAACTTGATATTTCGTATGCAGTTTGCCGTAATTATATTAAAAATTTACTGTTAGCTTACTGCAAATTTACGGAAACATTAATTCAAAGCTCTTAAACACCTCAAATTAATACAACTTAAGAAATCTGCTGAAAATAGTGTTTACAGGCAATTTAACGAGTTTTTATAAACTTACTGAAAATATTTGCGAATTTACTATAAATTTTCTACAAAGCATTTACTAATTTACTACAAAATTGTTGAAAATTTACTCAATAAAGCCGAATAAAAATTTATTGCGCATATACCGAGGAATTAGTTATAAGCTGTAGAAAACTTGATATTTAAATGACAGTTTTTCGAATCTGCATCAAAACTTGAAAGACAACTCACTACAAATTTGTGAAAAACATTGGTTGTTGCAATTTCACCAAAAATTAAAGCAACTTACTGAAAGCTTGCAAGAATTCTGCTGAAAATAGCACTCAATATTACTAGTTTTGTTGCAAATTTATTCAAAAGCAGCTGTAAATTTACTACAAATTTTCTGCAGAGTATTTACTACTAATTTAATGAAAATTTACTCAATGAAATTTGTTGCAGATATGCCGAAAATTTAGTTGTAAGCTGCTGAAAATGTGATATTTTGCTGACAGTTTGTACTAACTGAACCAAAAATTTACTGTTAACTTAGTGTAAATTTATGAAACCTTACTTTAACGCGATTGCAAATCATTTATTAATTTTACCTAAAATTAATGCAACTTATTGAAGGCTTAGAAGAAATTTGATGAACATTGTATTTAATCTTACTAAAGATTTACTGAAAATTTGCTTAAACGTTGCTTCCAATTTACTATACATTTTCTGTAAAGTATTTACAACAAACTTACTAAAAATTTTCTCGATGAAACTCAATAGAAAATTGTTACACATCTATGAGTACCTTACTTTCAAGCCATAGAAAAGTTTAGAAGTTTAGAATTATTTGCTACAATTTTATCAAAAATAGATGCCAACTTACTTAAAATTTACTAGAAATCAGCTAAAGTAGTATTCAATATTATAAATTTACTACAAATTTATTGAAAAGTCGTAAAACCTTTACTATAAATTTACTGAATTTTATTAGGGACTGAAAATCTATCTTAATCTGAAAATGAAATTGAAAATATCTCGCTAAATTACTGAAAGGTTGGTAGTACAAAGCTATTCAAAATTTGTTAATTTACTGCAACTTCGTGGGAGCTGTGTGTACAGATGGGAGCTACATGTTGATTGCAGTTATCAATTACATTGAGAATTTTTAATAGACAAGTCACTTAGTGCCTTTGTTAGCGGTTCGTGGGGTGCGTGTGAGTGAGTTATCATCAGTATTGTAATAGTTACAGGTGGTTGTGAAATAAATTCGTTGTCGCCGCATGGTGATTCGCTAGCGTTTCAAAACCTAATTACTGCTACAGCAACGGCAGACTTTAGGTCAACTAAACACACCAAAGGATACGAAATACAAGTTCTTAAAGAAAACGGTATCGGTAATGGACTATAACTGAGGTTTTGCGTCCCAGTGGTTTGGTTTATTATTTTAAGCACACTCACCAGAACAAAACAGGAGGGCCATTTAGTTCTTCTTCTTCGGTGCTATTACCATAACAAGAAAAAATAGTGAATACCAACTCTATAATCAATACTTTGATTAAAAATGTTGAGGTAAAATGAATAATAACACTTGGCTACAAAAAATAATTTTTTAAGAGTGCTTGAACGAATTTTGAGGAAATTAGGAGATGATAAATCCAAAAATTACATTTGTTTGATCGAATTGGCTCTAGTTTTTGGAATTTGCTACCATCAGCACCAGTAGTCTATTTGTGTTTACTTAAAGATGGTAAACTTTTTGCTTGGTCAGCAAAGTGGGTACACGAAGGATCCCTGTTTCATCTGCATGTAAGATAGTAGAGCAAAGCTAGAAACTGGAAAAAGTGACACGGCCTTCAAGGGAAAATATAACTGTAGGTACAGCAAACATCGTTAACAGAAACAAAATCATTCTTCCATTACTTTATACACTTCATATCAAGCTTGAATTAATGAAGCGATTTGAAGGATTTAGACAAAGATGAAGATTGCTTCAAATACATTTGTCAACCATTCTCTGCACTCAGCACGGAAAAACTAAAAGCAGAAAGCTTCGATAGTAATCAAATTCGAAAACTATTTAAAGATTCAAATTACACAAAATGTATGTGTGTAACCTCTTGCCTGGTGTAGTTTTGTTTCAGTTTTCAAGAATTGCTTGGGAAATTACATGGTACACAGCTACGAGGAATTTTATGCGACGCTCGCCTTTAAGCCAAGCATTATTTCACTAAAAAAAGTCAGTTGTGTGAGCAGGAATGAGAGGAAGCGAACGTTTTTACCCCACCTTCTCTGGCCCAGGTCAGACGTTGATAACATGTGTGTATGGTTTTGGAGCGAATATGCGCGTTCTCTTCTGACGGCGTCTTGTGGCTTTGAGCTGCTTAAGAGATTCTAACGCGAGCTTTAAAGAAGGCAACAAGTGGTATTGGGTGTTGTTTCCCGCCTCGGCGCAAGCTTTCGGGCTTTCGCAGGGGGGGGGGGTATAATTAATATGTTGTAATCAATAGGTCGTAATTAAGGTGTTGTAATTAATGGATCTCGCGTAGTGTCGCAATTAAACTATAAATAGTGGTGCATTTCCAAGGTGTCCTTTTTCGTGTTTGGGATCAAGTTGCGTTATGGTCGTCAGTAAATGAACCGCATGTAGGTGTTGACTGTCGTTCTTGGGGTTCGATAGTATTGTCTGTCGATGCCGTTGTGAGTCAAAAGACTGTATTACCGCGGAGTTGGGAGCTTCGATTGTCGCCTCGTTTGGCGGATTAATTACTATTTGGGGAATTTCTGTTGAGGCTAATTTGGCATAATAAGGTTCCGTTTATCGTCGAATTCTTGCCACGTTGTTACGGACTGTGTTACCCTCTGTGGAGATGTTAAGCCCAGATCCTTTCGTCTCCACCACTCCTGGGCAGTTCAGCGGTTTCTTCAAGTGTCTTCGGCGCAGTTTCTTGAAAACGACCACCTACAGCTTCGTTGCTTTGTACAATTATAATATTCAATTAAAGGGATAGGTCTGGCCTATGATTTATCACTTATTTCTTCTAAGTATTTGTCAAACTATTTTTAATAATTGGTTAACTGTCACTCACTTCTGTCAAATTTATTTATAAAATGTACACAAACAATCAATATGCAGATATGAATTTGTTGTTGGGCCCGCAATAACGCCGCAGCTGCAGGAAGGCTTTATGTTGAACAATATCCAGGAAGAAGACACCTATAAGTAAATGTTTTTAGGCGTTTGGACCAACGTTTGAGGGAAACCGGCCACTTGTTGCCAGTGGGTGCTCAACTTGCAGACAAAGGTCGGTCAAGAAATGTAAGAACACCTGGAATGGAGCAAGCGGTAATCGACATGTTGGTAGATGATCCAGCAAGAAGCAGCAGAAGCATTGCTCAAGAACTAGGAATGCATTCGAGTTTCGTTGGGACCATTCTCCAAGATGAAGGGTACCATCCATATCATTATACGAAAGTCCAGGTCTTGTTTCCGGGAGATTTCGAGAAACGAGTGAATTTTTGCAACTGGCTACTCCAACAAATTGAAATTGATGAGCACTTTACTTCCCGAGTTATGTGGACGGAAGAAGCTAATTTTAGTATAAATGGAAATTTGCGCACGAAAAACACCACCAACACAGATTTAGTGTGGGCTGGTATAATAGGACACCGTTTAATTGGACCAGTTATTGTACAACACCGTCTTGCAAGACCAGGTTTTTTACAATTTCTACAGAACGACCTTCAAGACATCATTGATAATGTTATTTCTTTGGTAATATTGAATAACACTAGAACGCGTTGGCCAGCCTACGTCTGGCCCTGCCAGCGTAAAGAAACGGTTAACAATAAAAATGCTTGCTTAAGCTGGTAGCCAGCCGACGTCCGACCCTGCCAGTGTTAACAATACAAATGCTTGCTGCGTCGCCACTTGTGCGCGGTCGGCATGTGCGCGCGCCAGGCCTTACGGTCGGACGGCGACCGGCGGCATCAGCTCTTATAATATAAGATGTGGTTTCAATTAGACGGTGCTCCATCACATTACGCAGCACCCGTTCGCGCCTGGTTGGACGAAGAGTATCCTAACAGGTGGATAGCCCGAGCTGGACCTGTTCAATGGCCTCTAAGGTTGCTGGACTTAAATCTGTTTGACTTCTTCTTCTGGGGACATGTGAAGTCTGCAGTTTACAGCACTCCAGTTCAAGACCAAGCAGATCTTGTAAATCGTATACAAGCTGCTGCCCAACATGTTACAGAGAGTTCAGGCTAACCTTGTCAGGCGAACTTAAATATGTCTGAATGTCCAAGGGCGAAATTTTGAACACAGTAGTACTTTCCTGTGCTTTATTGTATCTGGACTGCCTCATCCAAGACTTGATTTAGACATCAGAGCACTCTTATTATTCGTATTAATTGAGAAATTGTTGCAGTAGCAATGTTGCCAGATTTATTTTTATTAAATTCGAAATATTTCGAAAAATATGGTCCAGGGAATTGTTTCAATATTTTTCCAGCGTTTACTAGGCATCCCCAAGTAACGCACCGTAGAGTTAATCCGCCATTTTTGGACCCTATACTATTTGAAATTGATAATGAAATATTTTTATTATTGACAGTGGAAAAAGAAAACTTTTGAACAACTCCGAAAAATGCGCCTGATAAACAACGTAACTATCTATTCTTTAGGTAGTTCGATATTTCGTAATTTTTCGTTTCCGATCCGTTGAGCAAATATTACGAATATTTCTTTCGGTCGAAAGCGAATGCCGTGGAACGTCAACATTATCGCAGCCCGGTACACAATACACCTTTTTCTTTGCGCCACTTATTGTTTACTAATTTTATTAAGTAAGCAGTTTACACAATAACCAATACTAAGATGGAGCCCAACAAAGACAAATATGTGCTGAATTTGCAGAATCGGGGAAATATCGCAGAGACCCATGAAACGAACATGCGCAATCGTTGAACTAATATCACGTGCGTAACAAAAGAAAAGGCGCGCATATCTACTGCCATCTGCAGTTACTGACAAATACTGCTAGCGTGTTTTCACTTGGGCTATAAGAGTGACCACCCTCTACAATGGACTGGATTGCGTCACTAAATCTTGAACTGTGCGAACCGTATAAATTTCTCACGAAGAATGCGGGGGAATATCCCTGCTGCTAGCTCTGGATGCTTCGGCAAAGCTCAGTCGGCTGACATCATAGCACCAACACGCGACACCACGAAACTACGTAGCTGTATCGTAGGTGTAGCTTTCCGCAACACCAGCAATCGACTGAATTTAAGTTCTCTGCGATCCAGTTTTCAATTCGCGACAAGGCCTTACTTGCTAAATTACACCAGTTAAGCCTAATTAACAATGAAAAGACATACAAATACCAACTAGCTATATATGTAAATATTAAAATAAACACTTCAAGCATGGAAGACCAGATTCCCGTTTCAGAGCAGCAATAATGAATCTGTCTGCTTCACTCTTTTATTTATTTCAAAGCAATTTCAGTTTTTTCAAGATCATTTTGATTAAGTTTTGAGAGATATCGAGTTCAAGTAATCACATTAGTTATCATTGCGCTTTTTTATTTAGTCAAACTCACTTTTAAAATGTGTAAATATCATATGAAGATCTATGTTATGGCCATTTGCGTTCTCCATGATCCTTTTTATAATGTTGGTCCTGTTCTTGTGGTCTGTATTTAATAGCTTTGATAGAATGTTAGCGTCACTATATACTACCTAAATACTTTCAAACATTGCAACGCTATGAGAGTATACAGTGAAAATTCATGAACTGCGAACACGAGTGAATCAAGGCGAATTTACGATTGCCTAAAACCGATGGACAGTCGATCTAAGGTACTCTGATATTAATCCACAGGTCGTCTGCGTTGATTGTTTAAGTAATTATTCAACGCAGACGAGGCATCCACGCCTAGTGTAATTTTTTGTTAATAAATTATTATATGACAGATAGAATGTATGAGATACTGTGTTATTCTGTGATGAATTCTCAGAGTTGAAAAACAGGATTTTTAGAGATTAACAGTAAAGTGGAAAGTAAAAAGAGGTAGTTCACAAAGTAAAACGCATTCTGAAGAAAGAAATAATTTCTTCCGAACAAACTAATAGTAAGAAAAATGTACACGAAAGTAAAATTATTTTTATTTCAAACAACAAAATTCAAGAAGTTTAAATTAGCTCGTGTTCAAAGAGCCTGCCTTCTTGCGCTAAACAATATCCTAAGCCATCATAGAAACTTCTCCTCATATTAGCCAACGTATTAGTGCTAGTACTCTGAACTACCCCTTTAATTTTTAAATGCAGTTCTTCAAATCGTTAGTTGTAGTGAAACTAACTTTCCAGAGGAAGCTTTCGGCATTTTTGTCACAGTTTCACAAAATTCCATACTTCTGAATTGGCCATCGGGAAGAATATTGCAGCTAAATCTACTAGTTCTGCAATTTACTTGGATTAATAATCTGGATAGTCATTACCGGTAATACAAACCTTTTTTAATTCCTGTCTTCGTTGGGAACATTAGGCCTTTTGTGCTTTTGGGAAGCAACACATCCAAAGTTTCCAAAATTTGAAATAACTTCATGTAACGTCGATGAAAATGTAGAACGCCTATTTCCAAACGTTGTGAAAGAATTTTGAATTTCCCGGACCGGTGTACCCCGATAATACCATTTTACAATTTGCACTGTTCCATTGCTTCGTAGTTATCGATTTTAAGATATAAATGAGACCAGATATTAGGTACTGACAAACTGTCAACGTCAAATTCTCGGCATTTGCAAATTCGACATATGGTCTGCCGTGTTCGTAGTAAAGAAAATATCTCTGTATATGAGGGCTCGCCAGCCAAATTCAGTGGAGACAGCGTGCAGTACTTTAAATAATGTAATTACCAAATATAATGAGCGCCAAAAAGTTTTTGAATTACAACAAATACATCCAGATAGGTCAAGAACTTATAAACTCAGTATAATTGCAGAAAGCAACAACACAAGATTTGAAATATAGAAGGTAGCAGTAACGAAATCACTGAATGATATAAAGATGTGCATTGCATTTATTAAACAACGCTGCATATAGTAACTAGTACAAAAATATTCTAAATTTTGATTAGGCGTTACTCGAAAGGTGCACCCCGAATTGATGCTAGCAATCTAATCTTTAACCAGTAAAATGTACAATTACATATTAAATACAGCTACAGGTTCTTTTACCGTGATTGCAATACAAATATCATTAATTTAAATTATTAGATTGCACTACTGAACTGAGAGGTTTATGCTTTTACAGTAGGTGAGATACATGGCCCCCAAACAGGCTCAAAGCTGCGGATGCAAGAGGTCGACGCCATCAAACGTCATTAACAAGGCCCTCCGGGGATGAAGCCCAAATTCGAACTAGGCTCCCATGGTGTAGAGGGGCCTTCTAAAATCGAATAGAGCGCAGTAGTTTCTAAAACCCCCGGGTACGTTTGTAGTGAAATTCTCAAAAAACCGGAATCGTTGGTTTGAACCCCATTTTTCCAGGCAAAAACAAACTGAAAACAAAAGGCCTTGTTATAAACAGCTGCTACGTCTGCCGGTGAAACAGATTACAACCCAATCGCTGACGCTGCGTTTATACAACGACCGTGTTCCAATAAACGAGCTTTTGCACGGCTATGAATTATACACAAAATACATTCTCATGTTAATTACGCTTGTGACACGTAACACGAATACTATAAATTGAGTGCAGCAGTGTATTCTTTTGAAGTGGTCGTGCTTTTCTTCAACATGACTTTTATGTAACAGCACTACTATTCCTTCTGTGCAGTCTATTACTGCTTTTTTCCGTAGTGGTAGTATTAGATTGGGGGCTCTGTTTATACAGCTCCTCTCCACCGCATATTGTATTGTCATCACTGTGAGTTGTATTTTTCCTTTCACTATATTACTATCTGGTTTATTATAGGTTTCTTTTACGTTCCTATGTAATGGCCTTAAATTATTATTTCTGTTGTCTGTTCCCATTTATTTTAAATATTGTTTATTCAGTCATTGCTTTTATGTTTATATACTTTAGTTGCTTTTCCTTCCGCTTTATATTGTTCCCTACCTTTTACATTTCTGGTATGCACTACCCATTTATATTATATACCATGCATATACTATGCATCAGTATATGGCTTCTTTTTTTCTACTTTTCTGTTTTTAATCCATAACTTCGATTTTTTCCTTTTTTCTTGCATTTGTTTCTGTCTATTTTTCCTGCATGCTTGACTCAAGTTAAGTTCTTGTACCATAAACAATCTGTTTATTTTTATGAAATTAAAATATAGTTAAATTGGCTTACTGTATGCCCATGAAGGTGCCTCCGTATCACTTTGTGTTGTCTCGAATGTAAACATTTGGTCGTTAGAATGAACATTTTAATACAGACGCAATTAATTTTAGAAAGGGATCTTTTTACATCCTTCCTTTTTAGATATTAGCCTGTTACAGCTACGATTAGCTCAACACAGATCAAAAACGATATGATAATCAAATTCTCACATTCTTGCAAATTGAATAACTATTTATAAGTCCAAAACAAATTTAACAAAAATAGGTACAGTATCGTTAAAAATGTATACTAAGAAAACTTCAAATCCAGACACATAAATCTATCATTACGAAGACATCATGGATAAAATCGTGGAGAGGCTTGAAATGCTATGATTAGAATATTACATATGTCCATTGTTTGAATATTATCTCATTTGATTATTTCCAAGCAACATTTTATGTTCTTGTTAACTTCAGTTGTTACTTGCCTAACGACGTATTTCTGTATGAAGTAGATTATCGCACCTCTTCAGGCTCTATCTTGCTTTTGGTGTTTTTACAAGGTTCTTTCGTGCATGTTTATAATAGTGTAAAGTATTTACGACTTGGATTCATTCTTTACGATGTGGACGAATCACTTTCTAGAATGTTCAAGGTGACAAATGGAACATTACTGTGTAAGCGTTGTGTAAATAAATTTATTAAACGCAATGTATTGCTTATCACAGATAAAAGTAAATAACTGCAGTGGTACTAATAGATAAGATTTGAAAATAACAATAATAATAAATTTAGTAGATCGTATGAAGCCTGGGTCAAAGAATTTAACATAAATAAATTAAAAAATCGTCTATTGTGTTTTAACTTTATTCTTTGAGAATATATACTTTACAATTCGAAGTGTTGTTTTAAGGAACATAATACATAGAAAAAATATGACGATAAAAGTTAATATACAAAATCCTACAACGTCCAGCAGTAAATACTGATAAAGAGGTAAATCTACACCAGGGCTTTTAAGGTGCATTGCTCCCTTATGCCTCAAAACATATTCTGTCCACCAAATGGCCCGTTCTAAACCTGTCATTGGTTGGTCCAGTGCCAATTCCGCCAGATTTTTGATTTGGTTGCGATAGCTGAAAATTATTAAATGGCTATAAAAAATAATACTGAACCTAATATTTGGAATAAAATGTGTTTTATTTCTTGGTTTGTAACAAAATCTAATTTAAATTAGAAGTTTAGTTTTCATCAAAATGGAGACTTTCCAGAAGTGAAAATTGTAAACATTGGGTAAGGGGGAGGATAAGTATTCAATGAAGAGTTAATATAGAAAACCAGTAGTCTTTGTAATACTTGTATTCATCGTTTAGGTTAAGAGATTGTATAAATTGCAGCTTGGTATGTGGATTGCTGGTGAAGTAGAAGTGTATATCAGGTGGCCTACCGTATTGGATACTTATCAGCTGAGCAATAGCATAGATCAGAGGTTTATAACGTGTGGTATTACAGGAGTCCGTCAAATAGGGGCCTTCAGCTTTAAAAGGTTGAAAATCCTTGGAATTGATCAAATATTCATTTATTTTAACAATGAAAGGAATAAATAAAGGACAGACTATATGTTTGCCAATATGGTAGTCGAATTTTTCCATACTAGGCGGAAAAATCAATGGCGAAGCGTTTGTACAGGGGGGGGGGGGAGTGGTGGTATGTGCCTGTGTAACTATTTCAATAGCTTAGTTTATAATTTATAAATACTACTACAAAATAATTTTAGTATTACCTAGTATTACTGATAACCTCCAAGATGGCTTTTTTGAATTCTTCCTTGTTTATAGTTTTGTGATCTATGTATAAGCCGAAGCCTCTGGCTACTATTAGAGCAACATTGGCGTGTTGATCTCCAAAAAATGGCATTCCAAGGATAGGAATGTGGTTGTATATGGCTTCCTCCATTGATTGTAATCCTCCTTGGGTAATGAAGAGTTTAATGTTGGAATGCCCTGCAGAACATCAATAAAGTCATACAGATCAACGTGTCTTTTAAAAATGTCGGTATCATACAACTTATAACTTTTTTCCTACAAGCTGGAATATGAATTTACGAGTAAATTGTTAAAGGTATTGCTGGCTTACTAGATGTGTAATAGTATTTTATTTGTTCCTCACTTGTAAACATCAATTTATCAAGTCACTATATTAATCAAGAAAGTTTATTTTAACAAGTTACTAACTTGTAAAATCTTTACAAGTTAACTGTCAGTTTTACAAGCGTGCTCATAGATAAATGATAGCGTGCAAAGCCAGAGTTGTCTTCCTCAGTATGTGTCATATTGATGAATTTAGTTGCTTGTCAGTTTGACATTTTGAATAAATGGTAATTTCTAGTTATTTACAAGTGAGGAACAAATACAATATTCGACAATTACGCAAGGTAACAGGTTTTACTGGCTCATATCCTTCTATTCGCCAGTAAAAACCCTCTTACCAAGCTAGTAATGTTAAATATTTTACTCCTAGTACAAATGATTCAGTTTTGAACTTACTAAAAATATCTTGCTGAGGGAACCACTTTGAAATTAGGACGTTGTTAGGCTTTCCAGGTAAATTTTCGGCTTCGAATTTCCATAGTATCCCATAAGGAAGTTCGGAAAACGCCTGCAGTATGACATTTTGTGTTTGTTCAGAGAGGCTTCTACCCTTAACGTTCGTGCCTAGACTGAAGTAAATCACGCCTTGTGCAGCTTCGTCCAAAAAATGTTGTAGATACTGGAAATTAAAAAAATGCATTTGATTAGCTTTCCATGGACACGTTTACACGTTTGTTTGCACTATCGAAGAAACTTGGAATTCGTCTAGTCTATACAAGAACAAGATAAAATCAATAGCATTGTCTACCAAAGCAAAGTTATTAGTATACGATAATTATAGATAGAAATCTGTAAGTGCACGCAAAGAGGCAATTGTGTAGAGCCATACAAACAAGGTTATACAACAAAGCGGTGGAATATGTAGAGAAACAGGTTTTGATGCGTTAAAAAATTAATAATCTATAGTATATTTCGGTTAATTGGAAAAGAAAAGAAGAAAATACAATTCATAATGTCTTGCATCCTTCTTCTATTCTTAGAAGAAGGATAAGAGACATTATCAATTGTATTTTCTTCTTTTCTTTTCCAATTTGCACTTAAATACAGCTGTACCCAAAAATTTACACAAATTTCGGTTAATTAAAAAAATAATCTAGTTGTGTTATCTTTCAACTGCATCACGTTTCAGGCGACAAAAAGTTGTAGTGATATCCCTTCTGGCTATTTATTTATTTATTTATTACACATAAGAAATGCTTAGCTGAGTAAACTGACTTATACATCGCACCTTTAGAAAAAATGATGTACTGCATTCCTTTCACATCGTACTTTTGTCTGTGAAATTGAAGTGTTTGACCTTAGAAAGACTGTGATAATGTGTGCCCTGTTAACATAGCAACATATATGTTTCGACCACTGCATTAAAAATGGTAAGGAAAACCAACCTGTGGAAGTAAAGAGAAAAAAATGAAATTTGCTTGGACTGTATTTGGTATAGTACTACTGCACTACATATTTAAGAACAACAATCTGCCAACATACCAGAAAGTAAGTGTTCAATCACTGTAAAATTTCAGTAATTACATATGGATCAGAAATCTGGGTGCTTACGAAACATCATTAAAAACTTCAAGTTACCCGAAGATAAATGGAGAGAATTATCCTGGGGATCACATTGAAGTACAGAAAGACGAACAAGTGGATAAGAGAGAAAACAAACATCTTAGATATAACAGCAATCATACCATATAACATGGATGAAACAAAATGGACAAAAAGAGTAGTAAACTGGAGGCCGTGGGTTAATAGACGGAGTGTTGGAAGACCAATGATGCGTTGTAGGAACGACACTAAGAGAGTTGTAGGAACAAACTGGATAGGAAAGGCACAAGATAGAGTAAACTGGAGAGACCTGGGGAGATCTACGTCAAAAGATGGACAAGTGATGATTGATAGAGAGATATATACTTGTGTGTGGTAGTAATTTTTTTGAAATTTTGAAAAACAATCAAGATTGTGACTTTAGCTTTCAAAGTGTAAGCACGTGTTGAATTGAATTTGTATAAAATTTAAGCGTTCTGTAGGTCCTTTATTTATCTAAATTTTACTTTCAATAACGCTTTTTCTCAATCTATCATCAATATCGTGTAACGTTTCGCTCTGGTTTTAAATGCATTTTGTTATAATATATAATATTAGAGCATTTAAAACGCCGCAACAATAGGTTTGCAACAATCGGAAAGTTTCAGCTCGCGCTCGAGTTGCACCAGCTCCTCGCTGTGCGCAAACGAAACGAACGCGCACGTTGATACGAGAGGAGGGAACGCGATAAGCTATAAAACCAGATCGCGTAGCGAGCTCGAGGAGATTATCATCCCGGCGGCGAAGACTCCACTTCTCGAAACCGATCTTCGGGCTCCCGCATAGGACGGCCTCGTGCCGGCCCCGCTAAACCGACCTAAATTAACCAGGGCCTTCAGCCGAACTCAGCACCAGAAACCGACCGGAAGATTTCGAAAATATTAACTCGATCTCCCCCAGGTACCTGCCTATATAAACGTATTTCTGGACTCGGACTGCGTTTATTAGGATTGATTTGTAAATTGAGAATAACAAGTTTGTTTCGCACAAATCTGGTATCGGATTGTGCAAGTTTTATTCTTACAATTCCGTCGCGTTTGTCACGAGTGTTCGCATACGAAATTAAGATTATATTTGGTTATCGAAATAACTTAGTTTCGTGGGCGAGCTATCCAGGCGATCTCACCGAACAAATAAATCACAATTAAACTCGGCTGGAATATCGGCGAGTTTCAATTGGGTTTATTCCGTAAGAATAAAACTAACATTCCAGTATAACAACGGAGAGCACTGAAATAGCAATAAGCTCGAATCTAGTAAAGTCACGAAAGATCTGTCAAAGTACAGTTAATTTCAAGGGTACATCCGAGTACATTAAAGCAAAAAGCATTTTTGAATCACAGAATTGAAAATTACAAAATCAGTCCATTATTTTACGCGGGGTTAATTAAAGTATTGCAGAATTCAAGTCACCGACCTTGTTAAAATATCTTCGTTGTGTATATGACCTCCGCACGTGCCGGAGCGCAGATAACAGTAGAAAGAATTCGACCTCAGGTCAAAGGCTAAATGCACTTCCTGGTTATCATTAAAACGTGCACTTGCATAGATATTAACACAGATCAAACAACTCGTAGTTTCAATCAAGTCACTTTATAGTTGAAATAATTACAAAGCTCCCGTTTATTTACATGAGTACTAAACTGTCATTTTTAATTTGTTTTGGGATTACAGGACTGCCAACGTAAACGTGAGAACCCTCGATTTTCCAACAACCTGGCGTCGTGAACACCACGATCCTACACCGGTGTATGAAGGGCAGCCTACACATCCAGTAATTAACCAAGGATTCACGCAAAACAAATTATTTTGTACCTAATTCAATATATAATTTATTTTTAAGTTATTACATGTACATAATAGGTAATAAATGTTTCTGTTAAAACTTGTTCTTTTGAATCAGTCAGAGTAATCAGGCCCTGGACCCCATATAAGCAGCTACCATTTACAAGGGCATATTTGATAATGCTATAGGGGTATTTTCCAAATTAAATATAAACCTGATATTATTACGAAGCCCCAGTTAGCATTGCAAAATAGCGTCCGAGCAGGGACTGAACTCTGACTGATTTAAGGAAAGTTTTCAGAAACCAGCTCAGTTTAGAACTAGAACCGACACCCGGATATAATTACAAGTTTAAATATTATGGTGATTATACTAGCCGCAGCTTGTCTTCTCCGTGGCGCCCGAGCATCTAGAAATAGTAGAATATTAGGTTGTGTAAACGTAAGTTTCATATTTTAACAATATGTACAAACCCTGTTACAGCCTAGCAAGCCAGAAAGGTACCAGAACCCAGAGTCGTGACCGGTAGTCCAGCCCGTCCCGAGGAATCCAAGATCCCTGTATCCCTGTCCTGGTCGATCTGCCGAAATTCCATTCCCGTACACTGGTCCGGAAATACCAGATACCGCGTACCATTCCAGTCCGCAGAAGTATCCGTCCGAGTAGAACCGCCCGCGAACACCGGATGTACCTGTAAGATGCATGTAAAAGTGTATGTATGGCCTGCAGCCCTTAATAGTATGAATGCTTACCCCTGACGCGCTCTCTTCTGAAGCGGACTCCTCGCTACCGTAAACCCGGAAATTAGCAGGAGGTTGTAGACTCATCGTCGAAGCTTGAAGGAGAAAATGTGGAAAGTTGAACTTCCTATACCAGCACCTGTAAAGCGAACCCCGTGCGCCTGTTTCCGGAAGATTGCATGCCCTTCCGTGGCCTCTGCACCAGTTCCCGTATGTTTTGCATGCCCTCCCGTGGCCTCTGCACCAGCTCCCGAATGTTTAAAAGCTTGCACGCCAATCCCGTGGCCTCTGCACTAGCTCCAGAATGCTTGAAGGTTTGCATGCCAATCCCGTGGCCCCTGCGCCAGTTCCTGAATGTTTAGATGCTTGCATGCCAATCCCGTGGCCTCTGCACTAGCTCCAGAACATTTAAATGTTTGCACGCCCCTTCCGTGGCCTGCTCTAACTCCAGGGAGTCTGAATGATCGTGCGCCGATACCGCGGCCTCCGCGTTTATTCGCTCCAGAGTATTTGAATGTATACGCGCAGACCGCGCACCCCGGCATTCGCTCCAGAATGTTTGAATGCACCCTGTATATTTCTTGAGTTGTATTCCGAGATACCTGCACGCCGACACCGCGGCCCAGTAGTACTCCCGTCGAATAGCAACGAAAGGACATCCCTGTCCGCCAGTAAAGCATTTCGCTTGCCCTAGAGTGGCATACGCCTGTTGTATGATTTTTTTTCTTTTTTTTTTGCCTGTTAGTAGCTCCTGGTGACAGCCATCTTATCTTGAAGCGTGATCTTGTCTCCGTAAACCCGGGTGACGGCAAGATATTGTAGGTTCTACCCGCCGAAGCTTAGATAAGAGTGCCTGAAAAGAGTATGTGTTTACGCAGCAGCTTATACATTTAACCAGTCGAGAATAAAAAGTTCTTGCCCCGTAAAAACGTCCCGACGAACCAGTAACCGAGCTCCAGGTGTTTTCGCGACCACTTCTTCACCGCTATTCCATCTCTTTCCGAAGAGAGGGGCCTGTGTAACGTTTCGCTCTGGTTTTAAATGCATTTTGTTATAATATATAATATTAGAGCATTTAAAACGCCGCAACAATAGGTTTGCAACAATCGGAAAGTTTCAGCTCGCGCTCGAGTTGCACCAGCTCCTCGCTGTGCGCAAACGAAACGAACGCGCACGTTGATACGAGAGGAGGGAACGCGATAAGCTATAAAACCAGATCGCGTAGCGAGCTCGAGGAGATTATCATCCCGGCGGCGAAGACTCCACTTCTCGAAACCGATCTTCGGGCTCCCGCCGAGGACGGCCTCGTGCCGGCCCCGCTAAACCGACCTAAATTAACCAGGGCCTTCAGCCGAACTCAGCACCAGAAACCGACCGGAAGATTTCGAAAATATTAACTCGATCTCCCCCAGGTACCTGCCTATATAAACGTATTTCTGGACTCGGACTGCGTTTATTAGGATTGATTTGTAAATTGAGAATAACAAGTTTGTTTCGCACAAATCTGGTATCGGATTGTGCAAGTTTTATTCTTACAATTCCGTCGCGTTTGTCACGAGTGTTCGCATACGAAATTAAGATTATATTTGGTTATCGAAATAACTTAGTTTCGTGAGCGAGCTATCCAGGCGATCTCACCGAACAAATAAATCACAATTAAACTCGGCTGGAATATCGGCGAGTTTCAATTGGGTTTATTCCGTAAGAATAAAACTAACATTCCAGTATAACAACGGAGAGCACTGAAATAGCAATAAGCTCGAATCTAGTAAAGTCACGAAAGACCTGTCAAAGTACAGTTAATTTCAAGGGTACATCCGAGTACATTAAAGTAAAAAGCATTTTTGAATCACAGAATTGAAAATTACAAAATCAGTCCATTATTTTACGCGGGGTTAATTAAAGTATTGCAGAATTCAAGTCACCGACCTTGTTAAAATATCTTCGTTGTGTATATGACCTCCGCACGTGCCGGAGCGCAGATAACAGTAGAAAGAATTCGACCTCAGGTCAAAGGCTAAATGCACTTCCTGGTTATCATTAAAACGTGCACTTGCATAGATATTAACACAGATCAAACAACTCGTAGTTTCAATCAAGTCACTTTATAGTTGAAATAATTACAAAGCTCCCGTTTATTTACATGAGTACTAAACTGTCATTTTTAATTTGTTTTGGGATTACAGGACTGCCAACGTAAACGTGAGAACCCTCGATTTTCCAACAACCTGGCGTCGTGAACACCACGATCCTACACCGGTGTATGAAGGGCAGCCTACACATCCAGTAATTAACCAAGGATTCACGCAAAACAAATTATTTTGTACCTAATTCAATATATAATTTATTTTTAAGTTATTACATGTACATAATAGGTAATAAATGTTTCTGTTAAAACTTGTTCTTTTGAATCAGTCAGAGTAATCAGGCCCTGGACCCCATATAAGCAGCTACCATTTACAAGGGCATATTTGATAATGCTATAGGGGTATTTTCCAAATTAAATATAAACCTGATATTATTACGAAGCCCCAGTTAGCATTGCAATCGTATTTCACTTTCGACTTAATAATAAGAACAAAATATTACAAACAAAACGCTCTGCAACCAACACACCCTAACAGCGAACAGTGAAAAGAATATGGACCCGGTAGACACGAGGTTTTGCCAAAGAAGACGGGCCCGAAACCATCAACAATAATCTACCGTCTATTCAAAACCCATCAAATAAACCCCCTTATTCCAGTAATACCAAATAAAAAATGGAATTTACATATTCTAAAAATGATCTATGTATAACTTTTCATGTTATCGATGCTATAAAACTCAAGGGCTGGTCCAACTCAATTTGGAAAATTGTTAACCCAAGAGATATTATCGCTGCTTCTCGAACGTTTTTTGAAAGAATGGGGATATATTGCTGTAGTGCCGTATTTGTTATTAATTCGTTTTCGGGGTTCTTTATAAAATTAATTTAGACTGATTAAAATATGCTGTCTTGTATTTTTATTTACTTGATCCAAAATAAATGGTAGTATGCCCTTTAAGTATTTTATTTATCTGCAATTTATTATCAAAACGCTAGCTCAGTAGAACAATTAACTCTATTCCCAGGGGTGAATTCTTAATAGATTGTAATTTTTACTTGATCTAGTGCGCCAATGTACACCTGAATTAGTTATACACAGTCGTTATTGTATGCAATATGTCAAAACCTACAAAATAGTTCATATCGTGCAGTCAGCGTTGTTGACTTTAAACTAATCGAAATTGTGATCATTCGCAGAGGCATTTATTCAAATCGTAGCGCTTTGGCGGTTATTATTATCATTTGTTTCAGGCATTAATTTGTTGCATAACATCAGAAGGGACGCCGACTAAATCTCGCAATTGTTTTTACCTTCGCCTAACCTCAAATTTGGGTAAATGCATATAATTTGGATATGCTTGAATCTTGATAAGCAAGGTCTGGTCTCGTATGCACACGAAATTGGTTTTGATCAAATTAAATACATTATGCAAATGAATTTGATTACAAATTATATTTACAAATTTCTTATAACTAAAATATTGTCCATTTCTTAATTTTAAAATGTCTCTTTGCGCCACAAACACGTTTTATTAGTTACTCTGCTCTATTTCACTCACGTTAATTGCACTGGCTATTTTATAGAGTTCATTTCTTAATAATTTTTTTTCATCTCCTTCTGTCTGCTTTTCACTTGCTTTTTCATGTCCATCTGTCTGATTTTCACTTGCTCTTTTATGTCTTGCTGTCTGACTTCTTATTTGCTCTTTGCAACGTATTATTATTTTCTTCTGGCTTCCTATACCTTTTTTAGATTGCTCATAATTTCCCTGCTTCTTCTTCTTCTTCTTCTTCTCAGCCTTCCTCAGTCCATTTGTGGACATAGGCCTCCTTAACATCATTCCACCTCGATCTATTCTGCGCTATGTTCTGCCAGTTGAAACCACTCGTTTTCTTTATATCATCCGACCAACGCGTTTGAGGTCTTCCAGTTGGTCTTTTCTGCCCCCATGGTCTCCAATTGAGTAAAATTTTTGTCCATCTATCTTGCGATCTTGCTACATGGCCTGCCCATTCCCACTTCTGCTTCGCCATTCGCTCCACTATGTCGTCCACTTTTGATACGCTACGTAGCCATGTATTTCTCTTTTTGTCTTTTATAGTTACTCCCACCATTTTGCGTTCCATAGCTCTTTGTGTGACAGCCATTTTCCTGACAATTGATTTGTTGAAGGCCCAGGTTTCTGTTCCGTACAATAGCACAGGAAGTATGCATTCGTTAAAGGTCTTGGCTTTTAGTTTTTGTGGAATATTCATCTTCATTATGTAACCCAATTTTCCGTACGCCATCCATCCCAGTCTAACACGTCTATTTAGTTCAGCTTTTAAGTTATCTTTCCCCATCCTGATTTCCTGTCCAAGGTAAACATATTTTTCCACCTTCTCTACATCTGTGTTGTTAAGCGTTATTTGAGCGTTATCCTGAACTTCGTTTGTCATAACTTTTGTTTTGCTTATATTTATTTCTAAGCCTCGTTCTCTAGAAACATCACTTAGTTCAGTCAACATTGTTTGTAGCTCTTCCGGGGATTCTGCAATTATAACGACGTCATCGGCGAAACGCAGATGATTAAGCGTTGCTCCAGAAATGTTTATTCCTTTGTTGCTCCAATTGAGTTTTTTAAATATGTCCTCTAAAGCCGTGTTAAAAAGCTTTGGAGAAATCGGGTCTCCCTGCCTTACACCTCGATGAATATTCACCTTTTCTGTGTCATCATGTAACCGTACAGTTAACGTAGCGTTCCTATAGATGTTTTTAATGAGAGCTGTGTATCTATGATCAATTCTTGCGTTGGCTAGAGAATATGGCCCAATTTTCGATGCTGTCAAAAGCCTTCTGATAATCGACGAAGGCTAGCCAGAGCGGTAATTGGTATTCCGTAACTTTTTCAATCAGAATGCGAATTGCTTGTAAGTGGTCATTACAGCTAAAATTCTTTCGGAATCCGGCCTGTTCTTTAGGTTGGTAAAAGTCGAACTTATTGGTCAAACGATTGGTTATTATTCTTGTAATTTCCCTGCTTAGCTATATTGAAATCTACGCTTCATTGACATGCACTTCGCAAACCTTTTGTGACTATTAATTTCTTTCGGCTCGGTCATTCATTCTGCACAAACCTAATATTTAATTAATTTGAACGTCAACTTCACCCCTGTGAAAAACAAGCTTTGCCCTTTGCTTTCTTTACTCAATTCAATTATTAATACTGACATCTCTTTTCCAATGCATTTAAGCTTAGTATTGCAGTTACACAAAACACCCCAACTCTGTGCTTATTGACTTGTTTCTTAAGTTGTACTGGAAGCAGAATCGCGTCGTGGGCCTAAGACCATCACAATATACTACAATGTTATACTTAGTGGATATTTGAAATAAATATTCCTTATATTACAGTTGTTTGTTATCAACATTTCTTTCACCGAAGCTTGCATAAAGCTGTATTGTTTTACATGTCGTATTGTCTTAACCCAAGATATTTATGGTTAATAAAATCTCAAAACTACCCGAGTCAATAATTTATATAAACCTGAAGCTCCTTACTCAAGTTGGGATAATGGAGCGACCAATTCTTCTCTTTCTTTGTATACTTCGCTTTTCATCCAACCCCATGAAAAAAAATCTAAAGGGGTAAGATCTGGCGACCTAAGTGGCCAATGAACATGACCATAGCATCCGATCCATCGTTCTGGGAATGTTTCATTTAAATGATCTGTCACTTGACGGTTAGAATGTGCAGGAACTCCGTCATGTTGGAAGTGCAAGACCATCCTTGTAGCCAAACATAGTCTAATAACAGTTGAAGCTGATTTTGCAAAAAGTCTAGATAAATTGAGCCAGTAAGACGATTCGGTAATACCACAGGCCCAATCAAGTGATTGTCGATGTCATCACACTACACATTTACAGAAAAGCGATGTTGATAATTTGTTTCAACAGTGGCATGAGGATTTTTTTCTGACCACTGATGTGAGTTACGGCTATTGTTGATACCGTCACGAGTGAAATTTGCTTCATCAGTGAACAATGTATGAAAGTGTTGTATACGTTGTGGATGTAAAGGATACAAGCCGTGCAAACGTAATGTTCGCCATACTTTTGCTTGTGGAACACCGGTTCGTGTAGAAATTCTTCTTGTGCTTGTTGAAGGACTATGTTCTACTAACTAAAGAATGCCTTCCAGTGCTGGATTTATATAGAGGGCTATTGGGGCTATAGCCCCAGGGCGCCACAGCCAAGGGGGCGCCTGCGATATTTGCGAATAGTTAAAGAACTTAACTAAAGCTAAACAATATAAAATTGGTAACAAAAAGAACATAGCAAAAAATATCAATATAAAAATGCATCACAGAGCTGTATTTTAACGACCATGACGGTTATCGATACAATTTTAAATAGCCTTATACTATGAAAACCCATGACTCAAAGCCGCGTTAGGAGAATAGTGTCTGGACGCTGACGTGTCTCGTCGTCTGGACAGGTGGGCATTTTATGGATTCTTTATCTTTATCATCGCTGCAAAACTGCAAACTTCATCCATGCGACTTATTGCAATAGCGACGGCGCGGCGCGACGGTGTTAACGCACAAAGCCACGAAGTGATAGTAATTAACCTACTGCATCTTTATAAATTGTGAGATTAATACCTAATAAAAATAAACGAATATGAGCACCAAAAAACTTAGTGGGGCACAGAGAAGAAAATTAAATAAAATAAAAGATGATAGAGCTACGCAGGTTTTGTCAAAAATTCCTAAATTAGACTGATTTTTTGCTGTTTCTGGTGCCAATGTCAGTTCCAGCGTTCCAGTTACAGCATCTACATCTTTAATTAACGATTCCTGTGAAGAGGAGCAACGAATAATAGGTAATAATTAATAATGCATTTATTAATAAATACTTAATCGTTTATGCAAATTAAGCACACAGAGTTTGGATTCGGTTTCTAATGCGGCAGTAATAAATGAAAATCCAGAAATCCTAATGACAGTGCCAAAATTAGTGAATTATGCGAATCATCCACTTCTTCACAAGTAATAGACTATTCTGATCCTGCAACTTGGCACACGATAGACAGCGATTTAATTTTACATATTTGCAAAAAATTTAGCTCATACGTCCAGGACTTAAATACGTTAGATTTTTCTACATCCAGAATGATATATAAAAATCAAAGTCGTTACGCTTCAAAAGGAATGTTTTATAGAAAATTAATTAATTAATGGTGAGCGTAAAAGGCGCGAATGGCTAGTTTATTCTACGAGCAGTGGACAAATGTATTGTTTACCCTGTAAAATTTTTGGAATGGGAAATGAAAGAGAGTATCACAACAATACGTTAATACAGGGCCGTAGCTACCACCGGGGCAGCCGGGGCAGCGCCCCGGGGCCCCCAAACATAGGGGGCCCCCGAAAGCGGATGAAGTTTTTTTGCGAAATTGTCTTAAAAAAGTATTGAACCAAACTGGCGAACTTGGGAAAATGAACAGCGTCAAGGAATTTGCAGATCTGTTAATAATTGATCATAGCTCACTTCGCCAACTTTATCCTGGTGTGTGTACGGCATGTATTATGTACTTGACAGTTCCTCTGACCGTAGCTAAGGCCGAACGGTAGGGTTACCAACATTGCGTCGATGCTGACCCGAAGAAAATAATTTTTGGGGGAGAAAAAAGTGGGATAAAATTAATAAAAAAGTTCAAGGTGAAACAGTTTTTTACATTATAAAGATAGGTATAATTCCTAAAATGGTTTAATGTTTTTTAAATAGCATATGAAATGCGGCATTTTTTGTGAGTTTTATATGCATGCTTGCATGTCGAATAACAGGTGGTACTCCGCCTGGTGCAGAAGTTTTTACATCGCGATATGGCCTTCTGTGTGATCTAACCATGGTCTACCATTGACTACCATAGAGCATAGAATACAAGGTTCCACAGAATGGATGTATTGTGGGCGGAGCCACAAATTCAACCAATAAGAAATGAGCCCACAAAGGGCACGAATGGTAGTACTGAAGTGTAGTATTGAAGACGCTGTCTATGTTAAATTCGAGGTTAGGTTTTGCGTCAGTTTCTGTCAGACTGACAAAAAACCTAACCTGCTAACCTCGAATTTGACATCGACTGACAGTGCCAGCAACAATATACGATCGAGGCCATGGTTACACCATGATCGCGGCCATGATGGATTTCCTGAGTAGGAGCATTGAGGATTGGTTCACATCTCCCCTCTACTTTCTGAATGACTGCGCATCTCCAGGAACGTTTCACCTTGTATTTTTTACACCATGACGACTACCACTAAATTAATAATAATAACCGAGACCGCTGCAGTATAAGGCTAAAGCATTAGCCAATTGGTTAGCAAGCTTCTACAGTTTTATATTAAACTCAATGTGATAAGTAAGTATATGTTTTGTCTGTTTTAAATGCCCATTCTTTTATCTTAACAGAAAAAAACAACAAATAGCAACCCTATTTAAAACGGCTTACTAAATGAAAGTGGTGCAGGGGTAAATGGGGAAGATAACGTGGGGCCCCATAATTATTTGTTGCCCCGGGGCCCACAAGCCTGTAGCTACGGCCCTGCGTTAATAGTTGGATGGAATGACTGGAAACACGAGGATCGCTTTTTAAATCAACACGAACAATCAAAATTTCATAAAAATAATATTGCTGTATTCGTGAAAAGAAGTTCAGAGTCTGGTCGGGTTGACTCAAATCTTGTTAGTCACTATTTAAAAGAAAAACAGTATTGGATTGATGTACTAAAACGTGTGGTGGCTGTGGTAAAATATTTAGTAATTCGTGGTCTCCCATTGCGAGGAAGTGAAGAAGTTATAGGTTCCGTGCGTAATGGAAATTTTCTAGGTGGAATAGAACTAGTGTCTGAATTTGACCCGTTTTAAGGAATCATATTGAAAAACTTGGCAATCCTGGTTACCGAAAAACTTTCTACTTGTCAAAAACAACGTATAACGAACTTATTCAGATACTTAGCGAAACTGTAATGCGGAAAATTTTAAAAGAAGTAAAAGAATCTAAATATTATTATATAATCGTCGATTCCACACCTGATGTGTCAACAGTCGACCAGTTAAGTATAATTCTTAGATATGTCAATGATGTTGATGACCTGTCGAACGATTTATAACATTTATGAGTAACGTAGGGCATAAAAGCGCAGATATGTTAAATGCAATTTTGGAATTACTGAATAAATATAATATTGATATTAATGACTGCAGGGGACAGTCTTACGATAATGCTGCTAATATGTCAGGAATGTACTCAGGTTTACAGAAACGTATCTATAACCTGAACAATTCTGCTGTGTACATACCTTGCGCAGCGCACTCTTTAAATCTATTTGGGACTGTGCGGCATAATGTTGTTCTGAAGTGTCTAGATTTTTTTATATTTCTGCAAAATGTATACACATTCTTTGCATCGTCAACATCTAGGTGGGATATTGTAAAAAAATATGTAAAGAAAATAGTTTCTTGTTACCAAAAAAGTTGTCAGGTACTCGTTGGTCTGCTAGGGCTGATTCACTTAAAGCAATCTACCACGGTTATGACAAATTCAAAAACGCATTAATTTACATATGGGAAGACATACATAACAATAGGTTAACAAAAGCAGAAGCCCATGGACTTGTAAATAGCTTTAACTCTCTGGAAATAGGTTTATTAGTCGTATTTTGGAATACTTAATATTTTATCAAAGATAAACGCAGTAAATATGAGTCTACAGAAAATCGAAATTGATGCAAATGTAGTATCAGCGTTATTTGAATCACTTATAAAATATGTTGATAGTATACGAAACAACGAGTCATTTAAAAAATTTGAAACGGAAGGGAAGAAACTGTCATCTTGTGAAACATCAAGAGAAAAGACAGAAAATAAGGAAAAGATAGTTTGATGAAGGAAGGGATGAGACTGTATTTGAAGCTAGTGATCATTATAGAATTAATGTTTACTTTATGATACTAGATAAGTTAAAGAATGAACTCCAACGAAGAAAACAAGTTTATATAGAAGTGTTTGATAGTTTCAGTTTTTTGGTTAATTTAAGTACATTAGAAGAACATAATATTCGAAGTAATGCCACCAAGTTAGTACAAAGGTGTGTTCGTGATTTAGATGATGATTTAGTAGAAGAGTGCGTCATGTTTAAACAGTTCCTGAAGCAAACAAACATCAGTTCAACTTCTGCACTAAATTTATTAAAATATATACGCGATAAGAAAATTGTTGGGACATTTCCAAATTTGGAAACCGCACTCAGAATATTTTTGTCGCTACCGATGACAAACTGCTCAGCAGAAAGATCATTTTCTGCGTTAAAAAGAGGAAAATCCTACATACGAAGTAGTTTACTCCAAGAAAATTTGCAAAGTTTATCACTTTTATACATTGAATATGAATTGACTGCAGAATGTGATTTTTCTGACGTTATTGACGTTTTTGCTGATAAAAAAACAAGACGGCAAAGGTTGCACTGAAAAATCCTCTTCATTTTAATTATTAATGTTATCTGTATCTTGAATTATAAAAATTAGAATATTTGTGTTGTATCATCAAAAATTTATTTTGAAATTACTTTATCATGTGTATTATGTTATGTTCAATAGTTTATTAAGGATATATTTATGTTATAATTTGTTAGATAACACAAATGTTGAGTTTCTTGTAATAAATTTAATAAGACTAATTTATTTTTAAATTTGAAGGGGGCGCTTTTTCTTAATTAGCCCCAGGGCTCTGACTACCCTAAATCCGGCTCTGATGCCTTCTATTTCGATGAAATTCTGTACATTTGCACGTTCATAAGCAATACTACTGCTAGGAAATGTGCCAGTCAAACGCAGTTTGTTAAACACATAACTGAACATCCTGCAATTTGGTATTCTGCGGTTGGGAGAACGTCTTACGTATTCTCTTCTAGCGGAAGGAGAATTTCCATCACAAAAACCGTACAGAAATACCATATCGGCATATTCGGAATGCATAAATACGTGTGGCATTGTAAAAAAAACACTTGCGAACAATGTCTATGATAATAATCAACTTCAAATGTCACACACTCACTTGTTTCTACTATCTGAAGAATGCCTTCTTTTTCGTTTTTAAAGTGCTTAACGCTTGTTGTCTGTTTATGTACCCGCCAATTTCAAACAGCTACATATCCGTAATTATTGAGAATTGGATATATGTTTATATGAACTTTTTTACTTGTATTCGTTTTTATAATCAATGTTATTATGCTCCATTCTATTTTTGTTGTGTTGGAGTCGACGGCTCGGCTGTCCATCTTTCGATTCGGAAAATATTCATCTTCCCGCGTAGGTACGTACACACATTACTATTGCTATTCAGAAAAACTTGAACGTCAAAAATTACAAAGAAAATGATGACTTGCATGTATATGATTTAAGAAACTTAATTAATTAAATTTAAATTATTTTATCTACGGCAGTGTGTAAAATTGACTTTCAGTTGGCAGTTTTAAGTTTGTAAAACGACTGTTTAATAACATGTTTTCATTAGTTTACGTCGTCAGTAACAACGTGTTTAAAATTACTTCATCAGTCACGTCGTTAGTAGCAAAGTGTTTTAAAATTTTTAACCACGCAAAATTACGACCGGTTGCTAGTAATCCTAATTTACATTGAAATATATTCTTTTATTTACCGTGTTTTTTAAATTCTATCTTAGATAATTGTATATTATATGTTAAGAGCTGAAAGTGCATTCTTGCCGGTTGCGCTTATTGCTGGTTTCGGCTGCGCCTCAACCAGCAATTATGCAAAAGCGGCACGAGCACTTTTAGCTTGAAATATATATACAATTTTTTCGACGACTGAGCGTATAATAAAGCGAAATCGATCAATCAACAATAAATTTAAAATTACTCGCATAGTCTATGACATATGGCGCGATTATTTAAACAAATGACAAGCGTTGTGAAAGAAATATCCTGATATGGCCAACTATATTGCTCACGCGGAAACCCAAAACGCTCGGCAAGTGGTAAAATATGGAAAAATATTGTACGATATACATGCGTAAAGCATCTTTAGTCAGCCGTGGGGCTTAAAACGCTCGCTCACTCGCATTTTAACTCGGCCTCACTCGTGACTCAAGACTAGCTTTACGCACTTGCATAATAAATTAGTATTAAAAACATTGTACTCGTGCTAGTAGTGATAAATTGAAATAATCAAGTCAGACTCTATGTAGCCTTTCTTTTTTTTTATCGTTTTTAATTGCCGATCGACATATTTTGTTAAAAACTCTGGAATTTGTAATGCAGCATACAAGATATATGATACATTTGATTTAAATATTTATATGCAGATATCTAATGGATATCATGTGATGTCGTATGTTTGATTGGTGGGGTGATAAGGGTAACCACAAGGTTGTTTTTAGTAACGATGTAAAATAAGTAACTTGAATTGAGAATCTACGAGAGATATTTACGTTAAGGGTTAAATCCCCATTAATTGTGAGAAAATAATAATTGTTGGTTTGATACGTAGTAGTAATAAAATATTCTCTACGATCAAATTTGACTTCAAGTCACAGTTAATATAAACATATATAATTCAAAGTTATTTGAATTCGATTACTAAAATACTACGAAGAAAATTGAATCAGTGAAGTGAGTGTTGTGTGCTGCTTAACAGTTCAATCAGGCAACAAAGTTCCTAGGAGCTACAACGAGCTTAAGTCGAGATAAAAAGTCCAGGTACATAGAACAATCTTCAGAAGGTTAGTAACAATTTCTTAAATTGTATTAAGAAATTAGAAACTGAGTTTGGTGCGACAACTATTAGAACCATTGTAATTAAATTTAAAAAATTATTATAGAATATTAATTAATAATTTTTCTAAATTATACCTGTGATTTGGGTACTCAACGTTTTCGGCTATTATAATTTGAAATTTGAACCTTTTGGAGTGGGATAACTTTTAATTTAATCAAGTTTGAACATTACGACAATTGATTAAATTATTTCTGACAACTTGCATTTTATTGTGTAATGTCAAATCAAACTTCTATTACATACTAACAAATTTATTATACAAAACAAGTCTATGAAATACCTGGAATTGTGCTTTTGATTGATAAAATAAAATAATTATTATTCTTTAAAAGAAGATTCAATCATTAGACATATAGAAGAAGTTGTTAGTTGAAGGTTACCCCATTCAGCTGGGAGTTAGGGTAATCAATGTTTTTAAACTGACTAGTCGTGGCATAATAATATTAAACACTTGACATAATTTCAAATGTCAGATTGATTTATAAATTACGTCAATTACTACCGATCTTATTAAGCAATAATTTACCTAAAGGGTAGAACCAGCAAAAGGGATGCCAATACAATCTGGCGCCTCAAGTGGGGCTTGAATTAATACAAATTCCGTGTGAAAGACGTAACGCAGTTCTTAAGTAAGACCTTAAAATATACGATTGAATCGAAGAATAATCAATACCTTTTCGCATTAAGAAATGCTTATAAAAATTGCCGCAGATGCTCATGAGCTACAGTCAAAACAGCTGTTCTGTTTTAATAAAAGTTTTATTTAAAATTATGACTTTTCCAATAAAAGTTTTATCTAAAATTACGACTTTTCCTAGATACAGAAAATTATCGTGGAAACTAAAGAGTTTTCTGTGACGCGTTTGCGATTTCTTTTAAACGTCATCTACACGTGCATAACCCAAAAGCTCTAGTTTTACAAATAAAGTAACGTGAAACTTCTATTTAACGAAGTCGCTAGAACCAAGAAAAAAGTCGTAAAACAACAATTCATTTAAAATCAATTAAATTTCATTTAATTTTTTTTTCTGATATTCTAAACATTTGCGTTTTCCCTAGTTTTCAGCCATGTTTTTGAAATCGTAAAAGTAAATGCCGGAGGATGTCGCATGTACAGGGTTGTTTTTTTTTCCGTTGATATTATAGGGTGCATACTAAAGGGCAAGAGATACAAAAAAAAAACTAGTATACGTGTCTCATCCTCTTTTTTAGTGATTAGTTTAGTGGCGCAATCAGATCTACGCTAACTAGAGTGGTTTAGGAAATACATGGTGATTCTCAAAATAAGCTGTTTATTGTAACCTCTTATAACTTCTTAATTAGCGGAGTTACAAAAAAATGTAAATACAAAAAACATACGACTTTTTACGTAGAATCCAGCGGCATACTTGAAAAAATTACAAGGATTTTTATTTTTGAGATATTTTGAAAATTGCTATTGTTTTTAATGGGACATCCTGTATCTAGAATAACAAAAGGTCCTACTCCGTCAGGAGTTCTTAACATGAGTAATGACAACAATTTCCACTGTTTTCTGTTAAAGGCCATAGATAAAAGACTAATCCCTTACAAGTGGACTTAGTGCGGTATTCAGATACGGTGCTGGATATTTTAAACTATAAAGATGGAGTTCCAAAAAGGCGATTAAGACAAAAAATTCCGACAGTTTTGATAAAATTTGTTTATATTTTACTTTACCAAATGGAATTTTATTTCGTAAAATAGAGAAAAAAATCATATGGTAAATCATTCGAACGGCAGAATTCCTGTAAAAATTTGTTAAACAGAGAATTTTGTAAAACGGTTAAGAAGCAGCTCCACTGCATTACGATTTGTTATTATTACGTACATTCATGTATGTTACCTGATAGTTTCTTTTCTGTAAAACTTCTGGAAACAGTTTTTACTAAAACTTAAAACTCGTTTTCTATTTGCTTAACTATAGCGTAGCACAAACCAACAATTAAAAAAATATACTCACATCCGGAAGCGGTTTCAGCGGCCTCAAATGCGTCCCACCCCCAATTTGAACAACCGCAGGCACAGTGGGCCTGATGGCATGAAAAATGGGATCAACATTCACAAACAGCAAACTGACTTTAGTCGCAACCTCCTTCAGCGGTGGGTAGCCTTCCCCAAAGTGCTTCTTGACAACCAAATCCTGCTTGGGGTACGAATACCAACGGGCATAGAGCCGGAGGTAGTTCTGGAACAGCACGCTGAGCAGCCGCTGCGTGAAGGAAAGCGAACCCCCAAAGGGCAGGCTGAAGTCTGGGTTAATAACAGGGTGCGAGGGGTTCCCCACCGCGTCGTAGACGCTGGAGGGCGCGTCCAGCGACGTCATCCCTATGAAGGGGCACTGGAAGCGCTCGGAAAAAGCAGTCATGGCTGGGTATGGGTACTCCAGCATCACCAGGTCGAACTGTTGTTTAGGGTTTTGGATGAGCTCCCTCACTGCAGGATGCTGCAGCTCCTGATCGATTATGTCGTCCACCATGGCAACATATCGGTCGATGTACCTCAGCAGGCTTTCCTGAGCGGTATTGATGATGTCAGTGATATTGTGCTTGACGTCCCATAGCTCGTAGGCGAAGTGAAGGTCGATTTCCTTCAAGTTCGCTAGCGATGACTCGTTCATGGGGTTCGTCGTGAGGACTGTAAGTTGGTGCCCCCTTAGCGAAAGCTCCCTCCATATGGGCTGAAAGACCACTTGGTGGCTGTAGGAAGGCGTCGGGACGACTCCTAAGATGCGGGCGGCGTTCGTAGAGGAAATAATCGTAAAAAATGCGGTAACGTACGCGAGCAACATTTTATTATTAGCGCTACACGGTCACACTGAATTAAATCGGCAAGGATTACATCATTGATATCTAGTACGGCCTTGAGATTCGTTTGACGTGCGTTTATGGAGTAGTTGTGAATATTTTTAATCCGTTTGGTGCGAATCGAAATGCGAAACTAAGATAAGGCGCACGAAGTGACTGTCGCAGCGAAATTTGAGTCAAGTGTTGTCAACAACGTTATTTACAGTGCGAAATGATACCCAGTCCAGTTTATTGCTCTCGAGAATATCTCGAGTGCTTATAGGTGATAACTTAGAGACAGTTGTGATTTTTACGAAAATAATTTTTGAGTAATTGCTAATCAATTTAATCTTCTCCACTATCAGTTAGTGTTAATTCCAGACAACAAATTTGTAATAAAAAATATACAAATTGTTGATAAGATTTCGAAAATATCACTTACGTATATGTAAAAAATTGTGTACAGAGCTGCTTTATATAACATGATATTTAAATAATTTAAGCAATCAAACATTGCTTCATATAGTTACGGAATAAGAAATGGAAATAACCAGTGTTGAATCCAGGGGGTGACCGGGGGGGGGGGGGGGGGCAGTACAAAATTCTCCGGAAACATTACCATTTCATATTCATGTTTTTTATCTATAAAAGTGGATTGCGCGGAAATAGGTAAAAATACCTCCTAAACGTTTTATTTACCCCCCGAGTTATCAGTCTGAATTTTACACTGGCAATAACTATGATTACAACTAGAGTTTCGTACTTTCTTGAGAAAAATAGATTTTAGAAATACATAATTGAATTTAAATAATAAATATTATTATTTGCAACAGCAAGCACAACCTAATATATTGCATTTGTTTTTGTTTTCTTGATTTGTTATAATGCACTAAATTTCAATCAATTCACTTTAGCGTAAAACACCTTTATAATAATCGCTATTGTTGCAGATGTTATGGTTTAGCGACTTTCGTCTGACGAGTACTTCATACAAAACAATAATTCAAACTGCACCAATAAATTCTTAAACAAATGGTTACTATATCTATAAACATGATGCATCTAAACATCCATCAGATCAACATTTTTAGAAATTTTAAAACTCAGAGCGAGAAGTAGGTACTATAAGATGGTCTAGTTTTTCGCCAAATCTGTTACGTAAACTGTTAATGATTTAGAAGATTTCTAATTTCTATCGATGTCATTATTCGCTACTTCTAGCAAAATATACACAACAATTTTGAATACAAATATTGTGTTTTAGAAAAAGCGAATGTATGATTTACCATTCACAGCACTTTAATCTAAAGTTCTAATGTTCCATTAAAATATGTTTAGAAGAAATTGTTCACTCATTTGTAACTAAAATGTTGAGATAAAATCTTCACTTAATCCAAGAAAATCAAGGTATTTACAGCGCTAAATCCTAAAATCAGAAGATATTTAATTCGCATAAGCTATATAATCTTATTTTTTTTATTGTGTACATGTCTATAGGTGTTTCGAAGTAAACATAATTTTATATTTTAAAAATGTATACGTAAGTATAGAAAAAACTAAGGTCAATCTTGCGACACTTCTATATAAGCCGGATAGCTAGCTGTGAATACCCAAAATAGTCTGTAATCAATAGCAATCAACGGGCCAGCTGAGCTGGAGGAGAGGGTGGGTTAATACTAAAATGATCAAAACCAAATAACGGCGCCACCAACTAGATTGTTCTACAACTTGCGAACCTAAGTTGAAAGATTTCCGGCAACTTACATTAAAGGTAGCTCATAAATACATTTATCTTTATCGGTGTTGTTATGGACTCTTAACCAAATTAATTTTAGTATCACACTGAGTGCGGTAATATTCATTAATGAATATTACCGCACTCTTTTTATATATAAAAATACATTGAACCAGAGTTTACTGATAAAGATAAAATATTGAACAATACACGTTTGCTTATGGCACACAACGAAACATGTTTGATTGCCGCAAAACTCGTTTTATTAAGATGCTCATAATCAAACTTGTATCGTTAATATCTATTATCAGACGCAGACTGTTTGATAGGCTGTAACCTGTTATAAAAAGAAATATATGTATATATAAATGCGGCGCAATGAACGTAATATTTATTTCCAATAAACAGTAAAATGTAAACATCTTAAGTTCATAAACTTATTCACGCTAATACACTTTGAATTACAACAAAATATTTATTTACATTAAGCAAGGTTGTGGCTTTTATCTGTTCAACCCAGCGTTCTATTAAAATGAAGCCCAAAAAGGGGCCAAAATCGCAACTAGAAACTCCAATCTAGAAATCCATACTTATAATGCAAGCACTCAAATTCAAATTTTATAAACCCAAATAAAAATCTATAAGTACACAGAAAATTTATAAATACGAACAAAAGCCGTGTAACAATACCAAGCAATTAGAGTACAGACGCGCAGTCCATTCGGGAAAACTCACTTCAGGTGTAAATCGGCTTAGCGATTTATCGCTAATCCCAAGGGGCATAATGAGGAGGTACTCACTTATCGAAAACCATCTAATCAAATGTAATAAAAATTAATAGATACAAATTGTCAGCATGCATGCAACTCACCAAAGAAACTGCTATTTCCAGTGAATTGTGTTTTCTGAGATGCCACTAACTAATGAACTATATTGATTGGGAAAATAACGAAGGTAGTTCAACCACTCAATTATACATCTCTCGTAAAGGAAGAGACGCGGAGTTCCCAAAAAGCGCAATGGTTTGTTTTTTAAACATTAGAACACCTAACCGTGAAAGGAAGTTCCTAAGTGACCGCATTAAGACTGATAGCGGCAATACGATAAATTTGTGAAATAGAGTAGACTATATGCTAAAACCAGGCAGTAGGAGATATCAAGCGCAGATACGATCAGATAAGCCAGATAATGTAATGAGGGAAAAGACCTTGCAAATAAATTCATACAAGTGGGAAAGAAGCACTGCTTGTTGCAGGCACCCACCGCTTACATAGAAAATAAAAATTATTAACGGAATATTGGCATATTTCTAACCTCCAAACGTCAAAGCAGACAATTGATTCGAAATATGTAAATATCGAACTTTCATTGCTAATTAATCAAAATAATGCTTTCAGAGAAGCCTAACAAAACCAGGAAACATTAAATAACTCGCGAATGGAGAATGCGAAAATCGAAATCAATACCTGTGACGGAATATATAAACAAGTCCATAACAACCAGGGCATTATGAGCGAGCATTATGATTTATAACGCCCGCTCATAGTTAACGTCACATCTATGACCGATAATCGATTATATTTGTTCCGATCTCGGTGGCTCCTTTTGTTTTAGCTCTTTGATAGCTGATTAGGTTTCGACATTAAAAATGTTAGATTCTTCTTCTAAATGTGAGTGGTGTGTTCTTGCTGTTGGTTATGCGGATAAAACTCTAGGAAATAATCTCTTCACATATGTGCTAATTCGTTCGCATTTTTTCAAAACTTTTTATGAAATTCAGGATAGACCATGTGTTCGATTGAATTCACTTGTTAATCTTTCTTAAACGGTCTCTCAATAGGTTTATATAGATATAAGATGACCTTTAGTACTTATATTGCTCTTGGGAGTGTTCTATCCGACAATACGAAGGAGTATTAATTTAGTTTAATTTATTATTGGGTCTCCCGAACTTGTCCAAGCATAGAGAATTTGGTCAAAGTAACTGAAAGTAGATGCTTTGAAACAATAAAGAAGCCGACCTGCGATTGACTAATTAAAATAATCGATGGTAGCAAAACATCGCAGATCAACCCCCCTACAGTTTATACACCACGGCAGCTCTGAAAACTGTTTACTTACCGCAATGGCCGAGCCAGCTGAAATTCGGCGGCCTTGGATCGTAGGTTCAAATCATCACCTGTGTTCCCTGGAATGTCTTAAAAAAAGGAAAGGAAATGGGCGCCAGAAATCAAAAGATTTAAAAGAATTAAAATGAACTACAAGTGACTAGCGTTTAATTAAAAAGTAATAAAAAGTCCTGAAGTGTCAGTAATAAATAATCAGGATAATTAAAATGCAAATAATGTGATAAAAAAGTTGTGTACGTTAACTGAAGGTTGCGACACGCATAAAATGAAAAAAACTCCTTTCGGGTTATTCTAATAACTGTGAATTCAAATTATTCATGAAATATGCATACCTCATTCATTTAATAATTCCTTCTGTTTAGGCTATTGAAATAAAAAGCGTGACTGTACCTTTTACAGAGGGTCAATACACATCAAAATTGTAGCTTTAAATACTGAGCATAATTAAATATAGGCATAAGAATTTAAATGTAAAAACAAGAGCCTGTATGAAATTAAACATTACATGTTAATCATTACAAAAAGTATGAATTTAAATTCTAAATACTGACGGGTTTAAAATGCACAGATGTGAATTCCTGGTATTGAAGATAAGTTGATATTTAATCCTGGAGTAGCACTTATTAACCTCGAAACATATGCTGGACGTGAATGGCTACACACATTGTTGAAATCGCCGTGGATGCACCGGTGATTGCAGCGAAAGCACTCTCAAATGGCAGCAAAAACCAGAACACCAGCAAGTGTCAAAAATGCGATTAGGCTAATAACTTGGTCTCCGAGATAAACTCGTGGATGAAACTGTTAATAAAGAGCTAAGAAAAAAATGTAATTACTATGGGAATAACAAAACAGACAAGCGCCATCGTACCTGATGATAATCAGCCCTTAAAAACACAATGCTCATAGAAATTGGTTGAGCGCACGTAATTTGACTTAATTAAAATCAAACCTCAGCTGCGCCGGTGACAGCGAGCTCAGGTGAAGACAGCAAGTGCCTCGGACGAAAAATTCCTTTTTAAAAGAAAGATCGCACTACAACGACCTGCGATAAGAGATAGCACAAGTCAAAAGTGCATCCCGCGAACAAAAGGAACTCGATCCAGGTACAAAATAAGCTGCTTTGGAAAATTTAAGAATTCCAAATGCAAAGGATTTATAATTCAACTAAAAATATACAGGTTAGGCCTGAAATAATTGGATAACTGGCGAAACAATTAAGCCGAGCCAAAAAATTGTTTCAGCTTCAATAGTTGCTATAAATGGTACACTCGATTAGACGGTTTTTTCTTTCGTTTTTTTCTCGAATGCCGTACCCGTCAACAATGGCTTGCAAGTTGCTAGGGACATGGCTTACGTTTACTGCGTAGTCACTAATCACTGTTGAGAATTAGTTCCTTGATTAATTGTTCTGGGTCTTGATTGACAATGTGGTATTGTAGTCATCATTATCAATGCCATGTTAACACTGGTTAAATATAATTTCCTTCAATTTAGCACTTGTCAAGTTTCCGGATCACAAAATTAATAAATAAACCTTGAATTTGATAGCCAGCGTTTACGGAAGTGAACATGTGTTGTTGGCATTTAAATATGGCGATTTCAGTGCATTTACAGTTTTACTAAAACTTGCAGTTTAAAGTATGGTTGTAAGGACAATGTGTGAATTTAACTTTTTCCGCCTTTTTCTCCCTTTGTAGTTTAGATTGTGGTGTTTTCCCGGTTCATTTACGTTTAAATTGAAAGCTTAGTTGGGTTTCTAATTTTCTTTATCGCATACAGTAGCGTGTCCCGGCCCCTTTGTTCTATAAAGCATTGGGCATAGGGTGACCACTTTTCAATTTATACAAACCCTTCGTAAGTAAAAAAGGTTTTCTGCAATGAGAAATGCAGAATATTTATAGAAAACAAAAAGCAAGCAAATAAAAACCATGTTTTTATTCATTTCTATTAATGGTTAGCAAATATAATGCAAGGTCTAACTAAAATACTTGTCCATATCGTACGTCGTACTAAACACGCATTGTTTCTACTATGTCTTCAAAACAAAACATCAACACAGACGGTTTGCATTCATATTGAAGTGCCAACAATCGATGACGCAGCTAAAGGGATTATAAAACAGTGCAAGAAGAGGCAGATTAGGCAAAGAGCATATAAGAAGCAACCTGAGAATTATTGAAGATTACAAGAAGGTGTTGGTGGCGTGTTAATCAGTGGTTATTAACTAAAAGTAAAAAAGTACTACCAATTGTGAGGTTATAGTTTCCTGAATGACAGTTACAAAAACAATTAAAAATTAAGATCAGATAATCTACACTTACAGATAAGCAATTATAAATCATGTTGCTATGGTAACCTAGGGAGTCGCATGTATTTTTTTATTTTGGGGAAGCCAAACCGAAAGCTTGTGTGTTGTTTCGCTTCCCGATTTTAATAAATTTTGTTGATAAGAGTAAATATGTTATGCCCAGTTGTGCATTTTATTTATTTGCCTGTGTGCGGAGGCCAGCTGTGGTTAAATCGGCAGTGTTCCGGAGTGCAGTTCCAGAATAAATTGGACCTGGAGCGTAACTTGTGCGATATCGTTTTCGGAGCTGAGATTCTACAAGTTTTGAAGCTGCGGGAAGCAGAAAGCAAAGTTCAGCACCTAGAAGAGGTTTTATTCGTGATCCAGAAGCAGATAACAGCAGCTGAAATATTGCCAGGAAGCAGATACGAGCTTGGGGTCCATTCCAACCATAGCCTGTACGAGTTCGTCCTTTAGAGCCGAGATTCTTCAAGATTGGGAGCTGCGAAAAGCAGACAGCAGAGGGTAGCACCTAAAGGAGGCCTTATTCGTGGTCTATAAGCAGGTAGCAGCGGAGAGCTTTCCAGGAAGCAAATACAAGCTGTTCATTCTTTGCGGAAACCGGAAACGAGATCGGCGTTCTTTGAAGAAAAAACAAATGCGAGTTGACGTCCTTTTGCACTTGAAAACCAATTCTAGGTTAGCCAAACTACTTGATTATTATAAAAGCATTGTTGAAGTTTACCTGAGGTGAAGTGATTGATGATTAATTTTTTGTCAACATAGGCTGAATTTTCTGTATTTTGAAGAGCTTTGTTTGGGGTTAAATATTGTATGGTTATCTGTCATTAGTCAGAATCGAGCATTTGCCATAAAATTGTTAAATTCATCAACAGTGTAAGAATCCAACCCTGCAGATAGGAGATCCAATTGCTAGCCGGCGCAAAAGCGTTAATAAATTGCAAATAGATAGAATATAGAAAGAGCGACATACCTTTATTACAGTGAATCATAATTAAATAATCATATTTTTAATTAGCTAGAGAGAGGCAATACAATTCAAACTAAGCTTTATGTAGTGGATCAATTTTATTTATTTAAGGTATTACAAATAATATTTATGTATAGAGTTAATATAGGTAGTAGTAAAGCATTACAATATTATACCTTTAATTACAACAAAATCAAAGATTATACGCTCAGACGCCGCGCGAGATTTTTTGTTGCGATTTTATTATTATTAATACATATATCCGACATACATTGATGTTAATGTTAGACATTATTACAAAATTAGCGTAACCCGGAGAAATTATAACAAAACCCGGAGTCCGGAGATTTGGTGTTGAAACCCTGAGAGTCCGGCTGAAACCCTGAGGGGTGGTCACCCTAATTGGGCAGCATTTTATTTAAGCGCCCATATGAATTACGTAGTCAGCTTATTGTAGTTTAATGGGTTTTAGACTCCGGAAAGTAGGTTTTTGCTTACCGGTGGTTTTCTTTTGTAAGCGAGAATATGTTGGACATCTCGACGTCATTCGTATGCTTCCATACGTTAGAGAGAGTACCAAATTAAGTAACGCTTGCGTGCTTTCATTCGGCTTCAGCATTCAGCCCGGATCATTCATCATCACGCGCTAAAACAGTTAACAAGTAGGTTTTGCTGAGCGCTTGTCGCCCCTCGAGATGATGCGCGCGCTGCGTGTTAATATGCTTTCGTGGATTAGTTTCAAAATTGGACTAAGCGCCGTATTTTGAAGTTGGTCGTGGGGGCTTGTTAGATTTGTGGCACTGAGGAACTCTTTTTTACGGATTTTTTACTTAGCCCTATAGTCTACTGTACTATTAATTTATATTGCCCTAGGTTGCTAGTTTAAACAGTCTTGAAACATAAAACTCGACCTAAAACTTAGTATGGCTTAGGAAAAAGTCAATATTGATCTGACTGGCCTGCTCGTTGTCATCTAGAATACTGAAATTGTGCATGCAAAAACTACCAGCACTAAAAACCCAACAGTTTACATAAAAAGATATATAATCCACAAATACAGAAAAATACATTTACATAAAACACACCAAAAATAAACGTGGCCAACGCATACAGGTTAAGCTGTCAAAAATATAAACTTCTTACTGTAAATATCTGCGGACAATAGCTGTTTCTATTCGCGGTGTTATCTATTAAATCTTATATTTAATTAGAGACTACATTTCACACACAAACCGAGTGAAAATGTTTAAGTCTCAAACACAAATTCCTTGAAGACGAACCTAGTTTCTTCGGGCCGCGCGTGTAGTTATTTACTGATGTAATACGTTTTAGCGAATACTACGAACGCTGATTCAGTGGTGACGCCTTGTTTGGGTTCTGCGAATTTAACACATACGCACACGTAGCCTTTACGCGCTTATAACTGTTGCGCAATGCGTTGTAACAACGGTTAATTCTTATTACGGCTTTGGATTTTTCCAATTTTTCTGGGCCATACGTTCACTCGTGAAGTTTAATTACAGTAACTAACCTTGCAAATGTTTCATTGCTCAGGTACCTGGAGTGCAGCTCCGGGACGTTGACGAAGTCGCCTGGTTTCATTGAAGTTAGAACGGCAGTATGAATAGCAGCTTCCGACTATGAACTGCAGATGACCTAGGAGAAGCTCTCCCAAGTCGTCACTTATGATTCACGCGGCGTCGCCCGCTGCTTGAACGACACCCACTCTGTTTGCTGACTTGCACGCGACTGACTGCGCGGCCCCTTACACCCCGCTGGCTTTGTTCGATTTATAAATATACTGCTTGCAATCAGCTGTATTGGCATATTTCCTTGCACCCGCGAAACTTATAATTTTGTATTTGTTTCCTTTCACTTAATATATTTTATTCTCAATTAGTCGTGCATTCTTATTGCGCATACCTCATGTTGCATGCAAGTCTAGTAGTAGTTGTGTTTTTCTTTTGTAAGGAGTTTTCGGGAAAGCTGAAGGAATACATGTAAGGTAAATTCACCGCTGCTGCACGTTGGTCGAAATCAAGCACTACAAACACCTTTTAAGCTCCGTTTATGGTTTCCACTTTTGAGTGAACGGATTTACCTACAGAAAAGTGGTGGCGCTTAGCAAATTAACATCTTGATTTTGTTTACTGAATCGTAGCCTTAATTTAAGACCGTAAAGAACCTCCCTTCTCCACTGAGTGCTATAGCCGGCAACCTTTGTTACAGCTCATCGTACTGGGATTGGGGCAATCAATCCGGGAATTTCCCAATTTTGTGTCGTGTCAGTGTCGTGACGACGAGTTACACCAGTAACAAGCTGGCGTTTTGTCGTAAAGCTCGTTTCGTAATGTAACAAACTGACAACCGGTCGTAGAGATCATTTCGTGCTGTAACATGGTACTTCATCGTCGAACAGATACATACTATACTGTGGCATTTTAAATTTGAGGTGCAAAATGATTACTTTGTAAGCAGAGTTTTTCAAGGATAGACTCTTATTAACACATTTTTAAATAATTACATCGTGTGGTGTTTTATTTATTTAAATAGAATAACTAAATTGTAGTAAATGTATTACAGGTAATTGCGCCTTTATTTTATTCGATGCGATTGAAGTATACAATTCTTTTGATTTTTTTATAAATAGTTCTTAACTGTTTTCAGCAGACTATATTTCAGTAATTACTTTAAATTGTACTTGTGAAATGCCATTCAACCCAGTGATAATTTTGAATACAAAAGATTCATTGTTATAATGTGATTCGCACAATTGAACTTGATTCCATGTTAAGATAAAATATTACTAAACTGACATAAACCTAGGGATTATTCAACCTTTGTTTTCGGTTTAAAAATCAACCGTTTTCCTAGTTTTACCAATTTTAATAGTAGCTTAATTCCTATAACTAGCAAATATATGAAAACTAAAACCACTACTACACAGAAGCCTATCACATCTAGAAGAAAATATTGGTAAGACGGGATGTCAAGAGCTGGACTTCTCAAGTGCTTTGCACCTTTGTGTCTCAAAACATACTCTGTCCACCAAACTGCTCGCTCCAAGCCAGTCATTGGTTGATCAGTAGCTAAATCTGCCAGTTTCTTAATCTGGTTCCGATATCTGCAATAAGTTCTCTTTAGATGTACAAAGTTCTTCGAATTCATGAAATACGTACCTGGGATTATTAATAACCTCCAAGATTGTTTTTTTGAAGGATTCTTTCTCCAGATTTGTATGGTCGACAGACAATCCTAACCCTTTTGATACCATCCTTTTGACATTGATCGGTTGATCTGCGAAAAAGGGCATTCCTAGTATTGGAATATGGTCATATATTGCTTCATCCATCGATTGGAGGCCGCCTTGAGTGATAAACAGCTTGATCTTTGGGTGTTCTGAAATTTGTAGCAAAATGAGAAAATTTAAAGATAGTAATTCAGCTGAGAACAAAATGTTTTCTTAAATTTGGAACATTTCCATCAAGAAAAAACTAAATATGAAGAACATTTGTCTTTTTCGTGTTTTCAAGTGGGTAATTGTTCTAGTAGATAATGTACATAATTTCAAAGTTTCAAAGAAGGCAATATTAAAATAAATTTGCTTACTAAACACGTCTTGTTGAGGAAACCATTTAGCTATCTTGACATTAGCTGGCTTTCCGGGCAAGTCCTCGAGTTCAAATTTCCACAAAACCAAATACGGAAGCTCTGCAAATGTTTCCATCAGAATCTTGGTGGTGCTTTCGGGTAGGTCTTTGCTTTTGACATTAGTGCCCAAGCTAAAGTATATAAATCCTTGAGATGCGCTATCCAGCAGTTTTTGCAAATCCTAAATAACGAGTTTAATGCTTTACTACAGTCGTTAAGTTGTTAATTTTTTTACCTTTGGTAATGGCTTGGACGGTTTCCTGTGGCTCCCTCCTCCAATCTGCACCACTCCAGGCACCAAAGGTCTAATTTGGTGGAAAATTGGATCTGTATTTACAAATAGCATGCTGACCCTCTTTTCTATGTCTTTTAGAGCAGGATAGTATTTTCCAAAGTGCTTGTCTACGGTTTGCTGCTCCATTGGGTACACATACCAACTACCATAGATATCTCCAAAGGCTCTAAAAAACACAGCTGCTAGTCGCTCGAAAAAAGAGAGAGTTCCATCAAACGGTAGCATAAGGTCGGGATATAATACTGGATGCGTTGGATTTCCTACACCTTTATAGGCATTGTCTGGGGCATCGAGAGATGTCATTCCGATAAACGGGCAGTTAAACCTTTCCGAGAACACAAGCATGGTTGGAATTAGAAATTCAACTATTAGCAAATCAAAGTGCTCTGTTTCATTCTTAATAAGGGCCTGTACTGGGGGATGCTGTAGTTGTTGATCACCGATGGCGTTAATGGTAGACACCATGACGTCGATTGATTTGAACACATTTTCTTGGCTGTTGGTGATCATATTCAACACGTTTTTGTTCCACAGTTTATAGGAAAAATGTAAATCGATTTCAGTCAGGTTGGTGAGAGAAGAGTCGCTCATGGGATCAGTTGTGAGCACTGTTAATTGGTGACCACGCAGTGAAAGTTCTCTCCATAGTGGTTGAAAGACGATCTGGTGACTGTACGACGGCGTAGGAACAATTCCTAAGATTCTCGCACCGTTGGAAAGTTGAACCATAAAGTTAAGAAGCAAAATAAACGCTGTCTTTCCCATTTTGATAATCAAAAACTACTACTCTCATGGTGGTTGGGAGAAGTTAAACCTCTCTTTTATCTTATCGGCTGCTTGATTATCGGATGATATATATTTAGATAATTTACTACAATTTGGTGAAAGATTACTTAATGTGTACTTTCAAACACTTAAGATTATTTACTATTTATAGAAGTCGGTTACATTTTTAAACCCAGTGCTGATGATTTGTATTCCATTCAACACAAAATAGTATATTATGTATCAAGTTTTAGAAACGTCATTTTAGTCACGAGTTTTATTAAACACTCGCTCCGCTGCGCTTCTCTCGTGATTAATAAAACTCGTGACTAAAAAGTTTGTAAAACGAGTTGCATACTATACTTTTTCTACGACCACAAATTTAGACCATATAACATTATTTTATTAAGATTTTGAAAAAGTTCAGTCCCTGACTAAAACGCACGAACCCACGGCTTGTGAAGGTGCGTTTAAAAGATTATTTAGCGTCATGGAAACATATAACATAAATGGCATTTTAGTTACAGCAGTAGAAAAAATAAATGTATGTCCTAGGGATTTGAAGATTTGAAATAGAGTTAGTAATTGCTTTTTCTGATAGTTATACTTTAATAAGCAATAACTAAAGGTAGAGAACTACATATAGCTTTGAAAGCAAACAATCTAACTACTTTATTGGCCGGCTGAGAGAAGGAAATAATTGTATGCCACTTTGACATTATGAAACATAGTTATGTAAAACCTAAACAGAGCCTCTTATTTGGACATTTAACCTGACCACTATACAATTTATTATAATCGCCTTCTATAAACTGGAAATATAGACAACTATTTTACGCAAAAAAAGAACTAGGAAGTTTATAGACGCAAAGTAATGCACCACACTAAATGGATCTGCCAATCAGTTTTACTGAAGCTAAAGTCACATATTAATTCCAATGAACACCACAGTTCGGCCTAATTATTACTGAAAAATATGTTACGTAAACTAACAACGAAAGGATTTAAACTCATTTAGCAGATCTTTAACACAATATTGAGAATTGGAAAGTGGCACAAATCATCATGCTACAGTAGGGAAAAAGCAAAGGATAATTTTTTAATTCCCATAAAAGTTGAAAAGCAAATATTTCTGTAATAGCTGAAGCCAATCCTGGTACATAGAATAGTGAAACTAAGCATCATCCTGTGGTAGTGCTAGATCTCCGGTTACGACCAGACACAAGCCTCGAAAGTTGTTAGTGCGAAAGGCGGGTCTTAAACTGACAGAGCAAGTACTCGTTCGCGATAGGTAATTTAGTAGCTACAGGAACAAATTTCTCATTATTGTGTAGGGTGCAACCAATGTGATCGTTGGCAGTTGATGTAATGAGAAGATTCTGCATATGACCGTCTTTGTCACGGCGTTGGAAGATGTACGTGCTTAACGGGCCCGATGTTGACTTGAGCTATCTTACTTTCCTGAAAACGCACACTACATTTTGCTTTAGAACAAACCAAATAGGAGGAACGTTGAAAGGGATATTACGAGTATAAGTACACAACATAAATACAACTCTCGTGGGGCCTGCTGTGAAAGCTCGGACCCGTATCCAATACCTTTGAAACTTTCTAACGCATGAAGTCATGTTGCAATATAAACCGAAGAAGACGGTATTGATGGCCTAACGACAAGTCTGTCACCGATTTCCAATAAAAATCTGCACATCCCAGACGAGAATGCTCTCAAAATTGAAAGAGACAAACGAGGCGCAGCCAGCACTATACGAACGCCAAGCTACTGACACCCTAATTAGTTGTCAGCAACTATTAATATATCTGCTTTATGAAATCAATTTGAAATAATTACATTTAACTCCTTCCTCTTTGTTTTGTTTTTCTTTTGGGGAAGGACGACTGTGTGTGGCAATATTTATTTTATTCATTGACTTAATTGATTGAGAATTCACTTTGTTTGTTGAGGGTTTTGCATACTATCAATTGGGTCATTACTTTCCCTTTCTTTCGTTTGCTATACTTTAGTACGTCTTCTATACATATTTGCGACGAGTGAGAGAATAAGCTATTGTGTTGTTGATTCAACTTGTAAGATATTAGTTTCTAGAACTCAATTACAGCGCAAAACCAGTATCAACGGTTTCGAAGATGATAATGATAGGAAGAACTACATAAAAGTGGGTCCACTTGAATGTTCACTAGCAGTGATAGATATCCTTTATCTAATAGACTTGTCTGTCTGGGACGCTGGTCCGTCCGGGACGCTGTTTCAGCAGCCAAACCGTAAGAGATAGAGAAAAAAGTTATTAAAGTTATATGTTTGGAATGGTCATGTCAGATCAGGAACCGAATTTCAGTCACGTGACACTTCCGGTTTTCGAGAAATCACGTGATTTCCGTCCGTCCGGGACGCTGTTTTGTCCGGGACGCTGTTTCAGCAGCCAAACCGTAAGAGATAGAGAAAAAAGTTATTAAAGTTATATGTTTGGAATGATCATGTCAGGTCAGGAACCGAATTTCAGTCACGTGACACTTCCGGTTTTCGAGAAATCACGTGATTTCCGTCCGTCCGGGACGCTGGTCCGTCCGGGACGCTGTTTCAGCAGCCAAACCGTAAGAGATAGAGAAAAAAGTTATTAAAGTTATATGTTTGGAATGGTCATGTCAGGTCAGGAACCGAATTTCAGTCACGTGACACTTCCGGTTTTCGAGAAATCACGTGATTTCCGTCCGTCCGGGACGCTGGTCCGTCCGGGACGCTGTTTCAGCAGCCAAACCGTAAGAGATAGAGAAAAAAGTTATTAAAGTTATATGTTTGGAATGGTCATGTCAGATCAGGAACCGAATTTCAGTCACGTGACACTTCCGGTTTTCGAGAAATCACGTGATTTCCGTCCGTCCGGGACGCTGTTTTGTCCGGGACGCTGTTTCAGCAGCCAAACCGTAAGAGATAGAGAAAAAAGTTATTAAAGTTATATGTTTGGAATGATCATGTCAGGTCAGGAACCGAATTTCAGTCACGTGACACTTCCGGTTTTCGAGAAATCACGTGATTTCCGTCCGTCCGGGACGCTGGTCCGTCCGGGACGCTGTTTCAGCAGCCAAACCGTAAGAGATAGAGAAAAAAGTTATTAAAGTTATATGTTTGGAATGATCATGTCAGGTCAGGAACCGAATTTCAGTCACGTGACACTTCCGGTTTTTGAGAAATCACGTGATTTCCGTCCGTCCGGGACGCTGGTCCGTCCGGGACGCTGTTTCAGCAGCCAAACCGTAAGAGATAGAGAAAAAAGTTATTAAAGTTATATGTTTGGAATGATCATGTCAGGTCAGGAACCGAATTTCAGTCACGTGACACTTCCGGTTTTCGAGAAATCACGTGATTTCCGTCCGTCCGGGACGCTGGTCCGTCCGGGACGATGTTTCAGCAGCCAAACCGTAAGAGATATAGAAAAAAGTATTAAAGTTATATGTTTGGAATGATCATGTCAGGTCAGGAACCGAATTTCAGTCACGTGACACTTTCGGTTTTCGAGAAATTGCGTGATTTCCGTCCGTCCGGGACGCTGGTCCGTCCGGGACGCTGTTTCAGCAGCCAAACCGTAAGAGATAAAGAAAAAAGTTATTAAAGTTATATGTTTGGAATGGTCATGTCAGGTTAGGAACAGAATTTCAATCACGTGATTTTATTGTTTTTATTTAATACGCGTTCTATTTGAAAAACGGTCTTTTTCGTTTTATTAAATGAGACATTTGTCTCACTGGTTGCTAGTAATATCTAATCTAAAACGGTTTAATATGGATACATTTTAAGATACAAAGAAGTCGTAATCTAATCAGTTTTGTTTTATCTTTGTTTTAGTCATAAAATACCTAATTATTCTACAAAACAATTTAGCTAATCTAATCATTAAGAAACAAACTATGGTAAAGACAATTAGACAAAAACCCACAACATCCAAAAGAAAATATTGATACCAGGGAATATCGAGCCCAGGACTTCTTAAGTGCTTCGCGCCCTTGTGCCTTAAAACGTATTCAGTCCACCACACTGCTCGCTCTAAACCACTCATTGGCTGATCTCTTGCTAAATCTGCCAGTTGTTTAACGTTTTGAAGATACCTAAAATATTAGTTTGATATTAAGGTGTATTAATATGTATTATTAATTATTGGAACACTTAGTTTGGATTAGTAATTACTTCTAAGATCGTTTTTTTTTAAGTATTCTTATCCATGGTTTTGTAGTCTAGAGACAAACCCAGGCCTTTGGCTACTATTAGATTGGCATTGGGCAGTTGGTCCCCCAGAAATGGTATAGCAACCATTGGTATGTGATCATAGACCGCTTCTTCCATTGATTGTTGTCCACTTTGAGTGATGAATAGCTTGATATTGGGATGTTCTGAAAGGTATTATGTTAATCATAACTTAGCACTTATATTATACTTTGGCGTATACAAATATCATAGAATAAAAGAGAATTGAAATTGTGGTTTATATGATAAAAAAACACAAATCATTTCTACTGTAAACATTCTGGAAGAAAATTTGCCATTAAAGTTTATTTCAATAAATTGTTTACTAATATTACATTTTTTACTATTTATTAATTGCGTGCTGGTTTTTAATCTTTATCATCATCATCATCAGCCTCTTTCATTCCAGTATTGGACATAGGCCTCCTCCATTTCTTTCCATAATGTTCTATCTGTGGCCTTTCTTGGCCAATCATAACCACCGACTTTTTTTATATCATCTGCCCAACGAAGCAACGGCCTTCCTCTCTTTCTCTTTTTTGTCCATGGTCTCCACTGTTGTATTTGGTAATTCCATCTGTTATCTGTATACCTTGCATTGTGACCTGCCCATTTCCATTTTATTTGACTTACATGTGTCACTATATCCTTTACATTAGTCCTTCGGCGGATTTCGTCATTTCGTATTTTATCTTTCAAGGATATACGTAACATCGTGCGTTCCATTGCTCTCTGTGTTTTTGCGAGGCGGTCTATATTTCTTTTTGTGAAGGTCCAAACTTGTGCTCCATATGTCAAAACTGGAAGTATACATTTGTCGAACACTTGGCTTCTCATGTGTAGTGGAATGTTTTGGTTTTTTAAAATGTAACTCATTCTTGCAAATGCCGCCCACCCTAGGCGCACTCTTCTGTCTATTTCCGCTGTTTGATTCTCTTTTAGTGGTTTGATCTTCTGTCCCAGGTATATATATTCATGTACTTGTTCCACTTTTTGTTCGTTTATCTTTATATTCATCTCTTCCTGAGTGTTCGTCATTACCTTTGTTTTTATATAGTTCATTTTCAATCCAACTTGTCCTGATATCATATCCAATTCATTCAACATTATTTCTAGGTCTTCCTTTGATTCAGAGATTACAATTACGTCATCGGCGAAGCGGAGATGGTTAATCTTGATCCGTTAATGTTAAGACCTTTGCTCTCCCATAACAAATTTTTAAATATATCTGCCAGTACCGCATTGAACAACTGAGGAGACATTGTATCGCCTTGGCGTACTCCTCTTTTTATTGGAATTGGTTTCGGATTTGTATGGAGTCTGATAGTCGATGTTGCATTCTGGTAGATAGTCTTTACAACTTGGGTGTATCTGTAGTCGATTCTACTGTTTTGTAGGGCTTCTAAAACTGCCCACTGTTCTACACTGTCAAATGCCTTTTCATAGTCCACAAATCCAAAATATAGTGGTATTTGGTATTCTATAGCCTTTTCAATTAGGATCTTGACAGTGTGAAGGTGATCGCAGGTACTAAAGCCTTCCCTGAACCCAGCCTGTTCCACTGACTGACATGCGTCTAGTTTGTTATTAAGCCTTTTTGTTATAATCTTTGTGAAAAGTTTGTAAATTTGTGAAAGAAGTGTTATCGGCCTGTAGTTTTGTAAATCAGTTTTATCGCCTTTTTTAAACAGTATAATCATATTCGCTTCATTCCAGTGAGATGGTATATTGGTTTCATGCAAGCATTTATTGAGTAATATCACTATTAGGTCTAAAGCTTGTTCACCTCCTAGTTTTAACATTTCGGTCAGGACTTCGTCTCTGCCTGCTACTTTGTTGTTTTTCATATATTTTAGAGCATTTTTAACTTCGTCTTTGTTTATATCTGGGATTTCCTCAGAGTTGAAATTCATTACCTTCTTTTTTAACTTGTCTTTAATTGTTAATGGCTCTGGTTTTTTTGTGCTATACAAATCTGTATAAAAGTCTTCCGCTATTTTTTGTATTTCTATTAAATCTCTTGTTATAGCTCCATTTTTATCTTTCAGGACATGTATCTGAGGTTTACCTATGACTGGTTTAAGACATTTCATGTTTTTGTTTTTCTCAATTGTTTCCTTTATCATTTCCTCCAGTTCTTTAATTTTCTCCTTCCTGATCTTCGTTCTGATAGTCTTACTAATTTCTGAATACTCTGCGGTGTTTCGGTTTCCATTTCTCCACATCTGTCGTCTTGTTTCTATTAATTTTTTAGTTTTATCTGAAATTGGTTGACGTTTGTTCTTTTTTTGTCTTGCTATTTCTAGTGCCGTTTCGGTGAGTGTTTTTGTTAAAATTTTATTGAGTTGTTCTATAGTTTTGTGTTCTAAATTTGATTCTCTTTCTAATTTTTGGTTTATTTTCGTTGTGTATTCCTCTCCCTTTTCTCGTAAGATTTTTGTATCTATTTTCTTTTCTTTCAGCTTAACCATCCTTATTCTTTCGTATTTTTTATTTAGTGTTATCTTTGCTCTAACAAGTCGATGGTCGCTACCGGTTGTGAAGTGATTCAGGACCGAGACGTCTTTTACTATGATTTTATTACTAGATAGTATGTAGTCTATTTCGTTTCTTGTAGCTCCGTTCGGGCTCACCCATGTCCATTTGCGTTGAGATTTCTTTTTGTAGAAAGTGTTCATAGCGTATAGGTTTTCTTTCTCTAGGTATTCTATAAGCATTTGACCTCTCGGATTTCGTTGTCCAAAGCCGAAGTTTCCTATTTTCCTTTCGCTATCTTCTTGTTTTGCTCCCAACCTTGCGTTAAAGTCGCCCATTACTAGTGTGTAGGTTGTGGGATTGTCTGTTAGTGATAGCGTAATTTCCTCATAAAATGCTTCGACTTCTTCGTCTTCATATGTACTTGTAGGTGCATATACTTGAATAACTTTTAACGATACCTTTTTTGTTATTTTTAGGATGATATATGCTACTCTGTCAGATATGGAGTTGTACATTGTCACATTACTTGATAATTTCTTATTTATTACGAATCCAACGCCGCTTTGAGCTTCATCCTCTTTTCCTTTGTAATAGAATGTATTCCCGGTCTTCAATTTATAGCATTGTTCGCCTCTTCTCCTAACCTCGGCTAGACCTAGTATGTCACAGTTAATGTTTTTTAATTCGTCTTCCAGTTCCTCAAGTCTATCGTCGCTGAGTAGTGTTCTTATATTATATGTTGCTATTGTTAGTTGTGTTTTCTTTTGACAGTATTTTTGTTTCATATGTTCATATGTTGCTATAGTCGTTGTTTTTGGATGTTGACGATGTCGTGGTTTAACTAGCGAATTTTTGCCTCCCCCAGATTCCATGAGGCTGACTTCCATTTTGGAAGTGTGGGACTTGTGGTCACGTTGTGATTCACCCACCTGGGGTCCTTTCCCTTGTTTTTTAAAATTCGCCATCTTGGAGGGTTTTAGGACATTAAAACGCCACGCTATCCTACTGCGGGTTGGCGAGTTGGTGAGGTGGGGGGATAGGTGGAGTTAATGTGGGGAGTGGGTGGGAATAAGGGTTAGGACATGACTCCCCTCGGTAGTAGGAGTTAAGAGAAAGTCACGCCTAGCGTAGGCAGGGTCGCATCCCTGAAGTAGACCTGTGTTCGCCAGGATCGCAAATAGTGTCTACCCGCTACCTGAATCTTTATAACCTTTGCTTTTAATGGTACTGTTCAATATGTTTTTTTGTCCAATTCGCGATACTTTTCCTACAGTTTTTACAAATTGCTATTTGTAGTAATTTTGCAAGCTTCTTTCTTTCAAACATAGCTATGCCGAAGCACGTTGCCCATTTCATTTTGGCTACTTTTTAGTGCATTTTGAAAATGTTAGTTTAGAACTTCGTTCGTTTAACTTCATGGCACTAGTGTTTTCTTGGAAATGGCTAGTTTTTTCGTGGAAATCTAGTAAGACTAAAGACGTAGGCTAGGGGCTTGGAAATGAAGGCCACCCGTTATACCGTGGCCATTTCGCATCTTTGTGAAAAACGAATCCAATTAGCTCACGTTTTGGTTGGTCGTGACTACCCCCGACCATTGAATTGATTACTACATCGTCAGCGATCTTGAAGCCGCTCACCACCTAAATGCTTCTTGTTTCTCTTTTATGAGCGGTTTCTTGCTCTCTTCTCCTTTACAAATCTAATATTGTTGAGCGACCCTTTCGAGATCGTTGTTCCGCGGATGACAAAGGTGATGCCCCAAGTCGTTGCACGAAACCACAAAAGCCGTTAAAGAGGGCGATGGCATTTGGGGAATGCAAAGCGCTATTTTTTTACCACTTTTATATTTATGTATGACGTCTAGAGTCGTCGGCCATTAGAATCGCAGAAAGTCAAGGAGAACACCCCGAACGCGTTTGTTTTTGTTAAAGTATCAGCTCTAATATCTGTTGTTCACAATTTTTTGTTGCTTGATAACAGATAGCAGAAACCATTTTAAGTAATTTTGGAATTTACTAACATTGTCGTTTTATATGTAAGATAATAGACGTTTCCTTTTCTTTAATAGCGCACCATGACGCACATGGAAAGCTTGTTTTTTGAAGCAATAAGGTTATTGAATTATCTCTCACAATCACAAATCACCGAGAATTTTAAGTTAGCCTGAGTTGGTGCTGAGGTGGGCTGCAAATATGGCCCTGCTAATACATTAATTCTTAAATGAAACTCTAAGCTAAAAGTAAATTTCTAAGACAATATTATTTCAAATCTGGAGATTTTCATTAAATAAGCTTCTTCAGAAATTCCATAAACACAAATATGTACAATGCTAATCATGATACTTTATGGAAGACATTGTATTTCAGTCTCGTAGGTTCAATCTCATTTAGTTTAAAAATATAATAAATCAATAATCCTACTGATTCAATGATCTTTATAGACTGAAAAATTGTTATGGTTCCTGTTTTACCAGTAGTACTAGGATTATTAATTATTAATCAAATTCGTTCGTTAAACTTTTGCATGGTGGTTGGTGTTTATTGCACTCCAATATCTAAATTTAAATTGGGCTGCATCGAGTGTGACTAACACTGAAAGATTAAACCAAGCCTCGACATGATCTAGGAAGGTGCACGGAGCACGGTTAAGTGGGAAAGACGATTTTTGGCGAAGCAGAGAGTGAGGTTAGTTTTAATTAAAGCTGTGGAGATCAAGGGCAACTAGAAATAAGAGCAAAAATTGCATGTACTAAAAGAGATAAGGTAAGATAAGTAAATATCAAGTACAACGACCTCAATGTCGTCAGCTGTTTAGGCAACTTATTATACAGATGATTGCTTGAAGGGTAACATAATCCTAAAGCGTCTAGGTCTACTGTCTAGTAATAAAATAAGGGCACAATAAATATGATTATAGATATTAACGATACAAGTTAACGAGCGCTACCAAGAGATACAAATAAACAAAAGAAGTACTTTAAAATGCACTGCAATCTAAAATTAAAAATTAATGCAAATGGACGTATAGTGTTACGGTATTAAAACAACTTTACGACACCCACCCAAGGTGAGCATCGTACCACGGAATCAGTCCTGGAAAACTGGCACACTTGCCCTGAGATTTGCTAAAAACAGGCTAAAGGCCACTGCTGGAACGCTCAGGGAGTCGGGCGTGAGTCACACGATACGTTCTGGGCAAGCGTGTTGAGGCATATATATAGGGTACGTCAAAATTATGAGGGCGCCACCAAACCTGACTCGGGTAACCGGGCTTGGGCGGTTAGACGAGGCAACAAGTACGCTAGTTACTACTTGATAATTTGAGGTTTGAATCGTTAGTTCGGGTTTGTGCTGCCACTGCGGGGGCGGCCGCTCCACTTACCTGCACACTCCACTACTCAGAGGTCGTCGTACATCTAATCGTGACGCTAGCTGTTTATTCTGAAAAAGTAAAGCATGCAGGGGTTGTACACAGTAATAAGGCCCGCGCTTGCACAATTGTCTATTGAATGACGTTATACAGGATCAGGCAACGAATGGGTCGCCATACTAAACCTAGGGCTTAACGTAGACCCCAGCTGGGGGTAATCGCACTATAACTAAAGCGTACAAATGTTACACACAAAAACAATATCCAAATAGAATATTAAGAAAGCGTTCGAAACGCCTAAAATTAGCAACGCAGCGAAAGTCAATGTTTGCACAGTTTCAAACTAAGGATGTACTACTGAATGAATGCGACCAAAGGCGATCGCTTACACGGCACATTCGAGTAAAAGGGGTTACTAAGTTACATAATCTTTTTAAATGGTACCTGGTATTTATTCTGAACTTCTCCTGAGCAGTGCGGGTGGCAGTCAGCAACGCCTGCATTTGCAAGCACATCTCCTTGGGCAAAGACTCCGCCGAATAATGGCGTATGATTTCAATGTAGTCACTCACGTGGGATTGGTGTAACAGAAACGTATGGGCATTATTGACGTCCTGCAGCAAGTCCCCAACAACTTGTAGGAATGAAAGAACCACTTCTTTTCACGACATGGCCGGACTTAGCCTACAACGACAACGCCAAGGAAAACGCGCTCACAAAGCGACACGTGCGTCACACACAAGAGCTTCCTGCCGGTTCTCGCTTAAGGCGGAACAGTTTATCAAACACTTGCTGAAGCAGCACAAGACGGGAAAAAGGCTGACGTCCCCCGCCAATGGCGGGAACGCAGCGAAACGGCACACTCTGCCACTTTCTTGATCAATGGCCTGGGTTGAACTGCCGAGCAAGAAGCGTTACGACGCCCGAAGTGGCGTGAGCCAAAACGGCGTTACCACGTGACTCTCGACAGCCAATGGCGATGCGCCCAATAAAACAAATACGTTCCGGTGACAAAGAGAGCGCGAGGCCTCGCAGTCGCACCAGCAGCGTAATTTCTAGAAGGTTCGGAAATCTTGCGAGCGTTAACACCCGGCTGTCAAAGTACCAACAAAGGGGTGCCCCAGATGACGAGAAATACTGCGCTTGAGGCCAAATATGTGCAAAATCATTATTATGAAATTAGGCGATGAAGCCAAATAAGTAACTAAAAGGGTTTAACATACGGGCACGCTGCCCTAAAGCCTAGGTGGCTAATTAAAATACAAAATGACCTGACAATAGTTGAACTTGACGAAGATCATAAAAAAAGCGAATTAAAAGATATTGGAGACATGAAAATATACATAAACAGCTACTATACGAAGAAAGAAAGATAAATAGAAAAAAAATCAAAGTAATAGCTGAAGACTAAAGAATTCCTCTGACTTTCTACTGAATCTTTCTGTAGGAATCGATGTACACAATCTTCGTATTGGTTTAGACTGCTTAGAGCAGAGGCTCCCAAACTTTTTTGTCTCGTGGACCACTTGCCATGTTTTTCGGTTTTGGGTAGACCCCCTGGTTACCTGATATTGATTTTTTGCACATTCATCAACTTTAAATGTATTTTTAATAGCTGGTATAGTGCTACTCACTTTGAAAGATTTAAATTTCTAACTGTAGTGAAGTGTAATGTGAAAAACTTAAAAAACACATAGTAAGTGTTATACATTTATTAATTAAATTAAAATTAAAACAAACGGAATTAAAATTTTGTATCTGTTACATAAAATAACTAAGCAAAAAATAAATGCTTTTAGTGGGAGGGATGAACCTGATGCTTTAATAATAAATTTTCAACATTTGGTATCAATTTAGTTAGGTTTAATCTCAAATCTCCTCGGTTAATGATGTCCAGTTTGTTTCCTTTTTTTGTTAGGAGATTGGCAACTGCGTTGAAATCCCGTTCCACTAGGTATGAGGATGGGAAAGCAATTAAAAAGCTTTCTCGCGATATTCCACAATACGGGATAAGCAACAGGTATGTCTTTTTGAAGCCAGAATTGCTGATATCCGTTTCTAAACTGTACTTTAAGTTCTTCGTTAGTGCTTATTCCGATCAGTTCCTCTTGTAATATGACATCCGTTTCTGCAATGTCACCATATGGGTTGATTATCCACTGTGGTATTACCATAGTCAAAACATCCTCAAACCTAGTTTCAAAATCTGAATAGAGGGCATTTAAATGTTGAACGTAAGTTGAAACGTCGTCTTCCTGGCAGTTTGTCTGTGACAAATTGGGGAACTGGGTAAATTCGCGCCGTCCAATGTTTTGCTTCATTACCTTAATTCTGGTGAGAAACGCTGAAATGATGGACTTTGTTTTAATCAAATTTAGACTCTCACCTTGTAAGTGCAAGTTAACCATATTAAATTTAGTAAACAAATCTGTTCAATAGGCAATGTCTGTTTTGCACTTCAATAACTTTTCTTTTAAAATTTGATCTTTAGCATCCAGAAACTCTAAAATAGTCTCAAAAAGTGCAAAAAATCTTGTCAAACATAAGCCTTTCGACAGCCAGCGTACTTCAGTGTGAAGGAGTAATTGATAAAAGTTCTCGTCATTTTCTTCACACAACTGCGCAAATAACCGCGTATTCAACGCGTTGCTTCGGATTCGGTTTACTGCATTAATGACTAATTGAAGAGATTCATGCAATCTAACATTCAAATTTTTAGCAACTAAATGTTGTCGATGGATGACGCAGTGTATTGCTAACACCCCGGGTACATTTTGTTTTAAATAGCTTATAAATCCACGATAGCGTCCAACCATGGCAGGTGATCTGTAGGTACTGATATTATATTTGATAAAGGGATTGCTTTATTCATGAAGTAATCCTTGAAAACATGAAATATTGATTCGCCTTTAGTGTTGGTTATCAAAGTTCTCGCGAAGAGCAGTTCCTCGTAGATTTCTTGATCCATAATAAAACGAACATATGCCAATAATAATGCTTCATTACCAGGTAAAGTTGACTCGTCCAGCTGTATAGAGAAATGGGTCGTTTGCAAATAATTACACAAGAAGCTTTCAATATCATTACTCATTTCATCAATACGTCTTACAACCGTGTTGTTGCTTACAGGAATTCTTTTAATGATATCAGATGCAGGTTTGTGTAAAACAGTTTTTAAAACCTCTTCAACGGCTGGCAAAATTAACTTTTCTCCGATATTATGCGGTTTTCCGGATTTTGCTATAAGTAGCGAGATATTGTAAGACGCCCGCAAACCATCATCGTTTCTTTGTGACGCGGAAGCGAACATTCTGTCCAGCGTGGGTCTCTTCTGAAGTTTATCTTTCAATGTTTGAAAGTATTTCAAATCTTTATCTGTTTTATCAGGGTGACATCTTCTCAGATGATCCTGCAGCTTAGATGGTTTCATAGCGTCATTGCTCAAAACTTTGTTGCATAAAAGGCACATAGACAATTGTTTGTCCGACAATGATGTAATGAAGCCAAACTTCAAATAATCAACACTGTACGTAAGTACATTTCTTTTTAGATTCGGACATGTTTAGTATCAGTTATCTGGGGACAAAATTAATCTATTTAATTAAGACATAGCAATAATGAAAAAAATAAATTTAAATTTAAAGATAGAGAAGTATTATAATACCGATTGCTAAAACTTTGAAAAAGGAAACTGCAATAATAAAAAATTTAAATTTATATTTAAAGATAGAGAAGTATTATAATACCGATTGCTAAAACTTTGAAAAAGGAAACTATTAAGGAGTACGCGTGTAATTATGCATGATTTGAATATTAAACTACTAATAACTCAAGTCATAATCGGCGTCATTTATCTATCTTTGCTAAGTACGAGTACAAAACTAAAATTTTATAAAAAATAATGTACTTACTTTTCTCTGGAACTCTTAAACAAAAGGACACTGACTCACTTTAATTTGTATGTGCCTAACTAAAAGTTTATATTTTTGAAAATATTTTCTTAACACTTTCCTTTTCAAGACTGAGGAAACAAATGAACGCATTTGTCTCGCAAATTCGTATTTATTGACTGACGAATTGAACAAGTCAGTGCGAGTCTTCCTGCTCTGTTTTCGCGAAGCTCGGAGACAAGAATGGACAAACATTTCTACTGCTCGTATGTGTGTAACATGATCTCATGATCTTGTACGCGGATAAAGTTAGAGGTCTAGTTAGCTAAAGTCTGAAAACACAGGAAGCGGTTCATGCCGAGTCGGCAGCCGACTCGGACGGTGATTATATGTATTTTAGCTTGAAACACGCTGCGTCATGTAGCGCGTACGCCGAGGGTATTTAAATCAGTGTTGCCGATCGTCACATAATTATCAGATTCTAACATAATTTTTTCGGAATTCTGGTAAAAAATTATAAAGTAACATAATTATCAATTTTAACATAATTTTATTGTCATGGATGGTCTATTCTCTATTATCGTATCGTCGGCTTTCTGCAATTTCTAATCCAGTGCCTTTTAAAGGCCTGTATATAATTTACTAACCTATGTACAGGGGGACTCTACGACCTCGAGTACCTGTATATAAGATTATACGAGTGTACGGTCCCGCCATTCCATTTCTCGTGTGAGAATATGGGAAAATTCTGAGGTAACGAACAAATACACATTTCCCAAATGCAATAAGGCAGACACTAGTTTTTGGGGATTTTCTTTTTGGTGTAATGGCACTGCTGTAAAGTCAAATTCGTGTTTTTATCCCCAGTTGGAGAAAATTGTGCGACAAGGATAGATATAAAAAAAAATTACTAGTGGCTGTAACTTACACTTTAATTAGAGTACCTGTATATAGTAAGAGTAGAGCAAACGCGGCAACAGCATTTCATTGGTTGGATCCCTTTTGGATCCCATTAGCATTTAAAAATTTAGTTGGCACGTGTGCTTTCGATTTTTTGAATTAGTGACATTGAAATTGTCAGATTTATTGCACTTTCGAAGTCAGTACATATTTCATTATCATGACCGGTTATTGCGTGCCGGGGTGTAATAACCTTTCAGAAAATGATATACATCCTGTAATCATACTCAAAAATCCAGCAACAAAACAAATTTGGTTAAACAGCATCGACAGAGAAAATGATAAATCCAAACGACCAGGAATATGTGAAAATCATTTGGAAAGAATCAGACGAAATTTGGAGTACGCTTTAGTTTTCATGTTAGGTAGGAAAACTAGTGTCATCTTAATTTTCTTTTTATTTCATTAATCCTTAATTTTAGGAGTTATTACAAGTAGATGGAAGCAAGCCAGTATAAAATGTTAAGATTGAATCACTATTTGGAGTCCTACATTTAAATATTATTCAATCTATGTTCCTCAGGTGTAGATGTGAACAGCAAATGAATATAACGTTGACTTAATACCACTGTATTTACTAGTTAATAAATAAAAGGGTATTACATTGCATAAAGCACATTTAGTTTCAACTTCTTACCACGACTAAATACAAAATAATTTAAGTCAACTATAACCTATGACAGTTGTAACTAACTTCACCGGATGAACCTCTTCATTCTATTAATGTAGTCGACTGTGAAATTGTGACTAACTTCACTTCATGGATCCCTAAATGTCATCGTTTGCCCTACTCTAACTTTAATTAAGGTCACTATATCAATAAGGTACCGCCATTAGTGATTTTTTATATCTATCCTTGTCGCACAATTTTCTCCAACTGGGGATAAAAACACATAACCTAACAGATTCCTCACTTTACAAGTGCCATTACACCAAAAAGAAAATCCCCAAAAACTAGTGTCCTCCTTATTGCACTTGGGAAATTTGTATTTGTTATCCTTATCTCACAATTTTCTCACATTCTCAAGCGAGAAATGGAATGGCGTTACCTTATTGATATAGTGACCTTAACTTTAATGTGTGTTTGGCGACATCTATTATCATACAAGCACAATTTATGTTTAATTTCGCGACGTTAATTTCAATTAAATAGCGGATGAGCCGAAAAAATACAGTGCCTTGATAGAGACAGTGGCGACAATAGGCACAATTTGCCACAAAATGGCGGCCAATGGCCTACTAACTTTAATAAATTGAACGTTTTTGAATGGTCCTGGTTACACAACGTATAAATAATATGTTGGTGGCACTGTAAGTGTATGTCAAATTCGAGGTTATCAGGTTAGGTTTTGCGTCAGTTTTGACACAAACTGACGCAAAATCTAACCTGCTAGCCTCGAATTTGACATAAACTGGCGCAAAACCTAACCTGCTAACCTCGATTTGGTATAAACAAACAAAAGCATCAACAAATTTTGCCTCTTAATGGCGGTCGATTCGAGCGACCAATAAAAAAGTCACACTCTATTGTCGCCACTGTGTTATATAAAGTCACTGTACGAAAAAATAGAGTCCCTTTATATAGTAAACTATATACAGGATCTCTACGAAAAAACTGCTTGCGTTGCCATCTATAGGTGTTAACATAATTTAGAGCAAAATCTGATAATTTTGTTTCGGCGATCCCATAATTTTAAATCGTACAAACAGCAACACTGATTTAAATACATACATAGGAATCATGGGCCGAGTCGGCTGCCGACTCGGCGTGAACAGCTTCGTGTGTTTTCCGAGTTGACACAGGCTACATGCTACAATTTACAGCGGAAAAATACTTTTTTTTTACAAAATAAACACTTACACGCAGAGAAAATAAAAACGTACGCGTTCGGAGCTGCGGGCAACTGTTAGTTGACCCCCATTTTCGTTTCATGAACCCCCAATTTTTTTTTTCGCTGACATAACCCATTGTAGGTGGTCGTCGACCCCTGGGAGTCGATATAGACCACTTTGGGAATCACTGGTTTAGAGGAAGGAACAATATTTCGATTAAGGCTGGGCAAGAAGTATGTTTGGTTGCCTATAAATGATCAATTTTGCAAGGCTAAAGCTATACGAGCTACAAATAGTTGTGGTTGTTTTATATCAAAAATAAAATTCGTCAAATTAATCTTCACGATTGGTACTTTATTGTGATGTATTTTGTTTTTATGAAAACGACTGGAATAGAGTAAAAAAAAATCATAAGTATGCTTCATATCTGATCTAATCAGGCGCGAAATAAAGACAAACTTTAACAATTAATTTTTTAGAAACAAGCAATTTTTATCGATATTTAAAGGTGTCAACTCGTAGGTACACCATAGCAGTTTCGTAAGCACACATAAATTATATCGATACTTTGTTTATTTTGATTTGCAGGTTGTAATAAAAGTCAGGTGAAATTGTTAGATATTTTATTAAAATTACTGTTTGGTTGTTGTCGCGACTATATTTTAGTTCGACCATCGTCTGGCAGATGATACAGCGTCGCAGCCGCCTTTAGGTCACAGTTCAAAAAACGGAAAACACTAACTTGCCCACTGAAAGAATTTAAACCTATATTAAATTTAATAGTAGTTCTAATATAGCTTCCGATTTTAGAATATGATGTACGTGTGTTTAAAGACAACAATGATTGAATTTAAGTAAACGACTTTAATAATGGGGTCCAAGGTTGTGAACAACAGTTTTTAGAAAAAAACTCAAAACCGGCTACACTTATGAAAAATGTTTTCAAATAAAAATAAATGGTTCAGTATTCAGTGTCATTTTTTTCAGGTCAAAAATGTGAATTATTAATTTGACAGAAAAAATGTGAAGTATATTTTGCTCAAATTTTGAGATTCATTGTCACTATAGTGGTATAGCGTGGCAGCGAGCTTATCGCATGGCTCTCTCTCGCTCGCTTTCGCTGTGCCTCACTCGATTCTATGCGCTTTATCGATTTTATCGACCTTCAGACGAATTAACGGGCGAGTGTCGTGTTTCACCTTGCCATAACACCCGGCGGTTTCGATTGCTTGCAGTTTTCGAGCCTCGACATTTTTAGATATGACTCTCGCGGCGATTTAAATTCGTTGGCCTAGAGTACTTACTAATCAAAACAAAAATTGGGAAAAAATGGGCGCACTCCCTACTTCTCCGCCGCTGGAATTATTTTCCATTACTTAAGTGCAAAAAATTATGGCTATTACTAAGCTATAGCCACGTACTATCAAAATTTAAAAATAAAATATTCATGGGTTAATTTGATATTATTAAAATAGATGTTTTTCAGGCCCTCCTTATCAGGGACGTATCTCCCTTGGGAATAGGGTGACCACCTCTCAGGGTTTCACCCGGAGTCTCAGGTTTTCTACACCGCGTCTCCGGGCTCCGGGTTTTGTAATAATTTCTCCGGGTTGCATTAATTTTGTAATAACGTCTAAATATAACTTAACCGTCAATTATATCAATGAAAATAAAATACGTTTCATATAAATTTTGCTGAAATAATAGGATTATATTTCGAATTCAACCCTTTAATAGCTAAAAAGCAAAACTGCTACTTTAGATTTTTTCTAGGTTCAAGCGTATTCAGCAACCAGGAAAAACTTCATATAGGTAATTAGGTACAGAATTTTTGACTATTCGTTTTGTTTTTAATCTAATTTCAATTGATACTAGAGGTAATTTACTTATGTATTTTTCGTTCTTTCGATATTCTTATCTCTTGAATCAATAATGGTTAAATTCTTCTTTTCAAACCTCGTTTATTGTGTTCGTATTCAAGTATTTGAATTGCCATTTCTCACTCGTAAAGTAATTCAGAAAAATCATAATTTCTAGGAAACGTTGAGTCTTTTTTTAATAAAGTTGGAGCGCGCCTTTTGTGCTTGCGCAGCAACCATTGTGAGCTTTATTACTACAAAATAAAAAATCGTTAATTATTGAGGAAGTATTTTAAAAAACATTCCAAAGGAATACAAAGGATACTATTAATATTTCTAGTAATTTAAATCACAAAAATACTAACAATACTCGTATTTATATATTTCTAAATCTATACCTCAAACAAAGCAATTCAGGAAATTGAAAGTATGTATATTTCTTGGTAAATCAAATTAGAAAATATATCGGTAATACATAGTACTAAATTTAATGAGGCACTTGTCAAGGAGATATTTTCTACCAATAGAAAACTTACTTAAGATTTTAAAAAAAATGTATATGGCTTTATGATGTTGAAATTGGCAACCCATAACGTATTTGTTTTACAAAAAACTATTGGTTTTAAGAAAAAATTAAAACTACCTAAAACATTTCCAAGTAAAAAAGGTTTTTCAATACATTTTTTAACCAAATTTTGTCCGTTAAGGATTTTTAATAAAAACATTTATACGAGTTGCTTAAAGCCGTACATAAGAATAAAAAAACCATTTCATAAATAATCCTTCTACTGGTAGAAAAGATTTGCCAATTTTCATTTGATTATCCTTTCCCAATTTACAGTGAAATGATATAAACCTCGTTTTTACCCCCCCCCCCCCCCCCAATTAGTATCTCTGAAAAGTTTTGAGAATTGAAACTATGCTTATACGAGTATGAATTTGTTGGTCAATTTGTGACGTACGATGTGGGCAAGTATTTGATTACACCCTGTATTATATTTGCTAACCATTAATAGTAAGGAATAAAAACATTGTTTTTATTTGCTTGTTATTTGTTTTCTATAAACATTCTGTATTTATTATTGAAGAAAACCTTTTTCTACTCACGAAGGATCTCAGGGTTTGCATAAATTTAAAGGTGGTCACCCTACTTGGGAAGCATTTTCGGACCAATGTCCATACAGACTTTTATTCTTGTTTTCAGGAGTCCTTTAGTAAGGTGTCAAAAAACGGTAAATGTCCTTTAAAACCAAACAATTTAAAAAAATCTGGTGTGATACACTCACACAACTTCCTTTTACAGTGATCTTATAATTAGCCAAAAATTTCATTTTTTATTTTTAAGCATTTGTCAAAAAAATTCAAAAATTACAAGATCTACAAAAACAGTACAAAATAGAGCGTTAGTTGAAGAGACAAATTTTCTCTAGAATTTTAAGCTGAATTCAAAAATGTAATAATATACCGGGTGTTCTATTTAAAATAGGAGTTAATAAAAAAAGTAGAAAAGAAACAAAAGAAACCCATTTTAGAAGTATTCAACTAGAAAATCACCTATCTCACATTAATACACATTAAAAATGTAATAAAAATGTAAAGTTTTAAAAAATCCTCAGAGCCGTTTTGAAAAAATCGATAAAAAACTAAAAAATGACAAGCGTAAAAGCCAACTTCCGGTTATGCGATTTTCTTCAAAAGCTTGCTGTCGCACCTACATAGTACACAAAACTTATATATGAAGTTTCAACGCCATACCTCTTTTCGTTTTTGAGATCTTCTGTTCACAGACACACAGCCACGCACACAGACACACAGACAGACCAATGAACAAAAACATGTTTTTTGGGTTCAGGGGACTCTAAAACGTGAAGATCTGTTGAAAACTCAATTTCGAATTTTTGGGATGAATCCAATACTTCCTTTATCGTAAAAGGAAGTAAAAACTAATATTCAAAATAGAAACATTACCAAGGCACTGAAGTTTACCTTTTTATCACGAATATGGATTTAGTTGCCGAGGTCCGTAGGGCCAAGGCAAATAAACCACATTAGGCTTTACGATTTTTTTCAAACTACATTTTTATTACATTTTTAATGTGTATTGATGTGAGATAGGTGACTTTCAAGTTGAATACCGCTAAAATAGGTTTCTCTTGTTTTTTTTTCTTTTTGTTATTAACTTCTATTTTAAATAAGAAACCTATTACATTTTTGAATTCAGCTTAAAATTTTAGAGAACATTTGTCTCTTCAACTAACGCTCTACTGTACGGTTTCTGGCCTACAATAAGAGGAAGAAGAAGAAGAAAAATTTTAACAAATGTTTAAAAATTAAAAATCAAATTTTTGGTCATTATAAGATTACTGTAAAAGGAAGTTGGGTGAGTGTATCACGCCAGATTTTTGCTTCCTTTTACAATAAAGGAAGTATTGGATTCATCCCAAAAATTCGAAATTGAGTTTTCAACAGATCTTGACGTTTTCGAGTCCCCTGAACCCAAAAAACATGTTTTTGTTCATTGGTCTGTCTGTGTGTCTGTGTGCATGGCTGTGTGTCTGTGAACAGAAGATCTCAAAAACGAAAAGAGGTATGGCGTTGAAACTTCATATATAAGTTTTGTGTACTATGTAGATGCGACAGCAAGCTTTTGAAGAAAATCGCATAACCGGGAGTTAGTTTTTTTTCGATTTTTTCAAAACTGCTCTGACGATTTTTTAAAAACTTTACATTTTTATTACATTTTTAATGTGTATTAATGTGAGATAGGCAATTTTCCTGTTGAATACTTCTAAAATGGGTTTCTTTTGTTTCTTTTCTATTTTTTTTATTAACTTCTATTTTAAATAGAACACCCGGTATATTATTACATTTTTGAATTCAGCTTAAAAATTCTAGAAAAAATGTGTCTCTTGAACTAACGCTCTATTTTGTACCGTTTTTGTAGAATTTATAATTTTTGAAAAATTTTGACAAATGCTTAAAAACGAAAAATGACATTTTTGACTAATTATAAGATCACTGTAGAAGGAAGTTTTGTGCGTGTGTCACACTAGATTTTTATTTCTGTTATTGTGTTGGTTAAACAGGACAGACAGAAGTTGGTGCTTTTAATTTAATCCTTAGACTACGGCGTGGGGTCTTCAAGGGACCCCAGACTTTGTTTTTCTTGAACATCTTTCTAGGTATTTTTTTAATAAATTTTCCCTCTCGTGTATTTGTCACTTTTACAATTATACATAGCATGATGTATTTGGTTTTCTGTTTTTAATATCTGCATACTTTTGTTGAACAAAAAAGGTGCGTGGGGTCTCCAAGGGACCCCACGCCGTTGTTAATGTGTACCATTTTTTTCTACAAATCAATAAGTTGATGTCAGTTTTTTTATGTGTTTTACGACGATAATGAGGAGGAAGTAATTCTGATGTTGTAACTTGTTTATACCCTTATCTGAACCCGTGTATATTATCTCAAAGTACGGTCTATTAATTGCCTATTAATATTTTAAGAAGCTTGTTTCTTGGAAATAGTAACTTAAATAGCTATTTGTGAAATAAGATAGGAAAAATCTGATTTTCCCAATAAATTACACAAAAGATTTTTCCTAATTTGGCACGTATCTATTAATTCTTGAAGCTTTAATTGAGAATTTTGGTAAGAAAACTCAAAATTTTAAAATTAAAATAACTCTGGTTGTTATGGAAAACAATGTAAGCTTTAAAAGACAGTTCGTAAAAAAATAGGAAAAGTTATTTGCAAATCATGGGAAGAGAGTGTAACATTTTACTCTTACATCGCCTAAGGGTGAAAGTAGGTTTTCAATAGCAAATGAGCGTTGCGCCATCTAGGGGCTAGTAGTTTCTTCCTTTTGTATTTACCTCGGAAACATGGAGCTATCGACTTTAGTTCAAGTAATATCCGCTGCTACAAAAATCGCTAAAAACTTTATGCCCAGCCTTAACCATTAGTTTTAAATCAAGTTGTTTGTGTAATTCAACGGTTCTTATACAGTCACTTTTAGGCTACCTTTCCCATTACAAAGAAAAACTTGACAACTTAATCTAGCTCAAATACATAACTGCTTTAGTGGTTGTGTGTTTGTTTTGACATTGCATTCTGACAAAATAGGTGTTCTTTAAAAAAATACATCTTTATTTTTCTAAAAATATACAAAACACTGAATTAAATTTTTTTTTATTGACGGTTCTGATTAATACACCCGTTGTTGTAGTGTAAATGTCATCCTATTTTCTTTTCTACTTGATCCAAGCAAATTTAATGCAGTGTAAACTTTTGCCTGTCTCAGTGACAAATGTTTTCATAAACAAAATGCAATCTGACATTCACTTACAGACTTAAGTTAAGACATGACTAGATTTTTTATCTTTCTTTCCAAAGCCTACCCTAAATGCTAAACGCCACTTCACCATTTATAACGCAACGATTAGCATATGCATTTATCAGTGAACGCTAGTTCAAATCCTATTGCCTCAATGTTTTTTTTAATTTCCATATTCATGTAATTTGCTTTACTAAGTGTTTCGGTATTTGTAGCAGCATTATGGTATTCTTTACCTATTTTGTAGATAATTCTGAAGACTATTCAACTATAATTCGATCTAGCAAAAGTCGTTTTTCTTGCAGCTTTTTGTAATAACGACTTTGAAAACATTTTCTTCTGTAACTTTTTTATGTACAATTTAATTTTAAAAATGCATTTTTGTTTAAATTAGAGTAAGACCACTTATGCGATGTGCTCAAAAGCTAATAAAAACATGTCAATATGTTAAAATAATACAATAGGAACAAATAATTACATATTATTATGCTTCGTAAACTATGAACATAGAATAAGCCACACTGTCACACCGTCTTATAGTAATTAATGTATTTAAAAAGTGAAGCTTTTTCTGTAGGCGCCTAGTATGAGCTCTGCATCAGGCCGATTTCGATAATTTTTTTTTAATAAAAAGCTGCCACCGTGTAGGGACGCAAAAGTGTCTTAAATTGGACCAATTCTAGCGAAAGTAAGCTCTTGAAATAGTCCGGTGGTGTTCTGCTGCTTGTTGCAATGGGTCACTGTACCAATGATGAGCCCAGAGCAGTGAATGTAATTTATATGTAATATGTGCAATCGGTGAACCCGTTCCAATAGTTGTTTAAAATTTAAGTTAGCTTGTCGCCCCTGCTGTATTATATTCAGTTTTAAAAATGCAAAAATTGTAATAATTAGAATAAGGCCACCTATACGGTGTGCTAAAAAACTAGTAATTCTATACTGTGATTGATATAGGTGAGAGTTAAAAACAAACGCCGTTACAAACTGGTAGTCATCTAACATTCCCTTTGGAAATTGCACAAGGCAATGTAATGTATCAACCAGATTGGGCGTATTTCGTATTATTATACTTAGCATTATTTAGGCTAAAATCGTTGATATTACTAATTAATTTGTTTGTAAAATTGACCACTTGGATATTTTTTTTTTATTAGTACTAAAGAAATTATTTTTTCCAGTGACTTTTTGGCGCCCCTTGCCGCTTGCGCCTAGAGTCCCTGTATATAGTTATATAAGAGTCGGGCAAACACAAATGTCAGCCGCCATTAGTGTTCCAAAAATAAATGATGCGTTCAAGGCTGGAGTTGTTTTCCTTAGTATGTGTCACTTTGATGAATTTAATTACTTGTCAATTTGACATTGTCAATAAATGGTAAACTTAATGCATTTACGAAAACTACACTGGTAGGTATATCTACCGTTTACCGATTGGTGGTCAGCTGATTTTGCAGTAGATAGATCGGATTGAGTAATTTACGAGCGGTTTTTTGGTGGTGTAGTAAACATATAACCTCTAAAAACTTGTCTTGACGTTGAATCGAACAATATTACGTACGTAATTTAATTGTCATTGCCATAGCCAACCTTCAAATTTCTATTTTAGATTACTGCGCATGCGCAGTGGATCGTAGCCAATCAAAAATTGAACCGCGTTTGCCCGACTCTTATCTTACTATATACAGGGACTCTACTTGCGCCTGTAGGCGGGAGTTCTACACCCGGCCTATACCTAGTTACGGCTCTGATTATTGAAGATTAAATGGTTTCTATATATATCGATGTTAATTATTGCATGTCAATAGGGCGATAGCGTATAGTTATTGCGTTAATGTTTTCTCGTGAGCGGTTTGATTTTTATTTCATTTTGACTTTTAGTGTTGTTTCTTTCTTTCTCTTAGAGGCATGAAATGTGAAATGACTCAATACTAAATATGTGCAAAAATTATATGGCACTTACTAAATATATCTCGTTGAGGATACCATTTAGAAATTAAGACATTCTTCGGTTTAATTGGGGGATCTTCAGCTTCAAGTTCAAACTTCCACAGTATCTGATAAGGTAGCTAGCAAATACTTCGAGTATCATATTTTGGACGGATTTGGATAGGTATTTACTCTTAAAGTTGCTGCTTAAACTAAAATATATAAACCCTTGGGAGGCATCGGCTAGCAGTTTTTTTTAAATCCTAGAAAATGGGGAAGCGTATTCGATTATACTTACAATAATTTATTAAGCACAAAGAGGTGCCTTTAAGGACGCAGATCTACCTTTGGCAATGGGTTAGCCTGTTGTCGATGAGATCCTCCCCCAATCAGCACCACACTTGGGACTAAACGTCTGATTGAGTAAAGAATTAGGTCTGAATTCACAAACAACAAGCTTGTATGGCTTCTAATGTCTTGTAATGATGGATAATCCTTTCTAAAATATTTTGTTGCTACTTCTTGTTGTGGAGGAAGCATAACCGTTTCAAGGTAGAAACTCATAAATAACTTAAAGAAGGTACTTATCAACCGTTGCCAAAAACTTAAATGCCCTATAAATGCTAAATTACTATCTGGATTTACTATAGGATGTGCTGGATTTCCAAGATATTCATAGAATGGATTTGGAGGATCAAGTGATGTCATTCCAATAAGAGGGCATTTAAATCTTTCAGAAAATGCCATCATATTTGGCGCTAAATATTCTATCATTAATAAATCAAAATGCTCCGTTTCATTCTTGATCAGTGCTTGTACTGGTGGATGCTGCAGCTGCTGTTGTTCGATGATTGCATTCATTGTAGCCGCCAGTACTTCAATTGTTTTTATAAAATACCGCTGGTTATGTTTGATCATTTCTACGACATTTTTATTCCACAATTCGTAAGTAAAGTGTAAGTCGATTTCAGTCAAGTTGGTAAGGGACGGATCGTTTATTGGGTCTGTTGTTAATACTGTTAACTGGTGACCTCGTATAGAAAGTTCTCGCCATAGCGGTTGAAATGCAATTTGGTGACTGTACGATGTTGTAGGTACAATGCCTAATATTCGCTCACTGTTAACCCTATGAAAAACTAATTCGAGGCACACTAAAAACAACACTGCTTTATAGATATTAACTGTAGACTGTGGTGAAAATCATTAGGTTTTTAAATTCACTAGAGAACATTGTATGTATATTATCTTATCAACAATGCTTGACCTACTCTGCCCTATAATGGTTAATATTTTATAATTAGGTAATTAAGGTATCAAAATGATTTTATTTTGTAAACATGCATACCATAAAATTATTTCTGACCAATATATTGTCATTATTGGCATTGAAGTTATCATTATCAATGCCATTTAAATACTGGTTAAATATTTTTTTTTTCAATTTAGCACTTATCAAGTTTCCGGATTCCAACATTAATGAACAAAGCTTGATTTTGGTAGCCAAGGTTTACGCAAGTGAACATGTATTGTGTTGTTGGCAATTGAATATGGTGTTTTCAGTGCATTTGCGGTTTTACTAAAACTTACAGTATAGAGTTGGCTACTGAATCGTCGAAGAGATAAGTACTACACTGTGTATTTTAAATTTGAGGTGCAAATTGATTATAGCATAAAGTTTTTCAAGGATAGACTCTTATTGACTCTTATTAAGACATTTTAAAATAATGATATCGGGTGGTGTTTTACTTGTCATGACATGCCATTCAACTCAGTGGTAATTTTGAATACAAAAGATTCATTGTTATAATGTGATCCGCCTAATTGAACCATTTTAAGATAAAATATTACTAATCTCATTTAAAGCTACGGATTATTCGATCTTTGCTTTCAGTTTAAAAATCAACGGTTGTCTAACTTTTACTAATTTTAATACTAACAAGCAAATATGTGCAAACTAAAACCACTACCTACTACACAGAAGCCTATTACAACTAGAAGAAAACATTGGGATGTCAAGAGCTGGACTCTTCAAGTGCTTTGCACCTTTTTGTCTCAAAACGTACTATGTCCACCAAACTGTTGTTCCAAGCCAGTCATTGGTTGCTCAGTGGCGAAATCTGCCAGATTCTTAATTTGGCTGCGATATCTGCAACAAGTTCTCTTTAAATGTACCAAGTTCTTGGAATTTATTACATACGTACTTGGGATTATTAATAACGTTCAGGATAGCTCTCTTGAAGGATTCGTTCCCCTGGTTGGTATGGTCGACAGACAATCCTAATCCTTTTGATACCATTCTTTTAACATTGGTTGATCTGCGAAAAAGGACATTCCTAGTATTGGAATGTGGTCATATATTCCTTCATTCATCGATTGAAGGCCGCCTTGAGTGATAAACAGCTTGATTTTTGGGTGTTCTGAAATTGCTAGCAAAATGAGAAAGTTTAAAGACCGGCATTCAGTTGAGAAAAAGGTGCTTCTTAAATTTGGTACAGTTCCATCAAGGAAAAAACTAAATGCGAAGAACATTTATCTGTTGCAAGTTCAGTTTTAGTGGATAATGTACATAATGGCAAAGTTTCATAGAAGACGAGGTTAAAATAGATTTGCTTTATAAACACCTCTTGTTGAGGAAACCACTTAGCTATCTTGACATTAGTTGGCTTTCCAGGCAAGTTCCTGTGTTTAAACTTCCACAAAACCAAATACGGAAGCTCTGCAAATGTTTCCTTCAGAATCTCGGTGGTGCTTTCGGGTAGGTCTTTGCTTTCGACATTAGTGCCCAAGCTTAAGTATATAAATCCTTGAAATGCGGTATCCAGCAGTTTTTACAAATCCTAAATAGCGAGTTTAATGCTTTACGTTTACTACAGTCATTAAGCTGTTAATGTTTTTACCTTTGTTAATGGCTTGGACGGTTTGCTGTGCCCTCTCCTCCAATCTGCACCACGACAGGCACCAAAGGTCTAATTTGGTGGAAAATTGGATCTGTATTTACAAATAGCATGCTGACCCTTTTTTTATGTCTTTTAGAGCAGGATAGTGTTTTTCAAAGGGCTTCTCTACGGTTTGCTGCTGCATTGGTTACACATACCAACTACCATAGATATCTCCAACGGCTCTAAAAAACACAGCTGCTAGTCGCTCGAAAAAAGAGAGACCTTCATCAAACGGAAGCATAAGGTCGGGATATAATACTGGATGCGTTGGATTTCCTACACCTTTATAGGCATTGTCTGAGGCATCGAGAGATGTCATTCCGATAAACGGGCAGTTGAACCTTTCCGAGAACACAAGCATGGTTGGAATTAGAAATTAAACTATTAGCAAATCCAAGTGCTCTGTTTCATTCTTAATAAGGGCCTGTACTGGAGGATGCTGTAGTTGTTGATCACCGATGGCGTTAATGGTAGATACCATGACGTCGATTGATTTTAACACATTTTTTGGCTGTTTGTGATCATATTGAAAACGTTTTTGTTCCACAGTTTATACGAAAAATGTAAATCGATTTCTGTCAGGTTGGTGAAGGAAGAATCGTTCTTGGGATCAGTTGTGAGCACTGTTAATTGGTGACCGCGCAGTGAAAGTTCTCTCCATAGTGGTTGAAAGACGTTCTGGTGACTGTACGACGGTGTAGGAACAATTCCTAAGATTCTCGCACCGTTGGACTGTTGAACCATAAAGTTCAGAAGCAAAATAAACGCTGTCTTTCCCATTTTGATAATCAAGAACTACTACTGCCACGGTGGTTTGGAGAAGTTAAACCTCTGTTTTATTTTATCGGCTGCTTGATTATCGGACGATATATATTTAGATAATTTACTACAATTTGGTGAAAGATTACTTAATGTGTACTTTCAAATACTTAAGATTAGTTGCTATTTATAGAAATCTATAATACGGTTACATTTTTAAATCCAATGCTGATGATTTGTATTCCATTCATCACAAGAAAAAAATTATGTTCTAGGGATTTGAAATAGAGTTAGTAATTTCTTTTCTGATCGTTATACTTTAATAAGCAATAGTTAAGAATAGAGAACTACATGTAGCTTTGAAAGCAAACAACCTAACTGCTTTATTGGCCGGCCGAGAAAGGGAAATCATTGTATGCTACTTTGACATTATGAAACATAGTTATGTGAAACCTAAACAGAGCATCTTATTTGGATATTTAACCTGACCACTCTACATCTATAATCACGCTGCATTCTAGAAACTGGAAATAAAGGCAACTATTTTACACAAAAAAAGAACTAGGGAGTTTATAGACGAAAACTAATGAATCACACAAAATGGATCTGCCAATTAGTTTTACTGAAGCTAAAGTCACGTATTTACACCACGGTTCGGCACAATTACTGGAAAGTGTGTTACAAAAACTAACAACGAAAGAATTTAAAGTCATTTAGCAGATCTTTAACCCAATATTGAGTATTGGAAAGTGGCACAAATCATCATGCTACAGTAGAGAAAAAGCAAAAGGATCATTTTTCAATTCTCATAAAAGTATTTGAGCAAATATTTCTATAATAGCTGAAGCATATCATGGTACACAGAATAATGAAAGTAATCATCATCCTTAAATCGTGGTATTACTAGATCTCCGGTTACGACCAGCAACAAACCTCGAAAGATGTTAGTGGGAGAGGCGGGTCTTAAACTGACAGAACAGGTACTCGTTCGCGATAGTCAATTTAGTAGGTACGGGAACAAATTTCTCATTATTGTGTAGGGTACAACTAATGTGATCATTGGCAGGTAATATAATGAGAAGATTCTACATAGGACCGCCTTTGTCACGGCGTTGGGAGATGTACGTGCTTCATGTGCGCGATGCTGACTTGAGCTATCTTACTTCCCTAAAAACGCATACTACATTTTGCTTTACAACAAACCAAACAGAAGGAAAGCTGAAAGGGATATTACGAGTATAAGTACACAGCATAAATACAACTCTCGTGGGGCCTGTTGTGAAAGCTAGGACCCGTATCCAATACCTTAGAAACTTCCTAACGCATGAAGTTACGTTGCAATACAAACTGAAGAAGAAGGTATTGATAGCCTGACGACAAGTCTGTCACCGATTTCCAATAAAAATGTGCACATCCCAGACGAGAATGCTCTCAAAATTGAAAGAGACAAGAGAGGCCCAGCGAGCACTAAACAAAAATTAAAATCTCTGCTTTACGAAATCAATTTATATTTATTTATTTATTTATTTGTTTAAGCTGCAACCAACAGAGCACAGGCTCTAGAACTAGGTCACAGCATAATACATCAAAAATACTAAACTTAAGTGAAACCGCAAATGCGCCTAAGATAATATAGAAGTATAAACTCATGAGCGTAATAAGTAAGGAAACAAATGTAGAATAACTAAATTTAAATTACAAATAAAAAAAATATTCAAAATTAAAAAATTAAAAATTGAAAATTAAAAATTAATAATTAAGAACTAGAAATTCAAACCAATAGATTTGGCTCCACACAGTGCGCGAGAACAGTTCGATATAAAGGCTTTTGCCGTTCCATAAAAAATGTCAATTTCATCAGCAATTGCATTAGCTACTTCACAAGCGGTCTTTGTTTTCTTTTTCTTTTGGGGGAAGGATGACTTGTGTGACAATATGTATTTTATTCATTGACTTAATTGATTGAGAATTCGCTTTGTTTGTTGAGGGTTTTGCATGCTATCAATTGGGTCATTACTTTCCCTTTCTTTCATTTGATATACTTTAGTACGTTTTCTATACATATTTGCGACCCATGAGCGAGTAAGCTATTGTGTTGTTGATTAAACTTGTAAGATATTAGTTGATATAACTCAATGACAGCTCAAAACCAGTAACCACAGTTTCGAAGATGATGATGATAAGAAGAACTACATAAGAGTGCGTCCACTTGAATGTTCACTAGCAGTGATAGATATAATGTCTAATCTAAAACGGTTTAATATGGAAATATTTTAATATACAAGGTAGTCGTAATCTAATCAGTTTTGTTTTATCTTTGTTTTAGTCATAAAATACCTTATTACTTTATAAAATAATTTAGCTAATGTAATCAATAAGAAACAAACTATGGTAAAGACAATTAGACAAAAACCCACAACATCCAAAAGAAAATATTGATACCAGGGAATATCGAGCTCAGGACTTCTTAAATGCTTTGCGCCTTTGTGCCTTAAAACGTATTCAGTCCACCAAACTGCTCGCTCTAAACCACTCATTGGCTGATCTCTTGCTAAATCTGCCAGTTGTTTAACGTTTTGACGATACCTAAAATATCTGTTTGATATTAAGGTGTATTAATATGTATTATTAATTATTGGAACACTTACTTTGGATTAGTAATTACTTCTAAGATCGTTTTTTTGAAAGTATTCTTATCCATGGTTTTGTAGTCTAGAGACAAACCCAGACCTTTGGCTACTATTCGATTGGCATTGGGCAGTTGGTCCCCCACAAATGGTATAGCAACCATTGGTATGTGATCATAGACCGCTTCTTCCATTGATTGTTGTCCACTTTGAGTGATGAATAGCTTGATATTGGGATGTTCTGAAAAGTATTATGTTAATCATAACTTAGCATTTATATTATACTTTGGCTTACACAAATATCATAGAATAAAAGAGAATTGAAATTGTGGTTTATATGTTAAAAAAGCACAAGTCATTTCTACTATAAACATTCTGGTAGAAAATTATCCATTAAATAAATTGTTTACTAGTATTACATTTTTTGTGAAGCAATAAGATTATTGCATTATCATTCACGACCACAAATCACCGAGGATTTTCGGTTAGCCTGAGCTGTGGATACATCAAAAAGTCTACAGGGTGGGTTACAAATATGGCACCGTTAACTACAGTAATTCTTCTAATTTAAACTCTAAAATAAAAGTACATTTCTAAGACAATTACATAAATATTAATAAGGTTTCAGATCTGCAGATTCTTATTACATAAGCTTCTTCAGAAATCCCAAATCTTCTAAATTCCACAAACACAAATATTTACGTGTACTCTTGTGGAAGGCAGTTTTTCTCCAGCACGTAGGGATTTTCCGCAAAATGAAAAAGAAAGTTATGCAAAACCCGCAGTACATATAGGTAAAAATGCATTTTGAAATAAAAAAAAATATATTACTAGTGGTTTATTTACATTTTTAAATACAATTTGATAAAAATAATATGTAGTATATACAATAAGGATTTATAATGCTTTATAATATCTACATCTTTTTCCCCCAAAACTCCGTTTTGAGCTTTTCCGTTTGTGTGGGATGTCTGGAAGTTCTCTATGAAGCATCCAACAGTAGTCTCCCACCATATTCACATCCCATCGTCCTTGGTACCTCCGTTCCATTTCTTTGATGTCTTGGTGGAACCTCTCGCCCTGCTCTTCACTTACGGCACCAAGGTTTTCTGGGAAATAACTCAAATGGGTGTTCAAAAAGTGAAGTTTCAAGCTCATGGAGCACCCCAAGGTTTTAAAACATTTCAACATTTTATTTACAATTTCTTCATAATCCGGGTCCTTATTGTTCCCCAAAAACTTAGACACAACTTCTTTAAATGATATCCACGCCTCTTTCTCAGCTTTTTTCATCACCTTTTCAAACTGATTGTCGTTCATTAGTTTCCGAATGTCCGGGCCAACAAAAACACCCTCCTTTAACTTTGCCTCAGACAGTCCCGGGAATTTCTTTTCAAGGTATTTGAACGTTTCGCCATCTTTTGGCAATGCCTTGACAAACTGCTTCATCAGTCCAAGCTTGATGTGAAGGGGGGGTAAAAGCACTTTTTTGGGATCAACCAAAGACTCAAAGTGAACATTTTTTTCTCCAACCTTCAAAGTTCTCGTTGGCCACACTTTTTGGCTCCAGTGCTGTGCTTTTGCCCGGCTATCCCACTCACATAGGAAACAGGGGAATTTCGTATAGCCACCTTGTTGTCCAAGCACCATAGAGATGACTTTGAGATCACCACAGATAGGCCATCCAAACTCCTTATATTTCAATTTATCAAGGATAAAAGCCATGTTGTCATACTTTTCTTTTAGATGCACAGAGTGTGCCCCACGGGTACAGAAGCGTATTTATTGCCGTTGTGTAGCAAAACTGCCTTTAAACTTCTTTTTGACGAGTCAATAAAAAGCCTCCATTCATCTGACACATGTTGAATGTTAAACATTGACATCAACTTGGGAACATCAGAACAATATACAAGTTCGCCATCTTGAGAAAAATTTGACTCAAATTGTTTTTCTCTGCTTCTGTACCAAGAGAATGAAGTTCCAGATCTCAACAAGTTCTTTTCTTGAAGTCTAGAGCCCAGTAATTCAGCAGACTCTTTAGAAAGCCCTAAATCACGAACGAGGTCGTTTAATTCTTCTTGTGAAAACTGTTGGGGTCCACAGTCTTCGACTTGAAACTCATCATCCAACTGCTCTGACTCGCTCTCTGATGACTCTGGCAAATCGTCAAAATTGTGTGGGGGCACTGGTACTGGAATACCGGGTCCATGAGGCACAGGCCGAAGTGCAGATTGCATGTTTGGGTAACATATATCTTTTTTATTTTTGGCATTGTACCCTTGTATGTTGCAAGAACAAAAGTAGCAGTCATCGCCGTGGTTTCTCGGCTCTCTCCAAATCATAGGCACCCCAAAACGAAAAGATTTCACCTTTCCTTTAGACCACATGCGAAGTCCTTCAACACAGCCTGAACACACTCCATGAGGGGCCCAAGATTTTTCTTGATCTCCGATCTTCACACCAAAATAGGCAAAGTACACTTTTTTAATAAACTCCGTAATACTTCGAGATTGTTTTTTTAATACAAGTTCGCCACAAATGTAACAGAAACTATCAGGATTATTAACACAAGCTCTTGAAGACATTTTGAAAGACACTTTAAGGATATTTAAATTGAAATGAACAAATCGAAGGACTACGAGGGGTATATATAGGGCAATGGGAAAATCCAGGTTTCATTTGTCAATAATGTTCACCACAATTACGCTAATTACCAGAAAGAATTTCTCCTATTTATTTATGTACTTTTAATAACAAAAACATTTATTACAGTAACATTGGAATCTGAAAACACCGAAGAAAAGCGATAAACCTTAATTGCATACTATTAAGGTAATGGGTTTCCATGATTCATACGCTGACTAATACTGTTAAATATACTAATTTTTATCATATTTCATAGTTTCTAATATAAAACTATGAAGCCGAATAGGAAAAACAACTTTTTTCGGCATATTCATAAAAATACGCCTTAAGGTAGACAATCCCGCAGAAAAATGCATTTTGCGGAAAATGCTTACGTGCTGGGAAAAAACTGAGGGCATTTCCGAACTCAGCGCACCAAAATACATAAGAATCACCCATTATTTTAAAGAAAAAAACTTGTAATGGCTCTTATTTTACGAGTAGTACTATGATTATTAATTATTAATCAAATTCATTCGTTAAACTTTTGTATGGTGGTTGGTAGTTATTGCACTCCAATAAGATTAAATTGGGCCGCATCAAACAGGCGCGGATGGGCACAAAAATATCAACCGGGCATCAGCAGAGGTCAGGCGACCCCCCCCCCCCCCCCAATCAAAAATAATGAAAAATGGAAAGTTGAAATTCCTTTATTAAATGATATAAAAAAACAAATCGTTTGATATAAAAATATTTATGAAATAACACAACACAAATTTTCTAAATTATTTTGAGGATAAATAACAAACTTTTAAAATTAGAATAGTTTTGGAGTAGGTAAGATAAAATTAAAATAATATATTTTCTAGAAAAAATTCTTAAAATAACAATTGATTTTTAAGTAGCTTCGAGCGGTTTGCTACGCAATCGATGATGTTGTCTTGATCGATGTTTTCTAAAACGCCTTTCTTGATACTCATAAGCAAGAAGCTTGAAAGCTTGGTTGGCGAGTAGTTTGATCTTGATTATGAACTTCGGTACTTTTGGTAATTTCTTGAACATCAAGGGGTGTAGAATCCTCCTTGTTCATAAATTGATCTAACTTTTTACAACTTCCAGCGCCTTTTTCCAAATCTAGCTTGCGCTTCAGCCTCACACATTCGGCGCCGCCCATTTTTTTTATTCCATGTTTATTCGTGAATACAGAATACTAACAACATTTAACTTTTCTAGAAAACGAAAAAAAATATTCGTTCAGTCAAATACACGAGTTTCCAATTTGTCGAAAGATAGGTAAATACTTACGGTTTATTCGAGATAGAACTTTCCAAATTAAACAAAACAAAGAACAAGAAACAAGAATAATTAATCCTCAAAAATTACCAAACCGGCGCTGTTAACTATATACAGAATTCAGATCACAGGCACGAATAACAGTAGTTAGGCTAACAGTGATAAAACCGGAAACCGGATAAACCCGTATTTCCAGTTCAGTATCAGTAGCCGACTGGGCTGGTGCAAGATTAGAAGACAGTATTCCTGGAAATATAAGCGCGTCCCAGCTTTACATGCACCTTCTACGGCTGCTCGTATATCGTATCATGATTCGTTATACGTTGATTAATTCAATTTGTTTATTTTATATTTATTTTTTATCGGATGTGACCGGAGCGGCGCCAAAAGCGTCGAAAACGTCTGCGGCTCCCCGGGAAAATGCCCGGTTTGCCTTATGGCCCATCCGCGCCTGGCATCAAATGTTACAAACACTGGAAAATTAAATCAAGCCGTGATATCTTCTAGGAAGGTGCACGGTTAAGTGAGAAGGAAGAAGATTTTTGGCGGAACAGAGAGTGAGATTAGTTTTAACTAAAGTTGTGGAGATCAAGGTCAACTAGAAATAAAAGCAAAAATTGCATGTACTAAACGATATAAGGAAAGATAAGTAACTATCAACTATCAAGCACAACGACCTTCATGTCGTCAGCTATTTAGGCAACATATTATACAGATGATTGCTTGAAGGGTAACATAATCCTAAAGCGTCTAGTAATAACATAAGGGAATAATAAATATGATTATAGATATTAACCATACAAGTTAACGAGCACTACCAAGAGATACAAATAAACAGAAGTACTTAAAAATGCACTGCAATCTAAAATTAAAAATTAATGCAAATGGATGTATAGTTGAACTTGACGAAGATCATGAAAAAAGCAAATTACAAGAAATTGGAGACATGGACATATACATAAACAGCGACTATACGAAGAAAGAAAGATAAATAGAAGAAGAAATAAGGGTAATAGCTAAAGACGAGATAGGCAAAAGATAACAGGTCTACAAGCGCTACACTGAACTGTTTATAGACGGAGAAAAGTGGATGTGGAATATGGAAGAGCGGAAGCTGGAATTGAGAATGGGAAAAGAAAGAGAACTATTAAAAAGATAAAAATAAAAATAAACCTGTATGGTAACGAAACAGGCAAAAAAAGTTGTAAAGAAAAATCAAGAAAACATAAAATATACATCGAAAGATAACTAAAATGAAAAAAACATAATAGGAAGATGGAACGTGAGAACTTTATACCAAACTAAAAATGCAATACAAGTAATAAAATAAACTAAGAGATATTGAATAGAAATTCTGGGAGCTAGCGTAGCACGGTGGAGCGGAGCAACACTGGAGAAACAGTTTTAGAAGAACACAAAAAACCAAACTGGTATAGCATTAATTATAAATAAGAGAGTAAGCGAGACAATGGTAGATGGGCAACCGATTGATAAGAGAACTATTACAATGGGAATGAATGCAGGAGCAAAAAGGAAAATGAAAATCGTGCAATTTTATGCACCGAAGAAGTAGCGGATTATGAAGATAAAAAAATGTTATGGCAAACTACACAATGTGATATGGAACATACCCAATGAAGACATGGTGATCTTCCTCAGAGATATTGAATACATAATGGAAAAACAGATCGTTGGAGGGAAGAATAACAATTCAAATCTACTTTTTGAATTACGTAGGAAGTATCAACTGAAAGTAGAAGGAACGCTGTTCACCCACAAAAACTGCCAGAAAGTAACATGGATCTCCCTAGAAAGAAAGACGGAAACCCAGATAGACCACATACGAATAGAATAAAAATAAAGTAAAAGGCTGTTGGACAAGTGCAGCAAAAGAGGGGCGGATATAGGGTCAGACCATCCATAATAAACCAAGCAACGAGTCAACAGAAGTACGATACCGGCAAGATGAATGTTGACGAGGCTAGACAAAAGTGTATACATCAACTGTAAAAGCTGAGCAAGCAAGCAAGAAAGTATTAGGGATATAGAAAAATTAGAAAGAAAGTGGATGAGCTAGGTAACTTGGAAGGAGATAGAAGAAAGGGAAAAATAAATCAGAAAAAAGTTTAATTGTGCTGAAAGAAGAAACGAAAAATGAAATACAAAGAAAATACCAAGAAATAGATAAAGACATTAAGAAACACGTGAAAAGAGACAAGAGGTTATACCTAGAAAATATGGTAGAACAAGCCTAAAGGACAGCGTTGGTAGAAAATAACAAAATACTCTACGAAAAAATCAGAAAAATTGGTGACAATAAAAGAGCAAATCCTAAATGGTCAATCAATACACAGGGTGTCCCGTAATGGCTACTAAAGCTTCAGGTAGCGATATTCTTTATACAATTCTGAGTCGAAAATCTTAATACGAAGATGTTGGATTGGTCTTCATGAGCCCTCACGAGCGGTAAATAAAAACCATTGTTTTTTCAGGTAAAATACCCCTTCTGTTTTAAATACGACAAAATATCATCAGGAAGAGTTGTTCAAAATGTAATATTATGGTCTTGTGCAAAATTTCAGAAATATCGGCCTACATTTATGAAACCATTTTATCACAAAAGTACTTCATCTAATGCACATGGTTTCATAAAAGTACGTCGATATTTCTGAAATTTTGTATGAGACCATAATTTTACATTTTGAACAACTAAGATATGGGAATTTTAAGGCCATTTTTCTCGTTTTTTTTCAAATGGAACATCCGAATATCTAGAAAATTTTATACCGTTCGAAACGGGGTAAAAAGTACTAACGAGATCAATAATAAAAATATAGGTTATTTAAAAAAAAGTCGATGACGTCATATCATGAACAACAAAGTACATAAAAAACTGAAAATCAGCTGAAAATATTCCTTATGGTCAATATCGCTACACCCGTTCGAGATTTTTTCATAAAAATGAATATCCAACAAAGTTAATGAATTTATCCCTCAATTTATTTCCACACTTTAGAATTTTTTTTCTGTAATTCTATTGTTGTTATTTTGTCGCATGCGATCATTTGTCGCATGCGATCTTTTGACTGCGATCCTTTGACGTGATACCTAAGATATGGCACACACAAAAAATATCAGGACGTGCACATAAATTAAGATGTTTAATTCAATGGTCAAGCCGGTACTCCTAAACGTATTAAATATATGGACCTTAACGGAGGCCACTAGAAGAAAATTGTAGGTATTTGAAGATAGATATTTAAGAACCATACTAGAGATTTATTGGCCCAGGAGTATCACCAACGAGGAATTGAGGAAATAGACAGAAAAAGAAAAAATAGAAATTTAAAGAAAGAAATAGAGGTGGCTAGGATATACTCTAAGAATGGACAATGGAACACGCAAGGAGAAAGGAATTAAGGAAGGGAAGTGGTAGTACAGGAAACAAATATGTCTATTAGAAGAATGGGCGAGAGCCCAGAATAGGCAACAGTGGAAACAGTTCACAAACACCCTATGCCCCGAAAGCGAACAATTGGACTTATTATTATTATATTAATCTTGATCGTTGATATTGTACTAACCAGAGTGCAGTCAGATTGAAGAAATTATCGAGTAGTCCAGTCAAATGGTAGAAAATAGGGGAAAGTTTTGGTGGAGTTTTGATATTTGGCTCCTATATATTTTTTTGGGTCGCTGTTCACGAATATCAGGTGTAAAAACAGATTTTTTTTTAGTTTTTCTAAAATTACCCCAAAGCTATAAATTCTTCGTAAATGTTGAACCTATATGAAATGAAAGAAGATAAAATTTCCTACATTTTATGCACTTGAGGTTTTTTCTCCCACCAATCGTTTAGCCGCGAGAGCGCCGCGAAGTTATAGTCCAGTCAAATGGTGGAAATTGGGGCAAGTTTTGGTGGAGTTTTGATATTTGGTTTCTATATGTTTTTCGGGTCGCTGTACACGAATATGAGGTTTTCCAACAAGAATTTTGACCGGAAACACGTTTTTTAAGCAAAAACGTTGTAAAAAACGGTTTTTTAAAAGTTTTTCTAAAATTACTGGAAAAATACCCAATGTCATAAATGTTGAACTTATATGAAATGAAAGCAGATTAAATTTCTTACATTTCATATATGTACTTGAGGTTTTTTTCTCCGACCAATCGTTCAGCCGCGAAGTTAGGTGTTAAAAGGAAAAAATTATCCCAGTTTATTTCAAAGTAACTAGAAAACTATCCATTTTTCGTAAATCAAAAATGGTATATGAATTGAATCTTTATAAATAAAATATTGGCAAACCTGATATTCGCGTACAGCAACTCAAAAAACATATAGGAACCAAATATCAAAACTTCAAAACTTTCCCCTATTTTCTATCATTTAACTGGACTATAATTTCGCGACGCTTTCGCGGCTGAACGATTGATCGGAAAAAAACCTCAAGTACATAAAATTTGTGTGGATAGCTTTGGTGTAATTTCAGAAAAACTTTAAAAAATCTGTTTTTTATACCGTTTTTGTTTACAAAAACGTGTTTCAGGTCAAACTTTTTGTTGGCAAAAATGATATTTGTATACAGCACCCCAAAAAACATATAGGAACCAAATATCAAAACTCCACCAAAACTTTCCCCTATTCGCCTTTTTTGAGCACTATTTGACTGGACTATAGTGCTTCTTTGTGGTTATATGTATATAGTTCATATTTTATTTAAAAAATAGGTATAATACGCCCAGCCTAGTCATTTGAGAAAATATATTCACATTTAGGTATATTAAGTTAATTTAGAATATATCTAATAAACAAATCTTAGGTCGTCTCCTGCCAAATCGACACACTTGTCTCATTAATGTTTCGTCTCCATAACCCCTTGTAGAAGTCAGCACTTCGACTCTCTAACCATGAAATCACCTCGCCTTTTAAGCTGCCAACGACACTGATATGCATTCCACGAAGGCGAGCTATAGAAGCACTCCTTTCCGCAGACGGCGTTTGACCTTTCTTTGGTCCCGCAATTCGGTCTGAAGTTTACAGTATTATATGGTTGATGGTACGACCGTTCTGAAGAAAATCGATAGGCAAGACGTCGAGTCACGAGAATCCCAGAAACTGAGAGCATCATGTTGCCTACCGACGGTTTCGTTCTGAACTTCAGCCACTCTATGCTGGTTTGTTTGATTACAGGGTTATAGTGATGGGCGCAACTTTCGTCCATAGTAACGATTGACTACATACTGAGCAGGATGGGGTGGGTTCTCCAAAAGCGAGGCACGGAAGCTAAAATTAGCATCTATGGAGTTCTATCGTTATAAACAGAAATTTTCGAGCTATGGACTATGCGTTTGTGCACTTCAATTGGTGTCGTAAACGTCGCAAGCACAAAACAAAACAACAGTGCTTCTTCGCAAGATTATCGCGAATAAAAGGTTGTCCAACGCATTTGCAAAGCAAGAAGCTGAATGCAACGAAATCATCGAACTTAACAGCCACCATCAAGAAACTAAAAGAACCTAAACTAACTTTACAGACAAATATAAGCAATGCAGCGGCAGATAGATTTCCAGTTTCTCTCAACAATATGCAAGAAAGCATCACCGTAATTCGTAAGTAACGGACTTTAGAATGAAGTCCAGTATTCACACAAAACAGATAGGCCACACGGAGAATTCCAAAGTACATGGTGGTGCATAATCCTATAGAGCCGGCGACCATGAGGAAGTCACAGAGAGTTGTGGTTCCAAACTCTGTGGGAAAGCTGTTCAAAACGCTTAAGTTGTGCTTTTCTCCAAGTGAAGATGTGCAATCGCACCGTGGAAAGGTAAATACATCGAACCGGTTCGGAAACAAAGGAATCGCCAGCTTAGTTTGATCAGACACTCCACGTGCTTCACGTGGTGGCAACAGACTGTAAAAGGATGAATGCCAAGCGGAGTAAAGAGAAGCCTAAAATAATCTCCAAATCGTCAAACGAAGTGCAAGGCGAAACCCAGGTTGGAGTTGGAAGTTGGTCACATGTAAGTTTTGCTTCTGAAATATTATCTAATACTGGCATTACCAAATGAATTATGGCAACTGCAAACAACACATTAATGCTGATGAAAACGATTCAAGATGTCCGAGGATTCCGATCCACATATCGTAAACATCTGAAAAATTTAACCTTGCAGTACCAGAAACTTAAGACAGTTCCTAAATATTAAAATGATTTTAAATCAGCTTACAATTTACACATAATACGATTCCATCAAACCAGCATCTGCATCGCCATGGGTCTCGATATCACGATAGATGTTAACTCGATATTTATAGTCTTAGCTACCTTTTTGACAGTAATTCGCCTATCTATCATCACTAACGTCTCCACTTTGGCCATGATTGTGCCATTGCAGGCTCTTTACTTGTTGCATTGTTTTCGAGGCCTTTCTGTCTAAACTCATTTGCTTATCGACGGATGGTCGATTCTAATGGGGAAGCATCCTGCTAAACTTTCTTCAATCATTTAAATATTTCAGCATACGAATTTAATCACTGCTCGATGTTCAATTTTCTCCATTTCGGGAAACTATCACAAGCTACTCTACTAATTCGACTTTAAATTCTAAAGTACGTATTATACGAATCCTTTTCCTTTGCACTGTCATAGAGCATTTAGATGCTATGCAAAGCCTTCAACGACGCTTTATGTTTGTTAAACGAAATTAAAGATGTAAAAAAATTAGACCGTCTCGTCCGTCCTCTAGATTAATGAAGGCATTTGTTTTCATAGCGTTTCAGTTAATGTAGAAATGAAATGATACTATTCATCGGTTGAAATGCATCTGAAAAATAATAAGACTAATACGTTTCTCTTCCTTCGCCAAAACTGCATGTAACTTAAATTAGAATAATTATAATGCTATGTGGAGTTGGCAATTTATTTGATTATTTTTGCAAATAAAAAATTGAGTTTTTTGTCATCCCTTTTTGTAAATAGTGCGCCCCTCTTGAACACTGACTAACGATTGTGAACTTTTAAGTACCTACTGTTTTATCGATTATGAATTTTGTAAGTAAGCATTCAATTACAGTTACATCAAGTGAAATGAAATGAAATCGCGTCGTTACAAACTTGTACTTGTGAGATATTACGTTAAGCTGTCTCGTAGACAACAGCTACTTAAGTCTATTATTATTACAAACACGATATGTAATATAATGCGCGTTTCAAAAAAAAAGCTCATTTCCAGCATGCAATGATCAAATTGAAGTTTACCATAACTTGATATATAGCATTGAAGCAAATGAACTACCATAAGTCAGAGAGAACTAAATTACATCTTTGCCTTGAACTATTTTCCTAAAAATAGACAAAACACTTAATTTAAAAACAATTTGTATATACTGTTGATTAATACACTCGTTGTTGTGTAAGTGCCATATTATTTTATTTTCTGCTTGATACAAGTCAACTTAATGCCGTGTAAACGTTTGCCTGTCACAGTAACAAATGTTTTCATAAACAAAATGCAATCTGATATTCACCTATAGACTTAAGTTAAGACATGACTAGATTTTTATCTTTCTTTCCAAGGCCTGCTTTAAATTAGTTTTTTGTTGGAACACACCATATAATGTTCTGGAGAATACCTTAATCAAATTAGAGAAACAATTGGTTTCTATTTACCACATCGAAGGAGATTCATATCTTAGAATTGTTTTCTAGATTGCTACTGTACTGTCTCTTACTTCATTGTTTGGTTAAAAATGCTAACTCTACTTTTAATTAATTGTACACATATAGAGCGGAGGAATAATCTGGTCCATTTAAGATGAAAGTAGATAAAAAATGGTTGAAATTCTATTATTTAGTTTTGAGTTCTTACCCCTTTTTCTATTATTGTTTTAATATTATTCTTTAATAATATTTAGTTAGTTTTATAATTCATTACATCTTAGATAATGACAAAGAGTGCACGTGGACTATGCTGACCTATTTTGGATGATAACATGCAACTACGGTTAAATTTAATTTGAATTTAGTATATGTCAATGTTATGCCATTGATTATTGAAAAATAAATAGCTTTTATATACTGATGTTAATTATTGCATGTCAATAGGGGGATAGCGTATAATTATTGCGTTAATGTTTTCTAGTGAGCGATTTGATTTTGATTTCATTTTGACTTTTAGCGTTGTTTCTTTCTTTCTCTTCAAGACATGAAATGTGAAATGACGCAATACTAAATATGTGCAAAAATTATATGGCACTTACTAAATATATCTCGTTGAGGATACCATTTGGAAATTAAGACATTCTTCGGTTTCATGGAGAGATCTTCAGCTTCAAGTTCAAACTTCCACAGTATCTGATAAGATAGTTCAGCAAACACTTCGAGAATCATATTTTGGACGGATTTGGATAGGTCTTTACTCTTAACGTTGCTGCCTAAGCTGAAATATATAAACCCTTGCGAGGCATCATCGAGAAGTTTTTTTAAATCCTAAAAGATGGAGAAACTTATTTGAATATACTTACAAATATTTATTAAGTGGAAAGAGGTGTCTTTAAGAACGCAGACTTACCTTTGGCAACGGTTTAGCCTGTTGTCGATGAGATCCTCCCCCAATTAGTACCACACTTGGGACTAAAGGTCTGATTGAGTAAAGAATTGGGTCTGAATTTACAAACAACAAGCTTGTATTTCTTAGAATGTCGTGTAACGGTGGATAATCCTTTCCAAAATATTTTGTTGCTATTTCTTGTTGTGAAGGAAGCATAACCGTTTCGAGGTAAAATCTCATAAATAATTTAAAGACAGTACTTATCAACCGTTGCCAAAAACTTAACTGCCCTATAAATGGTAAATTACTATCTGGATTTACTATAGGATGTGCTGGATTTCCAAGATATTCATATACTGGATTTGGAGGATCAAGTGATGTCATTCCAATAAACGGGCATTTAAATCTTTCAGAAAATGCCACCATAATTGGCGTCAAATATTCTACCATTAGCAAATCGAAATGTTCCGTGTCATTCCTGATCAGTGCTTGTACTGGTGGATGCTGCAGCTGTTGTTCCATGATTGCATTGACTGTAGCCGCCAGTACTTCAAATGTTTTTATAAAGTTCCCCTGGTTATGTTTGATCATTTCTGCGACATTTTTGTTCCACAATTCGTAAGTAAAGTGTAAGTCGATTTCAGTTAAGTTGGTAAGGGAGGGATCGTTTATTGGGTCTGTTGTTAATACTGTTAACTGGTGACCTCGTAGGGAAAGTTCTCTCCATAGCGGTCGAAATGCAATTTGGTGACTGTATGATGTTGTAGGTACAATGCCTAATATTCGCGCACCGTTAGTCCTCTGAAAAACTAATTGGAGGCACAATAAAAACAACACTGCTCTATACATGTTAACTGCAGACTGTGGTAAAAATGATAAGGTTGTTTAATTCTCTAGAGAACATTGTGTGTATATTATCTTATCAACAATGCTTGACTTACTCTGACCTATGATGATTAATATTTTATTATTAGGTATTTAAGGTAGCAAAATGATCTTACTTTGTAAACATGCATAGCATATTTTTTTTCCAATCATTATAATAAAAACATGTAACTTCCGTTTGGAAAAAAAAACAACTTAAAATGAAATGAAACTCGTTGAACAAAAATCTAACTCTATTTTTAGTGAATACGTCAAACAATAAGCACTTGAGACAACTGATGCTAGTCTAATCTAGACAGATATTTAAAGTTGGAACATTATGTACGGTTGCTGATATACAGTGTGTCCAAGATAAGGAGGGCCAGTATGGGGATCTCGGTAATGGTAAGAGATACAAATTTGGTTAAATAGGAAGAAAGTTGCGCAATTAAAGGACTAAAAAAATGACGTTTAGAAATCCTTGATATGATTTTTCGTTTTTGAGATATCTCAAAAAAACTGAATTTTTGGATTTTCTTTTTTATTTTTTTCTGGCGTTAATATTAAAGTTAGAGCGAAACTGATTAAACTTCTTTATAGCAACTTTTAGTTGACTTAATTATTACGTTATCAATTTTTTTATCCGACGTTTCGTCTTCGAGAAACCATCATCAACTTCATTTTTTTAAATACGGTCCTGGTTTTTTTATGCCAAATTTGCAAATCACTTGTTACTCTAAATTCAACAATGTACCACATATTATGGTTTAATTACGTTTTGAGCTTTTTTAGGATCATCATCAGAAATTTTTTTAGATACGGACCTGCATTTCTCATAATTTTGTAAAAATAAGTTCATACACTAAGTTAGGCCTTTTTACATGCCGTTAAGATATTAAAATGCACATCATAATGTCATAATTCTGATACATTAATTTAATAAGCAACCAATAACTATTAAAAATAAACAAAAAAGAAATGAACAAAAGATAGACAGAAAGAATAACAAAACGAACATCGAAACCATTTAATAGGTATTAAATTTACAGAAGGTATTCAAAAAGGTTGCCAACATTCTCTATGCATAAATAACATATAACTGTAGAATCTAAAACATTATTCAGCAATACTGGCGTTATACTTTGAAAGGCTTCAAGAACCAATCTTCTAAGTTCTTCTTCTATTTCAAAACGTTAAATACCTATTACATTGTTTCAAGGCTCGTTTTCTCATTCTTTCTGCCTATCTTTTGTTCATTTATTTGTTGTTTATTGTTAATAGTTATTGGTTGCTTATTAAATTAATGTATCAGAATTATGACATTATGATGCGCATTTTAATATTTTAACGGCATCTAAAAACGCCTATCTTACTGTATGAACGTATTTTTACAAAATTATGAGAAATGCAGGTCCGTATCTAAAAAATTTTCTGATGATGATCAGAAAAAAGCTCAAAACGTAATTAAACCATAATATGTGGTACATTGTTGAATTTAGAGTAGCAAGGGCTTTGCAAATTTGGCATCAAAAAACCAGGACCGTATTTAAAAAAATGAAGTTGATGATGGTTTCTCGAAAACGAAACGTCGGATAAAAAAATTGATAAAGTAATAATTAAGTCCACTAAAAGTTGCTATAAAGAAGTTTAATCAGTTTCGCTCTAACCTTAATATTAACGCCAGAAAAAAATAACAAAGAAAATCCAAAAATTCGGTTTTTTTGAGATATCTCAAAAACGAAAAATCATATCAAGGATTTCTAGACGTCATTTTTTTAGTCCATTAATTGTGCAACTTTCTTCCCATTTAACCAAATTTGTATCTCTTACCATTACCGAGATCCCCATACTGGCCCTCCTTATCTTGGACACACTGTATATCGTTATGCTACATGAAGCAGTGTAATTAATTTCAATAAAGAAATATTTGAAACAAATAAGCTTGGAAGAATGATATAATTAAATCTTGATGGGTGTTAAATTTCAAACATTTTTAATAAATTTAATTGAGTCAATGAGAGAAGAGATTTTGATATTGATTGAATATGTTAATTTAATAGCTACAGAAAATTTTAATAAAATACAAGCCAAGGTAACGATTGACAAATGTGTTATAATGATAATGTGCATTGTTAAATTGTAAATAATGGATAATTTAAAATATGTAAGGGCGTAGTAAGAAGAGTATCCAACAAGAACAAGTTTTTGTTTAAAAGTAGTTACATAAATAAACTAAAAGAAAAATGTATAAGATATTTTGAAACGTGATATTTATTAAATAAAAATGGAAATTAGTGCAGAATTTGTATAGTTGTTTGGTTGATATACAAATGGGGTTGTTATTAAGAAATCTACGAGGTATTAAAGATGGAGTCTAAATATTAATATAAAAAAATACTCACAATCGGTGAAGATATTGTTAAGTGCTGCAAATTACATTAAAAGGACTAGAGAATGACAAAATTGGATGGAATTGGATTTATTGACTAGCGTGTCTCATAATTACATGTTTGTGTTTGACATTGATGGTTGCATCAAAATAAGGTTATTCAGCTGGAGCGGGATTTGTGGTAGTACTACCAAAATTGGTCAACATCGGAGAAGATTGCAGAGTGCTGAAGGATATCTAAAGAAGAAACAAGATAAGAGCTGTTGCAGTTAGAAACTTGGAACTTACCCGGTTTTGTTGAAGTTGAAGCTGCCGTTTGATAGATGGATTGAAGCCGGCATCAGCAGTGGTGTTGGAATTGGTTGACGGGTGTATGCTGTAGGTGTCGGGCTAGGACGACATTGGAATCTTTTGGGAAGCGGGAGGAGCTGATGTGTGGAGTTGTGCGAGTGAAGCTGATTAAGTGACAAGGTTTGTTAGAAATTTATATTAAAGCATTTTATATAAAGATCAATCAGTTAAATATAATAATACAAGGCAATATTTGATTTGATTAATTGATTAATGTAAAAATACAATGGTCGATACCTGGTTTGTTGAGATTTAGAAATCAGTTTGACAGTAAACTTCATTAACTGTAATTTATTTATTTATTTAATTTTCACTCAGTCAACAGCCGTTAGGCCAATTACAGGCGTCGCTGTGCAGTTATGAGGACTTCCAACCCCACTAACGACTGTCATGATGTTGTATGACCGCTGGGACCAACTTTTTTCCGTGATAGCCGTACCACGAGGCGCCGAGAGATGCAGCCGTGGAACTCTCATCCAAGTTCTGACCAGAGACAGCGTTGCTTAACTTTGCTGATCGGACGTGGACGCTTGTTCAAGCTACACCACTCGGGACCCAATATTGACATTCAATTAATAGATAGAGATCTTGATTTGGAGAAACCACCTGAGATAAGAGAACTTGATTTATTTTTAATAAAGAATTATTATTGATTTAAAAGAGCATCACATTAATAAAATTATATCTTTATATAGCCACATCAAAATATAAAATTGACGCAGACAACGTGGGGCTTATAGTGATTGTTAGTCAGTTTGTTTATGACATTACTGAATATAATATATGGTGTTTAAACGAGGGGTTTTTAAAAATATGTTGCTTGACATTTATGACACATGTCGCCAGTAAAGAGGGGATATTGACATAATAAAAATAAACAGATTTAATTGTAACTGATAAACCAAGTTTATGGTTAATTTTGCATTAACAATTGTGAATTAAGGAACAAGATTGTAATAAAATAATCATATTTTAAAAACGTATCATAATTAATTTCTTTTTGAGAAAGATAAAGGAATAGAATACGACAATCAATAAAAGTAACTAAAAAATATTATAAAGGGTCAATTTGAGAATAACATATAAAGATTTATAATTGAATATAAAGGTCCGTAATTAAAAAGAGGTATATTTGAAAAATTAAACTAAAATATGGCAGATAAAAGGGTTACAAGAAAACGCAAGAAGACTGAAGAGGAAAAAGATGAAGGACAAGAAGAAATGGAAGTGGTAGCGAGTGGTGCTGAAGTTGAAATGGAGGAAATACAGCACGAGTTAGGTATACAAGGAGATCAGGTAAGATTACAAGAAGAAGAACAGAAAACAAATATAGATGAGAAGTTAGATAAGTTAATGGCATTTATTGCACAAAAGGCAGAGGAAAGTAAGAAAACTACTGATGAGTTGAAAAAGGAGTTGCAACAGTCAATTGAGGAAAGGGAAGGTAGGTTGCAAGCAGCAATTGAAAGACCTGCCGAGGAAAGTATGCAAGTTGCAGAGGAAGGGGAAGGTAGGTTACGAGACGCAATTTGGAGCACTGCAAACAAGGTACAAGAACAAAAAGACCAAGCAGATAAGATGGAAGAGATGATGAAGGAATTAAGAAAAGATTTTAATAAAGTACAACTTCAGAACAAGCAAGAATTGCAAGCACAAATAGAAAATATTTGTATAACATTAGAAAGTTATAAGGATGAAGTTAAAAATGATGTGACAAGGGAGAGGCAGGAAGAATACAAACAACTAGAGGAAACTTTAACAAAAACCATGGAAGATAAGTTGGTAAAGAGTAACGAAGAGGTAAATGGAAAACTAAAGGACATACAAAGTCAAAATAAAGATGTACATCAACAAATACAATTGATTGATGAAAAGGTGAATAAAAATCAAGTTGAAATGCAAGAAGAAATTAATAATAATGTACCTAAGCAGAGTTAATGTGTTAAATGAAAATCATTTAACAAAGATTAAAGAGGTAGAAGATACATTGAAAAGAATGCAAGATGGAACGGAAATGTTAAACACTAGCCACAGAAGTAATTATATTGGAATACAAACAGACATGTTACCAATATTTGAAGGAAGACCTGGAGAACAACCTATGAGTTATATTGTCAAATTACATGATATCATGAAGTCAACACATGATGAAAATAAAAAGTTACAAGTAATTAACATGACGTTAAAAAATTATGCAGATACATGGCACAGCATTGTTAAATCAAAATATAGGAATTATGAGGAATTTAGAAAGCTATTCATAGATCAATTCTGGAGCAATGCACATCAAGCTCGAGTGAGAACTTAGTTAACAACTAGTAGATATTGGGAAAGAGGTAGTACACGTGAAATGTATGTGATACAAAAATTCAATAGAGCTCAACACTTAACACCTACATTAGATGAAGAAGAAATTATCCAACATTTGTCCAGACATTTAGAAAGTGAAATTACAAGAGCAGTAGCTGTTCAAAATTTTAAAACATTAAAAGATTTTTTAGAAATAGTTAGGAACTATGGCATGGCTATTGGAATTAATAATAAAAAAAGTAACAGGAGAGAAAGTCAGAATTTTCAAAATTCTAATAAAAGGAAATATGAGGAAACTCAACAAAATAAATTTAATGTTGGCCGTAATAATAATTATAATTTTAGAACGGGAGAGAGGAATTTTAATGACAATTATAACAGGAATTTGGACAGATGGAGGAATAATAGATTGAACAATAATAATCAAGGAAGGAACTACCAGCAGAGCTGGGCAAATTACTTTTCAAAAGTAATTAATTACTAATTACCAATTACCGCCCAATGTAGTAATTTAATTACAAGAGATTCAATTACTCACAGGAAATAGTAATTCAATTGCCAATTACTTAGTAATTGTAATTGTACAATATCAATTACTCTTTCAATTACTTTCAATAAAAATTATTGTCATATAGTTGTATTTAGTACAACTTTCTTGCAAGTTGCAACTATCATTAGTGTCGTGTCGATTCGTAATCGTTATCTAAAAATGCTTAATTTTTATGTTTTGTTAACTATAGTAACCTAATACTTTATCACTCTTGAAGGTTTTTTGATAATTAAATCTTCTAGCTACATGCACCGTTCACCAAAACCAAAAGTTTTTAGTTTGTTTTGATGTAAGATGTAAGTAAATAAATAAATTCAAGGATAACAATTATACAGAGTGTCCCAAAAAAATGGGACACCGATTTGGCATAGATTCCTTAGGTTATAATAAACCGATTAAACCTAATATACTTTAGTACAAAGTGCCTACAGTAAGAAGGTATAGGAACTTGGAAGTTCAAATCTATATATTTTTTTATATTAGTTTCCACATAAGTTATCACTAAAGTTGAGCTTTTTATCACGATTATGTATTTAGTTGCCGAGGCCCGAATTGCCAAAGCAAATAAACCACACAAGGATTGAAATGAAACTTCCAGTGCCCAGGGGTACGTTGTTTTTTTTAAATCGAGAAATCGCAAAGTTACAACATTTTAACCAACTTTTATAGGTTACGTTGACGTCGGTTGACGTTTACCTATCGCCCAGCCGCCTACAAAAAGTTGTAAAACAATGGATTACTTCACTGCCAATTTCTCGTATTTTATTTAACGATTTCGACGTTCTATACTGCCAATTACAAAAAAAAAAATTTTTTTTCGAATATGAAGAAATGTCGAATTTAATTTTGGCTAGATTTTGTAATGATATTAGAAAAAATAGCACGCTGAATATGTTATAAAAGCGATTTTTCCATGTTCGTGATGAATTAATCCACTCCCTTTGCATCACTCGCTCGTAAATTAAACGTTGAAAAACTTTCACTTTTCTTAACTTGTAGAACAATCTATTATTAAATACGCTTAACATCAGGCTGAATGACGAAAATATGTAATTTACCTAAGTATACAGGGTGGAGCATTGGATTTCATAAGTGTTTGACAGCAAATTTCTATTTAGATTTTGTAGAAGAACGATCCAATTGGCGCAACTTGAGCATTTTTTGTTGGCTCTGTTCAAAAATACTTTTTTTTACCCCTTTATAGGGGTCTGTCGCCCGTTGGGGGTATAGGGAAAATATACGTTTGGGTCCCTGGTTGGTTTCCAATGGCAGTGGGAGGAAATATAATACATTGACTGCCGTTGCCATTAGAGACGGGAGACAATGTGATTATGATTAATAATAAATCAACTAGCTTCCTGGTTTTCATATTTAAATATTTTTGAATGCAGCTGATCACAAGAGATAGTCTCATCATAAAATGTAAAAGTGTTGTATGTATAACTCTGGACTAAAACGTCATTTCATCCCTTGCATGATTACAATAAATTGATTAGGTACTGTTCTCGCAAACTCTGAAGAACTAAACTACATCTGCGGGAGGGAATGATACATTTTCCTCCCTAGTAAATAGTAATACAAATAGTTATTAAAAATGTATTAGGTAACTTCTGAAATTTTAAAACAAAATATCAATTCTTTATATTTTTCTGATAGTTATCCAGAGCAAAGGTGTACACAATTGCGCAAGATGAACCTAATTTGGTAAAACAAAGACGGGAAATAATTTAAAAAACGCAAAATTTTGGAATTTCACATTTAAAGAAGACCTACAATTAAAAATTTGGAATTTTCATTAAAAAAATAGTACTTTACTGTGCAAAATCTTTTAAATTATGCGAAAGAAGAACTACAGTACAATGGATCTCGTAGTACAGTATGAAGGATAGTCAAAAGCATGGGCTATAAATTTAAAATCGTGAACTCACGAAAAATATTATGTGAACAGCAACACGTTGTCGCTAAAAAAAATTCCTTTTTGAGGCAGTACCTTCAAAAAAATATATATTGCATTTTCAATACTTAAAGCTAAAGCTGATGTGTCAAACATTTATAACCTAACATTTAAACTGACATTTTTTCTACACTGTTTTACAAAACGTTCTTAATTTCAACGCCTACTCGGTGTCATGTAAAATTGAAACGGACTTTACATTTTATATATGAGTTTTCCGCTGTTTAAATGTTGTTATCGGATTTTGTCCGTTCAATTCAATTCCTCACTCAAAAACGTAATTTTCTGGACTTAAGGTCTGTTACACTTGCACGGATCGTTTAAAACAAGCAAATTGAAATGAATAAATAATCATTATGAACCAATATCATCTAATGAAGCTATTTAAAATTATTATTTTACCGTAGGTATTGTAATCTGTAATCTACTTACCGCAAATATTCTTATAGCGTCTTACACTTAGCGTCTATCACAATAAATGTGTCACTATTACAAACTACAGATACACGCACTAATGCTGGTGGACGCGTCATACAAAATGCAGAAGCTGCTGTTATTCGACTCGTCAGAGAAAATAATAAATTAGGCATTTATTGGGCGCGAAATACCCTGCGATTTGCTTAATATGTAACTTAATAAGACCTTATTTATGCGTTCTGGAGATTTAGCATTATATCGAGGTCAGTAATTCAGTAATTGAAATACCACAAAGTAATTCAATTACCTCGAGTAATTTCAATTACCACAAGTAATTCAAATACCTATAAAGTAATTTAAATACTTTAGAGTAATTTAATTACACGAAAGTAATTGAGTAATTGAATGCAGTAATTAATTACTTTTAAAAAGTAATTTTCAAGTACTTTCTAACAAAGATGGCAATTCCCAATTACAATTACCGCATTTTGAAAAGTAATTCAATTCCAAGGCAAATAAACAAAAAGGAATTTAATTAGTAATTTAATTAAAAAGTAATTAATTACTGCCCAGCTCTGACTACCAGTATAGAACGGAATATAATAACCAGGATAGGAAAAGATACAATACCATAATTGAGGTCAAAAATAATGAACGAATAAATTGGGAGAATGTAGCAGATAAATATCCTAGACGTCAATACATAAATACTGTATATAAAGGTAAATTCGACAGGGGTAAACTTATGAGAGAAAATCAATTAGAAGAAACTGAGGGTTTGGAAGATTCCTCAGAAGATAAAAAAAAACTTCAATTTTAAATAGTTTAAAGAAGAACCTCACGTGTTTTTATAATAATTACGAAAATAATTGAGAATTTTTACTGGAAGAGGAAGAAGAAGGAAAACAACTTTCAACATTACCATTTTTAAAAGTTAATTTAAATAATACAGAATATTTAGCTTTGATTGATAATGGAGCAATGGCTTCTTTAATAAATGAAGAAATAATTTTAAATAATTTGGATGTCCTACATAAGAATATAATAAAAGTAAATAAAATAGATTTGCTATCTGCAACTAAAAGAAAAATATCAACAACAAACCGAATGTTAAATATTGAAATAATTATTGATCAATGGGAAGATGTAGTCAGATTGTATATAGTTAAAGGTCTTAGTGTGGATATGGTGTTAGGAATCGACATTATTCAGCAACTGGGAATAAATATTGATGGACCACAAAGGTGTATTCATTTAAAGGGGTTAAGTAAATCTTGGATCTGTACCAGTAGAGTCAGCCAAGAAGATAAGTGTTGCCAATTAGCTAAAATTGAAGACATAATGAAATATAAAGAAGGTATAGTTATTAATAATTACATAATAAATAATATGGAGAATAATTATGATAATAATGGGTTATTGCTGAATGATTTTAAATAGGTGAGAAGAATAAACAATTTAAAAGCCAAATATTACAAATAATTATCAGAAATAAAGAGGTTATAAATAAAGAAGTAGGACAAGCAAGAAAATACATTCATAGGTTACAAGTTGATAAATCAAAAAGCATTAATAGTAAATCTTACCCTATACCACTTGCATTAAGAGGACAGGTTAGGAAGAAATACATAAAATGGTAAAAGATGGAGTAATAGAAGCTTCAAAAAGTAATTTTATTAATCCTTTAGTAGTAGTTAAAAAACGTGACGGTTCTCTTCTTTTATGTTTGGATGCACGCAGAATTAATCAAATAACAAAGCTACAATACGAATCTTCACAAACTATAGATGGATTATTAAGTAGAATTTGGGATAAGAAGATTCTTACAAAATTAGATCTGAAAACTTCATTTTGGCTTATTCCATTACATGAAGAGTCGAGAAAATATACTGGTTTTGCTATTGATGGGGAGATTTTTCAATTTAAAGTGGTACCATTTGGTCTTTCAACGTCTTGTGCAAAACTGGTAAGAGCAATGCAGAAGATATTAAACCAATTTGAAGACTTTTGTGTGCACTACGTTGATGATATCTTATTGTTTTCTTAAAACGAGAAACAACATTTACAACACTTAGCAATTATAATTGAAACATTAAATAAAAATAGATTAAAATTGAACATATCAAAATGTGAATTTATGCAAAAAAGTAACATATTTGGGATACGAAATAAGTAAAAATGGAGTAACCATAAATGAGAAACGTCTTGAGGAAATTAAGAATTTACCTCGTCCATCGAATTTAAAAAAGTTAAGAGGGTTATTAGGTGTTTTCAATTATTATAAAAGGTTCATAAGTAACTACTCAGAGTTGACGTTATCTTTAGTACAATTATTAAGAAAGGATGTACCTAATTATGATAAACCAAAACAAATTTTAATAGGAATTGAGCAAATTTATCAGGAAGGAAGGTTATCAAAACAAGAGATATTAATCAAGCAGAAGAAGTGGAAGAATTAAAAACGTTAGTATTACAAAGTCAAGATAATAATTATAAAGGGTATCAAATTAAAGAAAATGTATTGGTAAAGGTTATAGAAAATAAAGAATTGGTAGTTTTAAGTAAACAAGACATGTTAGAAATTGTTGAGGAAATTCATACAATATTTGGACATTGTGGGACAAGAAAAACTTGGTTAATGTTTCGGGAATGTTTTTATACTAAAAATAATATTAAATTAATTAAACAATTAATTCAAACTGGCCAAATTTGTCAATTTGCAAATGAAAAGAATTTTAAGAATCAGAATATTGTTAAAAGCATTAGGGTAAACGAACCAATGGAATTGGTAGCTATTGATTACTTATCAAATGTAGTTATAGGACAATATGGGTACAAGCATAGTCTGATTATGGTAGATGCATTTTCAAAATTTATAAAATTATACCCAGCGAGGAATTGTAATACTAAACATGTGATTAAATCAATTCAAAATTTTGAAGAACAAGTAGATAAACCAAGAAGAATTTTGGCAGATAATGCAACATATTTTAGAAATACTAGATTAATGAATAATTTAGATAAAAAGGGAATAAAGATTTGTTTTTGTAGTATAAGTAATCCTCAAAGTAATATTGCAGAAAGGTACATTAAAGAGGTGATTAAATATTTAAGAATACTCACACATGAGCATCATAATAAATGGGTACAATATTTACCAGATGTGGAAAGTTTTATAAACAATGTCCCAAATACAACGACAGAGATTAGTCCAATTACTTTATGTAAACAAATAATTCCAGCTAGACCGTGGAGAAAAGACCAAAGTAACATTGAAGTAATACAGTTATTAGAAAGAGTTAGAAGAAGATTGAAAATAATTCACGACATATATGAAAAGAAGAAAAATAAGCAAATATTAAAACGGGTAAAATTTGAAATAGGGGACTTAATAATTGTAAAGAAACTCAGGGTAGCAAACAGGAAGGAAAAGAAGTGTGCAAAACTGTTGTATGCTTATGAAGGGCCTTATAAAATACATCAAATATGTAATAATAATAACACTTATGGACTAATAAATGAAAGAGATGGAAGAATAAGAGAAAGATTTCATATATCAATGATCTATCCATACAAAATATAAATTAATGAGAATATAAAGGTTGTTGTTTGTTGGAAAGGTTAAATATTTCGTTTCTATGGTGATTTTAAATAGATAGAAGTAAATGGATATTAATTGTTATGAAGTTAGATACTAGGATAGTATGATGAATTATAAATTTATTAATTAAAAAGAATTAAGAAAAGATATTTGAAATAAAACTCGTTTATTTAAATATTTTTATTAATTGAGGAATTATGTTGTGATACATGAGGCAGTGTAATCAAATACAATAAAGAAATATTTAAAACGAATTAATTTGGAAGATTGCTATAATTAAATCTTGATGGGTATTAAATTTTAAACATCATAAATAAATTTAATTGAGACAATGAGAGAGGAAATTTTGATATTAATTGAATACTAATTTAATGGTTACAGCAAATTTTGATAAAGTTCAAGCCAAGGTTACAATTGACAAATGTATTTGTTAGAATGATAATAATTAATAGCATGTAATAATAGGATTTTTAAAATAAATAAGTGTGCAATAAGAATTGTATCTAACATAAATAAAAATTTTGTTTAAGTTAGTTATATAAACAACTCATAAAAACAGACATGTATTTTCTGAATTAAAGCACTTTGTAAATAAAACTAGAAAGTTATGCCTAAATTGTATTATTTTGGTAAATACAAATTTAAAAAGGGTCTTAAACAAATCTGCTTGGTGATATAAAATGAAAATGTTAATTGGAACTTATGGAGGTACATATTCGGTCAAGAGATTATACAAGTACAGTCAATTGAAAATAAACATACAGAAGGTTATATTAATTGAATACATTTGGATTTGAGAGTATACAAGATATTATTGGAGATTCTTACAAGTAACTAATTGATTTGGATAAGTTGTAAGTGTTGCTGTAGACATCGGAATAGCTATAAAAAGGAACAAGGTTAGTTTTGGAACTTCATAAGATTGGAACTTACCAGAGGTTGCATGCTTTGATGGTGACGTTTGCAAGGAGGGAGGATTGGATTCGGTAAGCAGTGCGGGTGATATTCTGGATGGATGTAGTCAAAGGGGTTCACGTGCCATCCTGGGTGCCACTGTTTGAGGAGTGAGCAGTAAGTTTTGCAGTCTGACGATATTGGGATCCCTTGTTGGTTGGTTTGGCAGAAAAAGCAAGAGAAAGTATTAAGGTTTGTGTAAAGAGTTAATGAAAGTTTTTTAAATAACAATTAGTACAAGAAGGTGTTCAAATGGACTTGATTTATTACTTACTTGGGAGAATTGATTAATATGTGTGTTAAGATAATATACAATTGTCAATACCTGGCTTGATGAGTTTTGAAAATCGGTTTGACAGCAAATGTCATTAACTGTAATATTAAAATTTAATTAATAGAAATCTTGATTTGGCAAACCACCTGAGATAAGAGAACTTGATTTTAAAAAGGAATTATTATTTAATTAGAAAGAGCATTGCATTAATAAAAGGCTAGTTTAAAGTGGTGCATCACATTTCATAAAATATATGGATAGTCCAACGTGTAGCTTATATAGCCATTGTAATATATTCAATAAACATTAAAAAAAGTATTTATATCTACTAGTAAAATATTCTTGGGTTTTATATAGCATTTATTTTTAGGAATTATTAACTATTTCGTATATTATATTACAATCCACTGTATAAAGTAGAGAGCGCAAATAATGTGCATCAGTAGGTATATTTTCAAATGTTACACAAATAGATTTTTTAAAAAATGTTTATGTATCAGAAAAATTACAATCAGTTAACAACACAGTATTCGTGTTGGTGTATGTATCAACATTTTATATAATAGAATTACAACATATTTGAATGCATATGTATTTAATGTTTTTATCACATTATTTATTATTTTCACAACACATTTTTTCTTAGCATAAATTTTGTAATATTGATGGATATTGATTCTAAAGAGATACGATCATTAAGGTCGTGTCTGACCTACTGAGCTATACCTTCAGACTAAAACAACAAAGCTCTCCGTCCAAGCTGTGTGAAAACAGCAGCCAAAAGATAGCAGCCAATTTTAACGATGATACCCGAAGCAACCACAAAATCAAAAGATGTAGATAGCCACACACAATACCACGTATAAGCTATTATTCGATTTTCTTAATTTAAAACCATACATGCCCAGAAATACGTAAGGAATAAATACCTATATTAACGACAATATTCTAACAACTAAATAAAAGCTCTAATACATGCAAGCTGTCGAAGAGGGTAGCAGCCAGCCCCAAGGTATTCAAAAATTAATTAGGTACGAAAAAACTCTACATCTTACCACGGTAAAACTTATACATAAATTAAGTTGCTCCATAACCAATCTAACAGTGCCCCTGCCAAACACTCGCAAGCCGTCGAAGGGGGTAGCAGCTAACTCCAAAATATTCCAAAATTAATTAAGAAAAAACTGTACATGGTGCCACGATTAAACTTATACATTATTTTTGAATATTTTGGAGTTGGATGCTACCCCCTTTGACGGCTTGCGAGTGTTTGGCAGGGGCACTGTTAGATTGGTTATGGGGCAACTTAATTTATGTATAACTTTAATCGTGGCACCATGTACAGTTTTTTCGTAATTAATTTTTGAATACTTTGGGGTTGGCTGCTACCCCCTTCGACGGCTTGCGAGTGTTTAGCAGGGGCACTGTTAGATTGGTTATCCGGCAAACCATGTACAGTTTTTTTATAATTAATTTTTTAATATTTTGGGGCTGCCTGCTACCCTCTTCGACAGCTTGCAAGTATTAGAGCTTTTATTTAGTTGCTAAGATATTGTTGTTAATTAGATATTTATTTCTTACGTATTTCTGGCCATGTATGTTTTTAAACTAAGGAAATCGAATAATAGCTTATACGTGGTATTGTGTGTGGCTATCTACATCTTTTGACTTTGTGGTTGCTTCGAGTATCGTCGTTAAAATCGGCTGCTATCTTTTAGCTGCTGTTTTCACGCCGGTCTTCGTCCACTGGCCCGACGCGACTGCGATGCGATTACGATACAATCACAACATACGATGCGATCACGATGGCAACTTGTGTTATGTACACCAAAGCGATTAATATAGCAGATGAACATATTTCTGTATTTCCTTTATTTACCAGAAAATTGCCCTTTAGGAGCTTGTTGCTAATGGTCTAATAATAAAGTTAAGTGCTGGTCATTTCGCAAGTGGTCATTTCGAAAAATTGACACTGTCTTTGATTTCATTATTTGGAAAGACAATGGTTATTAAAGATGCACTGCGTAAGCATATAAGGTGTCACTTCATAAAATGGCTCTGAAAATGTCATATACGGTGAGTTCCCTTATGGGGTACCGCACTATTGCAAACTTTCCCATTTATGGTTCTTCGAGAAAGAGTCATTCTTGATCAAAAGTTTTGCTCTTCTTGGGACGTCATATACGGTTGTGAAACTTTTGATAAAATATATAGGGTGTTCTAAAAATTATAAAGTGTGGGCTTGAACTTGAGCAACTACTCCTATTTATATTTTTGTAAAAAGTGTTGTTTAACAAATTTGTTTCAAAACTGAGGAAAAGCTAAAAAACGAAGTTTGGTTAAAAATATCAGAAATAGCTTTTCACATTCTTCTTGTTAATGATATAACTTTTGGCTGCATATTATATACAAGATACTGGCAATAAATGGTAATGACAGATTGTGTATTTTGTATTGAAAAAAATTAATTACTGTTATGTACCACAAAATTTAATTTTCTTAGTGAAAAGTTATTTCTGATATTTTTAACTAAACTTTGTAGCTTTTCTTCAGTTTGATTATTAGACCATTAGCAACAAGCTCCAAATGGGAAATTCTCTGGTAAATTAGTGACATACAGACGTATGCTCAGCTGCTACATTAATTGCTTTGATGATAAACACTATTTGCCGTCATGAGTGCATCGTAGTTATGTCGTAGTTGCATCGTAATTGCATCGCATTCGTGTTGGGCCATTGGACGGAGAGCCTAAGGCTCCGCCCACAGATTGCTACTGCACTGTCTCTTACCTGATTGTCGGATTAAAAATGCTAACTCTACTTTTAATTAATTGTACTATTATAGCGCGGAAGGATAATCTGGTCCATTTAGGATGAAAGTAGATAAAATTAGTTGAAATGCTATTATTTAGTTTTGAGTTCTTATCCCTTTTTCTATTATTATTCTAATATTATACTTTAATCATATTTAGTTAGTTTTACGATTCATTCCATCTTAGATAATGACAGAGTGCACGTGGTCTATGCTGATCTATTTTGGATGATAACATGCACCTACGGTTAAATTTAATTTGAATTTAGTATAGGTCAATGTTAAACCATTGATTATTAACAAGACCGTAAGTAGGTAAACCAACATTGTTGCGCCCCTCACTACACTAACGATATATGTGACAGAAAATACTAATGTTACTGTATGAATTCTACATTTATCTCCGGATATATGATGTAATGTACTCAAAACGAGTAGGTAGGTATTCAAAAATAAATCCAACATTTTTAAGTTTGAAAACAACTAAATGTTAAAATAACATAATGCAACACAAATAAAATAAGAACAAAAAACAAGAGTATAAACCACAATTCTAATAAAAGAAGCACATAGGCAGTAGAACATTTTATAAATCCCTATATATAAAAGTGTGGTGTATCTGCGTCTCCCTGCCACCTTTTCATCGGCACCGTTCAGGCCCATTTCGTCCACAATCAGAACGCAACGATAAGCATATGCATTTATCAGCTAACGCGAGTTCAAATCTTATTGGCCTCAAGGTTTTTTTTATTTCCATATTCATGTAATTCGCTTTACTAAGTGTTTCGGTATTAAGAGCAGCATTAAGGTATTTTTTACATATTTTGTATATAATTGTGAGACTATGCAACTATAATTCGATCTAGCAAAAGTTGTTTTTCTTGCAGCGCGCTTTTTGCATTAAAGACGTTGAAAACATTTTCTTTTGTAACTTTTTTATGTACAATTCAATTTTAAAAATGCAAAAATTATTTTAATTAGAATAAGGCCACTTATGTGGTGCGCTCAAAAGCTAATAAAGACATGTCAATATGTTAAAATAATACAATAGGAACAGATAATTACATATTACTATGCTTAGTAACATATGAACATACGGTTCTATACTCACAGCCACACTGTCACACCGTCTTGTAGTAATTAATATATTTAAAACGTAAAGCTTTTCCTGTCGGCATCTAGTATGAGGCTTGCATCAGGCCGATTTCGGTAATTCTTTTTTCAATAAAAAGCTGCCACCCCGTAGGGTCGCAAAAGTGTCTTAAATTGGACTAATTCTAGCGGGTAGTGATTATAGCAAATAATGCTATAGTAGTGGAACAAGTAAGCTCTCGAAATGGGCCTGTGGTGTTCTGCTGCTTGTTGAAATGGATCACTGTACCAATGATGAGCCCACAGTTGTGAAGGTATATGTAATATGTGCAATTAGTGGACCTGCTCCAACAGTTATTTATTATTTCAGTTATGTTGTCACCACTGCTGTATTGTATTCAGTTTTAAAAATTCAAAAATTGTTATAATTAGAATAAGGCCACCTATGCGGTGGGCTAATGTATCAACCAGATTGGGCGCAATTCGCATTATTATACTTTTAACATTATTTAGACTAAAATCGTTGATATTACTAATTAATTCGTTTCTAAAATTGGTCATTTGTTTATTTGTTGTTTTATTAGTACAAAAGTGCAGCTTGCGCCTGTAGGCGGGAGTCGACTCGGCCTATACCTAGTTACGGCCCTGATCATTGAAGATTAAATGACTTCTATATTGTTAAGGTGATTAGCTCCACTTTGTGTGCCCAACTTATGTTACATTATAATTGAATTTTAATTAATTTAATTGTCGTAGTTATTTGTTTTGGATAATCAAAATTATTTTCGGCTAGCCCCAGTAGATACATTTAACTGAAAATCAGATAGGATTCTCTTTAATGTAGATTCCTTATAAGTATTCTGAAATTTGATGTTCCTATTTCATTATAACAATTCAAAACTTCTGTCAACTGATACTTCAAACTAGTTTTAAAAATTCAATTACAAATACTTTATCGTTACATTTGTCATACGACAATCTCAAATAGTAAGTACTTATTTAATTAAAATTAACTCCGTTTACTCTTTATTTTCTTTCAGTTCTTATTTTAAATTACTTGGATTCTGCTACCTTTTATTAAACTTAACACTCTCCTCTGCTAAACCCAATACGTCCAAACTATGCAACTGACAACGCTACAAAACTGCTCCATTCAAAGCCACGGCGAAGGCCTCAACTGACAACCAACTGCCAAGATGTCCAGAATCCGGATCCAAATCAACACAGGAACCTAGTTTGCCACAGGAACCAGCATGCATCAAAATAGACCACAGCCGCAGATGCGTTACTTTAAATGTTCAAGCAAATCACACGTATGAATTGTGCTACAACCCAGAACCACAAATCTTGACCAGAGGGAAACCACCAGATATCCCTTGACAAGGCCCAGAAATCGTTTCACTCTGCTAATGATGTAATTGTAATTTTCTTCTCTTGTAAAGCGTTCCTTGTTATCCAACTCAGTTGATAAAAATATAATTCCACAGCAAACTCAATTCACATTCTCTTACTTTTATTTGCCTTTGTAATTATAATTGTATTAAACTGCTTTTCTCACCACATTCTAGTATTCATCCATATAGTATTCTAATATACTTTTTTTTAATATTTTAGTTTGTAGTCTTCTTCATCACGCCAATTTGTACGTAACTTTAACGCTTTTATTATCCCAAATATTTATTTTAAAAACTTATAAAAGGGTTTATTTTTTAATTTAAAATTTTACAAAACTGTATTACATCATTTTGGTTTAGAATTTTTTTTTCTTATCAATAAATACTAACTTCTTAGCGATCTAGCTTATTTTTGTTAGTCCAACACACTATTAAAGCTTTATTATTTGATTAATACCTACTAAGTTAAATAGTATATTTCGAAAAAGTATCTGCCTTTAACTTCCAATTTCATTTCAAATATTAAATTAACTTAAAATGCTACTGTTTTCAAGTAACTTCAGTTAATTAAATTAAATTCTTTTTCCTTTCTTTCCTAAATGCATCTTAATAATTTAGATATTCATTTCACATCTAAATTCATCTTTATAGTTTTTAATACTATGTTCTTTTAATCTTATTAATCTGATTTTTTATACCCCTGTACCAATACCATAACAATATATTGATGTTAATTATTGTATGTGTAATAGTGTATAATTATTGCGTTAACATTTCTCGTGAGCGGTTTGCTTTTTATTTCATTTTGACATTTAGTGTTGTTTATTTTTTTCTCTTGGAAGCATGAAATGTGAAATGATGCAATACTAAATTTGTGCAAAAATTATATGGCACTTACTATATATATATCTCGTTGAGGATACCATTTAGAAATTAAGACATTCTTCGGTTTCATTGGGAGATCTTCAGCTTCAAGTTCAAACTTCCACAGTATCTGATAAGGTAGCTCAGTAAAAACTTCGAGAATCATATTTTGGATGCATTTGGATAGGTCTTTACTTTTAACGTTGCTGCCTAAGCTGAAATATATAAACCCTTGCGAGTCCTAAAAAATGGAGAAACTGATTTGAGTATACTTACAATAATTTATTAAATAGAAAGAGATGCCCTTAAGGACGCAGACCTATTTTTGGCAATGGTTTATCTTGTTGTCGATGAGATCCTGCCCCAATTAGCACCACACTTGGAACTAAAGGTGTGATTGAGTAAAGAATTGGGTCTGAATTCACAAACAACAAGCTTGTATTGTTTCGAATGTCTTGTAATGATGGATAATTCTTTCCAAAACATTTCGTTGCTATTTCTTGTTGTGGGAGAAGCATAACCGTTTCAAGGTAGAAACTCATGAAAAACTTGAAGGTACTTATCAACCGTTGCCAAAAACTTAACTGCCCTATAAATGGTAAATTACTATCTGGATTTACTATAGGATGTGCTGGATTTCCAAGATATTCATATAATGGATTGGAGGATGAAATGATGTCATTCCAATAAAAAGTCATTATCGTTCAGAAAGTGCCATCATAATTGGCGCTAAATATTCTACCATTAGTAAATCGAAATGCTCCGTTTCATTCCTGATCAGTGCTTGTACTGGTGGATGCTGCAGCTATTTTGTTCGATGATTGCATTGACTGTAGCCGCCAGTACTTCAAATGTTTTTATAAAGTTCCTCTGGTTATGTTTGATCATTTCTACGACATTTTTGTTCCACAATTCGTAAGTAAAGTGTAAGTCGATTTCAGTCAAGTTGGTAAGGGAGGGATGGTTTATTGGGTCTGTTGTTAATACTGTTAACTGGTGACCTCGTAGGGAAATATTTCTCCATAGCGGTCGAAATGCAATTTGGTGACTGTACGATGTTGTAGGTACAATGCCTAATATTCGCTCACCGTTACTGGCAAACTAATTGGAGGCACAATAAAAACAACACTGTTCTCTACATGTTAATTGTAGAGTGTAGTAAAAATCATAAGATTGTTTAATTTCCGTGTTATGTATATTTAAAAAAAATAGTTCAAGATTAAGATGTAATTTAGCTCTCTCTGACTTATGGTAGTTCATTTGCTTCAATGGGTATCTAACAAGTTAGGCAAACTTCAATTTGATCATGGCTGCTGCAAATGAGTTTTTTTTTAAACACACGATATATCTGCAGACGATGATGCTCGAGAAAAATGTAACCCTGGAACTGCTTTATCTTATCAGTACTGCTTTACGTGTTATTTGAATTGTCTACGTTACTTGCATAAAGTATTATTATTGTAGTGTCTGGTTCTTACCTTTTTGATTTGTAAGCATGAAATGTATCAACGAGTTATAAACAGCGCTCTGAATTGACAAAAATCAAATCGATACAAGTTTGACTTTCAGATTAAATAGAAAATTATGAAACCAATCTTACAAAAGTCGATAACGTACAATTTTCAATAATTGTCCACCATTACTATATGGCAAACTACTAATATTAAGAAAGAACAGATATCAATATATCTTCTACAAAGAAATGCAACTATTTTATTAGAAGAGGCTTTATTCGTGATTCAGAAGCAGATAGCAGCAGCTGAAATATTGCCAGGAAGCAGATACGAGCTTGGCGTCCTTTCCAACCATAGGCTGTACGAGTTCGTCCTTTAGAGCCTAGATTTTTCAAGATTGGGAGCTGCGGGAAGCAGACAGCAAAGGGTAGCACCTAGAAGAGGCCTTATTCGTGGTCTATAAGCAGGTAGCAGCAGCGGAGAGCTTTCCAGGAAGCAAATACAAGCTGTTCGTTCTTTGCGAAAACCGAAAACGAGATCGGCGTTCTTTGAAGAAAAAACAAATGTGATTTGACGTCCTTTTGCACTTGAAAACCAATTTTAGGTTAGCCAAACTACTTGATTATTATAAAAGCATTGTTGTAGTTTACCTGAGGTGAAGTGATTGATTGATGATTAATTTGTTGTCAACATAGGCTAAACCATCTGTATTTTGAACAGCTTTGTTTGGGGTTAAATATTGTAGGGTTATCTGTCATTCGTCAGAATCGAGCATTTGCCATAAAATGGTTAAATTCATCAACAGTGTAAGAATTCAACCCTGCAGATAGGACTTTCGAATTACTAGCCGGCGCAAAAACTTTAATAAGCAGCAAATGGATAGAATATAGAAAGAGCAACATACCTTTATTACAGTGAAGGATAATTAAATAATCATATTTTTAATTAGCTAGAGAGAGGAAATAAAATTCAAACTAAGCTTTATGTAGTGGATCAATTTTATTTATTTATGGCATTACAAATAATATTTATGTATAGAGTTAATATAGGTGGTAGTAAAGCATTACAATATTATATCTTTGATTACAATAAAATCAAAGATTATACGCTCGGACCCCTCGCGAAATTATAACAAAACGCGGAGCCCGGCGATTTGGTGTTGTAACCCTGAGACTCCGAGTGAAACCCTAAGAGGTGGTCACCCTAATTGGGCAGCATTTTATTTAAGCGCACATATGATTGTCGTTCTAAATTTAGCTTTGTTTCCCCGTCTGAATTACGTAGTCAGCTTATTGTAGTTTAATGGGTTTTAGACGCCGGAGAGCCGATTTTTGCTTACCGGTGGTTTTCTTTTGTAAGTGAGAATATGTTGGACATCTCGACGTCATTCATATGCTTCCATACGTTAGAGAGAGTACCAAATTAAGTAACGCCTGCGTGCTTTCATTCGGCTTCAGCATTCAGACCGGATCATTCATCATCACGCGCTAAAACAGTTAACAAGTAGGTTTTGCTGCGCGCTTGTCGCCCATCGGGATGATGCGCTCGCTGCGTGTTAAAATGTTTCGTTGATTAGTTTCAAAATTGGAATAAGCGCCGTATTTTGACGTTGGTCGTAAGGGCTTGTTAGATTCGTGGCATTGAGGAACCCTTTTTTACGGATTTTTTACTTAGCCCTATAGTATACTGTACTATTAATTTATATTGCCCTAGGTTGCTAGTTTAAACAGTTTTGAAACATAAAACTCGACCTAAAACTTGTATGGCTTGCTTGTAAGTCAATATTGCTCTGGCTGGCTGCTCTGGATTTAGTGGTGACGCCTTGTTTGGGCTCTGCGAATTCAACACATACGCACACGTAGTCTTTTGGCGCTTATAACTGTTGCGTGATGCGTTGTAACAACAGTTAATCACTTATTACGACTTTGGATTTTTCCAATGTTCCTGGGTCATGCGTTCACTCGTAAAGTGTAATTACAGTAACCAATCTTGCAATTGTTTGATTTCACATGTAGTGGAGTGCAGCTCCGGGATATTGAGAGGCTCTCCCAAGTCGTCACTTATGATTCACGCGGCGTCCCCCGCTACTTGAACGACACCCACTCTGATTTCTAACTTCCAAGCGACTGACCCCGCGGTTCTTTACACCTCGCTGGCTTTGTTCTATTTATAACTATACTGCTTGCAATCAGCTGTATTGGCATATTTCCTTGCACCCGAGAAACTTACAACACGTTTAACTTAATTGACACGTAATGAGGAATACGGTTCAATTTTATTACTAACAGGATAGGATAAATACCCAAGTATGAAATAAATATAGGGTGATACAAATCGGCCCATTAAAATGATCAATGTTTTAATGTTATAAGTGGATTCTGTTTATGCTCGACTGTGTCGATAATTGTTCAGTAAAGGTCTACTAACCCCTTTGCAGGTAATTTAATGTTTTTGATATAATTTTGTATTTGTTTCCTTTCACTTAATATATTTTATTCTCAATTAGTCGTGCATTCTTATTGCGCATACCTCATGTTGCATGCAAGTCTAGTAGTAGTTGTGTTTTTCTTTTGTAAGGAGTTTTTGGGAAAGCTGAAGGAATACATGTAAGGTAAATTCACCGCTGCTGCACGTTGGTCGAAATCAAGCACTACAAACACCTTTTAAGCTCCGTTTATGGTTTCCACTTTTAAGTGAACGGATTTACCCACAGAAAAGTGGTGGCGCTTAGCAAATTAACATCTTGATTTTGTTTACTGAATCGTAGCCTTGATTTAAGACCGTAAAGAACCTCCCTTCTCCACTGAGTGCTATAGCCGGCAACCTTTGTTACAGCTCATCGTACTGGGATTGGGGCAATCAATCCGAGAATGTCCCAATTTTGTGTCGTGTCAGTGTCGTGACGACGAGTTACGCCGGTATCAAGCTGGCCTTTTGTCGTAAAGCTCGTTTCGTAATGTAACAAACTGACAACCGGTCGTAGAGATCATTTCGTGCTGTAACATGGTACTTCATCGTCGAAGAGATAAGTACTATACTGTGGCATTTTAAATTTGAGGTGCAAAATAATTATTTTGTAAGCAGAGAGTTTTTCAAGGATAGACTCTTATTAACACATTTTTAAATAATTACATCGTGTGGTGTTTTATTTATTTAAATAGAATAACTAAATTTTAGTGAATGTATTACAGGTAATTTCGCCTTTATTTTATTCTATGTGATTGAAGTTTACAATTCTTTTGATTTTTTATAAATAGTTCTTAACTGTTTTCAGCAGACCACATATCAGTAATTACTTTAAATTGTACTTGTGACATGCCATTCAACCCAGTGATAATTTTGAATATAAAAGATTCATTGTTATAATGTGATTCGCACAATTGAACTTGATTCCATGTTAAGATAAAATATTACTAAACTGATTTAAAGCTAGGGATTATTCAACCTTTGTTTTCGGTTTAAAAATCAAGCGTTTTCCTAGTTTTACCAATTTTAATACTAGCTTAATTCCTATAACTAGCAAATATATGAAAACTAGAACCACTACTACACAGAAGCCTATCACATCTAGAAGAAAATATTGGTAAGACGGGATGTCAAGAGCTGGACTTCTCAAGTGATTTGCACCTTTGTGTCTCAAAACATACTCTGTCCACCAAACTGCTCGCTCCAAGCCAGTCATTGGTTGATCAGTAGCTAAATCTGCCAGTTTCTTAATCTGGTTCCGTTATCTGCAGTAAGTTCTCTTTAGATGTACAAAGTTCTTCGAATTCATGAAATACGTACCTGGGATTATTAATAACCTCCAAGATTGTTTTTTTGAAGGATTCTTTCTCCAGATTTGTATGGTCGACAGACAATCCTAACCCTTTTGATACCATCCTTTTAACATTGATCGGTTGATCTGCGAGAAAGGGCATTCCTAGTATTGGAATGTGGTCATATATTGCTTCATCCATCGACTGGAGGCCGCCTTGGGTGATAAACAGCTTGATCTTTGGGTGTTCTGAAATTGGTAGCAAAATGAGAAAGTTTAAAGATAGTAATTCAGCTGAGAAAAAAATGTCTTCTTAAATTTGGAACATTTCCATCAAGGAAAAACTAAATATGAAGAACATTGGTCTTTTTCATGTTTTCAAGTGGGCAATTGTTCTAGATAATGTACATAATTTCAAAGTTTCAAAGAAGGCAAGATTAAAATAAATTTGCTTACTAAACACGTCTTGTTGAGGAAACCATTTAGCTATCTTGACATTAGCTGGCTTTCCGGGCAAGTCCTCGAGTTCAAACTTCCACAAAACCAAATACGGAAGCTCTGCAAATGTTTCCATCAGAATATTGGTGGTGCTTTCGGGTAGGTCTTTGCTTTTGACATTAGTGCCCAAGCTAAAGTATATAAATCCTTGAGATGCGCTATCCAGCAGTTTTCGCAAATCCTAAATAACGAGTTTAATGCTTTACTACAGTCGTTAAGCTGTTAATGTTTTTACCTTTGGTAATGGCTTGGACGGTTTCCTGTGGCTCCCTCCTCCAATCTGCACTACGCCAGGCACCAAAGGTCTAATTTGGTGGAAAATTGGATCTGTATTTACAAATAGCATGCTGACCCTCTTTTCTATGTCTTTTAGAGCAGCATAGTGTTTTCCAAAGTGCTTGTCTATGGTTTGCTGTTCCATTGGGTATAGATACCAACTACCATAGATTTCTCCAAAGGCTCTAAACAACACAGCTGCTAGTCGCTCGAAAAAGGAGAGACTTTCATCAAACGGTAGCATAAGGTCGGGATATAATACTGGATGCGTTGGATTTCCTATACCTTTATATGCATTGTCTGGGGCATCGAGAGATGTCATTCCAATAAACGGGCAGTTGAACCTTTCCGAGAACACAATCATGGTTGGAATTAGAAATTCAACTATTAGCAAATCAAAGTGCTCTGTTTCATTCTTAATAAGGGCCTGCACTGGGGGATGCTGTAGTTGTTGATCACCGATGGCGTTAATGGTAGACACCATGATGTCGATTGATTTAAACACATTTTCTTGGCTGTTTGTGATCATATTCAACACATTTTTGTTCCACAGTTTATAGGAAAAATGTAAATCGATTTCGGTCAGGTTGGTGAGGGAAGAGTCGTTCATGGGATCAGTTGTGAGCACTGTTAATTGGTGACCGCGCAGTGAAAGTTCTCTCCATAGTGGTTGAAAGACGATCTGGTGACTGTACGACGGTGTAGGAACAATTCCCAAGATTCTCGCACCGTTGGACAGTTGAACCATAAAGCTAAGAAGCAAAATAAACGCTGTCTTTCCCATTTTGATAATCAAGAACTACTACTGCCACGGTGGTTTGGAGAAGTTACACCTTTGTTTTATCTTATCGGCTGCTTGATTATCGGACGATATATATTTAGATAATTTACTAAAATTTGGTGAAAAATTACTTAATGTGTACTTTCAAATACTTAAGATTATTTACTATTTATAAAAAACTACAATACGGTTACATTTTTAAACCCAATGCTGATGATTTGTATTCCATTCATCACAAGAAATAAATTTATGTCCTAGAAATTTGAAATAGAGTTAGTAATTGCTTTTCTGATCTTTATACCTACTTTAATAAACAATAGTTGAAGGTAGAGAACTACATGTAGCTTTGAAAGCAAACAACCTAACTGCTTTATTGACCGGCCGAGAGAGGGAAATAATTGTATGCCACTTTGACATTATGAAACATAGTTATGTAAAACCTAAACAAAGCATCTTATTTGGATATTTAACCTGACCACTATACAATTATTGCATTCTATAAAATGGAAATAAAAACAACTACTTTACACAAAAAAAGAACTAGGATGTTTATAGACGAAAAGTAATGCACCACACTAAATGGATCTGCCAATCAGTTTTACTGAAGCTAAAGTCACATATCAATTCCAATGAACACCATGGTTCGGCCTAATTACTGGAAAATATGTTATAAAAACTAACAACGAAAGGATTTAAAGTCATTTAGCAGATCTTTAACCCCATATTGAGAATTGGAAAGTGGCAAAAGTCATCATGCTACAGTAGGAAAAAAAGTAAAGGATCATTTTTTAATTCCCATAAAATATTTCTGTAAGAGCTGAAGCCAATCCTTGTGCACAGAATAGTGAAAATAATCATCATCCTTAAATCGTGGTATTGCTAGATCTCCGGTTACGACCAGCAACAAGCCTCGAAAGTTGTTAGTGTGAGAGGCGGGTCTTAAACTGGCAGAGCAGGTACTCGTTCTCGATAGTCAATTTAGTAGGTACGAGAACACATTTCTCATTATTGTGAAGGGTGCAACTAATGTGATCGTTGGCAGGTGATGTAATGAGAAGATTCTACATAGGACCGCCTTTGTCACGGCGTTGGGAGATGTACATGCTTAACGTGCGCGATGCTGCTATCTAACAGGAGGAACTCTGAAAAGGATATTACGAGTATAAGTACACAGCATAAATACAACTCTCGTGGAACCTGCTGTGAAAGCTAGGACCCGTATCCAATACCTTTGAAACTTCCTAATTCATGAAGTCACGTAGCAATACAAAACTGACGAAGACGGCATTGATGAATTAATATCTCTGCTTTAGAAAATCAATTTGAAATAATTACATTTATATCCTTCCTCTTTGTTTTTCTTTTGGGGGAAGGATGACTGTGTGTGGCAATATTTATTTTATTCATTGATTTAATTGATTGAGAATTCGCTCTGTTTGTTGAATTGGACCATTACTTTCTCTTTATTTCGTTTGCTATACTTTAGTACGCCTTCTATACATATTTGCGACGCATGAGAGAGTAAGCTATTGTGTTGTTGATTAAACTTGTAAGAAATTAGTTTCTAGAACTCAATTACAGCCAGGGGCGGATGGGGTGGGGTAAACCGGCCCGGGAAACCATTAACACCGGCCCGGTCTATTTTTATTTAAAAAATTGTTACGCACTTTTTACTATAAGGGAGCTATAAAAATAAGTACATACTTATTCGTATTTTTCAAACGCTTTTAATATTTCTCTAAGTAAAAATACATAATATGTACATGTTAGGATAAATAAAAACTAATGGCAACTAGTTCCTGGTCCTGTTCATTGGTATTGGACAGAAAAAAATTGTGAAACACATATTTTTTGAAAAAGCGGGCCTACATATCCGCTTATATTTTTATAAATATAGATATTAATATGTCGGTGCTTAATATAAAAGTGAGCCTTTAAACAAATAGCTTTCTTCGGCCAAAACATTGATCACTTCCTCCAGGCCCGGATTGGCTCCTTTGGGGGCCCTTGGCTAGAGACCGAAGACAGGTCCCGTTGTCGGGGGCGGGGGGGATATGGAATACCCCCCAGGGTAGGGGGATCCGGGGTCTCCCCCGGAAAATTTTTGAAAGTTACATGCTTCAAAACAACATTTTCCACTATTTTGGCACTTGAAAAATAGTTGAGTAAAGGCAAGATTTTTATCAAAAATTAAGGTTTTCTCTTGTAGTTTACTTACTTTTAGAAGACATTTTTATATTATTTTTATTATATCTAAACTAGCTACACGCTGGAAGAAATAAGTAACTCATTTTATGATAATGCTCACGTATTATATGTAAGTCCAAGTAATAAACTGTTTTAAGTATAACACTGTAATGGTTAAAAAGTGACAATATTTTCTTGTGATCATTGGTAATAAGAAAAAGTTGAAGAAAAAAAATCTTAATGGTTATTTACATCAAACAAAAAAACTTTAGATTAAAAATACACACTTATTTTACATCAACAAAAACGAATGTTTAATATTAATATATAAATATATTCAAAAACTTGATATTCATTTTATAGACTAAACATTTTTACAGATACAGCGAACTAAGAAACTGAACTTCTGTGTGTTGATTTTTTACTGCCTTTTACAATAAAGGAAGTATTGGATTCACCCCAAAAATTCGAAATTGAGTTTTCAACAGATATTCACGTTTTAGAGTCCCCTGATCCCAAAAAACATATTTTTTTTCATTGGTCTGTCTGTGTGTCTGTGTGTGTGTCTGTCTGTGAACAGAATATCACAAAAACGGAATAAGGTATGGCGTTGAAACTTCATATATAAGTTTTGTGTACCATGTAGTTGCGACACCAAGCTTTTGAAGAAAATCGCATAACCGGAAGTAGGTGTTTACTCTTGTGATTTTTCAGTTTTTTTTCGATTTTTTCAAAAACGGCTCTAACGATTTTTTTTAAACTTTACATTTTTATTAAATTTTTAATGTGTATTGATGTGAGATAGGTGATTTTCCAGTTGAATACTTCTAAAATGGTTTCTTTTGTTTTTTTCTTCCTCATTATTTATTTTGTTTAAGACTGGAGCCTCAATATTCATAAGCATGAATGTTATGCTACTAATATTATTTCGGTTAAATCCGTGGTTCTTTTTTTATATATTTGTTTTTCAAGGGTCATAGCGATGGACCGGCCCCTGTTATGGCCGAAGCCAGCGGCCCTTCGGGAAATTTCCCAAAATCCAGACTGGCCCATCCGCCCCTGATTACAGCTCAAGACCAGTAACAACGGTTTCGAACATGATGATGACAGGAAGAACTACAGCAGAGTGCGTCCACTTGAATGCTCACTAGCAGTGATAGATATAATGTCTAATCTAAAACGGTTTGACATGGAAAAATTTTAAGATACAAAGTAGTCCTAATCTAATCAGTTCTGTTTTATCTTTGTTTTAGTCATAAAATACCTTATTACTCTATAAAATAATTTAGCTAATGTAATCAATAAGAAACAAACTATAGTAAAGACAATTAGACATAAACTCACAACATCCAAAAGAAAATATTGATACCAGGGAATATCGAGCTCAGGACTTCTTAAATGCTTTGCGCCTTTGTGCCTTAAAACGTATTCAGTCCACCAAACTGCTCTCTCTAAACCACTCATTGGCTGATCTCTTGCTAAATCTGCCAGTTGTTTAACGTTTTGACGATACCTAAATTATTTGTTTGATATTAAGGTGTATTAATATGTATTATTAATTATTGGAACACTTACTTTGGATTAGTAATTACTTCTAAGATAGTTTTTTTAAAGTATTCTTATCCATGATTTTGTAGTCTAGAGACAAACCCAGGCCTTTGGCTACTATTCGATTGGCATTAGGCAGTTGGTCCCCCAGAAATGGTATAGCAACCATTGGTATGTGATCATAGATCGCTTCTTCCATTGATTGTTGTCCACTTTGAGTGATGATTAGCTTGATATTGGGATGTTCTGAAAAGTATTATGTTAATCATAACTTAGCACTTATATTATACTTTGGCTTATACAAATATCATAGAATAAAAGAGAATTGAAATTGTGGTGTATATGTTAAAAATACAAGTTCCTTCTACTATAAACATTCTGGTAGAAAATTTGCCATTAAAGTTTATTTCGATAAATTGTTTACTAATATTACATTTTTTACTATTTATTAATTGCGTGCTGGTTTTTAATCTTTATACTCTCTGCTTTTAATGATCCTGCCCAATATGTTTTTTTGTCCAATTCGCGATACTTTTCCTACGGTTTTCACAAATTGCCATTTTAAGTAATTTTGCAAGCTTCTTTCTTTCATACATAGCTATGCCGAAGCACGTTGCCCATTTCATTTTGGTTACTTTTTAGTGTATTTTGAAAATGTTAGTTAAGAACTTCGTTCGTTTAACTTCATGGTAGCATGGTACTAGTGTTTTCTTGGAAATGGCTAGTTTTCCCGTGAAAATCTAGTAAGACTAAAGACGTAGGCTAATGGCTTGGAAATGAAGGCCACCCTTTATACCGTGGCCATCGCATCTTGGTGAAAAACGAATCCAATTAGCTCACGTTTTGGTTGGTCGTGACTGCCCCCGACCATTGAATTGATTACTAACTCGTTAGCGATCTTGAAACCGATCATCACCTAAAAGCTTCTTGTTTCTTTTTTATGAGCGGTTTCGTGCTCCCTTCTTCTTTACAAATCCAATATTGTTGAGCGACCCTTTCGAGATCGTTGTTCCGCGGATGATAAAGGTGATGCCCCAAGTCGTTGCACGAAACCACAAGACCCGTTAGAGAGGGCGATGGCATTTGGGGAATGCAAAGCGCTCTTTTTTTACCATTTTTATATTTATGTATGACGTCTAGAGCCGTTGGTCATTAGAACCGCAGAAAGTCAAGGAGATAACCCCGAAAGTGCTTGTTTTTTATAAACTATCAGCTCTAATATCTGTTCACAATTTTTTGTTGCTTGATAAAAGTCAAATCATTTTAAGTAATTTTGGATTTTACTAACGTTGTCTTTTTATATGTAAGATAGTCGACGGGTCTTTTTCTTTGGTAACGCACCATGACTGCCAGCGAAAGCTTGTTTTGTGAAGCGATAAGATTATTGCATTATCATTCGCGACCACAAATCACCGAGGATTTTCAGTTTGCCTGAGCTGTGAATACATCAAAAAGTGTAAATGGCCGGCTACAAATATGGCACCGTTAACTGCAGTAATTCTTTTAATTTAAATTCTAAAATAAAAGTACATATCTAAGACAATTACATAAATATTAATAAGGTTTCAGATCTGCAGATTCTTATTACTTAAGCTTCTTCAAAAATCCTAAATCTTCTAAATTCCACAAACACAAATATGTACATGTACTTTTGTGGAAGGCATTCAATCTCATTTAGTTAAAAAAAATAACCAATCAATAATCTTATTGATTCAATGATAATTATAAACCGAAAAATTGTAATGGCTCTTATTTTACGAGTACGTAGTACTAGGATTATTAATTACAAGCAAACTGCGCGCTACGCGCACGTGAAATAGGATACGCGAAAGGTCAAGCTCCGAGTCGAGCTCTAAGATAAGAAAAACAAAACCTAAACAAATATAAACATCTGTGAAGCCGGAACGTGGGATTTTATTTTGCGCCACAGACAAACACACATTAAGGAAAATTATATTATAGATTAATCAAATTCGTTCGTTAAACTTTTTATGGTGGTTGGTATTTATTGCACTCCAATAAGTTTAAATTGGGCAGCATCAAATGTTACAAACACTGGAAAATTAAATCAAGTCGTGATATCTTCTAGGAAGGTGCACGGTTAAGTACGAAGGAAGAAGAATCTTGGCGGAACAGAGACTGAGATTATTTTTAATTAAAGTTGTGGAGATCAACAGGGCCGTAACTAGGTATAGGCCGAGTAGGCACCCGCCTACAGGGGCAAGCGGCAAGGGGCGCCAAAATGGCACTGAAAAAAATTCTTCCGTACTAATAAAAAATACATAAGCAAGTGGCCAATTTTGCAAATAAATTAATAAATATTAACGATTTAAGTTCAAATAATGCTAATTACAGATATAATAATACGAATTACAAAGTAAATATTATATGTCTACCAGATTTATTTTATAGTTCTTACCAATATCAATCAAAATATTAGAATTATTAGCTTGTTAGTCTACCGCATAGATGGCCTTATTCTAATTATAAAAATAAGGTCACTATATCAATAAGGTACCGCCATTCCATTCCTCGCTTGAGAATGTGAGAAAATTGTGAGATAAGGATAACAAATACAAATTTCCCAAGTGCAATAGGGAAGACACTAGTTTTTGGGGATTTTCTTTTTGGTGTAATGGCACTTGTAAAGTGAGGAATCTGTTAGGTTATGTGTTTTTATCCCCAGTTGGAGAAAATTGTGTGACAAGGATAGATATAAAAAATCACTAATGGCGGTACCTTATTGATATAGTGACCTTATATAAAAATGTTTCAATTTTTAAAACAATGTAATACAGCAGTGGCGATAAACTAACTTCAATTTTTAACAACTGTTGGAGCAGGTCCACTGATATTACATAAATACAGTGTGATTTTTAAAAAAACTTAATTGCAGCAGGGTCTGGATAGTCTGAATCAGTTGGCAATACTGAAATGTATTGTTGGTGACACTGTAAGTCTATGTCAAATTCGAGGTTAATTACGTTTTGCGTCAGTTTTGACACAGACTGACGCAAAACCTAACCTGCTAACCTCGAATTTGACATATGCATACAATACATTTTAGTATTGCCAACTGATTCAGGTTATCCAGGGCCTGCTGCAATTGAGTTTTTTTTCATCACTCGGTACATTCACTGCTTTGGGCTCATTGCTAATACATTTGTCCATTGCAACAATAAGCCAAATACCATAGAGGGATTTTGATAGCTTACCTGTTCCGCTACTATGGTATTTTTCGCTACAATCTCTTTCCCGGTAGAATTTCTTCAAATTAAATACTTCTGCGACCCTACCCGATGGTAGCTTTTATTAAAAAAAAGAATTATCGAAATTGGCCTGATGCAAGGATTATACTACGAGCTGACAAAAAAAGCTTCGCGTTTTAAATATATTGATTTTTAAAAAACAGCGTGGCTGTGAATACAGAACCTTATTCTACGTTCACATGTTACTACACATAATAATATGTAATTATTTGTTTATATTGTATTATTTTAACATATTGATATGTCTTTACTAGTTTTTGAACGCACCACATAGGTGGTCTTACTCTAATTAAAATAATGTTTGCATTTTTAAAATAAAAAAGTTACAAAAAAAATGCACCCGAAGCTGCTGTCGCCCCCCCTGGATCGTTCCAGCGCCCCCCAAGGGGCAGTATCGCCCACTTTGGAAATCACTGATTTAGAGGAAAGAACAATATTTCGATTAATCATTCGTTTTAAATCAAGTTGTTTGTGTAATTTGAGTTACTCTTACAAAATAATTCAACGGCTCTTATACAGTCACTTTTAGGCTACCTTTCCCATTACAAAGAAAAACTTGACAACTTAATCTAACTCAAATACATAACTGCTTTAGTGTTGGTGTGTTTGTTTTGTCACTGCATTCTGACAAAATAGGTCTTCTTTAAAAAAATCACCTTTATTTTTCTAAAAATATACAAAACATTTAATTAAAACCATTTTTATTGACTGTTATGATTAATACACTCGTTGTGGTCTAAATGCCATCTTATTTTCTTTTCTACTTGATACAAGCAAATTTAATGCAGTGTAAACTTTTGCCTGTCTCAGTGACAAATTTTTTCATAAACAAAATGCAATCTGACATTCACTTACTTACTTACTAAGTTAAGACATTACTAGATTTTTTATCCTTCTTTCCAAAGCCTACCCTAAATTTTTTTTTTTTTTGAACACACGATATAATGTTCTATGGAATACCTTAATCAAAATAGAGAAATGTTTCGTTTCCGTTTGCTGTATCGGATGAGGTTCATGACGTAGAATTGTTTTCCAGATTGCTACTGTACTGTCTCTTACTCCATTGTTTGGTTAAAATTGCTAACTCTACTTTTAATTAATTGTACACTTATAGCGCGGAGGGATAATCCGGTCCATTTAGAATGAAAGTAGATAAAAATACTTGAAATGCTATTATTTAGTTTTGAGTTCTTACCCGGTTTTCTATTATTATTCCAATATTATTCTTTAATAATACTTAGTTTTACAATTCATTCCATCGTAGATAATGACAGAGTGCACGTGGTCTATGCTGATCTATTTTGGATGATAACATGCAACTACGGTTAAATTTAATTTGAATTTAGTATAGGTCAATGTTATACCATTGATTATTGACAGGGCCATAACTAGGCAAGCCAACATTGTTGCGCCCCTCAGTACACTTACGATATATGTGACAAAAAATACTAATGTTACTGTATGATTTCTACATTTATCTCCGGATATATGATGTAATGTACTCAAAACGAATAGGTAGGTGTTTAATCTTGTATTAAACAGGCATAAATTTCCAAAATTTACGAAATCCAGTCATAAGTTTTAAAAATACAATTCTAATTTCATAAAACAGGAAGTTTAAAGGCCGCAAACTGCAAACAAGCAACTTACGCAAATACACGACCAACTATCAAAGTTCAGCGTACGTACTTTCAGATAATGCGGAAACCATACTGCTTAATGCTGAATGATTATTATGAAGTATTATATCGCTCCAGTAAAATATACTTTGTACTTTGAATAGTAGTAAGTAAACAATTATGTTTTGTATAAATAGACCATTTATTTTTGTAATAAACAAATCCACATTGACTATTTGATTCAATTGCATCGATGCTACCCTTCTCCAAGCCAAAAAATTTATGGAACGTGAGGCAGCGTTTCAGGGTAGCATAATTATCGTCCCTTTAAGTGACATTGACTACATTGTCTTAAAACAGGTGTGCAGTCTCACTCCTGTGCTTAAAATATTAGGGACAAGAACCAGTGCAAAGTAACAGAAACCTGATTTAGCTTCCAGGCAATTCTGTTCAGTAGGTATTCAAAAATAAATCCAACATTTTTAAGTTTTAAAACAATTAAATGTTAAAATAACATAATGCAACACAAATAAAATAAGAACAGAAAACAAGAGTATAAACCACAATTATAATAAAAGAAGCACATAGACGGTAGAATATTTTATAAATCCCTATATATAAACGTGTGGCGTATCTGCCTCTCCCCGCCACCTTTTGATCGACACCGTCGGGCGCATTTCGTCCACAATCGGAACGCCACTTCGTCATTTATAACGCAACGACTAGCATATGCATTTATCAGTGAACGCGAGTTCAAATCCTATTGGTCTCAATGTTTTTTTTTATTTCCATATTCATGTAATTTGCTTAACTAAGTATTTCGGTATTTGTAGCAGCATTATGGTATTCTTTACCTATTTTTTAAATAATTGTGAAGACTATTCAACTATAATTCGATCTAGCAAAAGTCGTTTTTCTTGCAGCGCGCTTTTTGTATTAATGACTTTGAAAACATTTTCTTCTGTAACTTTTTTATGTACAATTTAATTTTAAAAATGCATTTTTGTTTAAATTAGAGTAAGACCACTTATGCGATGTGCTCAAAAGCTAATAAAAACATGTCAATATGTTAAAATAGGAACAAATAGGAACAAATAATTACATATTATTATGCTTCGTAAACTATGAACATAGAATAAGCCACACTGTCACACCGTCTTATAGTAATTAATGTATTTAAAAAGTGAAGCTTTTTCTGTAGGCGCCTAGTATGAGCTCTGCATCAGGCCGATTTCGATATTTTTTTTTAATAAAAAGCTGCCACCGTGTAGGGACGCAAAAGTGTTTTACATTGAACCAATTCTAGCGGGTAGTGATTGTAGCGAAAAATGCTATAATAGTGAAACAAGTAAGCTCTCGAAATAGTCCGGTGGTGTTCTGCTGCTTGTTGCAATGGGTCACTGTACCAATGATGAGCCCAGAGCAGTGAATGTAATTTATATGTAATATGTGCAATCGGTAAACCCGTTCCAACAGTTGTTTAAAATTTAAGTTATCTTGTCGCCGCTGCTGTGTTATATTCAGTTTTAAAAATGCAAAGATTGTAATAATTAGAATAAGGCCACCTATACGTTGTGCTAAAAAACTAGTAATTCTATACTGTGATTGATATAGGTGAGAGTTATAAAACAAACGCCGTTACAAACTGGTAGACATCTAACATTTCCTTTGGAAATTGCACAAGGCAATGTAATGTATCAACCAGATTGTGTGTAATTCGCATTATTATACTTAGCATTATTTATGCTAAAATTGTTAATATTACTAATTAATTTGTTTGTAAAATTGACCACTTGGATATTTTTTTTTGATTAGTACTAAAGGAATTATTTTTTTCAGTGACTTTTTGGCGCCCCTTGCCGCTTGCGCCTGTAGGCGGGAGTTCTACACCCGGCCTATACCTAGTTACGGCTCTGATTATTGAAGATTAAATGGTTTCTATATATATTGATGTTAATTATTGCATGTCAATAGGGCGATAGCGTATAGTTATTGCGTTAATGTTTTCTCGTGAGCGGTTTGATTTTTATTTCATTTTGACTCTTAGTGTTGTTTCTTTCTTTCTCTTAGAGGCATGAAATGTGAAATGACTCAATACTAAATATGTGCAAAAATTATATGGCACTTACTAAATATATCTCGTTGAGGATATCATTTAGAAATTAAGACATTCTTAGGTATAATTGGGAGATCTTCAGCTTCAAGTTCAATCTTCCACAGTATCTGATAAGGTAGCTCAGCAAATACTTCGAGAATCGTATTTTGGGCGGATTTGGATAGGTCTTTACTCTTAACGATGCTGTCTAAACTAAAATATATAAACTCTTGGGAGGCATCGTCGATCATTTTTTTTAAATCCTAGCAAATGGGGAAGCGTATTCGATTATCATCATAATCATAATCATAATCATAATCATAACTCTATAATAAAGCAGAACAATTCCCAAGGTCAAACATTTCAACTCGTGGTCTATGTGCAGTTACAATTGTGGGCGTGGTCTTGATATTAGCAGCGTTGCCAGACCTGGTACAATTCTACGAATCTGGTACATTCTGAAACCGTTTCTGCAAAAGTATATTTCTGGTACATTTTCATCCTCATTTATTAGATTAGACAAAACTGTCAAAAATAAATTAGCAGATCAGCCAGGCAAAGCGGAATTTTCAGACAAAATACGGCGTCAATCTTATTTATTTCGTACAGTATCCTCATTTAATTCTAAGAAATTGCAACTAAAGCAAGAGAATAAATTTTCGTAAAAGCGTATTATCGTGTCATACCAGCTTAAATAAACATTAATACTACAAACATAGTGTTTAGTGTTATGTTGTTTTCCTTTAATTATTGTACAATATTTTGAGGACGTCTGACAACACTGTTATTTCACGCACAACAAGGAGGCTGTGAACAGTTGACGCCATAACATAACCTGCTATAGAATTCCATCTGAGCTCACAAATAATGGAAAAATAGATGAATTACGTAGTTTGAGGAGAAAAAAGTGGATTGCTGCTCTCAAAAGGACTGATTTGACACAAGAAAAAATTAAATATGGGCGTATTTGTTCAAGACATTTTATAACAGGCAAGTAAATTTTCCAATTCAGAAATTACGATGGCTTGACTGCTAGAGCGAACGAATTTATTTAGGCAAACCAACACAACTTAAGGATACAGATAACCCAGACTAGATACCTTCGCAACACCTTGGTTACGGATCTGCAGCATTAAGCAAGCAAACTTCAAAAAGTTGCTAGAGCAGAATAGAGGTCGAGCGCCGTCCCAATGTTAGTACGCGACGGTTGTCCATATCCTGTAATGGTTTATATACATGGTGGCGATTTTGTTAGAGGAGCTTCGAATTTATTTCAAGGACACATTTTGGGTACGTTTTACAAAGTTGTGAACTAGGAGCGTTAGGTAATCGTAAAGCTAAATTGTTCTCGCAATATGAACATGACTTTTCTTGTAGGTTTTCTTAATACAGGCGATGTTAATTCACCTGGGAACTATGGTATTCTTGATCAAGCAATGCCATTAAAATGGGTGTATGACAATTTGGAATAATTCAATGGCGATCGAAATTCCACTATTTTAATCGGTCCTGGAGCGGGAGCTGGGCTTCTTATGGTTGCCCCAGATACCAGGTATATGTTGGTATTTTAGAATCACTATCATTATGGTGTTTTATTTAAATTTTATTTCAGAGTGCATCGGCAGTAGCTGATTGGGCATTAATAGTGGATATTTTGAAAGAAACTACCGAATATTTATTAAAAACTGGAAAATTTTATCAAAGCCTAAATTACATATCTAATGTAACTATATGGGAAGCGTCAGATTTTGTTTGTAAGTTATTTAGTGGAATTTCATTATGTGTGGTTATTTTTTGTGTGTTAACAGATAAAAATGAAAGTTTGGGACTCGATCGCATATAGTGAATCAAGATTTTTTCGATCAAAAAATTAGGGAATTTGTGTTACGATTTAATTATACTTTAAATCCCAATGGCACATATGAAGCAATTGCATACAGTGTGTCCCAGATCGAGTGGGATTGCATGGCTAACTTTCTTATCATTGAAGATGGAGATTTGGTTAAATGGACAATGTTTTGCAGTTTCATATGCTGATTTAATATCTGTTTGAAAAAGTTCAAAATGTCGAACCAGTCAAAACTAAAAACTGTCATTTTCTTGTATGTCAAATATCTTTGTAAGTATAAGAGATACGAAAAAAAGTAATACCGATGGGGCCACAATTATACCGTGTGTCCACAGGAGGACGCACCATAGGGATAACCAAATAGAATAGAAAGATCGGCTAATGCTGTGCTCGCCGGCACGCTAAAACGTTGTTTTCTGGCTTCCGACTCGCCACTGTATGAAACAATATTGTTATAAATGGCACAAGAAAAGGATCGGTGGTCATAGCACTGGTTGATATTTATATTCTATTAGCATTATCTTATCTCTATGGTGCGTACTCCTGTGGACACACGGGATATAACAGCAATGAGATAACATGAACAAGAAAATAACTCGTATTGCTCGAGTAAGAAAGAGATAAATATAGTAGCAAATATTCAAGAAGGCTTGACGCTTAATTTAATTATGGCATATGTTAACTAAACATGCCTACTAAAATATTTTTTTCGTATGGCCATCTCTTTCTTACTCAAGCATTCTATTTTGTTATTCATGTTATCTCATTGCTGTTATATACCGGGTGTCCGTTCTTAAAGTCGAACATAGGCGAATAACATTGTATTGAACGTTTTTGCCGATTCCTGCTCGCCAATTCAACTTACAGGGAAGGTAATGGTATCAATGGAAAGATAAAATTATTACGCATCAAATGATACCAATAATAACATTCAAGATGCGATTTTTATTTTAAAATTTTAATTTAAAACTTGGGAATTTTAAATATATTATGCCAAGTTCGATAGCATTTGTCAAAAAATTGGTATTTAGTTGGCTTAAATCAGATATTTTCTGTCAACGTCTGTTAAAATTATCTACAGAAAAATTAATTATTTCAATGAAGAACGAGTGAATGCACAGATGTTAATTGCCTATGTTCGACATTGAGAATGGACACCCGGTATAATTATGGTCCCTTCCATATTTGATTTTTAGGTTACTAAATAGAATTTTTACTTCCTTTTACAATAAAGGAGGTATTGGATTTACCCCAAAAATTTGAAATTAAGTTTTCAATAGATCTTCACGTTTTAGAGTTCCCTGATCCCAAAAAACATATTTTTTTTTTCATTGGTCTGTCTGTCTGTCTGTCTGTGTGTCTGTCTGTCTGTGAACAGAATATCTCAAAAACGAAAAGAGGTATGGCGTTGAAACTTCATATATAAGTTTTGTGTACTATGTAGATGCGACAGCAAGCTTTTCAAGAACATCGCATAACCAGAAGTATGGTGTTTACTCTTGTGATTTTTTTTTAAACTTTAAATTTTTATTACATTTTTTATGTGTATTGATGTGAGATAAGTGATTTTTCAGTTGAATACTTTTAAAATGGGTTTCTTTTGTTTTTTTTCTATTTTTTTTATTAACTCCTATTTTAAATAGAACACCCGGTATATTATTGCATTGTTGAATTCAGCTTAAAATTCTAGAGAAAATTTGTCTCTTCACCTAATGCTCTATTTTGTACCGTTTTTGTAAAATTTGTAATTTTTGAAAATTTTTGACAAATGCTTAAAAATTTAAAATCAAATTTTTGGCTAATTATAAGATCACTGTAAAAGGAAGTTGTGTGCGTGTATCACACCAGATTTGTTATTCTCTTTTCAACGATGTAAGATAACATATGACTGACTAAAAAATACCAGAAAAATTAATTGTTTTTACATTTTAATCAAGTAGGCTTACATGGATCAAAACAAAATTAGGTGAAATTTATTTTACAAAACCTTGAGTGTACTTCCAAAATTCATTTTAGTCTAGGAACGTACTTCCAAAAAGTTACTAAACCAAATAGGTTAGGGGTATGACATTTATTTATCAACTGTCATAAATGTTATAACTTAACTACCTTTAAGGATGTTAAACAAATACTCTGTTGGATACTATTGATGTATTTTTATTACTTTTTATAAAAGTTCAGGCAAGAATTTCTAGAATAATATGTACTTTGACACTGAAATAATAAGATTTATTAATTGTCATTGATTGTCATGTTTAAATTCAAAGTCGCCTTTATGCAGGTGTGGAAACAAAAATACAGAATTCCTTGCACAAAAATTGTATGTGCATGCCAACTTAAAGAAATAGTTAATGTTTTTGTGTTTAGTGAATGGCCTATAGTAACATCTTAATTAAGTACTAAGTACTTGAACAACAAAAACCATCGTGATATTACTTTTTACTTCCTTTTACCGTAAAGAAAGTATTGGATTCACCCCAAAAATTCGAAATTGAGTTTTCAATAGATCTTCACGTTTTAGAGTCCCCTGATCCCAAAAAACATATTTTTTTTCATTGGTCTGTGTGTCTGTCTGTCTGTGTGTCTGTGTGTCTGTCTGTCTGTCTGTGAACAGAATATCTCAAAAACGAAAAGAGGTATGGCGTTGAAACTTCATATATAAGTTTTGTGTACTATGTAGATGAGACAGCAAGCTTTTTAAAAAAATCGCATAACCGGAAGTAGGTGTTTACTCTTGTGATTTTTTAGTTGTTTTCGATTTTTTCAAAAACGGCTCTAACGATTTTTTTCAAACTTTACATTTTTATTACATTTTTAATGTGCATTAACGTGAGATAGGTGATTTTCCAGTTAAATACTTCTAAAGTGGGTTTCTTTTGTTTTTTTTCAATTTTTTTTATTAACTCCTATTTTAAATAGAACACCCGGTATATTATTACATTTTTGAATTCTGCTTAAGATTTTAGAGAAAATTTGTCTCTTCAACTAACGCTCTATTTTGTACCGTTTTTTGAAAATTTTTGACGAATGCTTAAAAATTAAAAATTAAATATTTAACTAATTATAAGATCACTGTAAAAGGAAGTTGTGTGAGTGTATCACACCAGATTTTTAAATGTATAATCAAGTAGGTAAGCAGCCATGATGAAAAACAATAAGAAAGTTTGCTTAAAGTAACCCGTCGTGTCGTCAAATGGTGTCAACTATGTTTAGCTAACAATCACCAGCATTTTGATCATTTCATGTGATTATCAGGATTATGTTTTGTTTTTAAATAAATGTTGTTTGTTTTTTTTTATCTATGTAAGCCTACTTGATTAATATGTAAAAACAATTAATTTTACTGGTATTACTTCCTGTTACAATAAAGGAAGTATTGGATTCACCCCAAAAATTCGAAATTGAGTTTTCAACAGATCTTCACGTTTTAGAGTCCCCTGATCCCAAAAAACATATTTTTTTTCATTGGTCTGTCTGTGAACAGAATATCTCAAAAACGAAAATAGGTATGGTGTTGAAACTTCATATATAAGTTTTGTATAGTATGTACATGCGACAGCAAGCGTTTGAAGAAAATTGCATAACCGGAAGTAGGTGTTTACTCTTGGGATTTTTTAGTTTTTTTAGATTTTTTCAAAAACGGCTCTAACGATTTCCTTCAAACTTTATGTTTTTATTACATTTTTAATGTGTATTGACGTGAGATAAGTGATTTTTCAGTTGAATATCTCTAAAATGGGTTTCTTTTGTTTTTTTTTCTATTTTTTGTATTAACTCCTATTTTAAGTACAACACCCGGTATATTATTACATTTTTGAATTCAGCTTAAAATTCTAGAGAAAATTTGTCTCTTGTTCTAATTCTCTATTTTGTACTGTTTTTGTACCATTTGCAATTTTTGAAAATGTTTGACAGATGCTTAAAAATTTAAAATCAAATTTTTACCTAATTATAAGATCACTGTAAAAGGAAGTTGTGTGAGTGTATCACACCAGATTTTTTTTATTCAATCATAAGTTATCTTACATCGTTGAAAAGAGAATAAAAAATTCTATTCAGTAACCTAAAAATCAAATATTACCTTTTTTCGTATCTCTTATACTTACAAAGATATTTGACACACAAGAAAATGACAGTTTTTAGTTTTTCTCTAATAACTTTTGACTGGTTCGACATTTTGAACTTTTTCAAACCGATATTAAATCAGCATATGAAACTGCAAAGCATTGTCCATTTAACCAGATCTTCATCTTCAATGATAAAAAAGTTACTTATGCAATCCCACTCAATCTGGGACACACTGTATATGTACATTTACTGGCCAGATTCATATATGGTAAGAAAATCGTTTTAATTTAATTTTAATTGTGTGGAGCCAGTAACTTAATATTTTCCAAGCAAAACGCAAGAGGCTTTAAGCCCTATAAGTCAAATGTTCTTAGCCGCGACGAAATTTTGAGGTTCATTCGTACTTCACCGGACGAAAAGTATTTACTTGCAAAGGTTAACATTATTGATCCATTTCTTTCCTTTTAATTGTAAAATTACATTGCAGACTATACTTATGAGTATAGCTGGCGGTTGTCGCATTGGAGAACTGGTCAAAATGAAAATTGACGACGTGGACTTCGTTTTGTTAATTTAGTTGTAATGTACTTATGTATAATTTTTTGATAAATTATTGATTTATTTTGGTTGACATTTATTGACATTTTTAAAGCGCTAGCGGAATAAACATTTTAAATCGCTAGCGGATTACAAATTTTAAATGACTGTTTATAAAACATCAACTTTCATGGGCAGGCCAGAAACAAATAACGGTCACTTTATACGGCAAAATTGAATAAAATTATTTAAGATTAATTTAGTTTGAAATGTGTATAGCTCAATAAGTACTGAGAATAGGACACATGTTCATATGAACTTTTTTACTTGAAATGATCTCAAGAACATGCTCCCGTGCCGGGAGAACTTTGCGAGACACTACTGAAAGGTTAAGTAATTCAGAAAATTCTGGTTGCATTGCATCAATAATGTGTCAGTTACGCGATCCCGGTTTGCTCTTGAATGACAGAAATACTAATGATAAATGGCTACAAAATCGTTGATATTTTAACTTTTTCTTATGGCAAATAGTATTTTATTATTATATTTATTATATTATATTTAAACGTTTTTTAAGACATGGAATTGCCATGTTTCGTACAATTTTACGCAACCTCTATATAAAAATGTTGATTGCAAATAAAATAGTAATTGTCACTTTGTTTGACAAGCAATTATTGCAAGTCAAACAGAGCCACTTTTAATCTAAATAATGCATACTATTTTTTCTGCAACCTAGAAAAGTACAAAATTCAAAATTTTAGATGATTGATTGCTTTTGACGTTACTTATTTAAAAACCATTATGACAAGTGCATCCCTAGGCGACCAGTTACACCTTAATTTTAGTTTATAGGAAATAATTGCTATTTATGTTACAAGTATAAAATTAAGGGCTTCTTTTGGGTGAACCGCAGTGTACGGTAATGCGAGCGATGTACATAAAGAAGGCCAACCTTAATGAAACATTGGAATTGTATATATATATATATATATATATATATATATATATATATATTTATTTTTATAATTAATAATAAAATAATAAGTACATTTTTATTGTTACTCTTTTCTCACTTGGGTGTTATCCTGTAATAAAATAATTATTAGGTAATTTAATACCAGTAGAATTGTTCTGCAAATTGAGAAATAAGATTGAGATGACAAATTGCAATAAAATTGGGAATTAATTAAATTGCTCTATTTATTTAAAATAGTGATATTTAATAAAACATTATTTTAAATATTAAGAACCAAAGTAAATACAATTAAGAAATGTTTTTGAATATGTACTTTGTAAATGCGATTAAATTAATTATCGGTATGAGGTGGCAGTATTATAGCACCTTTGAAAGAGGTTTTAGTAAAGTTTTCGAAAATTAATTTGGAAGGATTTCACAAAATCAACAACACTGATTTACAGTTATCAATTGACAAAAAAACTGCAATAATACTAGCAGTCTTTTTTAAATCTCGGTAGAATATGTTCAAGAAATTTATTGACAAATATAAATGTGTAATAACATTAGTTAAGCCAATTACGTATTTTTTTGTAGAAAAAGTAGGTAATATGATGGACATTTTACTTACCATGTTGATTCACACACCACTTATAAGAGCAAGACACCAAGCCAAATAAACAATATACCAAGACAAAATTACAAAAGCGACTGAACACCAAGAACTTTAAGCAATAATTTGCTGATATCAGGTAGTTTTACAGGTTTTGGAATAGGAAGTATACACTTAAATACGTATAGAAATTATCCATCATAACAATAAAACATAATATTTCCTTTATATTTGGGATATTCCAAAAGCAGATAAGTACTTAATTGTCCCTATTTTCAGAAAATTGTAGGTTTGTCTAAATATAGTGCTTTTAGAGATCAGCAAATTCCAGGAATTTAGTTTTTGGAAACTGTCCCAGTGACATTTCCACAGACTGGATTTACAGCATTGTAACAATAATTAGCATTTAATACTGAACACAAAAAAGAAGACACTATTCAATTCAGCAGTATCGGCTGTATCCAATATGTAGGAAAGTGGCCTGGACGCTATCCAAAAATTTCCAATCTCTAGCTTGCTTTTAAAACTTTCTTTAGTGCAACAAAAGTTATTAGATTTGTCCTACATTTTAAATGCGGCATATGCCGCGGGCTTCAGCTAGTACTTACAATAATTTATTAAGTACAAAGAGGTGCCTTTAAGGACGCAGACCTACCTTTGGCAATGTGTTAGCGTGTTGTCGATGAGATCAGCACCACACTTGGGACTAAAGGTCTGATTGAATAAAGAATTGGGTCTGAATTCACAAACAACAAGCTTGTATGGCTTCTAATGTCTTGTAATGATGGATAATCCGTTCCAAAATATTTTGTTGCTATTTCTTGTTGTGGAGGAAGCATAACCGTTTCAAGGTAGAAACTCATAAATAACTTAAAGAAGGTATTTTCAACCGTTGCCAAAAACTTAAATGTCCTATAAATGCTAAATTACTATCTGGATTTACTATAGGATGTGCTGGATTTCCAAGATATTCATAGAATGGATTTGGAGGATCAAGTGATGTCATTCCAATAACAGGGGCATTTAAATCATTCAGAAAATGCCATCATATTTGGCGCTAAATATTCTATCATTAGTAAATCAAAATGCTCCGTTTCATTCTTGATCAGTGCTTGTACTGGTGGATGCTGCAGCTGTTGTTCGATGATTGCATTCATTGTAGCCGCCAGTACTTCAATTATTTTTATAAAATACCGCTGGTTATGTTTGATCATTTCTGGGATATTTTTATTCCACAATTCGTAAGTAAAGTGTAAGTCGATTTCAGTCAAGTAGGTAAGGGACGGATCGTTTATTGGGTTAATACTGTTAACTGGTGACCTCGTATAGAAAGTTCTCGCCATAGCGGTTGAAATGCAATTTGGTGACTGTACGATGTTGTAGGCAAGGGCGTAGCCAGGTTTCCAGTTAGAGGGGGGCATAAATTTAATTACACAATCAACTACTATTATTATTATTGTAGTTTTTTTATTTTTTACAAATTATAAAAATTATAAGTTAAAATATTATCAGTTTCCGCAAATCTGCTGTAGATAGTAGCTCCTTTTTTTTGAAATGTAGAATGTGAATTGCAATAATGATTATAAATCAACTGCCTTGTGCTCTTTATAAATGTTTAGGGGTGGGCAACTGCCCATCCCTGCCCCTCCCTGGCTACGCCCATGGTTGTAGGTACAATGTCTAATATTCGCTCACTGTTAACCCTATGAAAAACTAATTCGAGGCACACTAAAAACAACATTGCTTTATACATATTAACTGTAGACTGTGGTGAAAGTCATTAGGTTTTTTAATTCGCTAGAGAACATTGTATGTATATTATCTTATAAACAATGCTTGACCTACTCTGACCTATAATGATTAATATTTTATAATTAGGTATTTAAGGTATCAAAATGATCTTACTTTGTAAACATTCATACCATAAAATTATTTCTGATCAATATATTGTCATTATTGGCATTGAAGTCATCATTATCAATGTCATTTAAATACTGGTTAAATATATTTTTTTCAATTTAGCACTTATCAGGTTTCCGGATCCCAACATTAATAAACAAAGCTTGATCTTGGTAGCCAAGGTTTACGCAAGTGACATGTATTGTGTTGTTGGCAATTGAATATGGCGATTTCAGTGCATTTGCGGTTTTATTAAAACTTGCAGTTTAGAGTTGGCTACTTAATCGTCGAAAGAGATAAGTACTACACTGTGTAATTTTAAATTTGAGGTGCAAATTGATTATAGCATAGAGTTTTTCAAGGATAGACTCTTATTGACTATTATAAAGACATTTTAAAATAATGATATCGGACGGTGTTTTATTTGTCATAACATGCCATTCAACTCAGTGGTAATTTTTAATACAAAAAGATTCATTGTTGTAATGAGATCCGCCTAATTGAACCATTTTAAGATAAAATATTACTAAGCTCATTTAAAGGCACGGATTATTCGATATTTGCTTTCAGTTTAAAAATCAAAGGTTGTCTAACTTTTACCAATTTTATGCGAAGAACATTATTTGTCTGTTGCAAGTTCAGTTTTAGTGGATAATGTACATAATGGCAAAGTTTCATAGAAGACGTGGTTAAAATAGATTTGCTTTCTAAACACCTCTTGTTGAGGAAACCGCTTAGCTATCTTGACATTAGTTGGCTTTCCGGGCAAGTCCTCGAGTTCAAACTTCCACAAAACCAAATACGGAAGCTCTGCAAATGTTTCCATCAGAATCTTGGTGGTGCTTTCGGGTAGGTCTTTGCTTTTGACATTAGTGCCCAAGCTTAAGTATATAAATCCTTGAGATGCGCTATCCAGCAGTTTTTACAAATCCTAAATAGCGAGTTTAATGCTTTACTACAGCCATTAGGCTGTTAATGTGTTTACCTTTGTTAATGGCTTGGACGGTTTCCTGTGCCTCCCTCCTCCAATCTGCACCACGACAGGCACCAAAGCCCTAATTTGGTGGAAAATTGGATCTGTATTTACAAATAGCATGCTGACCCTCTTTTTTATGTCTTTTAGAGCAGGATAGTGTTTTTCAAAGTGCTTGTCTACGGTTTGCTGCTCCATTGGTTACACATACCAACTACCATAGATATCTCCAACGGCTCTAAAAAACACAGCTGCTAGTCGCTCGAAAAAAGGGAGACTTTCATCAAACGGTAGCATAAGGTCGGGATATAATACTGGATGCGTTGGATTTTCTACACTTTTATAGGGATTGTCTGAGGCATCGAGAGATGTCATTCCGATAAACGGGCAGTTGAACCTTTCCGAGAACACAAGCATGGTTGGAATTAGAAATTAAACTATTAGCAAATCCAAGTGCTCTGTTTCATTCTTAATAAGGGCCTGTACTGGAGGATGCTGTAGTTGTTGATCACCGATGGCGTTAATGGTAGATACCATGACGTCGATTGATTTTAACACATTTTTTGGCTGTTTGTGATCATATTGAAAACGTTTTTGTTCCACAGTTTATACGAAAAATGTAAATCGATTTCTGTCAGGTTGGTGAAGGAAGAGTCGTTCTTGGGATCAGTTGTGAGCACTGTTAATTGGTGACCGCGCAGTGAAAGTTCTCTCCATTGTGGTTGAAAGACATTCTGGTGACTGTACGACGGTGTAGGAACAATTCCTAAGGTTCTCGCACCGTTGGACTGTTGAACCATATAGTTAAGAAGCAAAATAAACGCTGCCTTTCCCATTTTGATAATCAAGAACTACTACTGCCACGGTGGTTTGGAGAAGTTAAACCTCTATTTTAGCTTATCGGCTGCTTGATTATCGGACGATATATATTTAGATAATTTACTACAATTTGGTGAAAGATTACTTAATGTGTACTTTCAAATACTTAAGATTATTTACTATTTACAGAAATCTACAATACGGTTACATTTTTAAACCCAATGCTGATGATTTGTAGTCCATTCATCACAAGAAAAAAATTATATTCTAGGGATTTGAAATAGAGTTAGTAATTTCTTTTCTGATCGTTATACTTTAATAAGCAATAGTTAAGAGTAGAGAACTACATGTAGCTTTGAAAACAAACAACCTAACTGCTTTATTGGCCGGCCGAGAAAGGGAAGTCATTGTATGCTACTTTGACATAATAAAACATAGTTATGTGAAACCTAAACAGAGTATCTTATTTGGATATTTAACCTGACCACTCTACAGTTATAATCACGCTGCATTCTAGAAACTGGAAATAAAGGCAACTATTTTACACAAAAAAAGAACTAGGAAGTTTATAGACGAAAACTAATGAATCACACAAAATGGATCTGCCAATTAGTTTTACTGAAGCTAAAGTCACGTATTTACACCACGGTTCGGCCCAATTACTGGAAAGTATGTTACAAAAACTAACAACGAAAGAATCTAAAGTCATTCAGCAGATCTTTAACCCAATATTGAGTATTGGAAAGTGGCACAAATCGTCATGCTACAGTAGAGAAAAAGCAAAGGTTTATTTTTTAATTCCCAGAAAAGTCTTTGAGCAAATATTTCTATAATAGCTGAAGCCAATCATGGTACACAGAATAGTGAAAGTAATCATCATCCTTAAATCGTGGTATTACCAGATCTCCGGTTACGACCAGCAACATGCCTCGAAAGTTGTTAGTGGGAGAGGCGGGTCTTAAACTGACAGAGCAGGTACTCGTTCGCGATAGTCAATTTAGTAGGTACGGGAACAAATTTCTCATTATTGTGTAGGGTGCAACTAATGTGATCGTTGGCAGGTGATATAATGAGAAAATTCTACATAGGACCGCCTTTGTTACGGCGCGGCGTTGGGAGATGTACGTGCTTCATGTGCGCGATGCTGACTTGAGCTATCTTAGTTCTCTAAAAACGCATACTACATTTTGCTTTACTACAAACCAAACAGGAGGAACGCTGAAAGGGATATTACGAGTATAAGTACACAGCATAAATACAACTCTCGTGGGGCCTGCTGTGAAAGCTAGGACCAGTATCCAATACCTTAGAAACTTCCTAACGCATGAAGTTACGTTGCAATACGAACTGAAGAAGACGGTATTGATAGCCTGACGACAGTCTGTCACCGATTTCCAATAAAAATGTGCACATTCCAGACGAGAATGCTCTCAAAATTGAAAGAGACAAGAGAGGCGCAGCGATCGCTAAGTAAAAATTAATATCTCTGCTTTACGAAATCAATTTATATTTTTTTATTTATTTATTTGTCTAAGCTGCAACCAGCAGAGCACAGGCTCTAGAACTAGGTCACAGCATAATACATCAAAAATACTAAACTTAAAGTGAAACCGCAAATGCGCCTAAGATAATATAGAAGTATAAACTCATGAGCGTAATAAGTAAGGAAACAAATTTAGAATAACTAAATTTAAATTACAAATAAAAAAAATATTCAAAATTAAAAAATTAAAAATTGAAAATTAAAAATTAATAATTAAGAACTAGAAATTCAAACCAATAGATTTAGCTCCATACAGTGAGCGAGAATTTGAAGGCTTTTGCCGTTCCATAAAAAATGTCAATTTCATCAGCAATTGCATTAGCTACTTCACAATCGGTCTTTGTTTTCTTTTATTTTGGGGGAAGGATGACTTGTGTGACAATATGTATTTTATTCATTGACTTAATTGATTGAGAATTCGCTTTGTTTGTTGAGGGTTTTGCATGCTATCAATTGGGTCATTACTTTCCCTTTCTTTCGTTTGATATACTTTAGTACGTCTTCTATACATATTTGCGACGCATGAGAGAGTAAGCTATTGTGTTGTTGATTAAACTTGTAAGATATTAGTTTATATAACGCAATGACAGCACAAAACCAGTAACAACAGTTTCGAAGATGATGATGATAGAAAGAACTACATAAGAGTGCGTCCACTTGAATGTTCACTAGCAGTGATAGATATAATGTCTAATCTAAAACGGTTTAATATGGAAACATTTTAATATACAAAGAAGTCGTAATCTAATCAATTCTGTTTTATGTAATAAGTTAAATTTGACTTTTTGAATTGAATTTTAAAAAATTGTAATAGGAGATTAGTTAAGTCAATTTGGTGTTAAAGTTTGCATGATTAATATTATATTAAATAAAAATCATTAAGTCGTAAATAGTTTAATAAATAAGCAAAAAAACGTTTCGCACAATTAAATTGGCTTCATCAGTTTATGATAATAAGAGCATTATGTTGAAATGGTTAAATGGAAAATTACAAATGGTTTAATTAGTTTTTGTAGAACATAACTATAATCATTACGACTTTTTTATATTTTTATAATATTTATTTAAAATGTAAATTTAATCATTTAACTCCTTACTTTAATAGTATTATAAAAAATATAAAAAAGTCGTAATGATTATAGTTATGTTCTACAAAAACTAATTAAACCATTTGTAATTTTCCATTTAACCATTTCACATAATGCTCTATTATCATAAACTGATGAAGCCAATTTAATTGTGCGAAACGTTTTTTTGCTTATTTATTAAACTATTTACGACTTAATGATTTTTATTTAATATAATATTAATCATGCAAACTTTAACACCAAATTGACTTAACTAATCTCCTATTACAATTTTTTAAAATTCTGTTTTATCTTTGTTCTAGTCATAAAATACCTTATTACTCTACAAAATAACTTAGCTAATGTAATCAATAAGAAACAAACTATAGTAAAGACAATTAGACAAAAACCCACAACATCCAAAAGAAAATATTGATACCAGGGAATATCGAGCGCAGGACTTCTTAAGTGCTTCGCACCCTTGTGCCTTAAAACGTATTCAGTCCACCACACTGCTCGCTCTAAACCACTCATTGGCTGATCTCTTGCTAAATCTGCCAGTTGTTTAAACGTTTTGACGATACCTAAAATATTTGTTTGATATTAAGGTGTATTAATATCTATTTTAATTATTGGAACACTTACTTTGGATTAGTAATTACTTCTAACATCGTTTTTTGAAAGTATTCTTATCCATGGTTTTGTGGTCTAGAGACAAACCCAGGCCTTTGGCTACTATTCGATTGGCATTGGGCAGGTTGGTCCCCCCAGAAATGGTATAGCAACCATTGGTATGTGATCATAGACCGCTTCTTCCATTGATTGTTGTCCACATTGTGTGATGAATAGCTTGATATTGGGATGTTCTAAAAAGTATTATGTTAATCATAACTTAGCACTTATACTATACGTTGGCTTACATAAATATCATAGAATAAAAGAGAATTGAAATTGTGGTTTATATGTTAAAAAAGCACAAGTCATTTCTACTATAAACATTCTGGTAGAAAATTGTCCATTAAATAAATTGTTTACTAGTATTACATTTTTTGTGAAGCAATAAGATTATTGCATTATCATTCACGACCACAAATCACCGAGGATTTTCGGTTAGCCTGAGCTGTGGATACATCAAAAAGTGTAAAGGGTGGGTTAGAAATATGGCACCGTTAACTACAGTAATTCTTCTAATTTAAACTCTAACATAAAAGTACATTTCTAAGACAATTACATATATTAATAAGGTTTCAGATCTCCAGATTCTTATTACATCAGCTTCTTCAGAAATCCCAAATCTTCTAAATTCCACAAACACAAATATGTACATGTACTTTTGTGCAAGGCATTCATTTTAATTCAATCTCATTTAGTTTAAAAAATAACCAATCAATAATCTTATTGATTCAATTATCTTTATAAACCGAAAAATTGTAATGGCTCTTATTTTACGAGTAGTACTATGATTATTAATTATTAATCAAATTCATTCGTTAAACTTTTGTATGGTGGTTGGTATTTATTGATAGGATTAAATTGAGCAGCATCAAATGTTACAAACACTGGAAAATTAAATCAAGCCGTGATATCTTCTAGGAAGGTGCACGGTTAAGTGAGAAGGAAGAAGATTTTTGGCGGAACAGAGAGTGAGATTAGTTTTAATTAAAGTTGTGGAGATCAAGGTCAACTAGAAATAAAAGCAAAAATTGCATGTACTAAAAGATATAAGGAAATATAAATAAATATCAAGCACAACGACCTTCATTTCGTCAGCTATTTAGGCAACATATTATACAGATGATTGCTTGAAGGGTAACATAATCCTAAAGCGTCTAGTAATAACATAAGGGAATAATAAATATGATTATAGATATTAACGATACAAGTTAAAGAGTGCTACCAAGAGATAAACAGAATAAGTACTTGAAAATGCACTGCAATCTAAAATTAAAAATTAATGCAAATGGATGTATAGTTGAACTTGACGAAGATAATGAAAAAAGCAAATTACAAGAGATTGGAGACATGGACATATACATAAACAGCGACTATACGAAGAAAGAAAGATAATTATAAAAAGAAATAAGGGTAATAGCTAAAGACGAGATAGGCAAAAGATAACAGGTCTACAAACGCTACACTGAACTGTTTATAGACGAAGAAAAGTGGATATGGAATATGGAAGAGCGGAAGCTGGAATTGAGAAAGGGAAAAGAAAGAGAACTATTAAAAAAATAAAAATTAAAAAAAACCTTTATGGTAACGAAACAGGCAAAGAAAGTTGCAAAGAAAAATCAAGAAAACATAAAATATACATCGAAAGATAATTAAAATGAAAAAAAAAATAATAGGAAGATGGAACGTGAGAACTTTATACCAAACTGAAAATGCAATAAAAGTAATAAAATAAACTAAGAGATATTGAATAGAAATTCTGGGAGCTAGCGTAGCAAGGTGCAGCGGAGCAACACTGGAGAAACAGTTTTAGAAGAACACAAAAAACCAAACTGGTATAGCATTAATTATAAGTAAGAGAGCCAATGGTAGATGGGAAACCAATTGATAAAAGAACTATTACAATGGGAATGAATGCAGGAACAAGAAGGAAAATGAAAATCCTGCAATTTTATGCACCGACGAAGTAGCGGATTTTGAAGATAAAAAAAATGTTATGGCAAACTACACAGTGTGATATGAAACATACCCAATGAAGACATGGTGATCTTCCTCAGAGATATTGAATACATAATGGGAAAACAGGTAGTTGAAAAAAAGAATGACAATTGAAATCTACTTTTTGAATTACGTAGGAAGTATCAACTGAAGTAGAAGGAACGGTGTTCACCCACAAAAACTGCCAGAAAGTAACATGGATTTCCCCAGAAAGAAAGACGGAAACCCAGATAGACCACATACTCGTAGAAGTAAAAGGCTGTTGGACAAGTGCAGCAAAAGAGGGGCGGATATAGGGTCATACCATCCATAATAAATCAAGCAACGAGTCAATAGAAGTACGATACCGGCAAGACGAATGTTGACGAGGCTAGACAAAAGTGTATACATCAACTGTAAAAGCTGAGCAAGCAAGCAAGAAAGTATTAGGGATAAAGAAAAATAAGAAAGAAAGTGGATGAGCGAGGAAATTGGAAGGAGATAGAAGAAAGGGAAAAATATTTAAAAAAAAAAGTTTAATTGTGCTGAAAGAAGAAAGGAAAAATGAAATACAAATAAAATACCAAGAAATAGATAAAGACATTATAAAACACGTAAAAAGAGACAAGAGGTTATACCTACAAAATATGGTAGAACACGCCTAAAGGACAGCGTTGGTAGAAACTAACAAAACACTCTACGAAAAAATCAGAAAAATGGGTGACAATAAAAGAGCAAATCCTCAATCGTCAATCAATACACAGGGTGTCCCGTAATTGCTACTAAAGCTTCAAGTAGCGATATTCTTCATACAATTCTGAGTCGAAAATCTTAATACGAAAATGTTGGATTGGTCTTCGTGACCCCTCACGAGCGGTAGATAAAAACAATTGTTTTTTCAGGTAAAGTACCCCTTCTGTTTTAAATACGACAAAATATCATCAGGAAGAGTTGTTTAAAACGTAAAATTATGGTCTCGTGCAAAATTTCAAAAATATCGGCTTACATTTATGAAACCATTTTACACAAAAGTACTTCATCTAATGCACAAGGTTTCATAAAAGTACGTCGATATTTATGAAATTTTGTATGGGACCATAATTTTACATTTTGAACAACTAAGATATGGAAATTTTAAGGCCATTTTTCTCGATTTTTTTCAAATGGAACATCTAAAAAATTTTATACCGTTCGAAACGGGATAAAAAGTACTAGCGAAATCAATAGTAAAAATATAAGTTGTTATTTAAAAAAAGTCGATGACGTCATATCATGGACAACAAAGTACATAAGAAACTGAAAATCAGCTGAAAATATTCCTTATGGTCAAAATCGTTACACCCCTTCGAGATTTTTTCATAAAAATGAATATCCAACAAAGTTAATGAATTTATCCCTTAATTTATTTCCACACTTTAGAATTTTTTTCTGTAATTCTGTTGTTGTTATTTTCGTATGCGATCTTTTGTCGCATGCGATCATTTGTCGCATGCGATCATTTGTCGTGCGCCATTTTGACCTCGCTCTTTTGTCGCGCGTCCTTTCGACTGCGATCTTTCGACGTGATACCTAAAATATGGCACACACAAACAATATCAGGACGTGCACATAAATTAAGATGTTTAATTCAATGGTCAAGCCGGTACTCCTAAACGTATTAAATATATGGACCATAACGGAGCCCACTAGAAGAAAATTATAGATATTTGAAGATAGATATTTAAGAACCATACTAGAGATCTATTGGCCCAGGAGTATCACCAACGAGGAATTAAGGAAATAAACAGAAGAAGAAGAAATAGAAATTTAAAGAAAGAAATAGAGGTGGCTAGGACATACCCTAAGAAAACAAAAAGCATAAATGATAATGGGGCACTACAATGGAACACGCAAGAAGAAAAGAAGAGTTAAAGAAGGGAAGTGGTAGTACAGGAAACAAATATGTCTATTAGAAGAATGGGCGAGAGCCCAGGACAGGCAACAGTGGAAACAGTTCACAAACACCCTATGCCCCGAAAGCGAACAATTGGACTTATTATTATTATATTAATCTTGATCGTTGATATTGTACTAACCAGAGTGCAGTCAGATTGAAGAAATTATCGAGTAGTCCAGTCAAATGGTAGAAAATAGGGTAAAGTTTTGGTGGAGCTTTGATATTTGGTTTCTATATATTTTTTGGGTCTCTGTACACGAATATCAGGTGTAAAAATAGATTTTTTTTAGTTTTTCTACAATTACTCGAAAGCTATAAATTCTTCGTAAATGTTAAACCTATATGAAATGAAAGAACATAAAATTTCCTACATTTTATGCACTTGAGGTTTTTTTTCCGACCAATCGTTCAGCCGCGAGAGAGCCTCGAGAGCGGCGCGAAGTCAAATGGTAGAAATTGGGGAAAGTTTTGGTGGAGTTTTGATATTTGGTTTCTGTATGTTTTTTGGGTCGCTCTACATAAATATGAGATTTTCCAACAAGAATTTTGACCGGAAACACGTTTTTTAAGCAAAAACGTTGTAAAAAACGGTTTTTTAAAAGTTTTTCTAAAATTACTGGAAAAATTCCCAATTTCATAAATGTTGAACTTATATGAAATGAAAGAAGATTAAATTTCTTACAATTTATATACTTGAGGTTTTTTTCTCCGACCAATCGTTCAGCCGCGAGAGCGCCGCGAAGTTAGGTGTTAAAAGCAAAACACGGGAATTATCTAAGTTTATTTCAAAGTAACTCGAAAACTATCCAATTTTCGTAAATCAAAAATGGTATATGAACTGAATCTTTATAAATGAAATATTGGCAAACCTGATATTCGCGTACAGCGACCCAAAAAACATATAGGAACCAAATATCGAAACTTCAAAACTTTCCCCTATTTTCTACCATTTAACTGGACTATAATTTCGCGACGCTCTCGCGGCTGAACGATTGATCGGAAAAAAACCTCAAGTACATAAAATGCAGGAAATGTTATTTTCTTTCATTTTATATAGGTTTAACATTTACAAAAAATGGATAGTTTTGGCATAATTTTAGAAAATCTTTAAAAAATCTGTTTTTTTATACCGTTTTTGTTTAAAAAAACGCGTTTCAGGTTAAAATTTTTGTTGGCAAACCTGATATTTGTATACAGCAACCCAAAAAACATATACGAACCAAATATTTTTTTTCTTTGCTATAGATCTTTCAAGGTTCTGTGGAAGAACAGGCGTCTTACGAGTGAACTGCGCCTTGAGATTTCTTGCTTATTAACCTGTTTTTTTTCTTTACTATAGGTTTTATTTTTTAAATATGCGTACTCTGTTCATTGGCAAGAAATAAAGACTATTATTATTATTATATCAAAACTCTACCAAAACTTTCCTCTATTCGTCTTTTTTGAGCACCATTTGACTGGACTATAGTGCTTCTTTGTGGTTATATGTATCTAGTTCATATTTTATTTAAAAAATAGGTATAATACGCCCAGCCTAGTCATTTGAGGAAATATAATCACATTTAGGTATATTAAGTTAATTTAGAAAATATCTAATAAATACATCTTAGGTCGTCACCTGCCAAATCGACACACTTGTCTCATTAATGTTTTGTCTCCATAACCCCTTATAGAAGTCAGCACTTCGACTCTCTAACCATGAAATCACCTCACCTTTTAAGTTGCCAACGACCCTGATATGCGTTCCACGAAGGCGAGCTATAGAAGCACTCCCTTCCGCAGACGGCGTTTGACCTTTCTTTGGTCCCTCCATTCGGTCTGAAGTTTACAGTAATATATGGTTGATGGTACGACAGTTCTGAAGAAAATCGATAGGCAAGAAGTCGAGTCACGAGAATCCCAGAAACCGAGAGCATCATGTTGCCTACCGACGGTTTCGTTCTAAACTTCAGCCACTCCATGCTGGTTTGTTTGAATACAGGGTTATAGTGATGGGCGCAACTTTGGTCCATAGTAACGATTGGCTACATACTGAGCCGGATGGGGTAGGTTCTCCAAAAGCGAGGCACGGAAGCTAAAATTAGCATCTAAGGAGTTCTATCGTTCAATTGGTGTCGTAAACGTCACAAGCACAAAACAAAACACCAGTGCTTCTTCTCAAGATAATCGCGAATAAAAGGTTGTTCAACGCATTTGCAAAGCAAGAAGCTGAATGCAACGAAATCGTCGAACTTAACAGCCACCATCAAGGACCTAAAAAAACCTAAGCTAACTTTGCAGACAAGTATAAGCAATGCAGCGGCAGATAGATTTCCAGTTTTTCTCAACAATATGCAAGAAAGCATCACCGTAATTCGTAAGTAACGGACTTTGGAATGAAGTCCAGTATTCACACAAAACAGATAGGCCACACGGAGAATTCCAAAGTACATGGTGGTGCATAATCCTGTAGAGCCGGCGACCATGCGGAAGTCACAGAGAATTCTGGTTCCGAACTCTGTGGGAAAGCTGTTCAAAACGCTTAAGTTGTGCTTTTCTCCAAGTGGAGATGTGCAATCGCACCGTGGAAAGATAAATACATAAAACCAGTTCGGAAACAAAGAAATCGCCAGCTTAGTTTGATCAGACACTCCACGTGCTTCACGTGGTGGCAACAGACTGTAAAAGGATGAATGCCAAGCGGAGTAAAGAGAAGCCTAAAATAATCTCCAAATCGTCAAACGAAGTGCAAGACGAAACCTAGGTTGGAGTTGGAAGTCGGTCACATGTAAGTTTTGCTTCTGAAATATTATCTAATACTGGCATAACCAAATGAATTTTGACAACTGCAAACAACACATTAATGCTGATGAAAACGATTCAAGGTGTCCGAGGATTCCGATCCACATATCGTAAACATCTGAAAAATTTAACCTAGCAGTACCAGAAACTCAAGACAGTTCCTAAATATTAAAATGATTTTAAATCAGCTTACAATTTACACATAATACGATTCCATCAAAACAGCATCTGCATCGCCATGCGATAAAAGCTCACGATATCACGATAAATGTTAACTCGAAATTTATACCTATCATCATTAATTTCTCCACTTTGGCCACGATTGTACCATTGCAGGCTCTTTACTTCTTGCATTGTTTTCGTGGCCTTTCTGTCTAAACTCATTTGCTTATCGACGGATGGTCGATTCTAATGGGGAAGCATCCTGCTAAACTTTCTTCAATCATTTAAATATTTCAGTATACGAATTTAATCACTGTTCGATGTTCAATTTTCTCCATTTCGGGAAACTATCACAAGCTACTCTACTAATTCGACTTTAAATTCTAAGGTACATATTATACGAATCCTTTTCTTTCGCACTGTCATAGAGCATTTAGATGCTATGCAAAGCCTTCAACGACGCTTTATGTTTGTTAAACAAAATTAAAGATGTAAAAAAATTAGACCGTCCCGTCCGTCCTCTAGATTAATGAAGGCATTTGTTTTCATAGCGTTTCAGTTAATGTAGAAATGAAATGATACTAGTCATCGGTTGAAATGCATCTGAAAAATAATAAGACTAATACGTTTCTCTTCCTTTGCCAAAACTGCATGTACCTTAAATTAGAATAATTATAATTCTATGTGGAGTTGGAAATTTATTTGATTATTTTTGCAAATAAAAAATTGAGTTTTTTGTCATCCCTTTTTGTAAATAGTGCGTCCCTCTTGAACACTGACTAACGATTGTAAACTTTTAAGTACCTACTGTTTTATCGGTTATGAATTTTGTAAGTAAGCATTCAATTACAGTTATATCAAGTGAAATGACTTGTAGAAATCCCGTCGTTACAACCTTGTACTTGTGAGATATTACGCTAAGCTGTCTCGTAGACAACAGCTACTTAAGTCTATTATTATTACAAACACGATATGGAATATAATGCGCGTTTAAAAAAAACTCATTTGCAGCATGCAATGATCAAATTGAAGTTTACCATAACTTGATACATAAGCATTGAAGCAAATGAACTACCATAAGTCAGAGAGAACTAAATTACATCTTTGCCTTGAACTATTTTCCTAAAAATAGACAAAACACTTAATTAAAACAATTTGTATTGATTGTTGATTAATACACTCGTTGTTGTGTAAATGCCATATTATTTTATTTTCTGCGTGATACAAGTCAACTTAATGCAGTGTAAACGTTTGCCTGTCACAGTAACAAATGTTTTCATAAACAAAATGCAATCTGATATTCACCTATAGACTTAAGTTAAGACATGACTAGATTTTTATCTTTCTTTCCAAGGCCTGCTTTAAATTAGTTTTTTGTTGGAACACACGATATAATGTTCTGGAGAATACCTTAATCAAATTAGAGAAATAATTGGTTTCTATTTACCACATCGAAGGAGATTCATATCTTAGAATTGTTTTCTAGATTGATACTGTACTGTCTCTTACTTCATTGTTTGGTTAAAAATTCTAACTCTACTTTTAATTAATTGTACACATATAGCGCGGAGGAATAATCTGGTCCATTTAAGATGAAAGTAGATAAAAATGGTTGAAATTCTATTATTTAGTTTTGAGTTCTTACCCCTTTTTCTATTATTGTTCTAATATTATTCTTTAATAATATTTAGTTATTTTTATCAGTCATTACATCTTAGATAATGACAAAGAGTGCACGTGGACTATGCTGACCTATTTTGGATGATAACATGCAACTACGGTTAAATTTAATTTGAATTTAGTATATGTCAATGTTATGCCATTGATTATTGAAGAATAAATAGCTTTTATATACTGATGTTAACTATTGCATGTCAATAGGGCGATAGCGTATAATTATTTCGTTAATGTTTTCTAGTGACCGGTTTGATTTTGATTTCATTTTGACTTTTAGCGTTGTTTCTTTCTTTCTCTTCAAGACATGAAATGTGAAATAACGCAATACTAAATATGTGCAAAAATTATATGGCACTTACTAAATATATCTCGTTGAGGATACCATTTGGAAATTAAGACATTCTTCGGTTTCATGGAGAGATCTTCAGCTTCAAGTTCAAACTTCCACAGTACCTGATAAGGTAGTTCAGCAAACACTTCGAGAATCATATTTTGGACGGATTTGGATAGGTCTTTACTCTTAACGTTGCTGCCTAAGCTGAAATATATAAACCCTTGCGAGGCATCGTCGAGAAGTTTTTTTAAATCCTAAAAAATGGAGAAACTTATTTGAATATACTTACAAATATTTATTAAGTGGAAATAGGTGCCTTTAAGGACGCAGACTTACCTTTGGCAACGGTTTAGCCTGTTGTCGATGAGATCCTCCCCCAATTAGTACCACACTTGGGACTAAAGGTCTGATTGAGTAAAGAATTGGGTCTGAATTTACAAACAACAAGCTTGTATTTCTTCGAATGTCGTGTAACGGTGGATAATCCTTTCCAAAATATTTTGTTGCTATTTCTTGTTGTGGAGGAAGCATAACCGTTTCGAGGTAAAAACTCATAAATAATTTAAAGACAGTACTTATCAACCGTTGCCAAAAACTTAACTGCCCTATAAATGGTAAATGACTATCTGGATTTACTATAGGATGTGCTGGATTTCCAAGATATTCATAGAATGGATTTGGAGGATCAAATGATGTCATTCCAATAAACGGGCATTTAAATCTTTCAGAAAATGCCATCATAATTGGCGCTAAATATTCTACCATTAGCAAATCGAAATGCTCCGTTTCATTCCTGATCAGTGCTTGTACTGGTGGATGCTGCAGGTGTTGTTCGTTGATTGCATTGACTGTAGCCGACAGTACTTCAAATGTTTTTATAAAGTTCCCCTGGTTATGTTTGATCATTTCTGCGATATTTTTGTTCCACAATTCGTAAGTAAAGTGTAAGTCGATTTCAGTCAAGTTGGTAAGGGAGGGGTCGTTTATTGGGTCTGTTGTTAATACTGTTAACTGGTGACCTCGTAGGGAAAGTTCTCGCCATAGCGGTCGAAATGCAATTTGGTGACTGTACGATGTTGTAGGTACAATGCCTAATATTCGCGCACCGTTAGTCGTCTGACAAACTAATTGGAGGCACAATAAACACAACACTGCTCTATACATGTTAACCGTAGACTGTGGTAAAAATCATAAAGTTGTATATATATTATCTTATCAACAATGCTTGACCTACTCTGACCTAAGATGATTAATATTTTATTATAAGGTATTTAAGGTAGCAAAATTATCTTACTTGGTAGACATTCATAGCATAATTTTTTTTTCTAAACATTACAATAAAAACAAGTAACTTCCGTTTGAAAAAAAAATAACTTGAAATGAAATGAAATGCGTTGAACGAAAATCTAACTATTTTTAGTGTCTACGTCAAACAATAAGCACTTGAGATAACTGATGCTAGTCTAATCTACAGAGACATCTAAAGGTGAAACATTATGTGCTGTTGCTGAGAAATAAATACAATTTGTTCTGGATGCAATTGCTAATATTGGTGCACTGTTTGTTCTTTGAAAAATTAAGTGAACACGTAAAAAGTACACTACTAATGTGTTACTTAATTATATCGTGTGTTCCAAAAAAAAACTCATTTAAGGTAGGCCTTGGAAAGAAAGATAGAAAATCTAGTTATGTCCTAACTTAAGTCTGTAGGTGAATGTCAGATTGAATTTTGTTTGTGAAAACATCTGTTCCTGTGACAGGCAAAAGTTTATACTGCATTAAGTTTACTTGTATCAAGCTAAAAGGAAAATAAGGTGGCATGTATACAACAACAACGAGTGTAATAATCATAACGATCAATAAAAATTGTTTTTATTTAGTGTTTTGCATATTTTTAGAAAAATAGTTCAAGATCAAGATGTAATTTAATTCTCTCTGACTTATAGTAGTTCGTTTACTTCAATGGGCATCTATCAAGTTAGACAAACTTCAATTTGATCATGGCATGCTGCGAATGAGTTTTTTTTTAAACACGATATAATATCTGTAGACGATAATGCTTGAGAAAAATGTAACCCTGGAACTACTTTATCTTATCAGTACTGCTTTACGTGTTATTTGAATTGTCTACGTTACTTGCATAAAGTATTATTATTGTAGTGTCTGGTTCTTACCTTTTTGATTTGTAAGCATGACATTAGTCACGAGTTATAAACAGCGCTCTGAATTAACAGAAATCAAATTGATACAAGTTCGATTTTCAGATTAAATTGAAGATTATGAAACCAATCGAACAAAAGTCGATAACGTACAATTTCCAATAATTGTCCACCATTACTATATGGCAAACCACTAATAGCAATAGGGGACAGATATCAATATATCTTTTACAAAGAAATTCAGCAATTTTATTATGAACACTTAAAAATGCCTTTATCTAACTAGTCTGCTGTCTTTGGATGTCATGAAGAATGCAATCCTGAAGTTGTGTAAAGATATATTTGCTATTGAGAAAATAAGCAACATCCTGTGGTAGATAAGCACTGGAAGATAATTGTGGTGCGATAATTTAGATGTAGCTACCGAAGAAGCATCTCATGCACTGCTAAATAGAAATTAAAGAAGCCAATTATTGCATTGTTGAACTACAAAGAATGTTGAAGTGTGCTTTTTGTGTCTTAGCTTTCACAACTGCACGACTTAATGTTGTTATTTCACTTTATTCATCATTGCACTAGAAATTCCAAACGATAGTTCACTACGAAAAGCATTCTTACATAAGTAATACTTACTCGCCAATGTTTAATTAATAAAATTCCTTTTTTTATAAAAATCTTCTGCAATGCACATTTATTTTAAAGCCAACAATAACCAAATAATAAAATAATGCAATTGAAAACAGTCTTCTATTATGCCAACATAAAAGAAAGAGATTGATAATATGATAATACCAAGCAAAGAAGCATTCATCGACATCAGCACGAATGTGATAAGATTCAAACGAAGTGTAAAAAACGGTAATATGTGCGAACCGATTATCGAAAGCTTGTAAAAGTAAAAAAAAAGATGCACGTGATACTATGTAGAAGATTTAGCAGAAGGAACGTATATTACTACTATAAATATAAAAGAAGGGAAGCAACTAGAACTGTCAAGAATAGTCATCTTACCTATGTATCATTAAGTAATATTTTAAAAACTGGGTATACCACCTTGCAGAAAAAGAAGAAATGTGTTTTCAAAAAGTGCGTTACGTGTAAAATTACTCACATAAAACGAATTCTACTCAATTAATTAGGTTTACTGGAATTACTTAAAAATAAATAAATTACTTATTAAAAATAATAAAATTAATTTCTAAATAGATATTCTACTTTAAATTATCTTATTGATACTTAGTAATTAATAGATAGTGGATACTTAGGTTGCAAAAAACTTAAAATAGGTGCTTATTTTAGGTTAAAAAAATCCATATTTAGGTCGCAAAATGGTCAAAATAGGTCCCCATTTTAGGATAAAAAATTAATATATTTTTTAAATAATTTAGAATCGAGTAAAGTCAGGTTCTTACATTGATTTATGTTATAAAAATAAAAAACAATGTACAACATAAACAAACACCAACGTATAATTTAAAAAAAAACAAGTTATTTATTTTATAATTTAAAATAAAATAACAAATATAATAAACCTCTAACTGCATACAATTTTAATATTTAAAACACATTGGAAAATAATATTCACAGGATTTTAAACATTTTACAAATACTGAATTATGTAAATTAAAAGACGTTGGCATTGTGGCTTCATGTTGTGCAATGAGTTTTTTTTTCGTAGACAAACTATAAAATAAAAGGACCATTATGTGGGGGTATATATTAACTTACAGCTTTATTGCAACATTTGCAAAATATTTTATTGTTTAATGCATTAACTTCGTAAACAGTGGGATTTGACTAACAAGCCACCCAATCGTGCATTTTCTCTTTGGTCGAGTTTTTTTATTTCGGTATTGTAGTTCTATACAGTATCCCTTTTCAACTTACTTTCAATTTAATACTACACTTTTATACTTAAATATTGGCGGCTCAATTTTAAACATTTAAGGTTATGCTAACGTAAAGGAAAAAAGTGAAACTGTCAACGATGCTGTTTCTGTCAACTAACAACACCTACGCCAGTGACGAGCATGCCAGTGACCTACTCCTATGCGCTACCAGTGGCACTACACAATTTTACTCACACGTTGAAAACACAGTATGAAAATATAAACAACAGTTTAATGTGTTGCAGCTGTATAAGGGAAATATTACTGTAAATGCAAGAAAAAATACTACTCTATATTTAAAAAAATGAAATAACTTATTTTAGGCAAGTTAAAACAATAAATAGGTGCAAAAAGCAAAAAATATGCAGCAAATAGGGTGTTATGTCTTATAATCTCTAAAATAGGTAAATATTTTAGGTGATATCAAATAGGGGTCAAAATGCATAGTTTTTATTGAAATAAATTTATTTGTATCTAAAAGTGATGTGCCTAAAAAAGCCTAAAAACCTAAAATTCCCTCTCTAGTCATTAATATGTACATTAAAAATTGCTATATACAATAATTACTCTTGCTTGCATGTATTGTTTGCCTCATATAGTTAAGATATTCCTTGAATTTAGATATCACTTAAATTCCTTATCTACTTCCTTTTTTTTTGTTTGTCGTTGTTGTATAGTTCTGGTTGGGGATAACTCCATACCTCTACAAAAGTAAGCAGCAACCGGTAGCACCATAATATTAATTTGGAGCACTTACTTATTAGACAGGGAGAAAATTTCGACCCGTTCTATTTTCGCACTGTGGTTCAACACTTTTGCAGGTACCAAGTTAGATCGTTCTTTTTAGCGTGCTATCCACCTGATTCGAGTCGAACCATGGCCTTCTCTCTTTCGAATCAATTAATAATATTTTTAAGATTCTAGATAATTTTATGTAAATCTATATTCTTACCTGTGATTTAGTACCAAAATTATAAACCAGTTGCTGCTTGAGTCAGATTGCTTTAAATTAAGTCTCAAAATTCATTGTTTCCATTTCAGTTAGACAAAAGTGATACAGGTTGAATCTTGTAAATGTATCATTTTTGTATGAATATAATTCGGGAATTTAGTTATCAATTAAAGTTGTACTTATTGTTCAGATTGCTTTACATAACGCAAGCTGATATATGTCGACAGTAAGCGCTTACACCCACGTAAATCAAGACTTAAAGTTACAATTTAATTAATACAGTAAATTAGGCATGCACGATTACTTTGACATTTCTGAACGGGACAACATTGATACGTTCAAACAATTTACATACAGATTTATTCATAAGGTATAAATAACATTTATTGTATTTTATTACCCGAAACATTAGCTTAAATATATATTGAAGTAAAATATCTGACTTAATTAGTTATAAGTCTCACGTTAAGTTGACAAGAATATAACGCTTTAAAAAAATATTTTTAAATTTGTAATCGTGTAAAATCGGCTGCACCACTCGAAATCCCACAAGAAACTATTTGAATAGTTTAAAATAACTGTACTCTTGTAATAATAAAAAGTCGCATTTATAAGACACGTGGCTTTACTCCCACGTATTTCAGAAACATGTGACATTAAGTAAGACTATACACTAAAGGTCGGCGTCGCTTTAAAACTTGATACAAGCACAAAATTATTTACAATGATTGAAATTTAAAATAAGCAAGACAATAACGTAAATACACAATAATTTTGTCTCACTTTGAAACGCCTCTGCTTTCTCTTAGGATGACGACGCCGCTGGCTACCACCTTGGACAGTAGCTTTTATGTTAGCACTTTATTTTGTGTTGTAATACTCGGATAATCTTTGGCAATTATTTCCTTTAGTTACCCTAGCAGAGCCTAGTTTCACTTGTATTAATTTATCCACTTTAGCACTGTAGTATTGAAAACGCCGCTAAGCAAAATAAGACACATACGGTTTTACGACTCTCTATTGTTTTAAAATAATACAACATAAACCACGTTATGTTTACAATGAAAAAAGCGATTAATCGCACCCAAGCTAGATACAAATATGAGAAATATTTTGCTACGAAATCCTCTGCTTTTATGCTAAATTGGTCCGTTCCATGGTAATAAACGATAACAATAAATTAAAGCTGGCGAATTTCTATGACGTCACAAACCTTACCGAGAAGTATTTAGAAATATATATACCTACATTATTAAATCAATCCTTACGCACCTTAAAACTAAGGTTATTTCTAAAATGTGGACAGTTAAATCTGTAACACAAAGAAGGAAATGATTTTTTCGAGCACCAGTTGGGTCTCGGGTAGCTTTATGTGTGGGCCACGGTTTGCGAACACATCTAAAGAAAGTAGTCCAAAATAAACGTCTACTAATGTCAATGTAATGCAATAAAATACTAATTTTAGATAATTTAGAATAAAATATATATGTACAATTGGTAATTTATAATGGGTCGCTGACTGGACTGAACGCCTAGTCCTGCTGCAACCTACACGGCACTTGCTGCTCGTGGAGATCCGATGGCGCGTAGGTGGCGGTGCGTGTCTGACCTGCCGCTTCGAAGGTTCCAAGATGGCTAGTGGTATTCCTGTAAACAAACGAAAATTTACTGGTGTCGAAAATTGTATTTTATTGGAGCAATTGAGTATCGTTGTGTGACAGGTGTACTCCAGGGTTTATGAGTTTTCGAAGGTTAGTGAGCCTATAATTTTGAATTGTACCCGGCGTCCGTTTAATCCGTATTGACAGTGAATTCGGTATACTGTGGGTAGCGGTCGGTGCGAAGTAGCGTTCGGCGCCACGAGTTTTAGTATACAGGGTGATCGGGAGAAGCTACGAACGGAGGTAGACACTTTACCTGAACCAGCGCCAGTATCTAATCAGGGTGCTGGGTGAATACGCTTGTCACTTGAACCGGTGCCGAAGCTTTCACCAACTATGGACAGGACGTTTTGCGGTCGTAGTTTGAACTTGTCACAAACCAGCGCCGAAGTTCAATCAGGGTTCTAGGTACTGGTGATTTTGCACGTCGCTTGAACCGGCGTCTTGTGCATAATCCGTAGTAGGTTCTCGGGCTTAAGAGAGGTTATGGGTCAGGTGAGGCGGACTTCAAGAGATGTCTCTTCTGACCGGAGCGCGTGTTCTTATACGCATTTGGGGCGTTATCGTGTATCCATGCTGGGAGATTTGAACAGCGGGGAAACTGGCCCTGAAAACGCACCATTTCACTCAAATTGTGCAAAATATCTGGCTAAAATGTACCAAGATGGTGCCATGCAAATTTGTAATAATTAAAATTATTTATATGCCAAACATTTGTCTTGGAACTATCGTTACAGATCTATGTTGTGTGTTGTATGCTAATACCAGGTGAATCGGCGACAACCCATGAACAACCTAATTGTTGCAGGTTATTCACAAGAACTTGAATTTTCAGTGAATTTGGGGCTTGCATTCCTTGCAAATATTTCCCTGGTAGCCGCATACCTCCAGTCAATGCTATCGGATTTATACATTTAGAATTTCTTTCAACTCTCGGAAAGTGACAGGTATCATTGCTTTTCCACTTATTAACATCATCGATGCCTTGATCAAAAACTCCATTCTAATGTGGCTTGTAGTCTCATTTGTTTCTTTTATTAAACGTCCTATTCTGCTAAAGTCTATATCTGCCCTTGCACATTATTGTAAGTACAGACACACACACACACACACCCACATTGTATTTTTCACAATGAACACTGTTGCACACTTCGCTTTGTGGTTTATTGTTGCGGAAATGTCTTACATGTATTATTCTTCGATAAATCATGGTTTTGCCCCATTATTTGGCAGATGTTTAGTGTTTTATGATTGCTTCAACATGAACAACCTTTCGATTAGTCGAAATACCTACATGAACCTGCTTTTCTGCAAATGTACACGATTATCAAACATCCAACGACCGTTACTGGAGTGGGATACAATAATTGAGCTTTTAATGCAAACTGGGCTGTTAATCAGCGAGCGAATATACTTTCTTTTTTGTAGTAAGCATTGAAATGAACTTTTATATTGAATTGTAATGTTGGGGTATGTAAATTTTTTACACGAATAATAAAATCAATAATGTAGCATGCGTTGTCTACTATCCATGACAATATGTATCAATATTATTGTACATACATCTTATTTACTTGTTTCTTAGTCTTCAGCGTTAGTGGGAAGTTCGGTTTTCAAGCTGTCAATCAGTTTGAGTTTGATGCGCCAGTCAGGTAATATTTATTTTTGTTATTATTATTTTTTTCTTCATTACTCTACTCAACCATTTTTCAACAATGTTTTCTCTTTATAGCTGGTGATACTTAACGTTGAGAAACAAGCGTTGCATGATTGCTTTAAAAATGCATAAATTCAGACTGTAAGGTTTTTCTCTCGAGATCGTTTATTTCCAAACAAAACAACTTACTATTTGAATGTATACCCTGAAGTCAATGTTTTGGTGTCCCATATGTTATTAGAAGTTATCAATGCTGACTATACGTGGCAGTTAATCAGTGATATAAATGTAATTGAATCAGCTGCACTCTTGCACTCTTGGTATATCGTTTTTTAAGGTCTAACTAATTTTTATAAAATTTGTTACTTCTAAATATACTGCTCAACAAATGAACTGGACCATTTGCATACAAGGCGTAATTTTTATATCTGAACATACAAATTACCTGCATGTAAAACTCGCTCAAAAGTAAAAAAGACATATCAAATACATTGGTAGTTATGCAACCAATCTTCCCTATTTTAATACCACATTTAAAACAATTGAATTACTTCTTAAACTAAATTAAATAACCTCAATCAAAGAATTTGCATTGTTTGTTAGATAAGTTTATTTAATAATAATGTACACAAAGGAGGGAAAATTAGAGATTTTACATTAGTATTTTGACAAAAATAGCTTGAGAAAGGTGAGGGACTTATTTGCTGCCAAATATCCCGAAAGACCAATTCTATCGATCGGAACAATTCATAATATTATTGAAAAATTTAAGGTAAATGGTTGTGCTGCAACTGAGCACAGCAAAAGAAATAAATCGTGCCATGTTTTAACTGAAGAGATGAAGTTAAGTATTTTGGCGTACGTAGAAGGAAACCCAATCACATCTCTTCGTAGTTTAGCTAACGAATTCGAAATCTCAACTGCGTCCGTGCATAAGACCTTAATTTAAATACAAACCCTACACATTTTCTAATCATTAGCAACTTTTTGAAGAAGAACTGATTTTTGTGAAACACTATTTAATTTATTAAATGAAAATGAGAAAACTACGTAGAATCGTTTTTACAGACGAAGCTTTTTTGTATATAAATGGCTTTGTAAATTCTTAAAATTATCGGTTTGTATCCATTCCATTACCCATTTAAGCTATCCTACTTACTAACCTTATTTTCTTTTATTCCTGTTGTTACAGGTCATGCACAAATGCCCATGTACAAAACTTAACCCACACACAGTATAATGCAAAGGTTAATGTATGGGCAGGAATTGTCGACAGTATCCTTGTAGGTCCTTTTTTCATTGAGGGTAATCTCAATAAAACAAAATTTTTAGAATTTTTTTGATAACGTATTATACCACAAATCCAAAGACTAAATATTAATGATATATTTTATCGGACTTTTTCCAATGTCTAGGGCAGGGGTGGCGAACCTTTATTCATCTACGTGCCATTTTTTCTAAAAATATATTTAATGAGGCCATGAAGTGCCACCAAACAATCTTATTAATAATTAATGAGGAAAAAAAACGTTATGTTTATTTAAATGAAAGAAAAAAATCGTGCAACTTCTGCTGTTGCAAATTAGATGCTAAATAACTTATAGTAGCTTCATACTTTGTTACTTTTAGCAGAATGCAAGCTGACAAACGGCTTCTAAGCGAGTCTAATGTTATTCATATGTGAAAATAATAACTCAGAGGCATAGGTAGATGAAAATATTGTTAAGATAGCAAAAGCCTGCTTCTTCAGACAGCTAAATGTGTTTGGAATTGAATTCTAAGTTTCCATAATTTTGATATTGGCATTTTTACTCATATTACCTGATACAGATAGTCTTTCTATTTTATTTAATTTCAACTCTTTCTTTGTTTCGATACATTTTTGAATCCATATTAAACTAGACTGGAAATCAATCAGCTGCATTTCAATTTCTTTAATCTCCAACCAATTAAATTTGGCCAAGTTCAGTTTATCAAGTGAAGTCACATCAGGATATATAATAAACTTCAGTGTTTTCGATAATTCTTTCAACTGAGAAAATTTCGATAAAAATTCTTTGATTGAATAATTAATTACCGAACTAAACTCTTCAGTGACTTTTGCTTGATCTGGTTTTTCGTGTAAATCCAAATCTCTGGTGGTTTTTTTTCAAGTTTGGGAAATACTTGTAGCTTTTGGTAACAATATCGTTACTAAAACTGGTAGTTTAGCCTCGAAAGCACGAATGAGATCTATCATAACAATAATTGTTTTATTTCTTAAAGCTTCATGTTCAATTCATTGATAAATATAAATTTTTCAATTAGTAGGTATCTAAATTCCTTAATTCATGTCGTGCCCAAATTATTTTGTCGCGTGCATCAATGGCACGCGTGCCATTGGTTAGCCACCCCTGGTCTAGGGTGTATATCATACGACGTTTCGGGAGTTTTTAATCTATTCCCGTCTTCAGGTGTTCCAGGTTAGTCCTGAGAAGGACCGTGCTGGTGGCCTAGTGGTAAGAGTGTCAGACTAGTAATCACAGCGATCAGCTGCCCCGGGTTCAAACCCCAGGAAAGGCATGAGTTTACGTATAAAGACGTACAATATCAGTTCTTCTCAGAACTAACCAGGAACACCTGAAGACGGAAGTAGATCAAAAACGTCGAAACCTCGTGTGATATACACCATAGACAGTGGAAAAAGTCCGATAAAACATATCATAATAGACCACTGCCAAACAATGACATTCAGAGAACAAGTAAATACTAATAATGCGATTTTTCAAATGGGTGGAGCACCAACCCATTCTACCAGATGTGTTGCACGATTCCTTGACGCAACATTTCTAGGTCGCTGGATTGCGAGATATGGTGTAATACGTTGGCCACCCCGGTCAGCTAATTTATTCCCAAATGACTTTTTTCTATGGGGTTATATAAAATCTAAAATTTATACTAACATTCTTATACACAATGTGGAAGAATTAAAACAGAGAATACTTACAGCCTGTAATGAAATAAATCCCATTTTTTAAGAAATACTGCAGAGGCCTTTAGAGATCGTGTGGCTTATTGTTTATTTAGAACAAAGAGGAGGGCATTTTGAACATCTCCTGTAAATTGCATTTGTCCAGGTTCACGATTGTTATTCATATTTATTAATAGTTTGTTGTATTTTTAAAATCAAGTTTTTTCCTATTGGGATGTACGAAATAAAGTATTATTAATAACACTTATACATTTTCATTAATAAGTTACCTAATTTTTATTAATGTGGAATACACAACAACTTCACCCAACTGCACAATTCACAATAAATAACCAAAACTGTATAACTAGCAAATAACATTCTTTTCTAACCCTGCTTTAAGATGAAGGTCACTTCTGTACTTTGCAGAACATACAAAGCTATGATTTACGCAATTGAGTTTTCGGTAGTAGCGTTTAGATTATGCTGTCGTGTAAGATTGGTTGCATAACTTGTCAATGTGTTTGATATGTCATTATTACTTTTGAACTTTTACAAATTTTGATAGCCCACTGCATATTAAGTAACGTTCCGAGGAGACTCAAAAAACTATTAATTTCCTTTGTTTGTTCTTCCTCTCATTTTTGTTAAATATAGTTAAATATGCGTAATATGAGTATACTATAAAACAAAAACTTTTATAGATATATTTTATGACGTAATGTAACAAATACAATTTTAATGAGTGGCCCAGTTCATTTGTTGAGCAGTATACAGTATATATTTTTTAAAATAATCGTTCTGGATTCTGGATTATATGTGGAGGGTGAGTTACCTCACACGCACGTAGGTCGCATTAAGTGGCAGCATTGAGCTACCTCCCAGCAGCTTTCCAAGTTGGGTATCGCTCAAGCCATCCAATCCATTGAAATTACTTAAGGACGACCGCAACTAAATAATGGTTGTAACCATTTACATCCATTGCCTATGAAGAGCTATAACACGAATCTCTTGGATTGTCCAATTGACTCTCGAGTAATGTTAGCAACAGTGGATGTGGCTTAAATGTACGAGCTATTCGTTCTACGCTAGAAAATATAGTTTCAGTAACTCCAACGATCATAAAAGTCTGTGCTCTGCTGACTTTACTGCGATTCCCAAGTTTGGCTTTGGCAACCTTAGGGTCTTAACGCCTAAGGATCCTCAAAGAGGAGAGGGGGATCTTCCTGCAGTGGCGATTTTATCAAGGCTAACAACAACACCAGTAATGTTAACAAACCGCTCTCCTTTTGTTCTGCGTCCGTTTTCTTTTCACCAAATCAAAAATGCATCTGTAGAAAGCCGTATACATGTCCACGACATGAGTCCACATTGCTGAATTTAAACTGGAATTAAGAAAACGGGTAGCGGAAAAAACAAGAGAAGCATTAGACCATTGCCAGCTACTGACGAATAAAGAGCTGGTATAGAAATAAATAAATAGCCTAAGTAAATATACATAAAAAGACAAAAGAAAAGGGGAAGAATTCGAGTCAAGTAGAAAGAAAAAGTCTAGGAAGACGGAAAAACATCAAGTATAAACGACGTATCCTCAATGATGTAAAGCACAAATAACAAGGAAGAAGAAGACGAAGAACACTTTTAAGTATATTACATATAATGACAATTTTTTTTAGACAATAATAAATATCGTGAATGGGATAAACTGTTTGCTTGTTTAACCAGCCCGGATCATTGTTTCGTCGTCTCATTTCATTTATTTTGAGTGCAGTACAGTTTTATCTGCGCGTAACGTAATAACCTTACGTTTGCAATGGTTATTAAAATTAAGTTAGTTTCTGGTCATTTGGGGTACTTTATTTTGGGTGGTTGGTTGGGCATTGTAAAGTAGGTAAAGTTTTCTTGTGGAACGAACACTATTTAGACTTTTTAGGTTCGGACGTACACCAAAGGGATTAATATAGCAGATGAACATATTTATGTGCTTCACTTATTTACCAGAGAATTGCCCTTTAGGAGCTTGTTGCTAATGGTCTAATAATAAAGTTAAGTGCTGGTCATTTCGCAAGTGGTCATTTAGAAAAATTGACACCAGATTTGATTTCATTATTTGGAAAGACAATGGTTATTAAAAATTCACTGCGTAAGGATATGAGGTGTCACTTTATAAAATGGTCCTGAACATGTCAAAACATACAAAATAGTTCAACAAAAAGTAAAATAATATACGGTGAGTTCCCTTATGGGGTACCGCACTATTGCAAACTTTCCCATTTTTGGTTCTTCGAGAAAGAGTCATTCTTGATCAAAAGTTTTGCTCCTCTTGGGACGTCATAAACGGTTGTGAAACTTTTGATAAAATATATAGGGTGTTCTAAAGATTAGAAAGTGTGGGATGGACCTTGAGTAACTACTCCTATTTTTATTTTTATAGAAAGTGTTGTTTAACAAATTTGTTTCAAAACTGAGGAAAAGCTAAAAAACGAAGTTTGGTTAAAAATATCGGAAATAGCTTTTCACATTCTTCTTGTTAATGATATAACTTTTGGCTGCATATTATATACAAGATACTGGCAATAAATGTCAATGACAGATTTCGTATTTTGTATTGAAAAAAATTAATTACTGTTATGTACCACAAAAATTAAATTTTCTTAGTGAAAAGTAATTTCTGATATTTTTAACTAAACTTTGTAGCTTTTCTTCAGTTTGATTATTAGACCATTAGCAATAAGCTCCAAATGGGCAATTCTCTGGTAAATCAGTGACATACAGATATATGCTCAGCTGCTACATTAATTGCTATTGGTGATGAACACTAGTTGCCGTCATGATTGCATCGTAGTTATGTCGTAGTTGCATCGTAATCGCATCGCAGTCGTGTCGGGCCAGTGGACGGAGAGCCTAACGCTCCGCCCACAGATTGCTACTGCACTGTCTCTTACCTGATTGTGTGATTAAAAATGCTAACTCTACTTTTAATTAATTGTACTCTTATAGCGCGGAAGGATAATCTGGTCCATTTAGGATGAAACTAGATAAAAATAGTTGAAATGCTATTATTTAGTTTTGAGTTCTTACCCCTTTTTCTATTATTATTCTAATATTATTCTTTAATCATATTTAGTTAGTTTTACGATTCATTCCATCTTAGATAATGACAGAGTGCACATGGTCTATGCTGATCTATTTTGGATGATAACATGCACCTACGGTTAAATTTAATTTGAATTTAGTATAGGTCAATGTTAAACCATTGATTATTAACAAGACCGTAAGTAGGTAAGCCAACATTGTTGCTCCCCTCACTACACTAACGATATATGTGACAGAAAATACTAATGTTACTGTATGAATTCTACATTTATCTCCGGATATATGATGTAATGTACTCAAAACGAGTAGGTAGGTATTCAAAAATAAATCCAACATTTTTAAGTTTTAAAACAACTAAATGTTAAAATAACATAATGCAACACAAATAAAATAAGAACAAAATACAAGAGTATAAACCACAATTCTAATAAAAGAAGCACATAGGCAGTAGAACATTTTATAAATCCCTATATATAAATGTGTGGTGTATCTGCGTCTCCCTACCACCTTTTCATCGGCACCGGTCAGGCCCATTTCGTCCACAATCAGAACGCAACGATAAGCATATGCATTTATCAGCTAACGCGAGTTCAAATCCTATTGGCCTCAAGGTTTTTTTTATTTCCATATTCATGTAATTCGCTTTACTAAGTGTCGGTATTATTAGCAGCATTAAGGTATTTTTTTACATATTTTCTATATAATTGTGAAGACTATGCAACTATAATTCAATCTAGCAAAAGTTGTTTTTCTTGCAGCGCTCTTTTTGCATTAAAGACGTTGAAAACAGTTTCTTCTGTAACTTTTTTATGTACAATTCAATTTCAAAAATGCAAAAATTATTTTAATTAGAATAAGGCCACCTATGTGGTGCTCTCAAAAGCTAATAAAGACATGTCAATATGTTAAAATAATACAATAGGAACAGATAATTACATATTACTATGTTTAGTAACATATGAACATAGAATAAGGTTCTATACTCACAGCCACACTGTCACACCGTCTTGTAGTAATTAATATATTTAAAACTTGAAGCTTTTTCTGTCGGCGCCTAGTATGAGGCTTGCATCAGGCTGATTTCGGTAATTCTTTTTTTAATAAAAAGCTGCCACCCCGTAGGGTCGCAAAAGTGTCTTCAATTGGACTAATTCTAGCGGGTAGTGATTGTAGCGAATAATGCTATAGTAGTGGAACAACTAAGCTCTCGAAATGGGCCTGTGGTGTTCTGCTGCTTGTTGAAATGGATCACTGTACCAATGATGAGCCCACAGTTGTGAAGGTATATGTAATATGTGCAATTAGTGGACCTGCTCCAACAGTTCTTTATTATTTCAGTTATCTTGTCACCACTGCTGTATTGTATTCAGTTTTAAAAATTCAAAAATTGTTATAATTAGAATAAGGCCACCTATGCGGTGGGCTAAAATATCAGTAATTCTAATACTGTGATTGATATAGGTGAGAGTTATAAAACAAACGCTGTTGCAAACTGGTAGACATCTAACATTTCATTTGGAAATTGCACAAGGCAATGTAATGTATCAACCAGATTGGGCGCAATTCGAATTATTATACTTTTAGCATTATTTAGACTAAAATCGTTGATATTACTAATTAATTCGTTTCTAAAATTGGCCACTTGTTTATTTGTTATTTTATTAGTACAGAAGTGCCATTTTGGCGCCTCTTGCCGCTTGCGGAAGTCTACTCGGCCTATACCTAGTTACGGCCCTGATTATTGAAGATAAAATGGCTTCTATATTGTTAAGGTGATTAGCTCCACTTTGTGTGCCCAACTGATGTTATATTATAATTGAATTTTAATTAATTTTATTGCCGTAATTATTTATTTTGGATAATCAAAATTATTTTCGGCTAGCCCCAGTAGATACCTTTGACTAAAAATCAGATCGGATTCTCTTTAATGTAGATTGCTTATATTCTGAAATTTGATGTTCCTATTTTATTATAACAACTCAAAACTTCTGTCAACTGATACTTCAAACTAGTTTTAAAAATTCAATTACAAATACATCATCGTTACATTTGTCATACGACAATCTCAAATAGTAAGTACTTATTTAATTAAAATTAACTCCGTTTACTCTTTATTTTCTTTCAGTTCTTATTTTAAATTACTTGGATTCTGCTACCTTTTATTAAACTTAACACTCTCCTCTGCTAAACCCAATACATCCAAACTATGCAACTGACCACGCTACAAAACTGCTCCATTCAAAGCCACTGCGAAGGCCTCAACTGACAACCAACTGCCAAGATGTCCAAAATCTGGATCCAAATCAACACAGGAACCTAGTTTGCCACAGGAACCAGCATGCATCAAAATAGACCACAGCCGCAGATGCGTTACTTTAAATGTTCAACCAAATCACACGTATGAATTCTGCTACAACCCAGAACCACGAATCTTGACCAGAGGCAAGCCACCAGATATCACTTGACAAGGCCCAGAAATCTTTTCAATCTGCTAATGATGTAATTGTAATTTTCTTCTCTTGTAAAGCGTTCCTTGTTATCCAATTCAGTTGATAAAAATGTAATTCCACAGCAAACTCAATTCACATTCCCTTACTTTTATTTGCCTTTGTAGATTATAATTGTATTAAATTGCTTTTCTCACCACATTCTAGTATTCATCCATATCCTTTATCTAATAGACGTGTCTGTCTGGGACGCTGTTTCAGCAGCCAAACCGTAAGAGATAGAGAAAGAAGTTATTAAAGTTATATGTTTGGAATGGTCATGTCAGGTCAGGAACCGAATTTCAGTCGTCGCGTGACACTTCCGGTTTTCGAGAAATCACGTGATTTCCGTCCGTCCGGAACGGTCTTTTTTGTTTTATTAAATGAGACATTTGTCTCACTGGACTGCTAGTAGTATTCTAATATACTTTTTTTAATATTTTAGTTTGTAGTCTTCATCATCACGCCAATTGGTATGTAACTTTAACTCTTTTATTATTCCAAATATTTATTTTAAAAACTTATAAAGGGGTTTATTTCTTAATTTCAAATTTTACAAAACTGTATTACATCATTTTGGTTTAGAAATTTGTTTTCTTATCAATAAATACCATCTCCTTAGCGATCTAGTTTATTTTTTTTTAGTTCAACACACTATTAAAGCTTTATTATTTGATTAATACCTACTATGTTAAATAGTATATTTCGAAAAAGTATCTGCCATTAACTTCCAATTTCATTTCAGATATTAAATTAATTTAAAAACCTGCTGTTTTCAAGTAACTTCAATTAATTAAATTAAATTATTTTTCTTTTCTTTTCTAAATGCATCTTAATAATTTCACATCTAAATTCATGTTTATAGTTTTTAATACTGTGTTCTTTTAATCTTATTAATCTGATTTTTTATACCCCTGTACCAATACCATAACAATATATTGATGTTAATTGTTGCATGTCAATAGTGTATAATTATTGCGTTAACATTTTCTCGTGAGCGGTTTGATTTTTATTTCATTTTGACTTTTAGTGTTGTTTATTTTTGTCCCTTCGAAGCATGAAATGTGAAATGACGCAATGCTAGAAATTAAGACATTCTTCGGTTTCATTGGGAGATCTTCAGCTTCAAGTTCAAACTTTCACAGTACCTGATAAGGTAGCTCAGTAAAAACTTCCAAAATCATATTTTGTATGCATTTGGATAGGTCTTTACTCTTAGCGTTGCTGCCTAAGCTGAAATATATAAACCCTTGCGAGGCATCGTCGAGAAGTTTTTTTAAATCCTAAAAAATGGAGAAACTTATTTGAGTATACTTACAATAATTTATTAAATAGAAAGAGGTGCCCTTAAGGACGCAGACCTATTTTTGGCAATGGTTTATCTTTTTGTCGATGAGATCCACCCCAATTAGCACCACACTTGGAACTAAAGGTGTGATTGAGTAAAGAATTGGGTCTGAATTCACAAACAACAAGCTTGTATTGTTTCGAATGTCTTGTAATGATGGATAATTCTTTCCAAAACATTTCGTTGCTATTTCTTGTTGCGGAGGAAGCATAACCGTTTCAAGGTAGAAACTCATGAATAACTAAAAGAAGGTACTTACCAACCGTTGCCAAAAACTTAATTGCCCTATAAATGGTAAATTACTATCTGGATTTACTATCGGATGTGCTGGATCTCCAAGATATTCATATAATGGATTTGGAGGATCAAATGATGTCATTCCAATAAAAGGCATTTATATCTTTCAGAAAATGCCATCATAATTGGTGCTAAATATTCTACCATTAGTAAATCGAAATGCTCCGTTTCATTCCTTATCAGTGCTTGTACTGGTGGATGCTGCAGCTGTTGTTCGATGATTGCATTTACTGTAGCCGCCAGTACTTCAAATGTTTTTATAAAGTTCCTCTGGTTATGTCTGATCATTTCTACGACATTTTTGTTCCACAATTCGCAAGTAAAGTGTAAGTCGATTTCAGTCAAGTTGGTAAGGGAGGGATGGTTTATTGGGTCTGTTGTTAATACTGTTAACTGGTGACCTCGTAGGGAAAGTTTTCTCCATAGCGGTTGAAATGCAATTTGGTGACTGTACGATGTTGTAGGTACAATGCCTAATACTCTCCCATCGTTAGTCGTCTGACAAACTAATTGGAGGCACAATAAAACAACACTGTTCTATACATGTAAACTGTAGAATGTAGTAAAAATCAGAAGGTTGTTTAATTTCTGTGTTATGTATATTTTTAGAAAAATTGTTCAAGATCAAGATGTAATTTAGTTGTCTCTGACTTATGGTAGTTCATTTGCTTCAATGGGTATCTAACAAGTTAGACAAACTTCAATTTGATCGTGGCTGCTGCGAATGAGTTTTTTTTTTTTTTTTGAAACACGATATATCTGCAGCCGATATTGCTTGAGAAAAATGTAACCCTGAAACTGCTTTATCTTATCAGTACTGCTTTACGAGTTATTTGAATTGTCTACGTTACTTGCATAAAGTATTATTATTGTAGTGTCTGGTTCTTCTAATTTTCTTTTAGATTTTATTTTCTTATTTTTAAGGGGTCAATTTAATATGTTTAATTAAATTAAATTAAACCTTGACACATTTTATTTAAATTCTTATTTATAAAAATACCTTACACTAGATGTTTTAAGTTATCGCTCGATGTATCCATGAGTTGGCATAACTTACAAGGCCTAGATCTTGCCGGCGAATTGTTGTCGCAGCAGCTTCAACGCGGTTAATGCTGACAGATTATTATAATAGTTATTTACTATACAAGTGGGATAACAGCATCATTAATATACGTGTATGTAAGCACACAAGTATATTAATGATGCATTATCACACATGTATTGTACAAAATTTTATCTACGACTGCCTAAAATTGAGAAAAGTGCATTAAGAGAAATGTCAGATCTGTGATTTTCAAAAATATTTTAGTAGGCAAATGTCATTATCTCATTCATTTGACACTATTTCAATTAGGTAATGAAGTCATTACACAACTCAGTTGCGTAATGAAACCATTACATAACTGAGTGGTGTAATGAGCTTCATTACCTAACTGAAATAGTGTCAAATGAGTGACGTAATAAGTTACTTATCCCACCGGAGTAGATAAAATATTATATCGTTCCAGTAAAATATACTTTGTACTCTGAATAGCAGTATGTATGTATGTATTATTTTTGGGGAGACTTACGTCTAGCAAGTAGGCCTTTATAGGCCCTTTTTGCCAACCCCATAAACAAGGTCTAGGCATGCAGAGTACCAGGTACCTTTGTCCTACTTAGAATTTTGCCAAGACTAAGGAGTTCCAACCTTAGCAAAGCATCTTTTACATGCTACACATCGTAGTAACATGGGACCCACGACTTTACATCACTTCCGAATGATGGCATTCTGTAGAGGCTTTCATCCGCATTTTTTAATTTGTAAAAACCTCACCGGGATCGGGGATCGAACTCTCGACCCTTAGATCGGTAGCCAGAATGGTTACCACTGAGCTATGGAGCCCGGCCTTGAATAGTAGTAAGTAAACAATTATGTTTTGTATAAATAGACTATTTATTTTTGTAATAAACAAATCGGCATTGACTGTTTGATTCAATTACATCGATGCTACCCTTCTCTAAGCCAAAAATTTATTAAACGTAAGGCTGTGTTTCAGGGTAGTATACTTATCGTTCCTTTAAGTAACGTTGACTACATTGTCTTAAAACAGGTGTGCAGTCTCACTCCTGTGCTTAAAATATTAGGGACATGAATCAGTGCAAAGTAACAGAAACCTGATCCAGCCTCCAGGCAATTCTGTTCAGTAGGTATTCAAAAATAAATCCACAATTTTTAGGTTTTAAAACAATTAAATGTTAAAATAACATAATGCAACACAAATAAAATAAGAACAGAAAACAAGAGTATAAACCACAATTCTAATAAAAAAAGCACATAGACAGTAGAATATTTTATAAATCCCTATATATAAACGTGTAGCGTATCTGCGTCTCCCCGCAACCTTTTGATCGACACCGTCGGGCGCATTTCGTCCACAATCGGAACGCCACTTCGTCATTTATAACGCAGCGATTAGCATATACATTTATCAGTGAACGCGAGTTCAATTCTTATTGGCCTCAATGTTTTTTAAATTTCCATATTCATGTAATTTGATTTGCTAAGTGTTTCGGTATTTGTAGCAGCATTATTGTATTCTTTACCTATTTTGTAGATAATTGTGAAGAATATTCAACTATAACTCGATCTAGCAAAAGTCGTTTTTCTTGCAGCGCGCTTTTTTATTAAACACTTTGAAAACATATTCTTCTGCAACATTTTTATGTACAATTCAATTGTACAAATGCATTTTTGTTTAAATTAGAGTAGGACCACTTATGCGATGTGCTCAAAAGCTAATAAAAACATGTCATATGTTAACATAATACAATAGGAACAAATAATTACATATTATTATGCTTCGTAAACTATAAACATAGAATAAGATTCTATACTCACAGCCATACTGTCACACCGTCTTGTAGTAATTAATGTATTTAAACAGTGAAGCTTTTTCTGTAGGCGCCTAGTATGAGCCCTGCATCAGGCCGATTTCGATAATTCTTTTTTTTATAAAAAGCTGCCACCGTGCAGGGACGCAAAAGTGTCTTAAATTGGATCAATTCTAGCGGGTAGTGATTGTAGCCAAAAATGCTATAATAGTGAAACAAGTAAGCTCTCGAAATAGGCCTGTGGCGTTCTGCTGCTTGTTGCAATGGGTCACTGTACCAATGATGAGCCCAGAGCAGTTAATGTAATTTATATGTAATATGTGCAATCGGCAAACCCGTTCCAACAGTTGTTTAAAATTTAAGTTAGCTTGTCGCCGCTGCTGTATTATATTCAGTTTTAAAAATTCAAAAATTGTAATAATTAGAATAAGGCCACCTATACGGTGTGCTAAAATACTATACTGTGATTGATATAGGTGAGAGTTATAAAACAAACGCTGTAACAAACTGGTAGACATCTTACATTTCCTTTGGAAATTGCACAAGGCTATGTAATGTATCAACCATTCGGCGTAATTCGCATTATTATACTTAGCATTATTTAGGCTAAAATCATTGATATTACTAATTAATTTGTTTGTAAAATTGACCACTTGGATATTTTGTTTTATTAGTACTAAAGGAATTATTTTTTCCAGTGACTTTTTGGCGCCTTTGCCGCTTGGGCCTGCAAACGGGAGTTCTACACCCGGCCTATACCTAGTTACGGCCCTGATTATTGAAGATTAAATGGGTTCTATATATTGATGTTAATTATTACATGTCAATAGGGCGATAGCGTATAATTATTATATATAGTGTTGTTTCTTTCTTTCTCTTAGAGGCATGAAATGTGAAATGACTCAATACTAAATATGTGCAAAAATTATATGGCATTTGCTAAATATATCTCGTTGCGGATACCATTTAGAAATTAAGACATTCTTCGGTTTGATTGGGAGATCTTCAACTTCAAATTCAAACTTCCACAGTACCTGATAAGGTAGCTCAGCAAATACTTCGAGAATCATATTTTGGGCGGATTTGGATAGGTCTTTACTCTTAACGTTGCTGCCTAAACTAAAATATATAAACCCTTGCGAGGCATCGTCGAGAAGTTTTTTTAAATCCTAGAAAATGGGGAAGCGTAATCAATTATACTTACAATAATTTATTAAGTACAAAGAGGTGCAGACCTATCTTTGGCAATGTGTTTGCCTGTTGTCGATGAGATCCTCTCCCAATCAGCACCACACTTGGGACTAAAGGTCTGATTGAGTAAAGAATTGGGTCTGAATTCACAAACAACAAGCTTGTATGGGTCTAATGTCTTGTAATGATGGATAATCCTTTCCAAAATATTTTGTTGCTATTTCTTGTTGTGGAGGAAGCATAACCGTTTCAAGGTAGAAACTCATAAATAACTTAAAGAAGGTACTTATCAACCGTTGCCAAAAACTTAAATGCCCTATAAATGGTAAATTTTTATCTGGATTTACTATAGGATGTGCTGGATTTCCAAGATATCCATAGAATGGATTTGGAGGATCAAATGATGTCATTCCAATAAGAGGGCATTTAAATTTTTCAGAAAATGCCATAATATTTGGCACTAAATATTCTATCATTAGTAAATCAAAATGCTCCGTTTCATTCTTGATCGTGCTTGTACTGGTGGATGCTGCAGCTGTTGTTCGATGATTGCATTCATTGTAGCCGCCAGTACTTCAATTGTTTTTATAAAATACCCCTGGTTATGTTTGATCATTTAAACGACATTTTTATTCCACAATTTGTAAGTAAATTGCAAGTCGATTTCAGTCAAGTTGGTAAGAGACGGATCGTTTATTGGGTCTGTTGTTAATACTGTTAACTGCTGACCTCGTATAGAAAGTTCACGCCATAGCGGTTGAAATGCAATTTGGTAACTGTACGATGTTGTAGGTACAATGCCTAATATTGGCGCACTGTTAACCTTATGAAAAACTAATTCGAGGCACACTAAAAACAACACTGCTTTATACATATTAACTGTAGACTGTGGTGAAAGTCATTAGGTTTCTTAATTCGCTAGAGAACATTGTATGTATATTATCTTATCAACAACGCTTGACCTACTCTGACCTATAATGATTAATATTTTATAATTAGGTATTTAAGGTATCAAATTGATCTTACTTTGTAAACATTCATACCATAAAATTATTTTTAATCAATTTATTGTCATTATTGGCATTGAAGTCATCATTATCAATGCCAATTAAATACTGGTTAAATTTTTTTTTTCAATTTAGCACTTATCAAGTTTCCGGATCCCAACATTAATAAACAAAGCTTGATTTTGGTAGCCAAGGTTTACGCAAGTGAACATGTATTGTTTTGTTGGAAATTGAATATGGCGTTTTCAGTTCATTTGCGGTTTTACTAAAACTTACAGTTTAGGGTTGGCTACTTAATCGTCGAAGAGATAAGTACTACACTGTGTAATTTTAAATTAGAGGTGCAAATTGATTATAGCAGAGTTTTTCAAGGATAGACTCTTATTGACTGTTATTAAGACATTTTAAAATAATGATATCGGGTGGTGTTTTTTTTGTCATGACATGCCATTCAACTCGGTGCTAATTTGGATACAAAAGATTCATTGTTATAATGTGATCCGCCTAATTAAACCATTTTAAGATGAAATACTACTAAGGTGATTTAAAGCTACGGATTATTCGATCTTTGTTTTCAGTTTAAAAATCAAAAATCAACGGTTGTCTAACTTTTACTAATTTTAATACTAACAAGCAAATATTTGCAAACTAAAACCACTACTACACAGAAGCCTATTACAACTAGAAGAAAACATTGGGATGTCAAGAGCTGGACTCTTCAAGTGCTTTGCACCTTTATGTCTCAAAACGTACTATGTCCACCAAACTGTTGTTCCAAGCCAGTCATTGGTTGCTCAGTAGCTAAATCTGCCAGGTTCTTAATTTGGCTGCGATATCTGCAACAAGTTCTCTTTAGATGTACCAAGTTCTTGGAATTTATTAAATACGTACTTAGGATTATTAATAACGTTCAGGATTGCTCTCTTGAAGGATTCGTTCTCCAGGTTGGTATGGTCGACAGACAATCCTAATCCGTTTGATACCATCCTTTTAACATTGGTTGATCTGCGAAAAAGGACATTCCTAGTATTGGAATGTGGTCATATATTCCTTCATTTATCGATTGAAGGCCGCCTTGAGTGAACAGCTTGATTTTTGGGTGTTCTGAAATTGCTAGCAAAATGAGAAAGTTTAAAGACCGGCATTCAGTTGAGAAAAAAGTGATTCTTAAATTTGGTACATTTCCATCAAGGAAAAACCTAAATGCGAAGAACATTTGTCAATTCTAGTGGATAATGTACATAATGGCAAAGTTTCATAGAAGACGAGGTTAAAATAGATTTGCTTTATAAACACCTCTTGTTGAGGAAACCACTTAGCTATCTTGACATTAGTTGGCTTTCCAAGCAAGTTACTGTGTTTAAACTTCCACAAAACCAAATACGGAAGCTCTGCAAATGTTTCCTTCAGAATCGCGGTGGTGCTTTCGGGTAGGTTTTTGCTTTTGACATTAGTGCCCAAGCTTAAGTATATAAATTCTTGAGATGCGCTATCCAGCAGTTTTTACAAATCCTAAATAGCGAGTTTAATGCTTTACTACAGTCATTAAGCTGTTAATGTTTTTACCTTTGTTAATGGCTTGGACGGATTCCTGTGCCTCCCTCCTCCAATCTGCACCACGACAGGCACCAAAGGTCTAATTTGGTGGAAAATTGGATCTGTATTTACAAATAGCATGCTGACCCTCTTTTTTATGTCTTTTAGAGCAGGATAGTGTTTTTCAAAGTGCTTGTCTACGGTTTGCTGCTCCATTGGTTACACATACCAACTACCATAGATATCTCCAACGGCTCTAAAAAACACAGCTGCTAGTATCTCGAAAAAATAGAGACTTTCATCAAACGGTAGCATAAGGTCGTTATACAGGGTGTAAAAAAAGTCTGGAATATAGCATATATTTAAAAAACTACCGGAGATGAATTTTTCAAAATTTCCAGACTTATATAGGTAAAAACTGCGCATCTAGGAAAGACGAAACCGTTTCTGTAGCTATACATGGTTAGTCAGAAAAAATACCAACTTTTGTATTTTAAATTGGACACCCTGTATATTACCGAGGAATCAAATAGTCCTTCAAAAGACAAATTCAACGATATAGGGTTTGACGGACTTATCTGTCAAAATGACAGATGTGGGGTGACTTAAAGAATAAGGTTTACAACAATAGACCGGTTAATATTGAAGCTTTAAAGGATCATATTAGAAATGAGATACGTCAAATTCGATGGGATACTTTTGACAACGTCTTACGAGAATTTAAAGACAGTATCCGATCGAATTTGAGGTATCTCATTTCTAATATGATCCTTTAAAGCTTCAATATTAACCGGTCTATTGTTGTAAACCTTATTCTTTAAGTCACCCCACATCTGTCATTTTGACAGATAAGTCCATCAAACCCTATATTGTTGAATTTGTCTTTTGAAGGACTATTTGATTCCTCGGTAATATACAGGGTGTCCAATTTAAAATACAAAAGTTGGTATTTTTTCTGACTAACCCTGTATAGTTACAGAAACGGTTTTATCCTTCCTAGATGCGCCGTTTTTACCTATATAAGTCTGGAAATTTTGAAAAATTCATCTCTGCTAGTTTTTGAAATATTTGCTATATTCCAGACTTTTTTTACACACTGTATAATACTGGATGCGTTGGATTTCCTACACCTTTATAGGCATTGTCTGAGGCATCGAGAGATGTCATTCCGATAAACGGGCAGTTGAACCTTTCCGAGAACACAAGCATGGTTGGAATTAGAAATTAAACTATTAGCAAATCCAAGTGCTCTGTTTCATTCTTAATAAGCGCCTGTACTGGAGGATGCTGTAGTTGTTGATCACCGATGGCGTTATTGGTAGATACCATGACGTCGATTGATTTTAACACATTTTTTGGCTGTTTGTGATTATATTCAAAACGTTTTTGTTCCACAGTTTATACGAAAAATGTAAATCGACTTCGGTCAGGTTGGTGAGGGAAGAGTCGTTCTTGGGATCAGTTGTGAGCACTGTTAATTGGTGACCGCGCAGTGAAATTTCTCTCCATAGTGGTTGAAAGACGTTCTGGTGACTGTACGACGGTGTAGGAACCATTGTGACTGTTGAACCATAAAGTTAAGAAGCAAAATAAACGCTGTCTTTCCCATTTTGATAATCAAGAACTACTACTGCCACGGTGGTTTGGAGAAGTTAAACCTCTGTTTTATCTTATCGGCTGCTTGATTATCGGACGATATATATTTAGATAATTTACTACAATTTGGTGAAAGATTACTTAATTTGTACTTTCAAATACTTAAGATTATTTACTATTTATAGAAATCTACAATACGGTTACATTTTTAAACCCAATGCTGATGATTTGTATTCCATTCATCACAAGAAAAAATATATATTCTAGGGATTTGAAATAGAGTTAGTAATTTCTTTTCTGATCGTTATACTTTAATAAGCAATAGTTAAGAGTAGAGAACTACATGTAGCTTTGAAAGCAAACAACCTAACTGCTTTATTGGCCGGCCGAGAAAGGGAAATCATTGTATGCTACTTTGACATTATGAAACATAGTTATGTGAAACCTAAACAGAGTATCTTATTTGGATATTTAACCTGGCCACTTTACTATTATAATCACGCTGCATTTTAGAAACTGGAAATAAAAGCAACTATTTTACACAAAAAAAGAACTAGGGAGTTTATAGACGAAAACTAATGAATCACACAAAATGGATCTGCCAATTAGTTTTACTGAAGCTAAAGTCACGTATTTACACCACGGTTCGGCCCAATTACTGGAAAGTATGTTACAAAACAACGAAAGAATTTAAAGTCATTCAGCAGATATTTAACCCAATTTAATGAGTATTGGAAAGTGGCAAAAATCATCATGCTACAGTAGAGAAAAAGCAAAGGATACTTTGTTAATTCCCATAAAAAGTTATTAAAGTTATATGTTTGGAATGGTCATGTCAGGTCAGGAACCGAATTTCAGTCACGTGACACTTCCGGTTTTCGAGAAATCACAAAAAGACCGTTTTTCAAATAGAACGCGTATTAAATAAAAACTGGTTCGGCCGCCAAACGTAGCTGCGACCCTCTGCGCCTTAAATCCTCGATCGGTTAGGCAACCACTTTGACACCTTCCAGGTCTGGGTGGTTGCCTAACCGATCGAGGTTTGAAGGCGCGTTAAATGAGACATTTGTCTCACTGGACTGCTAGTATTTCTATAATAGCTGAAGCCAATCATGGTACACAGAATAGTGAAAGTAATCATCATCCTTAAATCGTGGTATTACTAGATCTCCGGTTACGGCCAGCAACAAGGCTCGAAAGTTGTTAGTGGGAGAGGCGCGTCTTAAACTGACAGAGCAGGATCTCGTTCGAGATAGTCAATTTAGTAGGTACGGGAACAAATTTCTCATTATTGTGTAGGGTGCAACTAATGTGATCGATGGCAGGTGATATAATGAGAAGATTCTGCATAGGACCGCCTTTGTCACGGCGTTGGGAGATGTACGTGCTTCATGTGCGCGATGCTGACTTGAGCTATCTTAGTTCTCTAAAAACGCATACTACATTTTGCTTTACAACAAACCAAACAGGAGGAACGCTGAAAGGGATATTACGAGTATAAGTACACAGCATAAATACAACTCTCGTGGGGCCTGCTGTGAAAGCTAGGACCAGTATCCAATACCTTAGAAACTTTCTAACGCATGAAGTTACGTTGCAATACGAACTGAAGAAGACGGTATTGATAGCCTGACGACAAGTCTGTCACCGATTTCCAATAAAAATGTGCACATCCCAGACGAGAATGCTCTCAAAATTGAAAGAGACAAGAGAGGCGCAGCGAGCACTAATCAAAAATTTATTGGTTTAAGCTGCAATCAACAGAGCACAGGCTCTAGAACTAGGTCACAGCATAATACATCAAAAATACTAAACTTAAGTGAAACCGCAAATGCGCCTAAGATAATATAGAAGTATAAACTCATGAGCGTAATAAGTAAGAAAACAAATGTAGAACAACTAAATTTAAATTACAAATAAAAAAAATATTCAAAATTAAAAAATTAAAAATTGAAAATTAAAAATTAATAATGAAGAACTAGAAATTCAAACCAATAGATTTGGCTCCATACAGTGCGCGAGAACAGTTGGATTTGAAGGCTTTTGCCGTTCCATAGAAAATGTCAATTTCATCAGCAATTGCATTAGCTACTTCACAAGCGGTCTTTGTTTTCTTTTTATTTTGGGGAAAGGATGACTTGTGTGACAATATGTATTTTATTCATTGACTTAATTGATTGAGAATTCGCTTTGTTTCGCTTTCTTTCGTTTGATATACTTTAGTATGTCTTCTATACATATTTGCGACGCATGAGAGAGTAAGCTATTGTGTTGTTGATTAAACTTGTAAGATATTAGTTTATGTAACGCAATGACAGCTCAAAACCAGTAACACCTGTTTCGAAGATGATGATAGAAAAAACTACATAAGAGTGGGTCCACTTGAATGTTCACTAGCAGTGATAGATATAATGTCTAATCTAAAACGGTTTAATATGGAAACATTTTAATATACAAAGAAGTCGTAATCTAATCAGTTCTGTTTTATCTTTGTTTTAGTCATAAAATACCTTATTACTCTACAAAATAATTTACCTAATGTAATCAATAAGAAACAAACTATAGTAAAGACAATTAGACAAAAACCCACAACATCCAAAAGAAAATATTGATACCAGGGAATATCCAGCGCAGGACTTCTTAAGTGCTTCGCACCCGTGTGCCTTAAAACGTATTCAGTCCACCACACTGCTCGCTCTAAACCACTCATTCGCTGATCTCTTGCTAAATCTGCCAGTTGTTGAACGTTTTGACGATACCTAAAATATTTGTTTGATAATAAGGTGTATTAATAACTATGTATTATTAAATATTGGAACACTTACTTTGGATTAGTAATTACTTCTAAGATCGTTTTTTTGAAAGTATTGTTATCCATGGTTTTGTAGTCTAGAGACAGACCCAGGCATTTGGCTACTATTCGATTGGCATTAGGCAATTGGTCCCCCACAAATGGTATAGCAACCATTGGTATGTGATCATAGACCGCTTCTTCCATTGATTGTTGTCCACTTTGAGTGATGAATAGCTTGATATTGGGATGTTCTGAAAAGTATTATGTTAATCATAACTTAGTACTTATATTATACTTTGGCTTATACAAATATCATAGAATTAAAGCGAATTGAAATTGTGCTTTATATATTAAAAAAGGCACAAGTCATTTGTACTATAAACATTCTGGTAGAAAATTATCCAAGTTTATTTCAATAAAATGTTTACTAATACATATTACATTTTTTGTGAAGCGATAAGATTATTGCATTATCATTCACGACCACAAATCACCGAGGATTTTCAGTTAGCCTGAGCTGTGGATACATCAAAAAGTGTAAAGGGTGGGCTACAAATATGGCACCGTTAAACTACAGTAATTCTTTTAATTTAAACTCCAAAATAAAAGTACATTAAATTACATAAATATTAATAAGGTTTCAGATCTGCAGATTCTTATTACATAAGCTTCTAAATTCCACAAACACAAATACGTACATGTACTTTTGTGGAAGGCATTCATTCTAATTCAATTTCATTTAGTTTCAAAAAATAACCAATCAATAATCTTATTGATTCAATGCTCTTTATAAACCGAAAAATTGTAATGGCTCTTATTTTACGAGTACGTAGTACTAGGATTATTAATTATTAATAAAATTCGTTCGTTAAACTTTTGTATGGTGGTTGGTATTTATTGCACTCCAATAAGTTTAAATTGGGCAGCATCAAATGTTACAAACACTGGAAAATGAAATCAAGCTGTGATATTTTCTAGGAAGGTGCACGGTTAAGTGAGAAGGAAGAAGATTTTTGGCGGAACAGAGAGTGAGATTAGTTTTAATTAAAGTTGTGGAGATCAAGGTCAACTAGAAATAAAAGCAAAAATTGCATGTACTAAAAGAGATAAGGAAAGATGAGTAAATATCAAGTACAACGACCTTCATGTCGTCAGCTGTATAGGCAAAATATTATACAGATGAGTGCTTGAAGGGTAACATAATTCTAAAGCGTCTAGTAATAACGTAAGAGAATAATAAATATGATTATAGATATCAACGATACAAGTTAACGAGCACTACCAAGAAATACAAATAAACAGAAGAAGTACTTAAAAATGCATTGAAATCTAAAATTAAAAATTAATGCAAATGGACGTATAGTGGAACTTGACGAAGATCATAAAAAAGCAAATTAAAAGAGATTGGAAACATGTAAATAGACATAAACAGCTACTATACGAAGAAGCAAAGATAAATAGAAGAAGAAATAAGGGTAATAGCTAAAGACGAGATACGCAAAATATTACAGGTCTACAAGCGCTACACTGAACTGTTTATAGGCAGAGAAGAATGGATGTGGAATATGAAAGAGCGGAAGCTGGAATTGAGAAAAGGAAAAGAAAGAGAACTATCAAAAAGATAAAAATAAAAAAAAATACGTTTATGGTAACGAAATAGGCAAAGAAAGTTGCAAAGAAAAATCTTGAAAACATAAAATATATGTCGAAAGATAATTAAAAAGAAAATAATAATAGGAAGATGGAACGTGAGAACTTTATACCAAACTGAAAATGTAATACAAGTAATAAAATAAATTAAGAAATATTGAATAGAAATTCTGGAAGCTAGCGTAGCAAGGTGGAGCGGAGCAACACTGGAGAAACAGTTTTAGAAGAACACAAAAAACCAAACTGGTATAGCATTAATTATAAATAAGAGAGTAAGCGAGACAATGGTAGATGGGAAACCGATTGATAAGAGAACTATTACAATGGGAATGAATGCAGGAGCAAGAAGGAAAATGAAAATTGTGCAATTTTATGCACCGACGAAGTAGCGGATTATGAAGATATAAAAAATGTTATGGCAAACTACACAGTGTGATATACAACATACCCAATGAAGACATGGTGATCTTCCTCAGAGATATTGAATACATAATGGGAAAACAGGTAGTTTGAAAGAAGAATGACAATTGAAATCTACTCTTTGAATTACGTAGGAAGTATCAACTGAAAGTAGAAGGAACGCTGTTCACCCACAAAACTGTCAAAAAGTAACATGGATTTCCCCAGAAAGAAAGACGGAAACCCAGATAGACCACATACGCATAGAATAAAAAGAAAGTAAAAGGCTGTTGGACAAGTGAAGCAAAAAAGGGGCGGATATAGGGTCATACCATCCATAATAAACCAAGCAACGAGTCAACAGAAGTACGATACCGACAATATGAATGTTGACGAGGCTAGACAAAAGTGTATACATCAACTGTAAAAGCTGAGCAAGCAAGCAAGAAAGTATTAGGGATAAAGAAAAATAAGAAAGAAAGTGGATGAGTGAGGAAACTTGGAAGGAGATAGAAGAAAGGGAAAAATAAATCAGAAAAAAGTTAAATTGTGCTAAAAGAAGAAACGAAAAATGAAATACAAATAAAATACCAAGAAATAGATAAAGACATTAAGAAACACGTGAAAAGAGACAAGAGGTTATACCTAGAAAATATGGTAGAACAAGCCTAAAGGACAGCGTTGGTAGAAAATAACAAAACACTCTACGAAAAAATCAGAAAAATTGGTGACAATAAAAGAGCAAACCCTCAATCGTCAATCAATACACAGGGTGTCCCGTAATGGCTACTAAAGCTTCAAGTAGGGATATTCTTTATACAATTCTGAGTCGAAAATCTTAATACGAAAATGTTGGATTGGTCTTCATGAGCCCTCACGAGCTTTTTAGATAAAAACAATTGTTTTTTCAGGTAAAGTACCGCTTCTGTTTTAAATACGACAAAATATCATCAGGAAGAGTTGTTCAAAACGTAAAATTATGGTCTCGTGCAAAATTTCAAAAATATCGGCTTACATTTATGAAACCATTTTATCACAAAAGTACTTCATCTAATGCACAAGGTTTCATAAAAGTACGTCGATATTTCTGAAATTTTGTATGGGACCATAATTTTACATTTTGAACAACTAAGATATGGGAATTTTAAGGCCATTTTTTCGATTTTTTTCAAATGGAACATCTAGAAAAGTTTATACTGTTCGAAACGGGATAAAAAGTACTGGCGAAATCAATAATAAAAATATAGGTTGTTATTTAAAAAAAGTCGATGACGTCATATCATGAACAACAAAGTACATAGGAAACTGAAAATCAGCTGAAAATATTCCTTATGGTCAAAATAGTTACACCTCTTCGAGATTTTTTCATAAAAATGAATATCCAACAAAGTTAATGAATTTATCCCTTAATTTATTTCCACACTTTAGAATTTTTTATCTGTAATTCTATTGTTGTTATTTTCGTATGCGATCTTTTGTCGCATGCGATCATTTGTCGCATACGATCATTTGTCGCATGCGATCATTTGCCGTGAGACATTTTGACCGCGATCTTTTGTCGCATGCGATCATTTGTCGCATGTGATCATTTGTCGTGCGTCATTTTGACCGCGATCTTTTGTCGCGCGATCTTTTGACTGCGATCTTTTGACGTGATAAATTAAGATGTTTAATTGAATGGTCAAGCCGGTACTCCTAAACGTATTAAATATATGGACCATAACGGAGGCCACTAGAAGAAAATTGCAGGTGTCTGAAGATAGATATTTAAGAACCATACTAGAGATCTATTGGCAGAGGAGTATCACCAACGAAGAATTGAGGAAATAAACAGAAGAAGAAGAAATAGAAATTTAAAGAAAGAAATATAGGTGGCTAGGAGATACCTTAAGAAAACAAAAAGCATAAATGCCAATGGGGCACTACAATGAAACCCACAAGGAGAAAGGAAGAGTGAAGGAAGGGAAGTGGTAGTACAGGAAACAAATATGTCTATTAGAAGAATGGGCGAGAGCCCAGGATAGGCAACAGTGGAAACAGTTCACAAACACCCTATGCCCCGAAAGCGAACAATTGGACTTATTATTATTATATTAATCTTGATCATTGATATTGTACTAACCAGAGTGCAGTCAGATTGAAGAAATTATCGAGTAGTCCAGTCAAATGGTGGAAAATAGGGGAAAGTTTTGGTGGAGTTTTGATATTTGGTTCCTATATATTTTTTGGGTCGCTGTACACGAATATCAGGTGTAAAAACGATTTTTTTTAGTTTTTCTAAAATTACTCCAAAGCTATAAATTCTTCGTAAATGTTGAACCTATATGAAATGAAAGAAGATACAATTTCCTACATTTTATGCACTTGAGGTTCTTTTCTCCCACCAATCGTTTAGCCGGGAGAGCGCCGCGAAGTTATAGTCCAGTCAAATGGTAGTTATTGGGGAAAGTTTTGGTAGAGTTTTGATATTTGGTTTCTACATGTTTTCCAACAAGACTTTTGACCGGAAACACGTTTTTTAAGCAAAAACGTTGTAAAAAACGGTTTTTTAAAAGTTCTTCTAGAATTACTGGAAAAACATCCAATTTCATAAATGTTGAACTTATATGAAATGAAAGAAGATTAAATTTCTTACATTTTATATATGTACTTGAGGTTTTTTTCTCCGACCAATCGTTCAGCGGCGAAGTTAGGTGTTAAAAGGAAAAAAATATCCCAGTTTATTTCAAAGTAACTCGAAAACTATCCATTTTTCGTAAATCAAAAATAGTATATGAACTGAATCTTTATAAATGAAATATTGGCAAACCTGATATTCCAGTACAGCGACCCAAAAAGCATATAGGAACTAAATATCAAAACTTCAAAATTTTCCCCTATTTTCTATCATTTAACTGGACTATAATATCGCGACGCTCTCGCGGCTGAACGATTGATCGGAAAAAAAACCTCAAGTACATAAAATGTGTGTGGATAGCTTTGGCGTAATTTTAGAAAAACTTTAAAACATCTGTTTTTTATACCGTTTTTGTTTAAAAAAACGTGTTTTAGGTCAAAATTTTTGTTGGCAAACCTGATATTTGCATACAGCAACCAAAAAAACATATAGGAACCAAATATCAAAACTTTCCTCTATTCGCCTTTTTTGAGCACTATTTGACTGGACTTTAGTGCTTCTTTGTGGTTATATGTATATAGTTCATATTTTATTTAAAAAATAGGTATAATACGCCCAGCCTAATAGTCATTTAAGAAAATATAATCACATTTATGTATATTAAGTTAATTTAGAATATATCTAATAAACACATCTTAGGTCGCCTCCTGCCAAATCGACACACTTGTCTCATTAATGTTTCGTCTCCATAACCCCTTGTAGAAGTCAGCACTTCGACTCTCTAACCATGAAATCACATCACCTTTTAAGCTGCCAACGACCCTGATATGCGTTCCACGAAGGCGAGCTATAGAAGCACTCCTTTCCGCAGACGGCGTTTGACCTTTCTTTGGTCCCGCAATTCGGTCTGAAGTTTACAGTAATATATGGTTGATGGTACGACAGTTCTGAAGAAAATCGATAGGCAAGACGTCTAGTCACGAGAATCCCAGAAACTGAGAGCATCATGTTGCCTACCGACAGTTTCGTTCTGAACTTCAGCCACTCCATGCTGGTTTGTTTGATTACCGGGTTATAGTTATGGGCGCAACTTTCGTCCATAGTAACGATTGGCTACATACTGAGCAGGATAGGGTGGGTTCTCCAAAAGCGAGCATCTATGGAGTTCTATCGTTATAAACAGAAATTTTCGCGCTATGGACTATACTTTTATGCACTTCAATTGGTGTCGTAAACGTCGCAAGCACAAAACAAAACACCAGTGCTTCTTCGCAAGATTATCGCGAATAAAAGGTTGTCCAACGCATATGCAAAACAAGAAGCTGAATCCAACGAAATCGTCGAACTTAACAGCCACCATCAAGAAACTAAAAGAACCTAAGCTAACTTTACAGACAAGTATAAGCAATGCAGCGGCAGATAGATTTCCAGTTTCTCTCAACAATATTCAAGAAAGCACCACCGTAATTCGTAAGTAAAGGACTTTGGAATGAAGTCCAGTATTCACACACAACAGATAGGCCACACGGAGAATTCCAAAGTACATGGTGGTGCATAATCCTGTAGTGCCGGCGACCATGAGGAAGCCACAGATAATTCTGGTTCCGAGCTCTGTGGGAAAGCTGTTCAAAACGCTTAAGTTGTGCTTTTCTCCAAGTGGAGATGTGCAATCGCACAGTGGAAAGGTACATCGAACCGGTTCGGAAACAAAGGAATCGCCAGCTTAGTTTGATAAAACACTCCACGTGCTTCACGTGGTGGCAACAGAGTGCATAAGGATGAATGTCAAGCGGAGTAAAGAGAAGCCTAAAATAATCTCCAAATTTTCAAACTAAGAGCAAGGCGAAAGCCAGATTGACTTATCGGAGTTGGAAGTCGGTCACATGTAAGTTTTGCTTCTGAAATATTATCTAATACTCGCATTACCAAATGAATTTTGGCAACTGCAAACAACACATTAATGCTGATGAAAACGTTTCAAGATGTCCGAGGATTCCGATCCACATATCGTAAACATCTGAAAAATGTAACCTCGCAGTACCAGAAACTCAAGACAGTTTCTAAATATTAAAATGATTTTAAATCAGCTTACAATTTACACATAATACGATTCCATCAAAACAGCATCTGCATCGCCATGCGATAAGAGCTCACGATATCACGATAAATGTTAACTCGATATTTATAGTCTTAGCTACCTTTTTGACAGTAATTAGCCTATCTATCATCATTAACTTCTTCCCTTTGGCCACGATTGTGCTATTGCAGGCTCTACTTCTTGCATTGTTTTCGAGGCCTTTCTGTCTAAACTCATTTGCTTATCGACGGATGGTCGATTCTAATGGGGAAGCATCCTGCTAAACTTTCTTCAATCATTTAAATATTTCAGTATATGAATTTAATCACTGCTCGATGTTCAATTTTCTGCATTTTCAGAAACTATCACAAGCTACTCTACTAATTCGACTTTAAATTCTAAAGTACGTATTATACGAATCGGGACGAAATTTTCCAAAATGACTTATGACAAGATGCGGAATGACAGGTAGCAAGATATTAATTTTTAAATGACACCAAAATCTTTTTCCTTCGCACTGTCATAGAGCATTTAGATACTATGCAAAGCCTTCAACGACGCTTTATGTTTGTTAAACGAAATTAACGACGTAAAAAAATTAGACCGTCCTGCCCGTTCTCTAGATTAATGAAGGCATTTGTTTTCATAGCGTTTCAGTTAATGTAGAGATGAAATTATACTATTTATCGGTTGAAATGGATCTGAAGAATAATAAGACGTTTCTCTTCCTTTGCCAAAACTGCATGTAACTTAAATTAGAATAATTATATGCTATGTGGAGTTGGAAATTTATTTGATTATTTTTGCAAATAAAAAATTGAGTTTTTTGTCATGCCTTTTTGTAAATAGTGCGCCCCTCTTGAAAACTTGGTTGCGGTGCTGATCGACGAGCGTTTTGGTATATTTTTTTAGTAACACACCACTGACTAACGATTGTAAACTTTTAAGTACCTACTGTTTTATCGGTTATGAATTTTGTAAGTAAGCATTCAATTACAGTTATATCAAGTGAAATGACTTGTAGAAATCGCGTCGTTACAACCTTGTACTTGTGAGATATTACGTTAAGCTGTCTCGTAGACAACAGCTACTTAAGTCTATTATTATTACAAACACGATAAAAATAGCAATTAATATTATGTGATACTAACATTGCTACATTATACTAATGCTGCATTTATACTAAATAAACGTAAGTGATGTAATATAATGTGCGTTTCAAAAAAAAACTTATTTGCAGCATGCAATGATGAAATTGAAGTTTACCATAACTTGATACATAAACATTGAAGCAAATGAACTACCATAAGTCAGAGAGAACTAAATTACATCTTTGTCTTAAACTATTTTCCTAGAAATAGACAAAACACTTAATTAAAACAATTTGTATTGACTGTTATGATTAATACACTCGTTGTTGTGTAAATGCCATATTATTTTATTTTCTGCGTGATACAAGTCAACTTAATGCAGTGTAAACGTTTGCCTGTCACAGTAACAAATGTTTTCGTAAACAAAATGCAATCTGATATTCACCTACAGACTTAAGTTAAGACATGACTAGATTTTTATCTTTCCTTCCAAGGCCTGCTTTAAATTAGTTTTTTGTTGGAACATACGATATACTGTACTGCAGAATACCTTAATCAAGTTAGAGAAATAATTGGTTTCTATTTACCACATCGAAGGAGATTCATAACTTAGAATTGTTTTCTAGATTGCTACTGTACTGTCTCTTACTTCATTGTTTGGTTAAAAATTCTAACTCTACTTTTAATTAATTGTACACATATAGCGCGGAGGAATAATCTGGTCCATTTAAGATGAAAGTAGATAAAAATGGTTGAAATTCTATTATTTAGTTTTGAGTTCTTACTCCTTTTTCTATTATTGTTCTAATATTATTCTTTAATAATATTTAGTTAGTTTTATAATTCATTACATCTTAGATAATGACAAAGAGTGCCCGTGAACTATGCTGACCTATTTTGGATGATGACATGCAACTACGGTTAAATTTAATTTGAATTTAGTATATGTCAATGTTATGCCATTGATTATTGAAGAATAAATAGCTTTTATATACTGATGTTAATTATTGCATGTCAATAGGGCGATAGCGTATAATTATTGCGTTAATTTTTTATAGTGAGCGGTTTGATTTTGATTTCATTTTGACTTTTAGCGTTGTCTCGTTCTTTCTCTTCAAGACATGAAATGTGAAATGATGCAATACTAAATTTGTGTAAAAATTATATGGCACTTACTAAATATATCTCGTTGAGGATACCATTTGGAAATTAAGACATTCTTCGGTTTCATGGAGAGATCTTCAGCTTCAAGTTCAAACTTCCACAGTACCTGATAAGGTAGTTCAGCAAACACTTCGAGAATCATATTTTGGACGGATTTGGATAGGTCTTTACTCTTAACGTTGCTGCCTAAGCTGAAATATATAAACCCTTGCGAGGCATCGTCGAGAAGTTTTTTTAAATCCTAAAAAATGGAGAAACTTATTTGAATATACTTACAAATATTTATTAAGTGGAAAGAGGTGCCTTTAAGGACGCAGACTTACCTTTGGCAAAGGTTTAGCCTGTTGTCGATGAGATCCTCCCCCAATTAGTACCACACTTGGGACTAAAGGTCTGATTGAGTAAAGAATTGGGTCTGAATTTACAAACAACAAGCTTGTATTTCTTAGAATGTCGTGTAACGGTGGATACTCCTTTCCAAAATATTTTGTTGCTATTTCTTGTTGTGGAAGAAGCATAACTGTTTCGGGGTAAAAACTCATAAATAATTTAAAGACAGTACTTATCAACCGTTGCCAAAAACGTAACTGCCCTATAAATGGTAAATTACTATCTGGATTTACTATAGGATGTGCTGGATTTCCAAGAGATTCATATAATGGATTTGGAGGATCAAATGATGTCATTCCAATAAACGGGCATTTAAATCTTTCAGAAAATGCCACCATAATTGGTGCCAAATATTCTACCATTAGCAAATCGAAATGCTCCGTGTCATTCCTGATCAGTGCTTGTACTGGTGGATGCTGCAGCTGTTGTTCCATGATTGCATTGACTGTAGCCGCCAGTACTTCAAATGTTTTTATAAAGTTCCCCTGGTTATGTTTGATCATTTCTACGACATTTTTGTTCCACAATTTGTAAGTAAAGTGTAAGTCGATTTCAGTTAAGTTGGTAAGGGAGGGATCGTTTACTGGGTCTGTTGTTAATACTGTTAACTGGTGACCTCGTAGGGAAAGTTCTCTCCATAGCGGTCGAAATGCAATTTGGTGACTGTATGATGTTGTAGGTACAATGCCTAATATTCGCGCACCGTTAGTCCTCTGAAAAACTAATTGGAGGCACCATAAAAACAACACTGCTCTGTACATGTTAACTGTAGACTGTGGTAAAAATTATAAGGTTGTTTAATTCCCTAGAGAACATTGTATATATATTATCTTATCAACCATGCTTGGCGTACTCTGACCTATAATGATTACTATTTTATAATTAGGTATTTAAGGTAGCATAATTATCTTACTTTGTAAACATTCATAGCATATTTTTTTTTTCTAAACATTATAATAAAAACAATTAACTTCCGTTTGAAAAAAATAACTTAAAATGAAATGAAATGCGTTGAACGAAAATCTAACTCTATTTTTAGTGTCTGCGTGAAACAATAAGCACTTGAGATAACTGATGCTAGTCTAATCTAACAGGCATCTAAAGTTGAAACATTATGTGCTGTTGCTGAGAAATAAATACAATTAGTTCTGGATGCAATGGCTAATATTGGTGCACTGTTTGTTCTTTGAAAAATTAAGTGAACACGTAAAAAGTACACTACTGCATTAATTATATCGTGTGTTAAAAAAAACACATTTAGGGTAAGCCTTGGAAAGAAAGATAGAAAATATAGTTATGTCTTAACTTAAGTCTGTAGGTGAATGTCAGATTGCGTTTTGTTTGTGAAAACATCTGTTCCTGTGACAAGCAAAAGTTTATACTGCATTAAGTTTACTTGTATCAAGCAAAAAGGAAAATAAGGTGGAATGTACACAACAACAACGAGTGTAATAATCATAACTATCAATAAAAATTTTATTTAGTGTTTTGTATATTTTTAGAAAAATAGTTCAAGATCCACAAATGTGGATAACAGAAGACATACGGGAATAATTAAAGAAAAAAATGAATACTATAGAGGGTTTCTAACACACAGAACAGAAACGAATAATATAAACTATAAAGAAAAAAATCGAGAGCTGAGAAATAGAATGAAAGTAGAAAAAAATCATTTTTGGGAGCAAAGATGTAACCAGATTAATGCGTATGTTGGAGGTTCAAGGTCCACAGAAGTATGGCAAACAATTAAAAGTTTAAAGAATAACAATAGGAAAAACTCACTCTCAATAATTAAAAACGAACAGTGGAAAGAGTATTATGAGTCCTTGCTGATAGAGAGAAGGGAGAAATTCCTAATATACGAAACAGAGTTAGAGGAGAATGAGGTATTCGCAACTATCGACATGACATAACTAAAAGAATGTGATGGGGAAATGAAGAATGGGCGATCGCCTGAACCAGGGGATACACCAGCCGAATTATATAAATACTAGCTGAAACCCGCGGTATACGCCGCATTTAAAATGTACGACAAATGTAATAGCTTTTGTTGCACTAAAGAAAGTTTTAAAAACACGCTAGAGATTCGCAGTAAGAAAAAGTTCCGAAAAATATATTTTCAAATGAATAGTCTCTGGAAAGGAAACGCTCGCCTTTGGAAGCCGTCCTAATTAATACGACGTTGTTGGAACGCAGTAAAAAAAAAATCAGGAAAGAATTAATACTCTTATGAGATTATATGTGAGAATTATTTGTGCCACCGAAATAATTTTCAGCTACTTGCAATCTGTGTTTATTTTCAGGTTCAAGCCGTTGAGGCGTTGAGCGTCATAAAAATATAAATGCGGTAACTCAAGTCTCCAGTTACGCCGTTACTGTTATTGTTAAATAACTCGATTAATTATTATTTTTTTGTCATTTAAACTGGCGTTATTATTATTATCTCTATAATAGCAACCATAAGTAACTGTTTATAATGTTTATATGCTAGCGAGTTGTTCTTAAATTGCTAATGAATTAATAGTAGACTTTTCTACAAGTTAAGAAAAGTGAGAGTTTTCCAGCGAATGTAAAAGTTTTACGTGAGCATGGAAGAATCACTTTTCCAATGTGTTAAACATGCAATTTTTTCGTGTAGTTGATAAAAATACCTTTTTAAATAATTTTGGTCAAAGTATGGAAGCGCAATGTTTACTGTACTGTATAAATACAGAGTCCGGCAACGAAGCGGGGGTAGAAGATATTTATAAAACTATGAGAGTTACATGAATATTGTGTACATAAAAGTTGTAGCTACGAAAGTGGTGCACATTACTAAAATATTTTTGATTATACAGGGTGTCGCAAAAAAGTATGGCGAATAAAACTTACTTTTTTTTAAATAGAATGCCCTATATTTGGGTAACTTAAAAGTTTTGTATTGAAATACTCATCATTTTCATATAAAATTGTATGGGTCTAACGTCAACTGTTTTGGATATATTAACGATTTTATGCAAAAAAATGCTGAACCTCAAGCAACTGCTGTAAGCGACAGAAAACAATTGAATGAAGGAAAACGTTACCAAAAAATTATGATTTTTGTAAACTATTTTTCAAGTGTAAAATGGTGGATCTGGGTATTAATGTTATATCCCGTGCTCAATATTTGCAAATTTAATAATTTCGGTTTTTTTTAAATGGAACACCCTGTATATTTTTGTATTTTTGAAGAGCCCTTTTAATGAGATTTCTTCTTCCACTTCATTTTCTATCTCAAAATTCGGTCGATTTTCAGATTTAATTTTCTCCTGCATTTTTTCGCTATTTTCGTATTGGTTATTTCTATTTTTGAGTTCTGGTTCAATTTTTGTATTTTAAGCTTAGTTATATCTTTTGTTTGAAGAATTCAAGTGTTTAAATCATTATTTTAAAGGCGTTTGTTTTTTATCCCTTGAAATAAAGCATCTTAAGGGGTTTAAATAGTTTTTTATGTTTAAACTCGCATATCTGAAAAACAGTTGGAACTTAAGAGGTATGAAGTAACATATCAAGAGAAAGTTCATTAAAAGAGCTCTTCAGAAATACAAAAATATATAGGGCGTTCCATTTGAAAAAAAATCGAAATTAAATTTGCAAATATTGAGCACTCTGTATAACATTAATACCCAGATCCACCATTTTACACTTGAAAGATAGTTTACAAAAATCATAATTTTTTGGTAACGTTTTCCTTCATTCAATTGTTTTCTGTCGCTTACAGCAGCCGCCTGAAGTTCAGCAATTTTTTGTATAAAATTGTAAATATCTCCAAAACAGTTGACGTTAGACCCATACAACTTTATATTAAAATGAAGAGTATTTCAATACAAAACTTTAAGCTACCTAAATATACGGCATTCTATTTAAAAAAAAATAAGTTTGATTCGCCACACTTTTTTGCGACACCCTGTATAATCAAAACTATTTTAGTAATGTGAACCACCTTAGTACCTACAACTTTTATATACGCAATATTTATGCAACACTCATAGTTTTAGAAATATTTTCCACCCCCGCTTCGTTGCCGGACCATGTATAAATTAACCATTATACATTATTTATTTATTTATTTATTTATTTCGCACTCAGCCAACAGCCGTTAGGCCAATTATAGGCGTCGCTGTGCATTTATGGGGACTACCAACCCCACTAACGACTGTCATGATGTTGTTATGGTGGCCGGGACCAACTATTTCCGTGACAGCCGTATCACGAGGCGCCGAGAGATGTAGCCGTGGAACTCCCATCCAAGTTCTGACCAGAAAGAGCGTTGCTTAACTCTACTGATCGAACGTGAACGCTTGTTCAAGCTACACCACCCGGGACCCTATTATAGAATACAGATTACTTGAAAATGGATGAATCTGTTATTAATTCATTTAGTTCATTTTTAGGTGAAATCAATATGATTTTGAGCAGTTATGAAAAGTATCAAAAAGTCACTTTTTTTAATGTCACCAATGGCAATGTGAAAAAATAATACATTATAAGGAAGAGAAAAGCATAATTTTTCCCAAGATGTGAGTTTGCAGCTCAAGGGCGATGCCGAGCACTACAAATACACAGAGGGAAAAATGGTGTTCTGTCCTGCTGTGTATATACAATTTTTTCAACCGCCAGGATCAGAATCGTAAGAAACATATTTTTCGACGACTGACATCAAAAGTAGATTTTTCTCACTGTCATTTGACAACAGAAAGTTGACATTTGCCGCTGGGCGTGCGTTTTCATTACATGGCCGCTCGCCGAGCATTTTGGGTTTCCACGTGAATAAAATAGGTAGCCACGTCCGAATGTTTCCTTGACAATGTTCGTCATTTGTCGAAATAATCGCGTCACATGTCTAATAGACTGCGCGAGTAATGTTAACTTGATGGTCAATTAATATTTGCAATAAAATGAAATATGATATTTTCCATTAATAATATGCTTAGTCGTCGAAAACATAGTATGTATGTTTCGAGCTAAAAGTGCGCTTGCCGCTTTTGCATGATTGCTTTGCTTTGCCTCAACCAGCAATATTCATGCGCAAGCGGCAAGGATGCACTTTCAGCTCTTAACATACAATATACTATTTCATTGCTCTAAATCAAAATTATGCTGTAATGTGGATTGGGCCATAATGATATATAACAGCAATGAGATAACATGAACAACAAAATAGAATGCTTGAGTAAGTAAGAGATGACCATACGAAAAAAAATATTTTAGTAGGCATGTGTGGTTGATATCTGTCATAATTACATGTGCGTCAGGCCTACTCGAATATTTGCTATTATGTTTATCTCTTTCTTACTCAAGCAATACGTGTTATTTTCTTGTTCATGTTATCTTATTGCTGTTACAGTGAAATTCCCCTTCGCGTATACACGGACACCTCCCTTGGACGGACAGTTTCTCATGGTCCCGACCGACTCTCATATAATTTGCATTGTGTTAACTCCCTCTTGGACGGACATTCTCTTGAACGGACGCGGACACAAGAAAATGTTCTCTTGAACGGACAAAAAACCAAATAAAAAATAAACGCCTTGTCTCATTTTTCTGTCGCAAGTGTCGCTGTTGCATTTCTCAATCGCGCCGCGCACCAACTTCGCTGCCTTCCTTCACTGAGGGACTTTCCCGAGTTAACCGGGGATTCACCAACTTCAATCTTTCGGTACACGCGGGAATTCAGTATTAGTCTGACGTCTATGCGGAAAAGACACAGTGGGCGACACATTCATTGTAGAAATGGCGCCAAATATAAAAATTCTCACGCTTAAACAAAAAATTGAGATTGTTGAATTTCACAATAAGGAAAAGTTAAGTGTAAGGAACTTATCCAAGCGTTTTGATATCGGAAAAACACAAGCTGCTGATATAATTAAACATAAAGAAAGTATTTTGTAAGGTAACAAATCCTTATTTTTTCCTTAAGTTTTAAGTTTTTTGTTTATTTTAAAAACATTTACAGACATATACATTTTAAATGTCCCAATTTGTTTAATTATAGTTTTTATTAAAAAACCGATTTTTTCGTATTTCTTTTAGGCGGACACCCCCTCTTGAACGGACAGTTTCAGTCGGTCCCGTTGGTGTCCGCCCAAGAGAGATTTCACTGTATATAGACAGATCAATAAAAAAACCAATTAGGGCAGGCTGTGATATGTGTTATACGTTTCCCAGTACTGAAGTGTATTGTCAGTCTATGTCAAATTCAAGTTTTGCAGGTTAAGTTTTAAGTCGGTCTGTGTCAAACAACGAACAAAACCTAACCCGCTAATCTCGAATTTGACATAGACTGACAAAACACTTCAGTACTGCCAAACGTATAACACATATCACAGCCTGCCCTAATTGGTTTTTTTATTGATCTGTCTGTATATAATTGTGGGCCCATCGGTATTTAGCAGTCTTTGAACTTATTTTACGAATACCATGACAACAGACATTTTAATTTTGTTTCATATTGTCCCTTGAGAGAAAATGTGTTTTCTGTGACAATTCTTGTAACCTAAAATATGATTCACCATTCTCTATTTGTGATCGCCAACTGTCCTTGTATCTTAAAACAAAAGCAATTAAAACTTGTAAAGAAACTGTGACAGTAAGTACCTGAAAAAATTAATTGTGATTTTCCGTCAAATGTATTTTCCCTCTTTATTGTTATTAGTCTTCTTCTTCTTCTTTGGTCCGTTGCTGGTGGTCGGGGCGGGACGTCCCCGCAATGAATACGCTGCTGTCAGTGCCGCTGGGTCTTGAACTCCATTTACCATTCGTTTCCATTCTTGACGATTTTTGGCGACGTCTTGGGCATCGATAACCGATAATCGCTGATTTTTTAAGTCGCCCTCGATATTCTTTAGCCAGGTTTTCTTCGGTGCCGATCGCTGAATTCTCCAGTCTGCCGGACGGTCTTGCCAAAGAAGTTTACATGGCAAACGGTTATCATCCATTCGGCAGACATGTCCGAACCATCGTAGTCGACGTTTTTGTATTTGTTCTCCTATCAGTGTTTGTTGATCACATCTTCCTTTAATTGTTTCGTTTCGAAGGCGGTCGCGGAGCGAGACACCGAGAATTTGCCTCAAGCATCGCATTTGGAAGACCTCAAGCTTGTCAATGTCCGGCTTGAGCAATGTCCACGTTTCCGATCCATAAAGAAGAATGGGAAAGATCAGCGTTCGGTATAAGCGTACTTTCGTTCTGATGGTAGTATTTGTTCGTTTCCATACGCACCATTTGAGCAAGGCGAATGTTGATGTTGCCTGCCCGATGCGGCTGTAAACGTCGGCCGTCGATGCCACTTTCTTTTCCTCAACCAGCGATCCCAAATACATTGAGCGACAATAGTCTGGGTTCACGAATAATTTTCCCAATTTTACATAGTGAAAATGGTTTCTGGCGCTTAAAATCTGATGTCGATGTTTACGTATCAATAAACAAATTTAGTGCTATAATGGGCTAACTCATAACCATACAATTGTTGAAATATTGCGATTTGGTTTCTGTCGTACATTATTCAAGTTTTTGATGTTTTGTTAAGAATCGGGTTGGCGTTGTCAGGGATATGTTTACAGCATGTCAATTGTTTCCGATAACTGTCAGTATTAACTGTTAATTTTACGCCACGAGCTCTAATTACACATTCTAGACGTCTAGGCATACTGCTTATCAATCGTGCAAGATTTTCTTGTGGTAACCTATCCTAATGTTGATCCCACACGTGTTTTATCTGGTTCAGGTCTGGTGAGCAGGCTGGCCAATCCAAAAGTGTAATTTCAACTTCGTTTAGATATTGCAGAGTAATATTGGCTACATGTGGCCGTCAATTATTTTGCATTAAACGAAAGTTGTCACCAACAAAATGACTAAATGGAACAACATATTCCTCAAGAATGTTCCTAATGTGCCTATCTGCGTTGAGGGCTGCTCTATCACAGATGTGAAGCTCTGTGCGAGCATCTGAAGAAATTCCTCCCCATACCATTACCGAACGTCCAAAAAAATATGAAGTTGTGGCCATAGCACAAGCAGCATAGCGTTCTCCTGGTCTTCTCCATACTCGTTCTCCTGGTCTTCTCCATACTCGTGAACGACCATCTGGAGCATCCAAAGTAAATCGAGACTCATCTGTCCATAATACATATCTCCATTCGGGATCCCCCCAGTTCTGGTAAGTTCTAGCAAAATTTAGTCGATTATGTTTGTGGCGTACTGAAAGTTTTGGACCAATGGCAGCCCGATATGGTTTCAGATTGTTTTCGTGAAGTCGTCGCTGAACTGTACGTGACGATATTTGAACATTTCTGACAGCAGCCAGTTCATTAGCAGTAATTGTAGCTGTTGCTTAAAGATTGTAACAACATAAATCGATCATCTTGGGCGTTAGTTTTCCTTGGTCTTCCTGATCGTGATCTGGCCGTTAGTAAACAGTCTGCTTCATACCTCTGCCAAATTCTTCGAACCCCGTTTTGCGATACTCCGTACCTACGTCCTGCATCTCTCTGGCTATGTCCTTCTTCAATGTGAGCGACTATTTTTGCACATCTTACTGGAGATATAAGCATTTTGGCACAGAAGTGAGAATTAACAGTTAATACTGACAGTTATCGGAAACAATTAACATGCTGTAAACATATCCCTGACAACGCCAACCCGATTCTTAACAAAACATCAAAAACTTGAATAATGTACGACAGAAACAAAATCGCAATATTTCAACAATTGTATGGTTACGAGTTAGCCCACTATAGCACTAAATTTGTTTATTGATACGTAAACATCGACATCAGATTTTAAGCGCCAGAAACCATTTTCAGTATGTAAAATTGGAAAAATTATTCGTGAACCCAGACTTTTGTCGCTCAGTGTATTTGAACATTGAAACCTGCTCGATTTGGGTTCCATCAAGGTAAATGCTGGCTTTCGATCCGTCCGTTGTGAGCACTTTGGTATTAGTAAATTGGGAGTACAATAAACCGGCTTCTTTGGCAGCTTCAAGGTATGTATCGTAAACTTGGCCGTTAATGGTTTTTAAATCATCAAATGACAGCTGACATGTTACAATTCTATCTACGTCTTTTGCAGTTCGTAACTTGTTTCCTAAAATGTAATATTTTGTAATTTTTTAAAGTTTTGAAGAGTATCTTTATAAATACCTGCAAGAATTAAAAACATGTGACAATGTAGTAATCCCCTTTTTTGAAATTCTGTTACACAAACAACCATAGTTCCCAATTCAATATAACTACACAACACCACAACTTTGTAAAACGTAGCCAAATCTGAAAATTTGTAGGTTATCTAACCTAAACTTTAAAGACACGCCTTTTTAGCGTTTGCCTACGGCTTAGATTTTGGGAGCGTTCAATATGAAAATTAACCAAAGTAGACTTGCCTTCGAAGCTGAGTCAATAGTTTTAAAACACACAAAAAATATGCATAATAAATAATTGTTTTCTGTGATAATATCGCTATTAAAGGTTAAGGAAAATTTCTTTACAAAAATCCGAAAATAGAAATAGTCGATTGCAACTGTGGTACTTTTAGTTGTGTAAACACGGCTTGTAGTTTTGTGCTTTATTTAATAGGTATGATGGAGGAGAGGTACTGATGGTTCGGTTGATGAATTTATGCTTGACACAACAAAAAGCACCTCAAGAATGGAAAGAATGTCATATATATTTTCTTTTTAAAAAAGGAAATAGAAAAGACCCAAACTGCTATAGGGATTTAAGTGTAACAAGTTCCCTAAGCCGCCTCTGGGGTAAGTTAATTCAAAAAAGGTCAAGGCAGGAAATCGGTACAGCGTTAGGAGAGGATCAGAGCGGCTTCACACCGGGACGATCATTTGTGAACAACTTATATACGCTACAACAAGTAATGGAAAAGAAAAGAAGCAAAGACCAAGAACTACATATAGCTTTTATTGATTTGAAGAAAGCGTATGACAATGTTCCACGAAATAAATTAATACATACATTAAAAACAATCGGAACCAGCAATTACTTAATAAGAATCGTTATCGATCTGTATGAGAACAACATTGCATACGTAAAACAGGGGCGGTTGTTGTCGGAGCCTATTCATACTACTAAGGCCCTTAGACAAGGGTGCAGCCTATCTCCGCTTTTATTCAACATTTATGTGGAAGTAATATTAAGAAAATGGAAACAGTCTTGTCAGGGAATGGGATTAACCATCAATGATGCCCACCTTTTCACTTTGAGCTTCGCAGACGATCAGGCGATAATAGCACAGGACTCGTTTGATTTGGAGTTTATGTTGAGAAAGTTGTACTTGGAATACCGTAAATGGGGTTTAAAGGTGAGCCTTGAGAAAACAGAATACCTGGTGATGGGTTCCGATTGAAGTACTTATAAATGACGATGTACAAATTAGACAGATAGAAAAATTTAAATATCTTGGAGTAATCATTGACGGTGATGGTATTGGCAGTCAAAACATACGTTTCAGAGTACAAGAAGCTAGAAAGGTCATAGGAGCATTGAACTCTGTCTGGTGGGACAAGAACATAAGTAAAACTAACAAAAAGAGAATTGGAAGAACTATGGTTGATACAGTAGCTACTTACATACGGTTGTGAGGTATGGACTATGAAGGAAGACGACAAAAGACGAATAACAGCAGTCGAAATGGACTATTTAAGAAGAAGCTCAAGATTATCAAGATTGGAAAGAGTCCGAAATGAAGAGATAAGAAATACGATGTCTGCGACAGAAACAATCATTGACCGAATTGTGAAAAGAAGTCTGATATGGTTTGGCCACTTGCTCCGTATGGAAGACTTGAGCTGGCCCAAGCGAGTGTTTTCGTGGCAACCCCAGGGGAGAAATAGAAGAGGCCGCCCTCGACGGTCTTGGAATGAAGGAATCACTCGAGTGATGAGAGATCGAGGCATGGACGAGAATATGGCAAACGATCGTGTAGCGTGGAGACTGGGAATGAGAATGCAGCGACCAGCTGTCTAATTAATGTACTTTTATATGTTTATTACTTATTAATGTACATAATTAACCCTAAATATATATATACAGGGTGTCTCAAAAAGAATGGGACACCGATTAGCCATAGATTCCTTACGTCATAATAAATCGATTAAACCTAATACACCTTAGTACAAAGTCCCTTCAGTAAGAAGTTATAGGGCCTTGAAGTTCAATTTTTTATTTTTTATTTTTTTGTTAATTTCCACAAATGTAGAGATATCGATTTGAATTTTGGTATACATACTTACTATTATATGCTACACTAATAGGAAAAATTTCATAAACTAGACTTGACTCTAAAGGGCACTTTACCTAACTTCTAAAACTTTTTTTAGCTCTAACTTCGTTATCTGTAGCATTTTTTTAAATTTTAGGTTACTGTCTGAAAGATAATTAAAAAGCACTAAAATAATGTACTCTCAGTTCTTAAGCCTAAAAGCAACCGTTTACCGTAAAATGCCCATCAAAGGTTTTTGGTTGTCATTAAGATGTGCAATAATCAAGTAGCCATGATCACAAAAACAATGGGTAATGATTGTAATCTAGTAAACAACAACAAGACATCAATTAATGACGTTGGTTACATCAGGTTTTTGTCTTTTGTGCTTACGAAAATGCTGCGACATAACGAACCCTTCAGCATTGGAGAATTCGTTATGTAGCGGCATTTTCTTAAACATAAGAGAACAAATTCTTATGTCACTAATATCATTAATTGATTTATCATTGCTTTTTTACTAGATGACCATTGTTTTTGTGATTATGCCTACTTGATAATTACATGTTAGTGACAACCAGAAACTTTTGAAAGGTATTTTAAGGTAAACGGTTGCTCCTACGTGTATGAAGTGAGAGTACATTATTTTTGTGTATTTTAATTTTCTTTCAGATAATAACCTAAAATTTTAAAAAAGGTTACAGATAACGAAGTTAGGGCTAAAAGAAGTTTTGAAAGTTAGGTAAAGTGCCCTTTACACTTAAGTCTAGTTAGTTAGTGCAGTATATAATAGTAAGTATGTATACCAAAACTCAAATTGATATCTCTACATTTATGGAAATTAACAAAAAAATAAAAAATAAAAAATTGAACTTCAAGGCTCGATAACTTCTTACTGAAGAGACTTTGTACTAAGGTATATTAGGTTTAATCGATTTATTATGACGTAAGGAATTTATGGCTAATCGATGTCCCATTCTTTTTGAGACACCCTGTATATATATATATACCGGGTGCTGACTTGCGCGACGCACCATAGGAATTTGCATAGTAAATTCTTTATGTTCAATTATTTGCTCCCCTAATTATTTTAGAGCTTAAGTGTAAATACATTTTTTGTAGAGACAAAAATACTGCACCCATTCATACTATTGCTAACAATTTTTCATTTTCCGGAACCGAAGGAATGCAAAAAATCAAACTAGCATTTTCACAAAAATTAGTGATGCCATGGAATTATTGAAACAAGCCAATGCCAACGCAAATGCGTGCGGAGCGACAATATGTGTTGTTTGTTTGTTTGTTATTGATGTTTCATTATTAATTATGTTCTGCTTAATGTCTCTAAGGTACCTACACCTTGTCCATAACAAAAATGGTTTTACGAGTATGGTGGACGTTCGTTAAGTAAGCTCCTTGTTTATTGTAAAATATCCGTATCAGCAAATTCCAAACAGTACAACCATTAAAACGCTGATTTATTTTAAGTTTAAGACTACAGGCACGTTATTAAATAATTGTAGGTGTAATAATGAGGTTCAGAACTTACACCAAAACGAGAAAAACGACAATAAATTCAATATTTTGACGGCAGTGACTGAATGATCGCCCCGCCGCTGGCTACCAGCTTAGACAGTAGCTTTTATGTTAGCACTTCATCTTGTGTTGTGATACTCGGATAATCTTTGGCTATTATTTCCTTTAGTTACCCTAGCAGAGCTTAGTTTCACTTGTATTAATTTATCCATTTTATCACTGTAGTATTGAAAACGCCGCTAAGCAAAATAAGACACATACGGTTTTACGACTCTCTATTGTTTTAAAATAATACAACATAAACCACGTTATGTTTACAATGAAAAAAGCGATTAATCGCACCCAAGCTAGATACAAACGTGAGAAATATTTTGCTACGAAATCCTCTGCTTTTATGCTAAATTGGTCCGTTCCATGGTAATGAACGATAACAATAAATTAAAACTGGCGAATTTCTATGACGTCACAAACCTTACCGAGAAGTATTTAAAAATATATATACCTACATTATTAAATCAATCCTTAACGCACCTTAAAACTGAGGTTATTTCTAAAATGTGGACAGTTAAATCTGTAACACAAAGAAGGAAATTATTCTTTCGAGCATCAGTTGGGTCTCGGGTAGCTTTATGCGTGGACCACGGTTTGCGAACACATCTAAAGAAAGTAGTCAAAAATAAACGTCTGCTAATGTCAATGTAATGCAATAAAATACTAATTTTAGATAATTTAGAATAAAATATATATGTACAATTGGTAATTTATAATGGGTGGCTGAGTGGACTGAACGCCCGCAACCCAAACGGCACTTGCTGCTCGTGGAGATCTGATGGCGCGTAGGTGGCGGTGAGTGTCTGACCTGCCGCTTCGAAGGTTCCAAGATGGCTAGTGTTTATTCCTATAAACAAACGCAAATTTACTGGTGTCGAAAATTGTATTTTGTTTGCTTGTTTGTTTGTTTATGGACAAGGTCTAGGCATGCAGAGTACCAGGTACCTTAAACACCGACTGCTTTAGTCATATGGTCAAAGTACTACTTAGAATTTTGTCGAGACTAAGGAATTCCAACCCTAGCGAGTGATCTTTTACATGCTACACATCGTTGTAACATGGGGCCCATAGTCCAGGGAAATTAGACATTGCACTTCGGAAAAATTCCCGGAAAGCTGGATTTTGGTATGAGCCTTGATATTGTGGTTCTAAACAAAATGTCAAAAGTCCTCATCGATCCGAGTGCCGCTAAAAATTTTACGCGGGGTCAAAGGTCACTGAAAACGGTTTTTCGTGAATATCTCGTTAACGGTAGCTTTTACAGAAAAAATATTAATTATAAAATTTGTAGCTTACGAAATTTCTTACAAAAAAGATATAATGATTTTTATTCGTAAGAGTAACTGTTTTGGAGATAATTCGATTTGCAGAGTTGTAACGAATAGATGCACTCCTCAACGGCATGTATATCTCATTGGAGTTGATACAATAATAGAAACAAACACATATATAGTACACTGCAGTCTAGATGGAGAAGCAGTGTGCTCCGAAAAGTTCCCTTTCCTCGTCATAAAACCTCAAGAGACATCTTCTTGCTGCTCTTGTCGGAGCATAAATTTCTTTACGTTAGTATTGAGTGATATTTCCTTGTGAACGGACGTGCTTACTTAATATTTGCATTAATTTTTGTGGCAGAAATTTAATAAATTCTCTAAAAATGTCGGAAGTTTGTTTCATTTGCAATAAATCTCTGTTGGAAGGTAAAACTGTTGCTGTGGAACGTGAAATGGAAACTTTGGGAGGTCGAGTGTTGAAAGAAAGAACGGCAAAGTTGAATATTTGCGAAGTATTAATTCTGTGACAATTCATGTACAGTGCCATAAAGAATATACTCGAAAGTCTAGCACCAAAAAGACAGAGAGAAGAAGCCAGTACATCTACGAGTCTTTGTATTTTTTGCAGTGATGAAGCGAGTGAGGAAGAAGGAAAAAAAAGAAAATATTCGCCGTAAAATTCATCAAGTTTCGACTCTTTCCTTTAAGAACTCTGTTTACCAAGACAGAATGTTCTCCAGACGTGATTTTCAATAATGGAATTTGTTTTTTCCTGGCTATGTATAAGGCCCCAGTAAAAGAAGTATCGATTGCTCCTCACAGATATTCAACTTTTGTAAAATCTACACAGCTCAAAAATCCTGTTCAATTATCTATTCTTCTGCCAACATCTAGTGCTGCTCGGCAACAGTTATATCGGGTCTATTACAGGTTCAAATATGGCTAGGTAACGAGCTTACTCCTGAAGACTGTGGATGGACGTTAAGGGATAACATTTTGGAGTCAATTCAAACTCTGCTTCCACCTGCTCCACACATTCTGCTGAATACTATTTTTGAAATTGCATCAGGGCTGTAGATTAAACTGCGGCTGCAGAAAAGTTGGTTTATATTGTTCACCAGTTTGTGGTAGTTGCCGAGGTCAGTCTTGCTTAAATGTAAGACCCGATATAAATGACGGCGATAATTGCAACTCCACTGAAGATATAGATCCATCGCGCTTCCTGACTGAATCTCTGGAAACACAGAAGACAGCCGAAGAAGAACAAGAAGAACAAGAAGATAATGAAGAAGAAAGCATACAGATTGAAATAGAGCCTGAAGATGAATATTAATTATTGAGATTAGTAACTCCTGTTTTGAATCCAAAATTGATTAATGAATAAGTTCAGAATATTTTTTTTTAAATAAAAATTTTTCAAACAACAATAAACGTGTATTAGGTTTACTGGGAACACCACAGGAAAAAACACGCACCTTGTACTCTACCTCGAAGGTGGTGTGGAAAAGAGTGCACGTTTCATGAGAAACATAAGGTTTCAACTCTGTAAATCGAATTATCTCCAAAACGATTACTTTTACGAATAAAAGTTATCATATCTTTTTTATAAGAAATTATATACGCTACAAATTTGATAATTAATATTTTTTCTGTAAAACTGACCGTTAACGAGATATTCACGAAACACCGTTTTTGGTGACCTTTGACCCCGCGTAAATTTTTTAGCGGCACTCGGATCGATGAGGACTTTTGACATTTTGTTTAGAACCACAATATCAAGGCTCATACCAAAATCCAGCTTTCCGGGAATTTTTCCGAAATTTTGCTTTTATTTTGTCTAATTTCCCTGGACTACCATGGCTTTACATCACTTCCGAATGATGGCATTCTGTAGAGGCTCTCATCTGCATTTTTTTATTTTTGAAAACCTCTCCGGGACCGGGAATCGAACTCGCGACCCTTAGATCAGCAGTCAGGATGCTTACCACTGAACTACCGACCCCGGCTTAAATTATATTTTATTGGAGCAATTAAGTATCGTTGTGTGACAGGTGTACTCCAGGGTTTATGAGTTTTCAAAGGTTAGTGAGCCTATAATTTTGAATTGTGCAACTCAGGTTTGTGGTTTGTTGGCCCGGCGTCCATTTAATCCGTATTGACAGTAAATTCGGTATACTGGGGGTCGCGGTTGGTGCGAAGTAGCGTTCGGCGCCACGAACTTATAGCTTCCTCTAGGGTTTCGAGTTTTAGTATACTAGTATACAGTGTGATCGGGAGAAGCTACGGACGAAGGTAGACACTTTACCTGAACCAGCGCCAGTGTCTAATCGGGGTGCTGGGTGAATACGCTTATCACTTGAACCGGTGCCGAAGCTTTCACCAACTATGGGCAGGACGTTTTGCGGGCGTAGTTTGAACTTGTCTCAAACCAGCGCCGAAGTTCAATCAGGGTTCTAGGTACTGCTGATTTTGCACGTTGCTTGAACTGGCGTCTTGTGCATAATCAGTAGTAGGTTCTCGGGCTTAAGAAAGGTTATGGGTCAGGTGAAGCTGACTTGAAGAGTTGTCTCTCGAATCGTGCAAAATATCTGGCTAAAATGTACCAAGATGGCGACATGCAAATTTGAAATAATTAAAATGATTTATATGCCAAACATTTGTCTTGCAGCTGTTGTATGCTAATACCAGGCGAATCGGCGACAACTCATGAACAACCTAATTCTTGCAGTTTATTCACAAGGCAAGCCATTCCTTGCAAATATTCCCCCGGTAGTCGCATACTTGGAGTCAATGCTATCGGATTCAATAAATTTAGAATTTCTTTCAACTCTCGGAAATTTACAGATATCGTTGTTTTTTCACTTAAAATCATCGATGCCTTAACCAAAAACTCCATTCTAATGTGGTTTGTAGTCGTGGAATTTGTTTTGGGACCCTGTATATCCTCATTATAAAGTAAAATGACTCGATGGTTCTTTACATTAAACATCTTATCCTGCGAAAGTCTATATCTGCCCTTGCACATTATTGTAAGTACACACACGCACATTGTATTTTTCACATTGCATTGAACACTGTTGCACATGTATTCTTCTTCGATAAATCATGGTTTTGCCCCATTATTTGGCAGATGTTTAGTGTTTTATGATTTCTTCAACATGAACAATCTTTCGATTAATTAAAATACCTACATGAATCTGGTTCCTGCAAAGGTATACGATAGTCTAACATCAAACGACCGTTACTAGAGTGGGATACAATAATTTAGCTTTTAATGCAAACTGGGCGGTTAATCAGAGAGCAAATATACTTTCTTTCTTATAATAAGCATATCATTGTTAATGAAATTTTATATTTAATTGTAATTTTGGGGTATGTGAAGATTTTACACTAATAATAAAAACAATAATGTAGCATGCGTTGTCTACTATCCATGACAATATGTATCAATATTATTGTATATGCATATTATTTATTTGTTTCTCAGTCTTCAGCGTTAGTGGGAACTTCTGTTTTAAAGATTTTTCAGGAGTATGATGCGCCAGTCAGGTAATATTTATTTTTGTTGAACCTAGCGCTCTCATAAACATTTTTACTTTAATCCACTAATCACGCAAGAGGTAATATGGATACATTCCTTATTAATGCTCAGTTCGCGGACTAAATTGTAACAAGAGATATGTACGAGAGTCAGGACAACAAAATCCTCAAGAAATACCAATTTTTAAAAGTAGAACTACCGTAAATCATATACCATTGTGTTAAGACTTGAAAATTTTTACGTTGATACTGTTCTATGCTATTAGTAGCTTCATTGTCCTACTCAACCATTTTTCAACAATGTTCTCTTTATAGTTGGTGATACTTCAACTTTGAGAAAGAAGCGTTGCATGATTGCTTTAAAAATGCATAAATTTAGACTGTAAGATTTTTCTCTCGAGATCGTTTATTTCCAAACAAAACAACTTACTATTTGAATGTATACCCTGAAGTCAATGTTTTGGCGTCCCATATGTTATTAGAAGTTATCAATGCTGACTATACGTGGCAGTTAATCAGTGATATAAATGTAATTGAATCAGCTGTAAATGGCAAGATGTATAGCGACTATCTCTTGCACTCTTCGTATATCGTTTTTTAAGGTCTAACTAATTTTTATAAAATTTGTTACTTTTAAATATACTGCTCAACAAATGAACTGGACCATTTGCATAAAAGGCGTAATTTTTATCTCTAAACATACAAATTACCTGCATCTAAAATTCCTATGCTCAAAAGTAAAAAAGACATATCAAATACATTGATAGTTATTAGTTATGCAACCAATCTTCCCTATTTTAATACCACATTTAAAACAATTGAATTACTTCTTAAACTAAATTAAATAACCTCAATCAAAGAATTTGCATTGTTTATTAGATAAGTTTATTTAATAATAATGTACACAAAGGAGGGAAAATTAGAGATTTTACATTAGTATTTTGACAAAAATAGCTTGAGATAGGTGAGGGACTTATTTGCTGCCAAATATCCCGAAAGACCAATTCCATCGATCGGAACAATTCATAATATTATTGAAAAATTTAAGGTAAATGGTTGTGCTGCAACTGAGCACAGCAAAAGAAATAAAACGTGCCATGTTTTAACTGAAGAGATGAAGTTAAGTATTTTGGCGTACGTAGAAGAAAACCCAATCACATCTCTTCGTAGTTTAGCTAACGAATTCGAAATCTTAACTGCGTCGGTGCATAAGACCTTAAAAGAATTTAAATACAAACCCTACAAATTTTCTAATCACTAGCAACTTTTTGAAGAAGATAAAATCCGAAGAACTGATTTTTGTGAAACACTATTTAATTTATTAAATGAAAATGAGAGAACTACGTAGAATCGTTTTTACAGAGGAAGCTTTTTTGTATAAATGACTTTTTAAATTCTCAAAATTATCGGTTTGTATCCATTCCATTACCCATTTAAGCTATCCTACTTACTAACCTTATTTTATTTTATTCCTGTTGTTACAGGTCATGCACAAATGGCCATGTACAAAACTTAACCCACACACAGTATAATGTAAAGGTTGATGTATGGGCAGGAATTGTCGACAGTGTCCTTGTAGGTCCTTTTTTCATTGAGGGTAATCTCAATAAAACAAAATTTTTAGAATTTCTTCGATAACATATTATACCACAAATCCAAAGACTAAATGTTAATGATATGTTTTATCGGACTTTTTCCACTGTCTAGGGTGTATATCACACGACGTTTCGGGAGTTTTTAATCTACTCTCGTCTTCAGGTGTTCCAGGTTAGCCCTGAGAAGGACCGAGCTGGTGGCCTAGTGGTAAGAGTGTCAGACTAGTAATCACAGCGATCAGCGGTCCCGGGTTAAAACCCCGGGGAAGGCATGAGTTTACGTATAAAGACGTATAATATCAGTTCTTTTCAGGACTAACCAGGAACACCTGAAGACGGGAGTAGATTAAAAACGTCGAAACGTCGTGTGATATACACCATAGACAGTGGAAAAAGTCCGATAAAACATATCATAATAGACCACTGCCAAACAATGACATTCAGAGAACAAGTAAATACTAATAATGCGATTTTTCAAATGGATAAAGCACCAACCCATTCTACCAGATGTGTTGCACGATTCCTTGACGCAACATTTCTAGGTCGCTGGATTGCGAGATATGGTGTAATACGTTGGCCACCTCGGTCAGCTGATTTATTCCCAAATGACTTTTTTCTATGGGGTTATCTAAAATCTAAAATTTATACTAACGTTGTTATACACAATGTGGAAGAATTAAAACAGAGAATACTTACAGCCTGTAATGAAATAAATCCCATTTTTTAAGAAATACTGCAGAGGTCTTTAGAGATCGTGTGGCTTATTGTTTAGAACAAAGAGGAGGGCATTTTGAACATCTCCTGTAAATTGCATTTGTCCAGGTTCACGATTGTTATTCATATTTATTAATAGTTTGTTGTATTTTTGAAATCAAGTTTTTTCCTATTGGGATGAACGAAATAAAGTATTATTATTAACACTTATACATTTTCATTAATTAGTTACCTATTTTTTATTAATGTGGAATACACAACAACTTCACACAACTGCACAATTCACAACAAATAACCAAAACTGTATTACACAAATATAATTTAGCAAATAACATCCTTTTCTAACCCTACTTTAAGATGAAGGTCACTTCTGTACTTTACAGAACATACAAAGCTATGATTTACGCAATTGAGTTTTCGGTAGTAGCGTTTAGATTATGCTGTCGTGTAAGATTGGTTGCATAACTTGTCAATGTGTTTGATATGTCATTTTTACTTTTGAACTTTTACAAATTTTGATAGCCCACTGCATATTAAGTAACGTTCCGAGGAGAATCAAAAAACTATTAATTTCCTTTGTTTGTTCTTCCTCTCATTTTTGTTAAATATAGTTAAATATGCGTAATATGAGTATACTATAAAACAAAAACTTTTATAGATATATTTTATGACGTAATGTAACAAATACAATTTTAATGAGTGGTCCAGTTCATTTGTTGAGCAGTATACAGTATATATTTTTAAAAATAATTGTTCTGGATTCTGGACTGGATTATATGTGGAGGGTGAGTTACCTCACACGCACGTAGGTCTAATTAAGTGGCCACATTGAGCTACCTCCCAGCAGCTTTCCAAGTTGGGTATCGCTCAAGCCATCCAATCCATTGAAATTACTTAAGGACGACCGCAACTAAATAATGGTTGTAACAATTCACATCCATTGCCTATGAAGAGCTATAACACGAATCTCTTGGATTGTCCAATTGACTCTCGAGTAATGTTAGCAACAGTGGATGTGGCTTAAATGTACGAGCTTTTCGTTCTACGCTAGAAAATATAGTTTCAGTAACTCCAACGACCATAAAAGTCTGTGCTGACTTTACTGCGATTCCCAAGTTTGGCTTTGGCAACCTTAGGGTCTTAACGCCTAAGGATCCTCAAAGAGGAGAGGTCGATCTTCCTGCAGTGGCGATTTTATCTAGGCTAACAACAACATCAGTAATGTTAACAAACCGCTCTCCTTTTGTTCTGCGTCCGTTTTCTTTTCGCCAAATCAAAAATGCATCTGTAGAAAGCCAAATACATGTCCACGACATGAGTCCAAATTGCTGAATTTAAACTGGAATTAAGAAAACGGGTAGCGGAAAAAACAAGAGAAGCATTAGACCATTGCCAGCTACTGACGAATAAAGAGCTGGTATAGAAATAAATAAATAGTCTAAGTAAATATACATAAGAAATGGGGAAGAATTCGAGTCAAGTAGAAAGAAAAAGTCTAGGAAGAGGGAAAAACATCCAAGAACTTAGGTTCCTGGTGAGAAACTGACGAAAACTATAGACGACGTATCCTCAATGATGTAAACCACAAGATAACAAGGAAGAAGAAGACGAAGAACACTTGTAAGTATGTTACATATCATGACAATTTTTTTAGACAATAATAAATATCGTGAATGAGATAAACTGTTTGCTTGTTTAACCAGCCCGTATCATTGTTTCGTCGTCTCATTTCATTTATTTTGAGTGCAGTACAGTTTTATCTGCGCGTAATGTAATAACCTTACGTTTGCAATTGTTATTAAAATTAAGTTAGTTTCTGGTCATTTGGGGTACTTTATTTTGGGTGGTTGGTTGGGCAATGTAAAGTAGGTAAAGTTTTCTTGTGGAACGAACACTATTTAGACTTTTTAGGTTCGGAAGGTAGGAATGTTAAAGGGGAATCTACGGAAGCACTTGCGGGGCTGTTCTTAACATCTTTTGCTTACTCGACTGTACCTAAAACTATGGGAAAAGGCTTTGTCACTGCATTGTATCGAATTTATCCTACCTGTCTGCAGTCCCTTTCGCTTGATTTATAGTTAAAATAATTAATCTAATCAGTACTGCATTTAGCCTTTTAAAGTAATTGTAGATAATAAATTTCGGCTACCGTCATTGTCTGTTGGATAAAAGTACTGTATCACGGCCGAAGTCAAACCTAAGAATAAAGTTTGTCATACATTTTTAATGATTGCCAATTTAAACGTGAATTTCACTTGACACTTTTCAAGTACCTAATAAATTCCGACTCTAAGCTGCCAGTCTCAGATAAATTAACGTCCACAATCCCGTATACATTTCGAAGTGTGGAGTGTGGAGCGGGAGCCATGTCTGCCTAGCAAGTCTTGCTTGGAGCGTGAACTGCTGATTCGATTCCATAGTCACTCGCAGCGTCACTTTATTAAGGTGTGACGTGGAGGCATGACGCAGCAAAGACAGCTAGAGTGGTAAACGTCAGTTGTTCTAGCTATATGTAGTACTAATAGGTGGAGGGACTCATTAACAGCTGAGTCATTACTCGTTTCATGTGGAAACCCTATAATTAAGTTTTACATAGATCTTCAAAAGTTGAAAATTCTGATAATAATGCAACTCAAGGATTTTTATATTGCGACTGAGGCACAGTCGTTAAAACTAGACTTCTCAAAGTCAAGCATAAATTTTATACTCGGAACCTTTCCTGAGTTTTCTTAATTAGTACTGTAGAAGTTCTAGTTAAAACACTTTTTGAACGAGCTTAATGAAAAAAAGGTTTCTGTTAAACGATTTATTTTAATTCAACTCCAGTTATATAATTACTAAATACTTATTACTATGCCATTATCAATTTACTTTTACCTTTTGCTTAGAGGTAAGGTGCTTCAGTAATTTACAGAATAATTTAATTAATTTAATCAATAAATAGGTAACTATTGTCACTACTAGTACGCAAAAGCCAATGACATCTAATAGAAAATATTGATACCAAGGGACATCCAGGGCAGGACTTCTTAGGTGCTTAGCTCCTTTGTGTCTCAAAACGTATTCCGTCCACCAAACAGCCCGTTCCAAACCGGTCATGGGTTGATCTCTTGCTAATTCTGCCAGCTCTTTAACTTTACTGCGATATCTGAAATATGAGAAATTACACTCTATGCTCAAGTTTTGAATGGGATTGTATACTTTGGGTTATTAATGACTTCCAAAATAGTGTTCTTCAGAGTGTCCTTATCTAGTGTTTTACGATCTACAGACAAACCTAAATCTTTAACTACAATTCGCTGAACGTTGGCGAGTTGGTCTCCAAAAAATGGCATTCCGACCATTGGAATGTGGTCGTAAATTGCTTCCTCCATCGATTGTTGCCCACCTTGGGTTATAAATAGCTTGATATTTGGATGCTCTGAAAATGATGCTGATTTAAAATATAACTCTGAAAAAATTTTGAAACTTACTAAATACGTCTTGCTGCGGATACCAATTAGATATAAAGACATTTTTTGGTTTAATGGGCAGATCTTCGACTCCCAGCTCAAACTTCCACAGTACAACATAAGGAAGCTCAGCAAAGGTTTGGAGTATTATCTTTAGGGTTGATTTTGACAGGACCTTACTTTTACCGTTTGAGCCTAAGCTGAAATATATAAATCCCTGTGTTGCATTGTCGAGCAGCATTTTCAAGTCCTGCAAGTATAATAGTTACTCAAACCTTGTTAGACTATAATGTTTGTTTGTGTACCTTTGGTAATGGTTTCGGTGGTTGTCGATGAGTGCCTCCTCCAATTTGTACTGTAGCTGGAACTATTGGCCTGATTTGGTAAAGGATTGGATCTGTATTCACAAATAGCATTGTCATATTGAGGACAATGTCTTGTAAAGGTGGGTAATTATTTCCAAAGTGCTTTTCTACTAACGATTCTTGCCAGTTAAAACCATACTCTATCGTGTAAAGCTTCATAATTACAGTAAAAATTACACTATGAACTCTTTGCCAAAACGTAAATTTTCCTGCGACTGGCAAATTGGAATCAGGATTTAGCACTGGGTGAACTGGATTTCCTAACATTTCATAGAGAGTAGATGGAGCATCCATAGATGTTACCCCAATAAACGGGCATTTAAATCTTTCGGAGAATGTTATCATTGCTGGCATCGGTTCTACAATTAGCAAGTCAAAGTGTTCGGTGTCGTTTTTGATCAGCCCTTGCACACGTGGATCATTAAGCTGTTGAACAGTTATCGCATCTATGGTGGGCAAGATTATTCTAAATGTTTTTAGAAAGTTCTCTTCGCTGACAATATCTAAATAGTAATTTACGATACAAGTGCGTAAAGCTACTCTTTAGGCACGAGTGGGGTAGAGTTAAAACGCGAGTGAGCGAGCGTTTTAAGCCCCGCGAGTACCTAAAGATGCTTTACGCATGTGTATAGTACAATATTTTATCTACGATAGAATACAAAAATACAGTAAATATAAGAAATATTTTACATGTAAATTAGAATTACCAGCAACCGGTCCTAATTTTGAGTGTTTTAAAAATTTTAAAACACGTTGCTACTAACTACGTGCCTAATGATTTTTTTTTAAGCACGTTGCTATTAACGACGTAAACTAATGAAAACATGTTATTAAACAGTCGTTTTACAAACTTAAAACTGCCAACTAAAAGGCAATTTTACACACTGTAGTAGATAAACATTTTTATTCCACAGTTCGTAAGAGTAGTGTAAGTCGATTTCAGTTAAATTTATAAGATTTGGGTCGTTCATCGGATCTGTCGTTAGTACTGTTACTTGATGGCCTCGTAGAGAAAGTTCCTTCCATAGTGGGCGAAATACAATTTGGTGACTGTACGATGGCGTAGGTATAATTCCCAATATTCTTGCACCGTTGCTCACGTGTAGCACACAATTAATGGAACAAATTAACACTATTGTCTTAAACATGACTTTTACTTGAACTATGTTTAAGCAAGCTTGAGACAAAACTGTAACAAAACTTTTATTTTAAAAACGGTGAGTGTTTTTATCTAATCTGTACATTGCACTGGAATCACTTCATCTTTTAAAATTTTTGACAAGTATGCAACACTTATCATGCGTATTACTCAATTACATATCGGGTATTTCAGGTACAACAGTAAGTTTAGTAGTAAATATTTTCTTTGTCTAGCCAGTTGTTATCAATTCGGTTAGCGGCCTTTTAACATGTTAGCATCTACGTTTCCAACCTGGTTCTTTCTAATTTAATAGACGTTCGTTTACTTGCAAGCTTTCTATTTACGAGTTTCTTATCGAAAATGTTCAAAAAGAGCTCAAAATAATTTTTCTGTGTCTGAATTATTTTTAGTAAATATACAAATGAATTGCTTAACTTTTAGTAATAAAATCAATATTCAAAGAACCTTGCTGCGCTACATATACTTTATTTATAATCTGTATTTTGTTATTTAATGACGTTGAGATGCCGAAAGCTCAACATATACGTTTCCAACCTTCTAGGACTATATTTATGCCTTGGTGCTTAAAAATGTGGTATTTTCTTTAGTAAACCACTGGCTCAACTTATTCAAAACTCCAGAATGTTATTCGCCGTAAGGAAACTGTCAGCTGTAATTCCTATCCTAACAGTTGATAAATTAATTGCTTTCAATTACAGACCGGTTGTATTTAAACAGTTATGAAAAAGTAACTGAGTAGGAATGAATGGAATTCCTTAACCAACACAACGTTACAACTGATACGCTGCATGATGCTACGCTATTTTGCGTTTCTACCGCACTTGTCGTGGGCCATTTAGTTTTTTTACCTACGGAGGAAGCCCGTTCCTGTCGCTCAGTTATTCGGCGATCTGAATCTAACGTCAGCGTGCTTAGGCAGCAGACACTTGAAGTGGAATTTTTCTCTCCCCGTGCGAGCAAGGATCTGCACTTCTCTTTTCCTTCGCGTCATTTGAGTTTTAGGCCTTGCCAATAGCACTTCACTCGGGGGAGTGGCCCGCTTCTCGCAGGCCTCCGGGCTACACAATGGCGAAGCCCATCTTTTGAGAATTGAACCCTTGGATATTATTCGAGTAGGGTCAGTACCGTAAAATTAAATTGATTGATTTTACTGCGGCTAAAGCCGGATATACACGGAGGTTTCCCTGACAAAATTACAAATACACATTCTTGTGTCATTAGTGCCTTCTGTTCGACCCAACCTCACAATAAGGGGACTTATGACTACTCCATTTCTTTTCACCCAAAATACCCGAAACAACTTGCTACCCTACCTGGCGTCATCGTAGCAGCATCAATTTGGATCCCATCTTTGTGTTGCAGCTTTACTTTTTCCTTGGGCTGCACGACGGCGTTCTGCAAGACGAACACCACAACAACTGTACTTATTGTGTATTGCATGTCGTACCGTGTGTTTAAGAAAAGTGCGTTGTATTCACAAGTGATACGGTTATGCGGAAAGTTGAACTACTCGAGTTGCGGCTTTAGCCGTTGAACTGTCCTAGTTGGGCCTTTTACGCTTAGATATAATTAAATTATTGGCCCCTGTAAGACACTTTCTTGTTGATTGGTTAGCCTGACGTTGGTTGGTTTAGTTTATAAAGTTAGCTTATATTTCTAACGATGCTTCCAAGAGACCATCTTTCAGCAATGTGTATGTGAGGTAACCCAAGTATATTTTATTTATTCAATAGATGTGTTTATTAGAATCTCGAATTTGTTTCACTAAGTTAATTGTGTTCTATCAAATTGCAACGCAGTTAGAAGACAGTGTGCAGATATTCACCAAAAGTATGCTTCGACTGAGAGGGAGCTCTCGAATACATTTCTTAGAGAAAAGCCTTAACTTCAAGTGGAAAGCACATAGCGCTATTAACTTAGACTACTTCTAATAATCATCTGCACCTCTTTCCCTCCCGACCCCGGCTAACGTTTCACAAACCTCTCCCGTGTCTCGATTGAGCTTACGCGGGGTTAATTGTGCAAAGCTCAAACAATAAATTGTAGGGAAGCGTACCTGTAATGTGTGATTCGTTTTGTCTTTTAATTACCGCTTTCCAGTCAAGCAAAAGTTGTAAGTACCGTTTTGTCCTGCAACAATGAGTTTATGCTAAGACGATCTGCAGGTAGGTTAGGTTATTCCTATTTATTTTAAACCACAGAAAGCTCTGAATTTGAATATCTAGAAATATCAAAATCGTTATCAGACTTTCGTAAAGTTAGAACGTTCTGTGTAAGAATTTGATTTAAAATTTTCGACTTGTATACTCTACTTCTAAATTATCACGAGACTACATGATTACATCAGAAGGCCAGTAAACTAAACAGTAGATACGGCGTGGTATTCTTTACAAAAATACTAAAATACAAATAAATACTGAGAGCGCCAACGAGTCTTTATACAACAAATGTGCCCAGATAGAAACAAGAAATAATAAACTCAAAAGCGGCAGTAAATGACAAAATATTCAATTGCAATGTTGTGTAAAAATAACCATTCAGTAACATAAAACAATAGCCAGTACAAGTGTGCTCACGTAAAATTCCTACAGTACTCCGGGGGCACCCAATAACCAATAAAGCTAAAATTAATGCAGTAGGCTAAATATCACAGATCCACATTATATGCTGGACCACAAATTCATACAAAATGAAAGATCAAATGTAAAACTACAAACTGACTTACGTTTAGTTAACAAACATAGTGCATTGAAAGATTAACGTTTAAAAATTAAACACAGAAAAGCAACGGTAACGTTCAAGGAATTCTATCAAATCCGCTAGCAATTCGCATAGTCTAAAAATGTCTCAACGTAGAAATTTAAAGTAACATGCACGTGGACCTGATGCGCACCACTCGAGCTGAGGTCAGCATTGCACTCAAAAAGTTACAAACACAATTAGGTAATGGTAAAATTGCAAAGGTAAAGCCTTTCCCTGCTGCTCCTACACAGAAATCTTACTCCTCCCAGGGCGCTTTTGTAGCTCTAGGCATAACCAGCTGTAGAATCTTCGTTAGTTGGCCAAGGTCGCGTGGACTCGGAAAATCTAACCATACCCTAGCGATTTTTAGACTCGACACTAGCGGCTGCAAACCATAGCGCAAAGTAACGGTTCGGTATAAGCTGCAAAGTAAACAGAAGATGCAAAAAGTCACTTCCAAGGTGTGTAAGAAATGCTGAATTTCAGCAAACCTTGCCGCGTGATACTCCGGTCGGCGCAGACGACAAAACGTAGGTACAAAACCGGAATCTGCGTGCCGGAATCCGCCTGTCGGCGTAGGCCACCATACCATTTACAACTACAACATCCGCCTGTCGGCGTAGGCCAACATACCATTTACAACTACAACATGAGGCGATAAAGCCAAAACATCTATAAGGCTCTGGAAAGCGACGAACGCCGCTATCTCGACGGGATCACAGCGTAAACCGGAAAGAGAGAGCCAAGCTGATATACTGCAAAATATGGATATTAGCACTGAATTCGATTGTACACCTCAACAAATTGGTAACAATAATTCAAAATTTTTACAGATTTTATCAGAATTCCGCAAGGATAAGGCCTAGGAGTTTTTTTTTAATATTTACATTTCTTATTTTGCTAAAAACTTTCAATCAGTAGTGTCGTTTTTTTTTGCGGATGAGATCAATTTTTTTGTAAATCCATTACCCAGTGTGATGGTATTCAGTAGGATCTCAAAATGTTGGAGAAATGGTATAAAAATTGGCTATTAACACTAAATTTCAGAAAATGTACCGTTCTACGTTTGGGTACAAAAACACCACACATTTTGAATACCATTTTGATGGACATATGCTATGTTCAGTTAGATCGTAAGAAGATATACGTGTAATGGCATCTTCTGACTCCAAGTGGGACGCTCATATTATAAAAATTACTAAAAAGGGAAACCCGCTAATGTATTACATTATCAAGACGTTTATATACTTTGGTGCTTTGAATACAGCCAAAAATGCTTAAAACTTATGCATCGGATACATGGTGTCCGTCCTTCGTGAAGGATGTAGAATGTAGGTATGATTGAACGAGTACAAAGAAGATTGACGAAGATTTTTATAGATCTGAAACAGTTGTGAAGATCGCTTGAAAAAAATAATTCTTCAAACATCATGTGCAAGACGGTCATCTAGTGATTCGACAGAATGCAAGTTGTATACTGCATCTATTTTAATAATTCGGGATTCAGTAGCCCAATTTGAAGATGAGAAAGCGCTCACTTACTTATGACGTCATTATCGTGAATCTGCAAAGAAAAATCAAATTCCTGCGCTGCTGTCAGCAATGAATTAGTGTATTTTTATTAGCTAAGCGATTATTAAGAGCATCAATAATTGTTAAAAATGTTTAGCTATGTTCATCGCAACACATCGATTACAATTTGAAGTGCGTTGGATTAATATTATCTGTGTTTCCCTTGCGAATTTCTAAATTGAAGCAGAGAGAGTTCTCGTGAACAAATGACCCGATGGGCATGATCTTGCAAAGAACATCAAAATCATTGCATCGATAGCAAAAAAATTGAAATGTCATGATAACAGTTACTAGTTTTTAAAATACGTTATTGTTTAGTATAACCGGCTAACAATCTGAAGTGGATGCGTATAATATTTACTCACACTCGATTTGTGACTAATCAAATTCAAGTCAAGAGAATTCTTGAGTATTTATTACTCCATTCGTGCGTACTACTTGTCAAGAAAAACAAAATTACTGAATTTATGTTAATGTTTTCACTTGCCAATAGGCAAATCCAAGCTGGGAGAGCTTTAGTGTATTTATGACGGGATTCGCCGGAAGCTGTCAAGAAAAACAAAACAATGGCAACGCTCAATTCAACTATTTTATATTGGTTAAATGTTTATCCATTGCGTTTGTTATGGGGCGGTTACAGTATTTAACAGTGAACAAACTGTATTCATATCCATATGTAGTCATAAGCTACAATGACTATATCCTATTAAAGAAATAGCACAATCTGAAGTGCATGGGGTCAATTTTTTCTGCGTTGTTACTTGCGAATAGCCATTAGCCAAATACAAGTTGAGCGAGTTCTTGCGTATTTATGACGCGATTTACAAGTAACTGTCAAGGAAAAGAAAATCATTCGACGGTGGGAACGAGGTATCTTAGTTCGTCAAGCTTTTATGCACTGCATTTGCAGTGTGGTTGTAACAGTTATTACCTGTTAAAGCACTTTATCTGTGCCATTAACCAGTCAAGAAGTATAATTTGTATTGCTTACTATATCCTGATAACGAAATAACACAATCTGTAGTGCATGGAGTTAATATCTTCTTAGCTACCACTTGCGAATTGCCAAAATCAAGCTGAAACAGCTCTTGCGTATTTCTGATGCGATTCGAACTTACCTGTCAAGGAAAAAATCATTCGACGGTGGGAACACTAAATTGAGGTATCTTTCCTCGTCAAGCGTTTATCCACTGCATTTGCAGTGTAGTTGTAACAGTTATTAAATGTTAAAACACTTCATCTGTGTGAATAACAAATGAACAAATATAGCAAAGCATAACAGAAAAGCAAATTAAGCGGAAATAAGTGCAAGCTGTATTTGGTACAGGAATTTTGTAAGAGGGAACAATAAAAACTCTGTAGCAAACAATAACATAAGAAGTCAAAAAAGTTGCTATTAGTAAAGCACCACTATAGCAAAGGAGGAGCCAGGTCAACGAATAAGTGAAAGAATCGTGTCGAAAAAGCTCTAGGAGTCAAGAATTGAAGATACACTACAATGAGAAAAAGTAAATGGTGGAAGATAACCAAGTAGCCCTTAATACATTTAATCTTTTCACTCGTGGGATTGCACATACTTTATGAACGACTTAAATATGTCACAAAAATATTTATCAAATATGTTATCACTGCTCAGTCTCTATAACGTCGTTTTGCTATACAGACAGTTGCTAACATATGTAAATAAAAGTAAAAGAAAAACAATATGTAGATAAATGGTTTTACTCACAACTTTCCTCACAAGTGGACATTGTGACACTAAACAATTTTAAAAATCAAAAGAAAATAGAGATAAAAACGTCTTCTCGTTGGTAATAATATTGAAACCATAACTGGAATCACTTGGTAATGCGAATTACATCAATTTTGAAATAAGAAAACACTACCGACGATGGGATTCGAACTTCTGCGCTTATGAACGAACCTGCGAATGCTATTTCAGTGATCGGCGGTAGTCGGCAAGTAAACCCGTTCGCTGCACGCGGCTATCGAGAACGCCTCCCATCGGTGAGATGCATTGATCGTAGACCCTATTTTTACTTTTACACTATCTGTTGGATCTCATTTTCGTCAAGGGTAAAGATAGAGCTATGTGGAAATTATCACTTTTATCTATTTCGCAGTTGGAACAAAAATAAACATTTTATTTGTTTAAGGTGTTTACCCTTTATATGTTGGGTCGAAAATATGTATATCCTTTTTCGCCAAGGATAAAACCTGAGCTATGAAGAAAATATTACTTTTATTAAAGTAATAGTTCTTGAGTCAGAGCAAACACACAGACATGCAGGCAAGCAGATAGACAGACAGCGAAATTGAGTGAAGTAAAATATAAAAAGCATTTAATCAAACCACAATTTTGAAGAGATTAAAAATATATATTTATACATTTTACAAACTTTACAACTCACTACAAAGCTACGTTAGTTTTTTTTAGAAAATGTCAATGCAGACATAACCTCCCTTAATTTCAATATAAACATCGAATATTTTAAATGTCAGTTTGCTTTTTCTTTCCGTTTAGGAATAATATATTTAAGCGCTTTTAAAGATAATCTAATTAATTTCACCAACAAATAAATGGTAATTAACAGTATTAATAAGCAAAATCCAATGACATCTAGAAGAAAATATTGGTATAAAGGTATATCAAGGGCCGGGCTTCTCAAATGTTTGGCTCCTTTATGCCTCAAAACGTATTCTGTCCACCAAACAGCTCGTTCCAAACCGGTCATCGGTTGATCTTTCGCCAAAGCTGCCAATTCTTGAACTTTATGACGATATCTACAAATGTTGAAAGTTATTTTACGTTAATATTCATTCTGGGACACTTACTTTGGATTGTTAATGACTTCCAAAATGGTATTTTTAAAAATGTCCTTACTCAAATTTTTGTAGTCTAGAGACAAACCTAAACCTTTCTCTACACATCGGGCAACATTGCCTGGCTGGTCTGCAAAAAACGGCATTCCGACCATTGGAATATTATCGTATATGGCTTCTTCTATCGACTGTTGACCACCTTGCGTTATAAACAACTTGATGTTGGGGTGCTCTGGAAATAAGACATTTTTCAAGATATCCCCCTGTAAAATCTTTGAACTTACTAAATATGTCTTGTTGAGGATACCATTTGGATATAAATACATTTTTAGGCTGTGTGGGTAGATCTTTGGCTTCTAACTCAAACTTCCACAGCACTACATATGGAAGCTCAGCAAATGATTCGAGTATAATATTTAGGTTGGACTTTGAGAGGTCTGTACTCTTAACATTTGTGCCTAGGCTGAAGTATATAACACCTTGTGATGCATTATCAAGAAGAATCTTCAAATTCTAGTAATGTATATGTTAGTATGACATACAGTAATTGTAAGGTTCAAGATCCTATACCTTTGGCAATGGCTTCGGCGGCTGTCGGTGGGTTCCTCCACCAATTTGTATTATAGCTGGAACCAAGGGCCTGACTTGCTGTAGAATTGGGTTTGTATTTACAAACATCAGGCTCATATTCAAGGCAATATCATTCAGCTGAGAATAACCGTCCCCAAAATGCTTCTCTACTAGCGGTTGCTGCCAACTGAAGTTTCCAAGTAACATAAATGCATTAAAAAGTGAACTCAGTAGTCGCTGCCAAAAATTCAGCTTCCCAACAAATGGGAGCTGGATATCTGGGTGTGACACTGGATGAGCTGGATTTCCCATCATTTCGTAGTACAAAGAAAATGCATCAAAAGATGTCATTCCTATGAAAGGGCATTTAAATCTTTCGGAAAATGCCATCGTTATAGGTGACACCTCCATCATTAGTAAGTCGAAATGTTCTGTTTTGTTTTTGATCAATGCTTCCACCGGTGGGTGCTGAAGTTGCTGCTCAGCGAGGTCATTCATTGGAGTTAGAATCATCAGCATTGCTTTTAGAAAGTTTGGTTCGTTAACTAGTACCCCTATTATTTTTTCATTCCACAGTTTATAGGAAAAGTGTAAATCAATTTCAGTTAAGTTAGTGAGAGATGGGTCTTTCATCGGGTCCGTTGTTAGCACCGTTAGGTGGTGACCTCGTAACGAAAGTTCTCTCCATAGCGGCCGGTACACGACTTGATGGCTATAAGAAGGCGTTGGGATAATTCCCAATATTCGTGCACTGTCACTTGGTTGAAGCAGGCAATTGATGGAACAAATTAGCACCAGTGTTGACAACATGGTATACGTTCAACTTAACTTCACTTCACGTAACTCTGTGAAATATGGGATTGTAGTATTTAATATATTGCTTTTTATACATAATCTAATCTGTGTAATACGGCATTTAAAGAGATTCGATATTGTTTCATATTTACATATTAATCTCAAGATAAGAAATTGATATCAAATATGCGACATAATTATTGTCTCCTTGTAATTGTGAGTTCTAAACGTTAATAGAGGCCTCTTTTCATTGTTAATAGTGGCTGATTATCGTCAACATTAACTAAATATTTTGTTCGCAACTACTTTCTTTATTCTTATTCTTGTTAAAATAGAACTTAGGTTTAGACCGCGTAGTCTTTATAAATAAACACTCAGCATTCTCTGGCTTAATGTGCCTTGCACCTTGTAAACTTGAACAAAGCTTCACACCGCTGATCATGCTCTTTGGTGGCTCGTGTTGTTTGAGTACCTTAATAACGAGGATACTTGGCAGATTTGACCTTGTTGCTGTTTGTGCACCCATATTGACTAACGTTTCCCAAGACATTGCAGCTTGCACCATCAGAGTGAAAATCGCTCTAAGAATTAAAGGTCGGTGTGGAGCTAATTATACTCTTCCTATGCCAGCCGTTCGAAGCGACGCAGCGCTGATTGGTCGTTCAAGTGCAGGGCAGCTTGAATCCGTGGGGTGTGGCCGTCTGACGCACAGTGATTGTCATGGTTTAGATCGTGTATGACTGGATTCCACATTTTACTAAGCTTAAAGCCATCTTCCCTGTTTATATTATGAGAATGTTTTTCTATTTCTATGACTTCACGTATCACTCGTGAGAAGTAGTGAGGTACTCTGGCGTGCTCAAATGTGTGCCCATTTGTAAATGTATCCTCAGCTGCTGCTGATTTTGTAATGCGTTTGTATTTGCAATCGAACGACTAGTCCGTCCAATGTAACTCGAGCCGCAAGAGCAAGGAATGTGAATATGAACACAGTTTTGACGTTACATCGTTTCAGGACATGTCCTATCTTATCAGTCGAGCCTTTAACGTAAGGTGGAAATGCTAAGCCTTCCCGAGCCTTCTTTAGTCTTTTGTGTCATAGTTTTGTCTAGCGATTTTCGTATGGCAATTGTTGTGCATCTGTTCTTTTAGAAAGAGTCAAATAGATATTCCTTTTTTCTTTCTAAATTCTCAGCATTTGAGATACGAACGGCTTTGGTCGCCAAAATTTTAAGAACTGTTCGTTTTTGCTAGGTTTTACCAGAACGTCTAGAAACGGAATACTGCCATTTCCTCCACTTTGATTGTAAATTGTATGTTGTGATCTACAGAATTCAGGTGTTTTAGAAACAGATTCTATGTTTGGCGTCCGAGTAACCAGATGACAAAGGTATCGTCTAAACCAGCAGGTCGGTTTTATGAGTTCCCTGCTATCACATGTTTAATATTTACATAGAGGCATTTTAAACCAAGTAATTCAAGAAAATAAACAAAAACGCGCAGCGCTATAGCACAGATAAGCAAACAAAATAATAAACTAAGAAAATAAGCACTGCTATATCTCAGGCGAACAGATTTTCTTCACTATCCGATCAAACCGATCAAATTGAAGCTGACTTATCGAAACCTTGTTGGAAAAAATCCGAAGATTGCTTCAATATTTATCTAGAAAGTGGCAAATTACTCTGCCATGGTATTAAATTTGGAAAACTGTACCCTCACCAACAGATTATTAAAAATCCATGGCTGATAGTAAATTTAAAATTAATGTAGAACATTCACAACTTATCGTAAAATAATAGATTATACTTACTAAAACAGGAAAGAGCGTACCAGGTAGTCATAAAACATCGGCATTTCATTGTACCAACTGAAGAAATAAAACAAGATTTGCCCCGAAAGGATTCAGCACCAGATTCAATCTCTGATTTAAAAGCACATCTTTTAAAACATTTTTTTAATGCATTCTAAACAAATCAAGGCATGCCAAAGCGACAGGTCCTATTTGCATATATCCTAAAATTTCCAGTCAAATATTTAGACTGAAACGCTGATGATGTCTGAATTCAACAACTGCTAGAGGATGTTTGTCTGACCAAACCTAGAAACGTGTGTAAATTGAAAATCTCATCTTTAACTAATTCAATATTATTAGTGAAAAAGATGTTGGCAGCGAAATCTAGGTGTTTAACAGTTTTCCATAAAAACCACAGATAGAATATCATTCTTTCTTGGTGGTCAAGGCGAGTTACCGGTTGTACTCGTTAGATATGGTACAAATTTAAAAGTTGATGACACCCACTCCAGCAGACATTCTTCTTACACTCATTTCCTGATTTTTATTCGCTACCCAGACAGCACAAAATATTCGTTAAATATTTTTGACAAATATTAGATACATATAAAATGTAACGTTTTTTGATAAGTATTTTCGTTAATATCTGTATAATGTGTTTGCCTAACGTGTATAAAAGATTTGTTAGAAATACTAATACCAAGTTACTTTTTCGAAATTTTCAGTAGCTTTTCTTTGAGCGGAAGCTTCAGCGGCCAACATTTTCATGATCAACCCCGAAGTGTCATTAAAGGTTGTTGCAGTGTACATAGATCATACAAGTAGAGACACTCATGCCGAATGTTGAAACCTGTCTAGAGTGCCTGGGACTTAGGGGGTATTTGTAAGCTTGAGTACCAAATGGCAGAACAAAGTTCTACCAATGAGAGCCAGTTACTGGCGCTGCTACATAGATACTGCCGTGATTATCCCCTCACAAACCGGGCTAATTAATTATTTATTACGCCCTTGCACATGCGGGAAGGCTTAACTGAGTTTTACAACTATAATACAAAGGTTCACTAGGCCGAAATGTTGCTATTAACCCAGGATTACATTTCTCTTACCTGCAATTGTATAGCTTACGAAGTGCAGTCTTGGGATACCACAAGCAGCTCTTATTATTTTGTTTAATAAATAATCTGCATGTGACTCAAGTTGAAATGAATGCTTCTTAGGGTTATAGAGACTTATACAAAAAATGTTATTTTTCTATGCAACAATTTAATATACAACGTGGATTCATAGAGGTCTATGAAATCAAAGGGATGATTTCTGTGAAGTAATTTTAGTTTCAAATCATTCCTTACGTAGGTGTAACGGTAAAACCAAAATTCGCGGTCTATTTATCATGCAGCCAGAGAGTAATACACAGAACTTTTACCAATTAACCAGTTACGGTCCTGTGCTCCCTCAAGTGCGACGGCGCCGCAATTACAAATTCTCCCGCAGCCGGAAATTTGCAACACCCGATACAGACAACAACAGATGTGAAAGCGTTGATTTGATGGCGGTTAAAATGTTCAGTGATCCACGCGTGTCCTGTACACCTCGAAATGCTTCTAAAGCTGGTTTTCAGGTAAGTGAATGTAGCCTATTGAATGGCCCTCTGCTAGAAACAAACAACACTTTTCAGAAAAGGCTTTTTATTTTCCACGTTAAATATTGTAACGCTAGCTCCAGTTTGAATCCGATTAATTCAATATTAAATAATATTTGCTGATTTAAACGTCGCCGACCTTTAGCGTTATCAAGAACCCGGCGTGTCCCAGCAAGATAAGATAGCGCCGACCAAAGTTCCGCGCAAACAAAGGTATGACGCGCGCCGTTTCTCCCCACCTAACAGCATTTCAAGACCTATAAAACCAGTTGCAGAGTGTATTTCAAGAGAGATTCCCCAGAGATTTCCAAGAGATACCTGATTCTCCTCCAGCAAACACCTAGTCCCCGGTCCTTCATCCTGCCCTGTCCAGAGAGTCCCTCCACCAAGCCGTCCTGAGGCTGAGTTTAATTCAGTGGTTTCTATAAGAACACCTGGAACACCAGTTAATTATCCTGAAAATCTCTGACAACTGAGTTTAATTCAGTGGTTTCTATAAGAACGCCTGGAAGGCCAGTTAATTATCCTGAAAATCCCTGACAACTGAGTTTAATTCAATGGTTTCTATAAGAACGCCTGGAACGCCAGTTAATTATCCTGAAAATCCCTGACAACTGAGTTTAATTCAGTGGTTTCTATAAGAACGCCTGGAACGCCAGTTAATTATCCTGAAAATCCCTGACAACTGAGTTTAATTCAATGGTTTCTATAAGAACGCCTGGAACGCCAGTTAATTATCCTGAAAATATCCTACGCCGAAACCCGTCGGTCAAATAGCAATTAACGTAATGTCAAAATCCCAGCTCCCTTGTATTTTAAATTCACCGCCTTGCTATTCACGCAGAATTAGAAGCGTCGAGCTACCTAAGTAGAATTTACCTGAATTAATCCTGGATAATTGTAGCGGCCGTCTTGCTTGGGAACTCTGCGGACCGCACTGATAGCTTCGCCAAAGAGTTCAGCTGCAGGTATCGAGGATTGATAACCTCAAAAGTCACGCCGATTCGGAGTTTCGTTCTTCAAGCGAAGCCCCGTCGGGCGGCGAATTTCTCGGAGTATTTCACCACCGAACTGTAGTTACCCGTATAGGGTGAGAACCAGCGTTAGCAGTTTTAATTTGTTATTTGTTTACAGAAGCCAGAAAACGCAAACCGGCGAATTTGACAGATTCCACCGCGCCGCCAACAGCGCGCAGTTCAACGCCGTTCGGGAAGCGCCGACAATTCTCGACGCTTTCGAAGCGGAGCTCCTAGGAAGTCGGCAGACCCTGCCGGCACGGACGTGACGCGGGTTGCAGCAGCCGCAGGAACCGACAACGTTATTTCAGACCAAAAATGTTAATTTTGAACAATAGAAATCTCGTTTATTTCCTTACATGAATATTTACTTATGTACGATAGTTATACAGAATAAATGTCATACAGGATACTCCGTTAGTGTGTTTTGCTTATTTATGGTATATCTGAGCTAACGAACGAACCCTATCTCCGAAATATGAGCTAACCCGTGGTAGATAAATAGTACAACCCCTATAAGCAGGGGCGGATGTTACAATATTCAATTAAGTACACACAGGTCGTGAGTTTTTAAATAACGAAGTTTTAGAAGTCAAACAAGTAAGTCAGTCAACTTAAAACAAAACAGTCCCCTCTTAAAGCCGCTAAAAACTTATATAACCCTGGATGGTTGAAAACACCCCTAGCCTTCGGCTACTAATCTAATTGGGCCACATACGTCATATTACGTAATTTTTGACCATTGGAACAAATTGGTTAGGAAGCACATGTGGGTTCTGACCATATGTGAAATTTGGCGGGCGTTGTGCAAGCGGCGGGTTGTTCTCTGAACAGTGTTGGCAGTGGTCTATTATGATATGTGTTATCAAACTTTTTCCACTGTCTAGGGCTTTGTGCAAGCGACGTCAACAAAAAGAAACGCGGGAAAAATTACTATAGGAAATAATTACAAGCCTACTTATTACTCTATGCTAATTTAATTCACACCTTCTGGACCACCTCTGTTGTAGGACCGCTAATGAGCACCCCTTTCTGCAAGCATTTGGAAATTTTTGCGAGCAATTCACCTGGCGACCCCTTGATATATTTATGCCTTGTTAGTTACCGGCGTTGATATTCCAGTTTGGCCCAGATGTGTGATTCAGGGACGGTTGGCTTTGTTGGTATTTTCTGGATTTCACACGTAGCTGTTGTTTTCCAGAAAAGTTCGCCTTTGTTTGGACCTGCTCTGCGTTGCTGCAATGTGCTGTTTGCACTCGAGCGTTTGGAAACTGTTACTCAAGCCGTCTAGGTGTTCTGACTCCAGCAGTGCTTGGAATATGGGCTTTACCACCTGCAAATGGTTTCTTCAGCTTACTGCTCCCATGTGGGGTTGACGCAAACACACCCCGGACCGGATCGTTTACCGAAAACACACTTGTTGCATTTCACTCTTGTTTCCGCAACATTACTCTATTTGCATTACGCCCATTCATAATTTGGTCTAATTGAATGCTCATTTAATGGATTGATCTGCTTATTGTGCATTCAACATAGTTATGAGAATTTAATTCTTTGGCCTTGTTATGAAATATTAAATTGTTGTATTTGTTTATGAACACTGACGTTTAAATTAATGTTATAATCCTTTCACATCGAGTCCTATGCCAGTAGTCAATTCAGATTAATTTGAAACATATCGTTTTTAACATCTTGCTGTTTGCTAATAAAATTAAAATGTGTGACTTTAAAGGGCCGGTTGCAGAAAGCAATGTTAAGTCTGGTGTTAGCTAACATCGCGTCAAAGTGAACAAAATTGCATCAAATTTTGTTTACTAACGTATTAGTTATCATAAGCATTTCAGATTTGATTCGTTTTTGTTCACTTTGACGTCGCGTTAGCTAACACCAGACTTAACATTGCTTTATCTACTTTGCGTTCGTACTGAGGCTATTACGATACGCGTTTGCGTGTCGTAATAGACACAAAGCGATGCTATAATAAAAATACTAAAACTTTTCATTTTTTTGCTTAAAAAAGTGGCAAAGTAGATAAAATGCTGTATGATACCTCGTTTTTATAAGGCATTTTGTAGCACTTACTCCTTTAGGGCACTCCCTAAATCCGTGCGTGCTACAAAATGCTTCTTATAAAACTCGTATCATAATATACTATTCTGCAACTGGCCCTAAAGGACTGTAATATTTTGTGACCTGTTAATAACATAGCAATATATTAATATATTCGTTCATTGCTACCAATCATCATGTGGTAAAGTAGTGGCGCAACCGGTTATTACCATCGGAATGTACCCCCCCCCCCCCAGTAGTTCAAGGTCATTCAAATCGGTATTTTGACATCAAAGGAACCGACAGAGAGCGTCTCTGCTTGTTTGATTTATGTACGCTGGCAATATCGTGCACGTGTATCCTTCCTCGTTTTAGTGTACCAAATGTTGCCTTTTTGGTAACACAATGACTACCTTGGCATTTGGGACTTCTGGCTACAGAAGCTCCCAATCTCCTTCTCAAACAGAAAATAATACCTACTCCTACTCTACAATCGCCAAACCCCAACCAGTTTTCGAAGACAAGATGAGGCCAGATGCAGTAGGTCTTCAAAAATTTGATAATGTAAAAGCAGTTAGACCATCACTAATGTATCAAATATACGTGTCACATCCAAAATATCCAACGTCTTTTTCTGCGTTTATCTAGCAGACAAAGCCACATAGCATTATCGATAATGATAGTAGAATGGAAATTAATGGCATTGAACTCGAAATACGTAGCAAAAACCTGTCGTACCACACAGAGTATTAAATAGCGCACGTATACAGATTGCGTTAAAAACTGTTTCCCCTAGTAACTTTTTAAGAGCTGGAATTTTGAAAGAGAGTTTTTTCCATATTATAAGTTTTCGAAGGCCAGTATATGTATGAGTTCAACGTCCCAATCTCTAGTTCTGTTCTAGTAACATACGAATAAACTACACACAGAATATTTCTTAGTACCGATACTATCACTTGCTATCACTGTAAAAAGCCGAGTCATATTGCTAATAATGTCCCACCCTAGATCAAATAAGAGAAATGGAACAAGGGCTGGAAAATCAAGAAGCGAGTACTTTTGATCCAAACAAAACAGAAAATAATAAAAAAATTATTCAACCGAGGTCAATATAGAAAAAGCACACTCCAAAAAATCCACACAACATAACAAAAAACTAAAACTGAGCAACCCTCTTGAAGACCTCAAAAACGAACTGGCAGAAAACTTAAAACCTGTTACGTGTTAAAAGCCTATTGTGCTAATGTTAGTAGTTTACGTTATATAGACGATCAATTGGGAAAAACGCAGTCGAAGCGAATGAAAATTATTATCCGAGTTATAAAGGTTTTTAAGAAAGAAAAGAGAGTAGAAAAATAACAGGTTTTTGTTATGAAAGCTGTGCATTAAAGGTTTTTCGTGGTAAAAATGTGGTAAACTAGGGATTTCACCTTCTTCGTTAATAGTATGTGGATACTAACGAAGCGTGCTTGAGGCAGATTTTGAGAGCGGGTACCATTTTCCAATGGACTGACCTCCAGGTGATATTGACTGATTTAGTAACCATGGAAAGCGTTGCATAGCTTTTTTTCCTTTAGTACGGCGTATATGTATATAGTTGTTTTTGGATCTACCTGATTTTATTTTCGTAATTCGATATTATAGTAACAAGTCTGAGGCAAAACGCATTAGCTTGAACATCTCTTCATAAGAATTTTATTACGAAGATCTTGCGATTACTTGCTGTCAAATGACAGTTGGCGTTTAGCGTCTGTCAGAGTGGCAGTTGGGAGAGCGAATCGTCCTCTTGAGCGGTGTTGCAGGATGACTGGGCTCCTGAGGGGCTGGTCTCCTACGCACAAGAGTAACGAATTACCGGATAAGTAAAGTAAAGATAATCTTCTGATATTTCGCATATTCTTAAAAGTAAGAACAGTTTATAACCCCTTAGTAAAACACTAGCTGTTATATTTCTGTGAGTTAGTATTAACGTCAAATATAGTAGAAGCTTGAGTGGGGTACTCCGTTTTATGATACTATGATACTATTGCTTATATAGAAATTAGAAGTCGATAATTGTTCCCATAAATACAACGAGAATAGACTGACCAAAACTGGAATCATCAATAAATCTATATAAAGAATTGCTTCTTTCATTCAAACTTTAAATTTTCAAGGGTTGTATTGTTGCTGCACATATATAGCGAAGTTTATAAGTTTTCTTTTACCTATATCAGTGTACTTGAGAGTAATTAAACATGCTGGCGCCCAGATAATTTAGACATCGCATTAATAAAGGATAAACAACGTCTTCACTGTAGCTAGAGACGGGCCTCAAGCACACTTTTATAGCGAACAATTTTTGAAAGTAATATATAGAAAGCTGACCTAGAGGTAAGAGTAAAGCTAACAAACCACTTGCAATATCAGCCAACCTACACCAATTTATATTATCGTATGAACAATTCTATGACTACATGAAAGATACATATGGCTCGTCTAATCCTACCACCATCGCAAGAGATTGCTTTGATTATAAAAATCGTCAAAAGTCTGTACGGTCATCTTTCGAGCAGAAGTATTAAAAACAGATGTACACGAATCACAAAAATCTTATAGAAACAAACTCCTCCCCCCCCCCCCCCCGGCTTCTGTGGATAGTAACTTATACCAAAACTACACCGATTAAAGTGTATACTCCAGTAGAATTGCAACGGGGCTCTTACCCGTATAGAAGAAACAACTTTTAATAGCAGATCCAGTACTACAATGCATATGTTTACAAGAAACAAGAAAAAACCAACGCAAAAACGTAATATTCAATGCTTAAACGTTAAACAAATTAAACAGAAATTTTGAGGCAGTAGCAATAGAAGTCGTAACAACAATAAAATTGTAACGCTACGTAGTTTTTGCAAATATACCTTTAATTTTATGCTCAAGATAAAGTTTGATAATTTTACCATATTAATTACTTCTCGCGGGTAGTTCTGGTCCAAGGTTGTCAACAGTTGAAGAAAGAGATTCGAGTCAATATTGTACAGGTGTTTATTTTATTTAACTAGATTACAAAATAAAATATGCTTTTTAAGATTATTTACAAAAAATAAAATAAAGTTCTTCCGTGCCTCTGCGTTTTGGACGGGGCGGCGTTTGATGATGCCGGATACAAAAAGCCCTCGCTGCGACCCGACGCTCGAATGGCTATAAACCGACCAAATTTAAATAATAATCTAGTTTTAGCTTGTTGGTCCCCGGTTTCTCCAGATTTAGAAGTTTCAGACACCGAGAACGGCTTTGGCTGGGCGTTTTGGTAAAACTTACCGGGCAAAATCAAAACGGCACCGGTGCGCGCTCGATTTGAAATTCAAATATTAAGCGAGCTCGTGCTCGTATATTTCAACTGAATTTCGGTCGGTCGTAAACTTCGGGCTGATGAGTCCTGGTGGCGAACTGTCGGCAGAAATTATTTATTAGCAAGGCGATCTCACAGACTGGACAGGTATCTAGGTTAATCTAAGCAGCAAGATCTTCCATTGCGCTTGAGGATTAGCAGGACAAGGTAGGTCAATTATAAGTAGCAAGATCTTCCAGTGCACTCAAAGAGTACTACAACAGGGTAGCTTCGGCAGTTTTACTAACCTAGGCAAAGGAAGTTTCAGTCAGGTTGCTTCGGCAGTTTTACTAACCTAGGCAAGGGAGGTTTCTGGAAGTGGGAATCAAACTTACATAAACTGGTAAGGACAGGTCGTTCGGGACAAGATCCTGGTTTTAATGGACAGGTGTCTGGACTCGCGGTGACTGGTGGAGCCTCTTGGGCCCAAGGGCCCAGGTTAGCCCTCGGCGGAGGTTCAAGATCTGCTCTGGATTCTAAAACGAACGGGTTAAATCTGTCTCAGGACTAAGGGGCCATCGTTCTTTTATATGCTTTGCTATCTTCTACCACGTCGTTTACCCAGGAAAATCTAAGAGGAGTTAAACGTGATACTTCGGTGCGGTCGGGAAGTAGAGATGCGGGGATAGAGCAACGCGTGGTAGTAGTGGCAATAACGATAGGGTATGGTTCTCCAGACGACAGAAACATTATCGGGATCCTTGCACGTGGCAGGTATTGGAAGCGGTAATTTGACAACTAAGTTTACTTTCGTTCCTCGGAAATGGACACCTTGAAAACCTGTCACGTAGGGGCCGCCTCGGTGTTAATTGCAATAATTGCTTCGATACGACCTAGCAGGTTTATGGGCACTATAAAAACTGTTCTAAAAGTTAAGAAAAACTACCTCCCCCCCCCCTTGTGTTTAAAAATGCTAACCCAAATACCACTGGTTTTTTGCTACTTGCTCGTGAAAGCGTCAGAGGATTAATAATGGGACGCTACCGGAATCAAAAAGGGGACGCACGAGTGCCTTACTTGTGCTCTCTGTCTCGCGTTTGAGTTATACGAAACCGTTGCTGTCGCATAGGCTGATGCAAGAACTTTCGCGCCCACCGCAACTTGATAGAATTTGCAGCACTTTTTTTAATCCGGACTCCGTGGAGTCGCTAAGCTAATAAAAATATGTCGTCCTAGGGCGTACGAGACGAATTGCACGCCAGTAAACAGTCACTCAAAAAACAGCAAGGCGCGCTTTAATGAAAAATGCAGTCTTATCAGCTGACCGCAATAGATGTCGCCAGCTACTTAGATTTGTATTTTTGAATATAAAACAACAGGAAAGAGTCTCGTCTTTTATTGGCCTTACTTAAAAGTGCGACGAAAGTCGCCATTTGCAACCTTTAAGTAGGTATGATTCATTTGTGGTAGTTTATTCGTGGTAGTTGAATGTTTATGTTATTTTCTTGGTGAAATTAAGTTTCAATTAAAATATATAATGGTAATTTATTATACAAGACGATAAAGTTAAATTTTATCCACGGGTGAATCGTTTAACGTCGAGACGAAGTCGAGACGTTAATGATTCAAGAGTGGATAGAAATAACTTTATCGTCGTGTATAATACAATATTTTTTTCTATAGCAAGAACTTTAACAATTTTAAAAGAGAATAAGAACAGTCAATCACATTTCAAAATGTCAATAGCTAGATTGGGTTGCTACGACAATACGAAGCTGTCATATTTAATTTAAACAAAAGTTAGAAAATTAAATTACTTTATCTATCCTTGATGTTAAAGTGCTACTTTATCTACCCTTGCTGTTAAAGTAAAACTTGACCTTTTGTTTTGAGTTGATAAAAGCACACTTTAACATGTGCTATAGAAAAAACGTTATTTATATTTCCATATCTCGTAGACAATATTGTGTATAATAACTTATCTTTTTAAGAGTAAATATTAGTGTTTAAGATGTAAAGACGAATAAACAATTATGGTTAGTTGTACAGCTTATGGTTGTTCCATGACCGCACACAATAAAAAAATAGAAATTACATTTCATTGGTGAGTATTTTTCTTTAGATTTATATACATATTCTATATTTTAAAATAATTAATTGTAAGTAATGAATATAATTCAAGGACAAATAACGTGATCATAGATGTATCATATTTTTTTAAGAGACTAATCTGATTAACTATTTATTTATTTCTTTAATTTTCTTCAAATTGTCAATGAACATAATTATTATAAAAATACAAATTTGATTTCCTCCACTAATATGATTTATTAGTTTTCCTAAAGTTAAAGATAGAATATTTGTTTACGTTTAATTTATTTACATATTGTATATTTTAAAATAATTAATTGTACATAGTAAACATAATTAAGGGTCAAATAACGTAATCAAAGGGGTATAAATATTTTAAGAACTTAATTAACTATTTATTTATTTCTTTAAATTTTTTAAATTTTCAATAAATCTTAACATCATAAAAATCAGAAATTGTAGTTTATCTAATATGATTTATTAGTTTTTTTTAAAATACTTATAGAAGAAAGGCCTGGATTAAAAACCTGGTGTTACACCAAAAAGTTCAAATGTCCTGTGTTCACATCAGTTTGCTGAAGAATTTCTTGATCGATCATTTCAGCTAAAGCTGTGTGTTGGTTGGCTTCCCGATTTTTAAATCAATTTGTTGATAAAAGTAAATATTTTGTGCCTAGTTGTGCGTTTTATTGTATGCCTGTGTGTGGGTGTTCCGGAGTGCAGTTTCAGAATAAATTGGAACTGGAGGGAAGCCTGTGCGATTTCGCCTTCTTAACCGAGATTCTGTCAGATTTTGAGCTGCGGGAAGCGGAAAGCAAGGCAACAGCTGGAGGAGGCCTTGTTCGTGGTCCACAAGGAGGAAGCAGCAGCAGGAAGCTTCCCAGTAAGCAGATACGAGCTTGGCGTCCTTTGCAGAAGCCATAAACGGAATCTTTTTGCACTTGTAAAGCAAAATCCAGGTTAGCCAATCTACTTGACTATTATGAAAGCATTGTTATAATTTACCTGAGATGAACTGATTGATTGTTGGTTAATTTGTTATCAAATTACGCTGACTCTTCCGTGTGTTTCTAACATCTTTGTTTGGGGTTAAATATTTTGTGGTTATCCGTCACTCATCAAAATCGAGCATTTGCCATACAACGGTAAAATTTCAACAGTGTAGAAATCGAACGCTGCAGATGGAGTTTCAACAGCTAGCCGCGCAAAACTTTTTAATAAGTTGCAATTAGATAATATATGGAAAGAGCAACATACCTTTATTAAAGTATAGCTTAATTAAATGATTATATTTTTAATTAGCCAGAGAGAGATGGGCAACTTTATCATAAAATTCAAACTGCTATGTGGTGGTGCTCAATGTTATTTATTTAAAATAAATATTATTTTATAAATAATAAACAATAATAAAATATAGACGGTGCGTCACAATAGGTGTAACGGTATCTTTTGACTTGAAGCAGCACGCTCCTATTATAAAAATTGTTAAAAAGAAAACTCACTAGGTAACGTTTAAATTGTCAAGACATTTATAAACCTTAGTGGTTTAAATACAGCCAAAATTGCTTAAAACGTATGCATCGGTTAGATGGTGTCCGTCCTTCTTGAAGGCTTTAGAATGTAGATATGATTGAACGAGTACAAAGAAGATTTACGAAGATTTTTCTATTTTCATAATTCGGGATTCAGTAGCTGCCCAAATTGAAGATGAGAGAGCGCTCACTTACTTATGACGTCATTATCGTGTATCTGCAAAGAAAAACCTGCATTGCTGTCAGCAATAAATTGATGTATTTTTATTAGCTAAGCGATTATTAAGAGCATCAATAATTGTTAAAAAAAACTTTACTATGTTTATTACAAACCATCGATTGCAATTTGAAGTGCGTTGGATTAATATTATCTGTTTCCCTTGCAAATTTCTAAATTAAAGAGGAGAGATTTCATGAACAGACGATGCGATACACATGATCTTACAAAGAAAATCAAAATCATTGCACCGATAGCAAAAAATTGAAATGTCATGATAACACTTACTGGCTTTTAAAAATACTTTATTGTTTACTATAATCGGATAACAATCTGAAGTGTATGCGTATAGTATTTTCTCAGACTCATTGCATTTGTAATGGGGCGATTACAGTTTTTAACAGTGAACATGCTGTATTCATATCCATAGGCAGTCATGAGCTACAATTACTATGATATCCTATTAAAGAAATAGCACAATCTGAAGTGCATAGAGTTAATAATTTCTAGTTTGCTACCTGCGAATGGCCAAATCTAAGTTGAAATAATTTTTCTGCATTTGTGAAGCGATGCGCACTCGCCTCATTAAGGAAAACAAAATCACTGCATCGGTGGGTGCGCTAAATTGAAGTTGTTACAGGTCTAAAGTTATTTATAAGTATTTATGTAATTTTCTGCCTTATTTTCAAGAAATCTAAAATTTTTCCTACAATTTAATTTAACTAGCAGTCATCTTTCAAATTTCAATGTATGGAAGTTCCTAAAAGTTAGACCACAGTCCACGCATCAAGCTGCCCTAATTGTCTGCCCTGCGTCCTTTTAAAGTTTTTCAAAAATTTTTATTTTCTTATCACTTTTTCCTGTCATTCTCTTCCATGTTCTGCTGCAGAAAGACATGCTCTTGTGAAATACGTTTCTCAAATATAACATTCCATTAATTGGGTTTATTTACGACCTATAGGCCCCCATTCGGTTCGGGTATTGTGATAACATGACGTCCAAGTAAAGGTTATTTGTAATGTTCCAAGACCAAATGTTGGTTTGGGATATGGACTGCACGCAGAACGTTTCACTCTAGCGAAGATAAAAGCGAAACACCCCAAGGGTATGCTTTAGCTTCCGTTTATTTGGTATATTCCTATCGTATTCTTTTTTTAGACCCTTTTATTTCCGGAACGGAGCGAAAGTTATTTGTTCCTTGATGGACCGCAGCTTCCGAGGGTTCCACACGTGTGAGCCTCATCGTCGAAAGCTTATCTGCAGTTCCGCTGTTCGAATTTGCAGCATGGTCACCTGACCTCTTCCATGCTGTTCGACAGGACTTCCGATGTGTATGTTTGCTACCTGGTGGAATTCGTCGCATAAGGTCTGTTTCAATTTATTCTGTTTTGCCCCGGCGTCGAGATGTCGGCCACCGAGATCACCTACGGTTGGAACCTCTTTTAATATATTCTTTTAGTGGTTGCGTTAGCTTGATTTACATTCAGCAAACCTTAAATTACCCTCGTAATCAGATTAATATAGTGTAAAAATTGCACTTACCTAAGTAACACAGAATTATTAAGTTAATCTAGATTTAGGCGTTTGTTTACATTGTAACCTGTAATGTGTCCAACTAAAATCCCTTGCGGAAGTGTCACACGTACCACTCACGTGAATTTTTAATGTAATTTTGGATTTGTAAGGCTACTCTGCATGAAAACCTAATTTTATTTCTGTTTTCACGTCAGATTAGTGAAAAAGAACTCGGTCAAACTTATGATTAACCTCGCATTTTCAAGATTTTCCTTAAATACTTAGCATTATTCGACACATTGAAACTGATGAGATTTAAATCAACTACAAGTTTTACTCCGGATTATGAAGCCTCCTATAATCAGAAACCAGATCTTGAGTATGTGAAGGCAGTTTTGTTAATCACTGTAGACATCTGAATGCTCTTGCATTAGTGGGTTTAGGATCAAATTCAGCTCGCTACTCCAAATTTAATCTTTAATAATATTGTCGTAGTCATACGTGCTACAGACCACCTTCTAGTAATGCACATTGCCAATTTGACAGTCAATCTGTAATTTATTTTCTTTAAATATTAATTTACATGAAACATTTATACATTAATTAATAAAATCAAATATAGATATTTTTGAGTTTCTAAACCACACTTTATGTTGTGATATTTTACCTGAGTTACTTAAGATAAATATTTATCATCTAATTACATCTGGTTGGCCTTGTTTGTTTATTTTTTTATTATTATAAAAAAAGAATTTTGAGAAACATTTTCCAAGGAAATGGAACACAACCTTTACAGCGGACGAAAACGGTGTGGCACATGTTAAGAAATAGAAGATATCCAATAAATGGATATGTTCAAGTAACCACTATCTCACCACAAGAGTGGGTTACCCATTTTAAAAATCTATGTAAAGCAACTACCAGTGATCCCGAAGAAAAATTAAGTAATACTCGTATCAATGACTACAACGAAAAAGCCGCTCAATCTGACACCTTCCAATTCACTCAAAATAAAGTAGCAACGACAATTAAAAAATTGGAAATTCCTTGGGGTGAACCAACTGATGAATGAGATGATTAAATATAGAGGAGATGAACTAATCCAAGAAACAAAAACCTTTCTAAAAATTCTAAAGACACGGGAACCATACTGGAACAGTGGCACACAACCATCATCACTCCCAAAAACAAACTCAAACAATTACCGAGGAATTTTCCTGTTAAGCAGTATGACCAATTATTAACGAAAATAATAGCAGATTATATCACACACGAAATTGGAGTAACTGAAGAACAAGGCTTGCGTCACAACCGATCTATCATTGACAAAATGTTTATACTACGACAGATTGTGGGAAAACTATAGAATTTGACAGAACAGCATTTTTATGCTTTATAGATTTGACACAAGCCTTCCACAGAACAAAGTTAGCTAATATCCTAAGCATTTTACAACAAAACAAGATTAACCATAAGGTAATAGGTATTATAAAGGCCTTAAGCACTAATAACAAAACCAACATTTAAAACGAATAATAAATTAACAGAAGAGGTACCTGTGTCAACAAGTTTAAGACTTTAATTGCCTCGGCGTGAACATATCCCGTTGTAGAAACCTAAACCAGAAAGTACGAACACAAGCAACAAAAGCTGCAGTAACAATGGGCTTTCTTGGAGACATCATATGGCAGAAAAATAACTTATGTCGCAGAAACTAGAGCGGAAACAGCAAAAACAAATCGTATCCTGAGGACTGGGGTTGAGAACATTAAGGCGATATCAGGTCACACCTTACAAGATAGAGTAATAAACGAATACGTAAGGGAAATCTGTGTGGTACAAGATATAGTAAGATGGTAAGAACAAAACTCCGGCAGTAGAAGGAGCATGTCAATAAAATGGACTGTAGCAGATTCGTAAAGATAGCTATGACAAAGAAACACAACACCAAAACCCCCAAGGACGACCACCAAAAAGTTGGTGCAAAAGCTGAACCTCAGTAGCCACGACAATTAGTAGGCATATGTCCGCAACCGATTATTAAACAATTCTGTATATTTAGAATTAACAGAGCTCACTTTTAAAGTAAAAAGAGAAGATAAGATTAGCAGTCTTTTGTTGATACAACAGTCGAAATTTCTGCTGCAATATTACATGGTGTGATGCAAATTAAATTTATTTAAGACCCACGCGGTGCACACTGGGGCACAAAACCTAGCTGATTGTAAACAGTCAGATTCTGTAACTCAGAGGACGCATTCGTAGATTGAGTTGCATATTGTTGGGGCCGTGAGCAGAAAATAACTGTACACTAATAAGTACTCGTTTTTACACGTCGCTAAGGGTGGACTTTATATGTTGTTTGCAGGTGACCTAATGCGTCGATGAAAAGTGCATAACATTTACGAAAAGTGAATCGGTCATTTTAAAACGGAAGTACTTAAGTTTCCTGTAGTATTTTAGGATATAGTAAAGTAACTAGCCCCGCCAGGATACTTGCTTATCAACTAGTTAAACAGGCTCGTGATGGTAAACGTTAATTTGAAGTTAGACTGTATTTACAGTGACGTCACTTAGAATGCTCTTTTTAAGTTATCTTGTACAGATGCAACTTACGGGTTTTTAAACTTTCAACATATTTGTCCAATAACTGCTGTTGTTATGCTTGTTTTCTTGTAAAGCAACTAGCAGGAAGCATATAAGTATACGCCAAAGGTAAGTCCGTATTGGTGGACACTGGACAACCGCTGGTTACATCTTCTTAAGAAGATGGTCGGTTCCTAGTTCTTGGTTTGAGGAATGTACCGTTTCCTTCAAGTCAATAATAAATGGCAACTCCGAGCATACATATTCGGAGTTATTATCTACCCACAATCTATCGTTAATAACCCCATTCTTGTCTCGACTGAATCTAGCAGGGGAAAGTTGTGCAAGGCTAAATAGTTAGTTTTTGGAGGTTGTAGACATCGAAAAGTGATCATATACGTATGAAAATCCCAACTCCTCCAGCTTGTGGCTTTGTTATGTCGTACTTGCGATTAGCCCTGTAACATATTGTACCACACTACATAAAATCCAACGTCAACTTGTTCTTTTAAAGTGGTACTATTATTATTATACATAAAGTAGTAAGCTACATAAGAAAACCTAAAGTAAAAAGTGATAAAACTTATACCGTGTTCTTAAAAACAGATTTACTTGCCACTTTATTACACGCAGTGAAAAGGTCTCAACGTACATTTGTTAATTGTAATAGAGCCATCACAAATGATTAAAAACCATGTGACCAATGCTATTTTGCGGATCCAGCGAATTTAATATTGAGCATTGACGTTCGTGGTCATCTACCTGAAAAGAAGATAGTTGTCGCTTTACTGTCAAGGCCGACTTGTTTTTTCAAAAACTGAAAATATTTTTATAATTCTCTTCAGCCCAAGCAAGACCTAATCCCACAATCTTAAAATAAAATTTAAACATTTTTAGTTCATCTCATCTCTTGTAACATCAACCCTGGGACACACTGTATAAAGTTGTAAACGTATATTGCAGAAGCATAAATGCATTCCAATCGGACCAGTTTTGCAACAGTAACCTGCTAGTGATAAAGATAGGACAAAAAAACAAGGAACTTACAATGGTGAATGTGCTGGAAAAAATTGAGCCTTACAAAATAAGCTACAAGAAGCCAAACCTCATAGCTGGGGATTTCAATGCAAAGAGGAAACAAAAGCAAGAAGAGAAGCAATATGGGACTGTATCTCAAGATCCACGCTAACTTGAGAAAGCTGATCGAGACCTTTTTCAAAGAAAGAATAATAACAAAAATCAGAGAAACGACAGAGAGGGGCTGCTTCAATGCTCTTGTGTGGAACCGATTCTATATCTTACTAATGGAAAGCGGTTCAAGAGAGTGGCTAAAGCCTAAGAAAGGGAAGTGCATTATGTCGTCTAGCTTTCATATACATCTAGCTGAGAATTATATCAGCACCATATACAACGAAGTGTTATGATATTTTTAATTTCTACCACTTTTATGATAAACGCTTATGTTCTAAAGCATTTTGGGCGAGTTCGCTCTTGTTCAGTTCATTACTTTAGATGCAATCATGCGCTTGATTTCGCTCGGGGCTGAATGGCATCAGGTGGACGGCTGATTTAGCAAAGGGGCTTTACGCTGAGGAGGAATTTGGGCCATTCGCAGAAATCGCATCGTCGTTGAAATTTTCTTTGTGGTTATATTCAGAACAGGCAGAGTTTCGTGGGAAATTATCTTTTACTGCCGTTACGCGGGGCATTATCGAAACTGGATTGCAGAATCGACATTTAAATTTCCAGTCGAGGGCCACCAGTTTAGCGAGCATGTATGATCGTTTTCGAATTTCCAAGCTGCCGCGAGGCAGCTTGGTGATTTATCGAAATTTAGTCGGGCTTTTTGCTTTGAGATGAAGATTGCCCCAGGTGGTACCACTGTTGTGATTCGTGACTGTGGTGTTTTGCAAGCATAAAATTAGAGGACGAAAGGCAATTCGATTTAATTCGGATTTATTAAGTTGTGCTATGCATATACATTTTTTTGGTTTCGGGCTTTTCTAGTATCGTCTTTACCGCCGCCCTCAAATACCGATTTTATAGCAGATCAGAATATCACACGTCTGCGATGTCTCTTTATTGAGGTGACTATATTCCACCGCCGACAGCCGGTTCCTATTGCATCTTTTGCCCAGAGTGTCGTCACTTGCGATAATCTCTCGCTGACCTGGCCATGACGTCTTCTTTTCGATTGTTCTACGTGTATGGTACATCTGGTTAAAAAACTACTGGCCACTGCCTTTTTCCTACATGGCTTGAGGTATCCTAACGAATTCTGCATTTCGACCTAAATCAGAAACGTCAAAAGGCAGAGAGGCCTTCACAAAATATAACTTAGAAGTTAGAAGGTCGAAAAGAAGGACATGGCGTGGCTTCTATAAAGGAATACAAGATACCCCAACAGCAGCGCGTCTACAAAAAGTCTTTGCAAAGGACCATACTAACGACATTGGTCATCTGCAGAAGGCAGATGGACTCTTTACTGAGAGTATCAGAGTAACGTTGGAGCTACTACTATACCGGACGAACCAGTTCCAGAGGCAGTGGAAACAATACGTTCACACTCAATAGCTAAAAGTCTGGCCAACAAAATGTTCACGCCAAATAGGGTTAAATGGACAATTCTTGCCTTTAAATCGTACAAAGCCCTCGGCAGAGATGACATCTTTCCAGCCTTACTACAGAAATGTATAGAGGACTTACTGCCTACAATATGTAAATTATATAACTCCAGTTTCTGCCTTGGTTACATACCCAAAATGTAAAAGAAAGTAAATGTGGTCTTTATATTTAACGGAGGGGGACGTTCCAATATTTATCCCAAGGCGTATAGACCCATAAGCCTCACATCATTCTTGTTAAAAGGAATGGAGAAAGTGCTTGAACACTACCTAAGAAGTGAAGTTTTCCCAAACCGACCACTTCACTCCAGCATGCCTATCAAAAAGCAAAATTGGCTGTAACAGCTCTTCACAGTCTTGTATATGGGGTGGAAAAGACCTTCATAGCAAAAGAAATAGCCCTATGTGCCTTCGCGGATATTGAGGATGTCTTTGATCACACCTCCTTCGACTGCATAGAAAGAACTGTCATGAGAAGAGGATTTGATCCTCCGATTATCAAATGGATTAAAGCTATGCTCGAAAGTCGGAATATTACCGCAAGGCTGGGAGGAGAAAAAGCTACCATAACGGCCACTAAAGATTGCCCCTAAGGAGGAGTATTATCGTCTCTACTGTGATCATTGGTGGTGGACGATCTCCTCAACCTGCTCACACAACACGGCTTCGAAATACAAGGGTATGCAGATGACCTAGCAGTAGTAGTAGTACGTGGTAAATTTGACACAGTGCAGTGGTGTCACACCGTATACAGATGGCTTTTTATGCCATGCAGAGTTGGTGTCAAGAACAAAGCCTAAGCATAGATAAAAAAAAAGGTCATTGTCCTCTTTACTAGACGAAGGAAGCTAAATTTAAAAGCTACCACGCTAGAAGGATCCACCATTAACTTTAGCAATAAAGTTATATACCTAGGAGTTACACTGAACCAGAAGTTGACGTAGAACTCACATATTGCAAAACTGTAGAAGAAGGCAGTATTAGCAACTCTGGCATGCCGTAGGCTTGTTCGCATAAACTGGGATCTAAAACCACAATTGATCGACTGTTCATATGTGGCTATAATAAGACCCAGAATAATCTATGCATCGGTGGTCTGGTGGCCAACAAACCAGACAAATCACTACTCGGCTACAGCTGGAGAAGATACAATGTCTTGCCTGTCTGAGTATAACAGGGGTTATGAGTACCTGGCCAACTGCAGCTATGGAAGCCATGCTAGGACAATGCCCCTACACCTTCAGGTACAAAAGGAAGCAATGTCCCATGCGCTCACCATTGCAAGGAGAAATACATTTAAGTCAGGTAACCTGACGGTCGATTTAGAAACTCTCTCAAGTAGAAAGAGCTGCCTACACCATTTCGGATTTTATGTCAATAAAATACAACTTTGACCAACCTTTTAAAGTGATCATCCCGGAACGAGAAGTATGGTCTTCAAGAGAGCCTTCTTTAAAAGAGGATCTCATCAATGGTACACAGATGCTTTAAAGCTGGAAGGAAGAGGTGCAGGTGCAGGTATATGTGGACCCGGGTGCCGAATCTCCGAACCCCAGGAGTTAGAACCACCATCTTCCAAGCTGAAGTTTATGCTATAAATATCTGTACCAAAATAAACTCTAGAAATGTGTACAATGGTAAAACAATTGATATTCTCACAGACAGCTAGGCAGCAATAATGGCTTTACCAGCCTACACTTGCGAGTCCAAGCTTGTCTGGGAGTGACTGGATAATCTCAAGCAACTGGCCAATAAAAACCACGTCACGTTATGGCGAGCGCCAGGGCGTGAGGGCATACCAGGCAACGAAAGGGCTGATGAACTCGCTAGACGAGTTGCAATGACGCCATTCACCGGACCTGAACATTGTTGTGGAACACAGAAAATCCACATAAAACATGAGGTTAGGCTATGGGAGGAACAGATGAAATTCTCGAACTGGGAAAACACACCAGAACAACGTCAGGCAAAGCAGTTCATAACTGTTTCGCAAAATAAAGAAAAAATTGCTGTCTGTCAGTACGGTGGAATTAAAATCACTGGCCCTCTAACAGGCCACACATCATTAAAATACCGTATTTTCAAGATTGGTAAGGCTGAGGACCAAACTTACCGCTTATGTAATGATGCAGGGGAACCGGCAGAGCCTACGTCGACAGGCAGCATTACATGCACATAGGATATGTGCATGTAATGCTGCCTGTCGACGTAGGCATAACATCTTCGGAAAGGCAACTATGACGCCCAACGAAGTAAGAGAAACCCAGAGATATTTTGAGGGCTCATAAGTTACCAAAGATCCGATAGGGTCGCAGTGACGAAAGGTATTTAAACGCACTCTACTACTATTATTATTATTATTATTATTATATTAAAGATGAAGTACAGCCGTTTCTAAAAAGAGGAAAATATAGATGCAAAATCTAAAAAAGTATACGTGGGAAGAAGAGACTGAATTAAGAAGATATTTAATGGTAGAAGAGTATACATAGATTGCGATTTGACAAAAAATGTAAGTTTAGAGAAAACTTTTGAAATTAGACAGAGAAGAAGGAAGAGTTAGAAAAATCGAAAAATCAGTAAATGGTACATTGTGGTAGGAGTGAAATGCCGATTTGGAGAAACAGGAAAATGTGACAAATGTAAAGAATGATGAATAGAAATTTTGTAACGGTATAATTGGAATTTTACGACAACACCGGACCGCAACTACAACAGGTCAACTTTCGTTGGCAGGCAAAGGTAGTAAAGCCCCCGATCGTCTTCGGCTGGCTTGCGGCCAGGGGTGGTTCTCGATACTTATGTAGTCCGATCCTGTCTCTGGGCAGATGAAATAATGATGGGTTGCAGAGGCGCCACGGTGAATTATCAAACCACAGCTGTGAAAAACTGCCTTGTCCACGATCAAAGCAGTGGGTTCTGTTGTACCTTGAAACTTGATTTGTTTTCAACTAAGGCGTGATTGCTGTAGTTGGCTGATTTCAATTTTTCATACAATATGTTTACAAGGGTTTAGTCAATGATTTAATTCAACGTTTGAACACAAAGCCTTAGAGGGAACGCTCCTTTGTAGCTTAACTGAATTACACTTTTACTCAAAGAAACACAAAGAGTTCTTAATAAGGCGGTTTATTACATCTTCAAAAACTGGGGTTGTAAAATAGAGAACCATACCGTGCATGTACCAGGTTAAAACAATTCTTGGTGGCCCGCAACCCCGACAATTGGCAGATAATGAAGTTCCAAGATTTTAAAAGAAACACAACAAAATGTAACGGGGATTCCCTGTAGATTAAGTACAGAGAGAGAAAGTTTTACTCAAAATTACTTTACGCTGGCTACATCAACTCAACTTACTTCGTCAAGCGTTTGTCCTATGTGCAAACGCACAGCGACCAGTTTTATAAAATTGATACAATGACACACAGATTATATGGACTGTTATACTGAATTACTTGGTGCAAAAAACTGACAGGGTCTGCCTGTTACATTTCTCAGCAAATAGCGATAAGAAACAATAAACACAACTCAAATTCGTGACTGTTCAATTAGCGAACACTCTATATATATATACATTACGTCACTGGGCATGCGCATATGTTTTAATCAACACTGCACATATCTGATCTGATATCTGAAAAGCTGAGCTGGCACTATGTTATTGGAAACTACCCAAATCTGCCGTTGACTGCGACTTGTGAGCGGGTCCACAGCTGGGGCAGCCTCAATGAATTTGGTATTGTTGCACAAATAGCGGGGAACCATATCTTCCTCGATGAAGTTCTACAAATCTCATACCGATCACCCGCCACATTAACAAGGAGACTAAACCACTGCTAACATCCGCCGCAAAACGAAATTAAATGCCCAAGCGTCTGTATTTGGTAATGGAAATATTCTGGCCTCGCTTCCGTATACCCTCCGTAATTTGTGTCACAACGGGCAACAGCCTACCCACGAAAACTTGCACTGGCCCGAATTTCTAACAGCAGCTGACTTGCAACTCAACGCAACAACCCCGGAGTAAATTTACGGCACGTGTATCTTGTTCGATATCTCGGCAGGTAATTCAAATTCGTTGCCCCGCGGCCGAGGCCGCGGGGCCACAAAAAAACACACCTCTGGCCAAGTTCAGTAGCCGATAATAAGTGCTTGCGATTCCCCGCCTAAAAAGGACACGACGCTTGATTCTCGTGCCTCCGCCCCCCAGACTGAGGGTAGCTTCGCATACGTTATCTCTTTTAACCATCACGGGCGCTCTCTAGCACTTATTTTTACAGTATCGAAAATTTTAAGCGGGGTCACGTCGCGATGTCTAGACAGGCGGGCTCGCATCTTGAAGCAACTGTAGCTTGTTGGAGCACTGCGCAAATTGGAGGAGGAAATTGTACGCTGCGTCAAACGTGCCTGAAAGTTAATAACCACGACCTCGAATTACTTCCATAGCCCGCCCGGCTAAGAGTTTGAATTCGACAAAAACGTGGCAGGATACTTTTAAAGCAAGAATATTGCCGTAATTAGGCCAAATTGGAGCTAAATGGTAACGACACGCAGTACCTTAATAAGACATAATGTCTGGAGCAAATGTATTTATTACAAATGCGGAAATTAGCATAAAAATACACAACAATGAGAAAAAGTAAATGGTACTAACCAAGTAGGCCTTGATGCCATTTAATCTTTTCACTCGTTGAATTGCACATACTTTATGAACGTCTTAAACGTGTAACAAAAATACCTATTAAATATGTTATCACTGCTCAGTCTCTATAACGCCAACTTCCTATAGAAACAGGTGCTAACATAAATGTAAATAAAAGTAAAAGGAAAAATCTATAAATGGCTTTACTCATAACTTTCCTCGCAAGTGGACATTGTAACACTAAACAATTTTAAAAATCAAAGGAAAATAGGGGAAAACATCTTCTCCTTCATAATAATATTGAAACAATAAATGGAAGTGGTAATGCGAATTACATCAATTTTCAAATAAAAAATCATTACCGACGATGGGATTCGAACTTCTGCGCTTATGAACGAACCTGTGAATGCGATTTCAATGATCGGCGGCAGCCCGCAAGTAAACCCGTTCGCTGCACGCGGCCATCGAGAACGCCTCCTATCGGTTAGATGCGGCTGTCTTAAATACAACGCATTGATCACTGACCCTATTTTTATATTTACACTATCTGGTGAGTCCTATTTTCGCCAAGGGTAAAAACCTGAGCTATGAACAAAATATTGCTTTCTTAAAGTAATAGTTCTTGAGTTAAAGCAAAAATAGGCAGAATTTCATTTTTTTAAGGTGGCCACCGTGTATATATTTTATCGAAATGTTCTCGGTTTCTTGCCAGAAAGGTATATAATCAGCATAAAACATATCGTCTTCGCCCAACAAATAATGTTTAAGTTATACTGGCAACAGACAGACAGACAGACTGACGGACAAACAGTCAGGCAGGCAGACAGACAGACATACGGAATTGAGGGAAGTAAAATATAAAAAGCATTTTGTCAAATCATAATTTTGAAGAGTTTAAAAATATATTTATACCTTTTACAAGCTTACAACTAACTACAAAACTGCGTTAGTTTTTTGGAAAAAATGTCAATGCAGACATAACCTTCCTTAAGTTCAGTAAAAAACATTGAATATTTTTAATGTCATTTTGCTTTTTCTTTCCGTTTAGGAATAATATATTTAAGCGCTTTTAAAGATAATCTAATTAATCTCATCAACAAATAAATGGTAATTAACAGTATTAATAAGCAAAATCCAATGATATCTAGAAGAAAATATTGGTATAAAGGTATATCAAGGGCCGGACTTCTCAAATGTTTTGCTCCTTTATGCCTCAAAACGTATTCTGTCCACCAAACAGCTCGTTCTAAACCGGTCATCGGTTGATCTTTCGCCAAAGCTGCCAATTCTTGAACTTTATGACGATATCTACAAATGTTGAAAGTTATTTTACGTTAATATTAATTCTGGAACACTTACTTTGGATTGTTAATGACTTCCAAAATGGTGTTCTTAAAAATATCCTTATTTAAATTTTGGTAGTCTAGAGACAAACCTAAACCTTTCGCTACACTTCGCGCTACATTGCCTGGCTGGTCTGCAAAAAACGGCATTCCGACCATTGGAATATTGTCGTATATGGCTTCTTCTATCGATTGTTGACCACCTTGGGTTATAAACAACTTCATATTGGGGTGCTCTGGAAATAAAACATTTTTCAAGACATTCTCCTGTAAAACCTTTGAACTTACTAAATATGTCTTGTTGGGGATACCATTTGGATATAAAAACATTTTTAGGCTGTGTGGGTAGATCTTTGGCTTCTAACTCAAACTTCCACAGCACTACATATGGAAGCTCAGCAAATGATTCGAGTATAATCTTTAGGTTGGATTTTGAAAGGTCTTTACTCTTAACATTGGTGCCTAGGCTGAAGTATATAACACCTTGTGATGCATTATCAAGAAGAATCTTCAAATTCTAGTAATGTATATGTTAGTGTGACATACAGTAATTGTAAGGTTCAAGATCCTATACCTTTGGCAATGGCTTCGGCGGCTGTCGGTGGGTTCCTCCACCAATTTGTATTATAGCTGGAACTAATGGCCTGACTTGCTGAAGAATGGGATTTGTATTTACAAACATCAGGCTCATATTCAAGGCAATATCATGCAGCTGAGAATAACCGTCCCCAAAATGCTTCTCTACTAGCGGTTGCTGCCAACTTAACTTTCCAAAAAACATTGTAAATACATTAAAAAGTGAACTAAGTAGTCGCTGCCAAAAATTCAGCTTCCCAACAAATGGGAGCTGGATATCTGGGTGTGACACTGGATGAGTTGGATTTCCCATCATTTCGTAAAACATTGAAGGGGCATCAAAAGATGTCATTCCTATGAAAGGGCATTTAAATCTTTCGGAAAACGCCATGGTTATAGGCAGCACTTCCATCATTACTAAGTCGAAATGCTCTGTTTCGTTTTTGATCAATGCTTCCACAGGTGGGTGCTGAAGTTGCTGGTCAGCGAGGTCAGTCAATAGAGGTAGAAGTATTTGCATTGCTTTTAGGAAGGGTTCTTTAACTAGTACCTCTAATATTTTTTCATTCCACAGTTCGTAGGAAAAGTGTAAATCGATTTCAGTTAAGTTAGTGAGAGATGGGTCGTTCATCGGGTCCGTTGTTAGCACCGTTAGGTGGTGACCTCGTAACGAAAGTTCTCTCCATAGCGGCCGGTACACGACTTGATGGCTATAAGAAGGCGTTGGGATAATTCCCAATATTCGTGCACTGTCACTTAGTTGAAGCAGGCAGTTGATGGAACAGATTTGCACCAGTGTTGACAACATGGTATACGTCCAACTTAAATTCACGTCTCGGAACTGCGTGAAACATGCGATTGTAGTTTTTAAAATATTGCTTTTTATAGATAATCTAATCTGTGTAATACGGAATTTAAAGAGATTTGAAATTATTTCATATTTAGATATTAATCTCAAGATAAGCTGATATCATATATGTGACATAATTATTGTCTCCTTGTATTTGTGATAGTTAATAACAGCTCCTCTTTAGTCTCATGGTCTTATCTAGTACTTTACATATGGCGATAGTTGTGTATCCGTTCTTTTGGAAAGGGTCAAATAGATGTTCATTTTTTCTCTCTAAATTCACTGCATCTGAGATAAGAACGGCACCGGTTGTCAAAGTCATAAGAACTGTTGCTTCTTGCATTGGATTATGGTGTGAGTGAGCACTTAGATATCTGTCCGTGTGTGTTTTCTTTCTGTAGACTGCATGTCCTAAACTACTATCTGATTTACGTTTTACCAGAACGTCTAGAAACTGAATACTGCAATTTTCTTCAACTTTCATCGTGAATTGTATGTTGTGATGTACAGAATTAAAAGAAGAAATACAAAAATTAAATAGAAAGGAAAAAGAATGGGAAGAAGAAAAACGACAACTAATCGACAAAGTCGAAAAAATTGAAGAAATATTAGAAAAGCAGGACCAGATGAAAAGAAAAAACAATATTGTAATAAAAGGGCTGGCAATTAACGAAGAGCAAGCAAAAGACGATACTGAAGATTTCTTAAGCAAAGAAGTAGGGGTACAAGCAAAAATTACAGAAGCACACAAAATAGGACAAATACCAGGAAAACAAATCGCCATTGCAACAATTCAGTCATTCAAGCAAAAAACGGATATAATGATAAACAAAAAGAAGGTGAAAGGGAAAAAATCTACTTAGAAAATGACTTAACCAAAAACGAAAGGGAAATACAAGCAAAAATTATACAAACGGCCAAAGAAGAAAAACAAACAGGAAGCAAAATAATTATTGGATACCAAAAACTAATAATAGACAATCAAGTGTATAAATGGGTCAAGAAAGAAAAAAGACTCCAACATCAAAATGCAAAAGAGTCAGTACAAAATCCAAAAAACCAGAAATGAAACAAGAATGGCCGAAAATGATGACGAATAAAGCAATGGATAAGGAAACGAATAGGAATAAGCGCAAAACGAAAAATAAAAACAAAAAAACGTTAAAGGTTGCAAGCTGGAATATAAAAACAATGTTATTACCAGGAAAAATGATGGAAATAGTTAAAGAAATAAAAAATATAAAATAGATATCGCAGCTATTCAAGAACTAAGATGGAAAGGGCAAGGTGAAATTACCAAAAAGGACTTCACAATATTATACTTAGGGGAAAAAAGCAGGGCAGTAATGGAACAGGATTTATAGTGGACAGAAGAATAAAAATAGTAAGTTTTAAACCTATCAATGGTAGAATATGCTACTTAAGAATTGAAATGAAACCTGTAAATATGTCTATTATCTGCGTATATGCGCCTACAGAAGTCGATAGTCAGGAGGTAAAAGATAGATTCTATGACGAATTGGAACAGATATATGAGAAGGTACCAAAACAGGATACGTTGCTTTTACTAGGAGATCTAAATGCAAAAATTGGAAAGAAAAACTATGTAAGGGAAGTTGCAGGAAAACAAACACTACACGAAAAGACAAATGACAATGGAAATAGAATATGTAATTTTGCTATAGCAACAAATATGACGATTAGCAGTACTCAATTCAAACACAAAAGAATACATAAGGAAACATGGATGATACCAGGAACAAATAGAGGTAACCAAATAGACCACATCCTAATAAGCAAGAATCACAGAAGGATAATTAAAGATGTCAGGTCATATAGAGGCGCAAACGCAGATACAGATCACTACATGATAGTGGCAAAAATTAAAAGAGACTATAAAAACCAGATTGATAGGCAAATATATAAAAACTGGAATATTGAAAAACTGTATACAAAGGCGGGAAGAATGAAATACGTGAAAGAAATTAACAAAGAGATGAAAGGAAAAGAGCATAAAGTGGATATAGAGGAAGAATGGGAAGACATCAGAAAAATAACACTAACGGGTACAGAGAGAGCAATTGGATACAAGGAAAGCAAGACTAAAAAGCAATGGTACAACGACGAATGTCAAAAAGTAATAAACACAAAGAACGAAGCACGAAAAAAATGGTTAAAAACAGAAAAATAAGAGGATCTAGAAAGATACAAAGAAAATAAAAGAGAAGCTCAGAAGATCTGCAGACGAAGCAAGAAGGTTTGGATGGATGAAATGATGGATGAGCTAGAACAGAACAATAAAAATAACAACACAAGAAAGTTCTATCAACAAATTAAAGACCAAAAGAGAAAGTATCCAGTAAAAACAAGAGGACTAAAAGACAAACACAGCAATACAGAATACGATGAGAAAAAGAAGAAAGTCATATGGAGAGAACACTTTTATAAACTGCTATATGAAACAGAAGAGGAAGAAGAAAAATATGAACATCAGGAAATAAATGAAGAAATAGAAGGAGAAGAAAATGAAAATATAACAACAGAACCCACCTACGAGGAAATCAGAAACATCATAACAAAAATATAAAATGGGAAAGAATTTGGATGCGACCAAATAAATGGAGAAATGTTGAAGTATGGAGAAGATGAATTGCATAAAAGATTATGCCAACAGAATGGGAAATGGAAATAATCATACCAATTCCAAAAAAGGGTGATTTGGAAGAATGCAAAAATTACAGGGGTATCTCACTATTAAACACAATGTATAAGATATTTACAACCTTAATCCAGAAAAGACAATACACACAGAAAAAGAAATCGGTGAATATCAAATGGGATTCAGGCCAGGACGATCGACAATAGATGCACTACATGTAGTACACCAAATAATGGAAAAATGCTATGAACATGAAATCGACTTACACCTGTTATTTGTAGACTTAAACAAGCATTCGACAAAATTAAAAGACAAAAACTTGAACAAATAATAAAAAGAATTGGGGTGCCAGAAAAACTAAGACAATGTATACAACTAACAATGAAGAACACAAAAGCAATAGTAAAAACAAGAGACGGGCAAACTGAAGAATTCAGTATCAATATGGGAATCCGACAAGGAGATGCGTTATCAGCAACCTTGTTCAACATAGCATTAGAGGGGATAATACGAAAAGTAAATGTACAGGAAACAATAAGAAATAAAGAAGCACAAATAATAGCCTATGCTGATGACATACTCATTATATCAAGATCGTGGAATAAATTAACAGAAGTCTTTAAAATTTTGGAAAAAGCATCAGGTGAAATAGGACTTATAGTAAATGAAAGCAAAACTAAGTATACGAAATGCCAAAGAGGAAAGAAAGAAGATATTAAAGAAGTAAAAATAGATAAATATACTATTAAAACAGTAAGATCTTTTAGCTATCTGGGTGTGCAAAGAAACTATAATAACGACCGAAGCGAAGAAATAAAGGAAAAAATACAACTTGGCTTTAATAGTCCAGTCAACGAAGCCAAAAAAATGCTATTTGGTGGAAATAAATCGTGTAGTCCCAGATTTTGTTATTATTGTAGTGGATACCTTTCTGAATAACATACCAAAAGTCCTGAGTTGTGGGGTGTGAGCGTTGGGGGGGAGGGGGGTTTAAAGGTCCTTTTTTTATGTTTTTTGTAAATATCTCGGAAACCGTGATTTATAGCAGAAAAACATTCATTATCAAAATTAAAGAACATAAAATTTCCTATATAAAATGTCTTTTTCGTTTTTTCTCTAAGATAAATATTAAGAGAGTTATGGGGGAGAACGGGTTTTAAAAATTCTTAAAAACGCGTTTTATATAAATAACATCAACTTTTAATGTTAGACAAAACTTTGAAAACTCAATATTAAATGTATAAAGTTCGTATACGTGCTGACAGCTAGCTGTACTAATAGACTTACTAGCCGTACAACACACTATGTCGAAAGCTTTTGACCGGACAAAGATAAATAAATGGTTCTATGATCATCCTCCCTTTCTAGAAATGAATTCTCTCTTGTCTCTGTCGACAGGTGTCATTGAAAACAAAACGATCAACAGTCACCAAGCCCTAGAGCTTGGAACAAAAACCACGCAAAGCTTGGTTGGTCACAGCTCTTCAGATATAAAACAGTCTAAGAAAATTGTAGTGTTGTCATTGGCTAGTATGAGCAGTTCCATAAAAGTGTTTGGAGAACAAGTGACAGTTGGCCCTTTCACAATTTTTCAAAAAATTGCCATTGCAAGGAAGAGCGATAAGGGTATCGAAGAGCTCATGCAATATGAATTGTCACCATTTCCTTATTTTCAACGAAAGGGGTATGAGGACAGAAGTCTTCTCTATATGATGCTTTTCCTAAGGATGACCAGACAGTCCATGATCTAACACAAAGCACAAATATAGTTGATGGCGGCTTCCTCCTACACCGTGTAAAATGGAACGTTGGCACGAAGGTTTTCTCCATCTGCGATCAGTACATAGCCTATGTACAGAGACACTATGGCAATAACTGCACGGTTGTCTTTGATGGATATGGGGATGCCAATAGTACAAAACGGGCTGAGCAGAAGCGGAGAGGCCTTACAATAACTTCTGTGGAAATTAATTTTAGCGAAACTATAAACATCGATGTTCAGCAAGAACATTTTCTTTCCAATGAATAAAATAAAGCCAGGCTCATTGAATTGCTTAAGGACAAAATGATATTGAAAGGAATCGAAACAGTAGTAGCTGTAGGGGATGCTGATAGCACTATTGTAAGATGTGGATTGAACAAAGCTACTTTACACCGTACTGTAACAATAGTAGGGGAAGATGTGGACCTAATTGTTCTACTCCTGGCTTTTGCACCACCCGAAAGAAACATATTCTTCTTGAAGCCTGGCAGGGGCAAGGTTGAATCAAAACTCTACTCCACAAATAAACTCCTGTTTTTGCTGACAATATCCTACTTCTCCACTCTTTCAGTGGATGCGATACAACCTCGGCCATTTATAAGAAGGGCAAAGGAAGTATGGTGAAGCTGTTCAGCAAAATGTTCAGTAAAATGAAAAACATATATGACATTTTCAAAAATGCATCATCAACACCAGAAATGGTCGCACAAGCTGGTGAGAAAATATTTTTAGAAACGTACCAAACAAAAAATGAAACAGACTTGAATAAATTGTGATTCAAAGCCTTTTTAAGAATGTCAACCAAGGCAAAAGTGGACCTAGCCTCTCTACCACCAACCAAAGGATCAGCAAAACAACACTCTTTCAGAGTTTATTTACAGGTAAAGTAACTTATTAAGTTTATTATGTAGTAAAATCTTCTTAAAATATATTACTGCTGTTTAAAGTTTAAGAATAACTATCTCGTACAAAAATTGACTCAATGTTATGACAGAATAAGGCACACAGGATTAAAATTAATATTATACAAACAATATATATTTTCTGTCAATATAGGTCTATTATGGTTTCGATTTTCCAGATCCATCAATGGCTGAACAATTCAACCGTACAACCGATTGATTGGGGATGGAACAAAGAGGAAGATGGCACTTTAATCCCACTCACCCGGTGGTCGCTCCATGACTTCCAGCTGCACGTGCCCGTATAAAGTCGAAAAATTTCAACATTGTGTGTGTTTGTATTGTATTGAGAGTGACCTCTTGTGTGTACATCATCGTGTACTGTAACGGCTTCACGTATAGTGACCTCATACACTGGATGTTGTAATTTTTTCTTCGTTTTTATTGTTCTTTACGTCAAATTATAACGTATAGGCAAAACTCTGAATTTGGCCATCTGTGAAGTCATAATCCACAATAGTTCACATGGTATCCAGCAACTATTGTGACCTCTTTACACAATTTGACTTGTGGCGCCACCTATAACTACCGAATTAAGATGGAACTAAAAAACCGCTTGTAGTAGAAGCTGTTATGTTATTATTAGGATCACGTATATCACGTATATCAAATAGCAATATAGTACGGCGGGTTCTCTGGATGTTTGGTTCGTAGTTCCTACAGCACTTGTTCCATTTCTCTCTGCCCTAGCGCGTATTTAATAATTAAAAGATCTTTTTAAATTAAAGATAACTCAAGAAGGTCTTAAATTTAAATAAAAATATTGAAGTTAAGTTTAGAAATTATATTTCAATTACTCGTAAAGTGAATCAACTAGCAATTACTATTAAATACATTTTAAAAATTATTTTTAAACCCAAAATAAATAAAAATGTGTTTTTAAAATAAAATTTTTATAAATTGTAATCTAGATTTGGAAATTTAAAATATTGACACTTATTAGAAATTACTTGTAAGTTTAAATAATTTTAAAAAATTAAACAGCAAGAGTTATTTTTAAATCTTATTTTTGAATTGAAGGTTATTGAAACTACGTACTAAAAATAATTTCCAAATTTTTGAAATCTAAATGATATTTGAAAATGGAATTTTTATTAGTTGACACTGTTACAAATGTCATTGAAAAGTAAAATTTAAAGTTAAAAGTTATTAAAATAGTAGTTAAGTGTAGGCTGTCAGCAAAATTTAAATATTGAAAGAAAACCATTTTTTGCGTGCAAGATAACGTAGTCATGATAATTAAAAATTTGAACAATTTATTTAAAAATTTAAAATCTGAACAATTTTATTAAAACAATATATGTGTTGCATGAAAGACGACTCAGGTTTCTTCAATCAATGTCACTTAAAACTTGCTTATTTTTGTCTTGGATCATCTGGAGGTTATCATACCTTTCTGTATAAATAATATCCTTCAGGTATCCCAAAAGTAAAACGTCGTGCGGACTCATGTCCGGTGATATAGGTGATATGGTATAGGGAGATGAGTTCCTACCCACTACTTACCAAATGTGTTGTTCAAATATTGCCTCACTAAAACACCATTATGGCCAAGTGCATTATCTTGTTGAAAATAACATTTTACTTTTAAATCTAATTGAAGGTTATCCATTGAAGTGTCTTCAATATGATTTCTTAGAAAATGTAATAAACCAATAATTGTATTATTTAAAATACCTTACCAAATATAAATAAGCCATTTATTTTGATAATTTCTGTGGTTTTTAGGTTGATAAGTAGTTACTTATATCTTCTATGAAACATTCCATTGTTCGCAAAATTGAACTCGTCTGTACGTTTATTCATCAAACTATATTTACAAAAAAAGTAATGCGACAGAGGCAACTATTTATATCTCTTATTTCACTTACTAGTATTTTTCTTTATTTAATTACAATCGCGATTGCCTTGAAACAATGTACACTTATCAACAGTAACACTATATGTTCAGTTTTTTAAAGCTGAAATTGTTTTCAACCCAAAAATTAAAAAAGTGGTAAGTTTTATAAGTGTCTGTTGGATTTTATTGTTATTCAAGTAGGTACCTACGCATGTAAATTATATCGTTATTGACATGCTTACTTTTTGCAGTAACATATATACGGCAAATCTAGGGTGACCAGTTTTCAATGTATACAAACCCTGAGATCCTTCGTAAGTTAAAAAAAGGGTTTTTTCAATGACAAATGCAGAATGTTTATAAGAAACAAAAAGCAAGAAAATAACAACCATGTTTTTATTAATTTCTATTAATGGTCGGCAAATGTGTAACTGAAATACTTGTCCACATCGTACGCCGCGCCGTACTGAACACGGATTGTTTTGTTTCTGCTTGATCTGCATGTATTCAAAATAAAACATAAACACAGACGGTCACGGGGCCTTCGCTATAGTTGCATTGACTCAACTACCGGCTGAAGTAGGCTAACATGCAGCTTGTGAAATCGCAAACAGACCATTAAGATAAATAGAAAGAGATATAGGTATCATACCTTTGATTACAATAAAATTAAAGATTATACGCTAGCGCCTTGATCGAGATTTATGGTGGCGATTTTATTTTTATTATTATAGCCGACTTACGGTGAAGTTAATGTTAGAAGACATTATTACAAAATTAGCATAACCCCGAGAAATTATAACAAAACCCGGAGCCCGGAGATCTGGCGTTGAAACCGTAATAAGACTATGGGTGAAACCCTGAGAGGTGGTCAGTGGTCACCCTACTCAAATGTCAAGTCGTGTTTTTGCTGTTCTTTGCTTTCTAATATGTAGGTTTTAACTTAATCTATTTTTAATTAAATCAATATTGTTTAGATTTTCTTTTTTTTGCCCTTTCTGAGATCGGTACAAATATTAGTAAGATAATTTATTTTATCTTCTCCAATGGGATAAGTTACTCATTACGTCACTCATTTGACACTATTTCAGTTACGTAATAAAGTCATTACACAACTCAGTTGCGTAATGGTTTGATTACGCAACTGAGTTGTGTAATGACTTATAATAGTGTCAAATGAATGACATAATGACATTTGCCTACTAAAATATTTTTGAAAATGACAGATCTGACATTTCTCTTAATGCACTTTTTTCAATTTTAGGCAGTCGTAGATAAAATTTTGTACAATACATGTGTGATAATGCATCATGCTGTTATCCCACTTGTATAGTAAATAACTATTATTCAATTTTGACAGTTTAAAGTGACATTATTAACTCCATAACAACCTTCATAAACAATATATGATTCACAAGAGAAATAAAAGTGTTTACATTCACTAGAGAATGAAAAAAGTTTAATTCACTAGAGAATTAAAAACGTTTCAATGCAGAACAACATATTTTTATGATTTCTACAAATATTTACATTCAATTATTCTTTCTATTTTTAGTGTGTAATATATTATTACTACAATTTAGATCAAATCGACGATGAATGGGCAAATTTATATATTAATTTGAATATGTTTAAATTTTTTATTCAAAATTTCGTCAAATTTGAATGAAAACATATATACGCTATGTGTATTAAACATTTATTAACTCAAAGATATGATCTCACTCGCACTACGTGCTCGTGAGCTCATCATCTTTCTACTTGGTGTATAATATTTATAATTTTGTTTTGTAATTGGGAACTATGCGACTATGCCTGTTGAGAAAATAAATACAGTCCGACCTCGCCGTTCGCGGGGGTTACGTTCCAGAAGAATGCCGCGATGCGCAAAACCGCGATTCGCAAGTAAACGCATAAATGATAAATACGGGGTTAGGTTCCATTAACTAGATTTATTTATACTATGCAATCTCAAAAACCCAAAACTTTGCTGCGTTTTTTGTCTGGCAAATCTGAAGCAGAAACTTTACGCTTTGACGACATGGTTTTCGGTGTTTTAAAAATTAAACTCAATTGAATTTTCGGCATAAACGCTCGAGAAGACAGTCAAGTTTGAATTAAAATTCCATACGTAACATAAGTCTGCCACTTGAATCTAGAGCTTGAATGTCCATTTGTTTATTCAAGTTATAATTGTACAATTTATTTCAGGTTCGATTTGGTAATAAGAGATTCAAAGAAATAGGCTCGATAAGTGTGTTTACAAGTTCGTGATAAATAATGTTATTTAGGTGTTCTTGATATAAAGCGCATACGTCTGCTTTATTTACTTACGGCCGTTCTTATGAAGGTCACTAACCTGACGTTAACTTTAAATCGCTGTTAAAATAAACAAAAGCTCATCAAAACGTTGGCGCTTATGACATATTATTCATTAGTAAACAAACTTCTATGAGCTTTTGTTTATTTTAACAGCGAATTAAAGTTAACTTTAGATTAGCGGCCTTCACAAGACCGGCCGTTAGTGTGTGAAAGTTGAAACAGTTAACGTTGGCAATTCCATCCGCGAACGGCAAAGCAAATATCCGCGAACGGCAAAGAAAAGGGAGCACAAGGGTGCCCCGCTTAAAATCAAATCAGCGAACCGCAAAGTCGCGAACGGCGAGGTCTGACTGTATATATTATTATTATTATTATATTATAAATATGCTGTGATTATTAACCACATATAATTACTAATTACTTTTTCGCTTGTTACCGATGATTAGTCAAGTAATAATGGTGTTTTCCCTTGCCAAAAACCAGTAAACAGGTTGATATAATCTTTTCAAACGTAACTCAAGTTTAATAAATTATTAAATTATTTTTTTCCGGCAACCTTATTAAAACAATTGCCTTACTATGTTGACATGAGTAAAGTCCAGATGTACCGAATTCTTTTTAAAAATTTGCTTTCAATCAATTAATTAATATCTATTAGAAAATCACCCATACTTTGTGTTGCTTAGGACCCACTGTATACCACTTTCTAATATGTATGAGAAATGAGATACCTATTTTTATATGTAGGGTCGTTATTTTGTACTACAGAAACGTTTTATTTGTTTAAATATAGGTATTTTTTCTACTTTCTAATAAAACCACATAAGAATAAAAATTTCATTTTATTTGCTAACTGATAGGCAGAAATTAATTGGTATAATTCATAGCTCTCCAGCAAAATTAAAACATCAAACTTTTTTAGCCAAACCTTTATATTTGTAAAATTTATATCTGCAGAAGTTTTATGCAGAGTTTCTATAACAAAGTTGTAAGCTTCAGGTAGCACTCTTCTTTGAGCAAAGAATCTGTTGGGTCTCATTTTTGTCAAGGGCGAAGCCTGAGCTATGTGCAAATTACTCTTATCTGTTTCTGAGTTAAAACAAATAAACCAAATTTTATTTGGTTAAGGTTCACCCTATATATGTTGGGTTCAAAATTTGCCCTTTTTCGGCAAGGGTAAAAACCTGAGCTATGTAAAAATATTACTTTCATTTAAGTAGTGGTTCTTGATGTTACAGCAAAAATAGACAGAATTTAATTTTTTAAAGTGCTCACCTTGTATACATTTTGTTTTTGAGGTATACGGGCAACAGACAGGCAGGCCGACAGTCGGAATTGAGAAAACCTGTTTTTCGTCATCTCTAAGCCCTGAAACGTGAAGATTTGGAAAAACATCGAAGGGTGATTTTTTTGCGATTACAATAGCTACTCCTTTGTCTCTTAGAGGAGGGAAGTAAAAACTAAAAGAAAGTCCTATAACTGTTCGATTTGGTTATGGGGGTTTAAAAAATACTCGTACTACTGAAAAACTGTCGATACTTAGAATTTAGTTAATCTGGTCTCAAATATTCGAGAATTCGATTAATCTCGCTTTTCTAGAATATTCCAGATCGATAGATGCCAATCTCGATCTCGAATTTCGGTGGCACTACCACTAACAGGCCGATTCTATTACATTTTTATATTGGTTTTAAAAATATTATTGAAAATCTGTCGAGATGAGAATGTTTTTAATCTCGTCTTGAATATTCGAGAATTTGATTAATCTCGTCTCGAAAATTCAGAGATCGAAAAATATATGTCTCGATCTTGAATTTCGAGAGAAGATGAGACGAGATCGAGAATTTTCTAGTCTCGGAGACATCATAAATGCATAGTAGTTGCATATTAGTTACCTCGTTCTTGAAGTGACATATTGTTGAAAAAGCGAAAAAAATCTTTGGTGACAAACAATCTACCGAGTGTTTCACTTAAGGTGCGAACATAGGGACCTAGCATGGGAAATCGTATACCGGTTCACGGTTATGCATATACCTGGTCACCATTTTTGTGGAAAAAAATGGTAGTGGTACTAAATTAAAGAGAATAAATTTCCGCATCGTTTAGTATTAAAAATTTATTGAATAATGTAAATTGTGCATAAAAATGTTAATTTTAAAATTTAGATATTCCCAAATATTCATTAGAATACTCAACATTATTCATAGTAATTAGTTAAATATGTGAATTAATAACTAACAGAAAATAACATTAATTTTGGCAGAAACAAATTTGATCATGGCTGTTCTGCTTTTTTTTGTGAATAAAATGCACAATATTTATTACAGTTTTAAGCTGTTTCTATCTTACAGAAGCAACAAATTCAAGTAAAGTAGTATAAAATTAAGCGCATTTTTTCTCTTTCGATTGATACCACTATCAATCCTATCAATTCAAGCGGCAAGCAGGAATCTGCATAATATACCGGGTGACAATGAGACTAGGGCCATGCTTATATCTTCTCTATTAATGAATGGATTTGGATACAATTTTATACCAAGATACTATACATAATTTCTGATTAGCCCATAGATATAGTCAAAATGGCTAACTTTCGGTTTTACCGGAAATGATACCAACTTTGATTTTTTAAATGGAATACCCTGTATATTTTGTGTTTTTCTGAATCTACGACTCAAATTAAATACAACAGTGTTGCCAAATTTGCTTAGGTATTATTAGTTATTACATAAAAATATTTTAAAGAATAATTGATTAATTAATTTTTAGTTTCAGATAGTAGTGCATAATGCATATCGTTAGATTGGCAATTGCATTTTCTATCTAATAGCAAGATGGCCCTTAGTAGGTGTGATTTAAAAAAAGTGTCTTTTTCTTAAAAAACGAGTTTAGCAAACTATATTCATTTATTATAGGTTTGTTATTGACCTTATTGATAAAATAGCTATTATTAAGAGTTGCTAGAGTCAATTAGAATAAATTTTTCCAAGTCAAGGCCTTCCATGGTAAAAAATAAAAATCAAAAAATCATTTTTTTGTTTAAAAAAATTGAAATTTGACAAGACTATTATATGTAATTTGACTCGTAGATTAAAAAAAACTTAAAATATACAGGGTGTTTCATTTAAAAAATTAAAGGTATTCTCATTTCCGGTAAAACCGGAAGTCAGCCATTTTGACTATATCTATCGGCCAATCAGAAATTCTGTCTAGTATCTTGGTATAAAATTTTATCCAAGTCTATTCATAAATAAAGAAGATATAAGCATGGCCCTAGTCTCATTGTCACCCGGTATACGATTGCTATTTCCCTATGTTCACTTTTAAAAATTCAATTTTTGTATAAGGTCTCAAACATACGTAATTTATCTTAACGAGGTCATTTAAAATAATTATCTTATAGAATTTAACCCTATTTCTACTGTTAAAAGAACAAAGAAACTGAATAATTTCGGTTATATAGATGCATTTATGAGGTCAACAGTTTCTCGAGGAAAAGAAAATCGTCTGTAACTGTCTGCATAAATGTACAACTGAGGTTTTTGTCATTTCAAACATTCTAATGATGACCTTTCAGCTTAGCATACCCGGTATACTTGTGTCATATTTTGCACAAATCTTGCCTATTTCTTATGATTATGACCTCCGTTACACAGCTTCTCGGTTTACTAAGACTGAGACATCGCTTTTACACAATTTAAGTGTCCTATAATTGTGACATCAACTTACACATTCCTGGCTGCACCGTATTAGTGACCTCGTATGTCATTTTCACAATCGACTTAATTTGCTGTGTATCAGAGTGTGTATTAAAACCACAATTATATCACTTAATTGTGTGTCTTTTACTACCGATAAAACCGTTGTGGCCACTTTCCATGGTGTAGATGGGGATGTCACAGTCTACGCAGTACGTGTATGTGTGCTGTAGAGCTAATAATTACTTAAGTACAGCTAGCTGCCTGCATGTGTATTAACTTTATATATTTAATATTGAGTTTTCAAAGTTTTTTCCAACATTAAATGTTGGTGTTATTTATATAAAACGGGTTCTTGAGAATTTTAAAAACCCGTCCTCTCCCATAACTCGCTTAATATTTATCTTAGAGAAAAAATGAAAAGGACATTTTTTATAGGAAATTTTACGTTCTGATAATAAATGTTTTTCTGCTAGAGGTCATGGTTTCCGAGATATTTACAAAAAACATGAAACGCGGACCTTTGAACCCCCCTCTCCCCCCAACGCTCACACCTCACAACTCAGGACCTTCAGTATGTTATTTAAGAAGGTATCCACTACAACTGTACGAAAACCTGAAATTACACGATTTATTTCCGCGTAGTTTGTTTCGTTGACTGGACTATAAAGCATTCTATGCAAATCGCAACTTATTAAAGAGTAACAAAATAAGTATAAAAACTAAAATGCGAGTATACAAATGCCTAATTAGACCAGTAGTGTTATATACAGCAGAATTAATGTGCCCAACTAATAAAGAAAGTGAACAACTGAGAATATTTGAAAGAAAGGTATTACGAGCAATAGTGGGAGCGAAGAAACTGGAAAATGAAGAATATAGACACTATATCAGGGGTGGCGAACCTTTATTCATCTACGTGCCATTTTTTCTAAAGATATGTTTAATGAGGCCATGACGTGCCATCAAACAATCTTGACTTAGTGATTAATGGGGAAAAAATAAAACTAAACACTATCAACTTAAAACTCTTTATTTGCAACAAAAAATATACATTTTGTACAGCAATGTTTATTTAAATAAAAGAAAAAATTCGTACGACTTCTGCTGTTGCAAATTCGACGCTAAATAACTTATATTAGCTCCATACTTTGTTACTTTTAGCAGAATGCAAGCTAGACTGGATTCATCTGAGAAACGGCTTCTACACGAGTCTTTAATGTTATTAATTTCTGAAAATAATGACTCACAAGCATAGGTAGCTGAAAATATTGTTAAGAAAGCAAAAGCCAGCTTCTTCAGACTGCTAAATGTGTCTGGAATTGAATTCCACGTTTCCATAATTTTGATATGGGCATTTTTACTTTAATTACCTGATTCATATAGTCTTTCTATTTCATTTAATTCCAACTCTTTCCTTGTTTTGAAAAATTTTTGAATCCATATTGAACTAGACTGGAAATCAATCAGCTGCATTTCAATTTATTCAATTTCCAACCAATCAAATTTGGCCAAGTTCAGTTTATCAAGTGAAGTTACATCAGGATATATAATAAATTTCAGTGTTTCCGATAATTCTTTGAACTGAGAAAATCTCGTTGAAAGTTCTTTGATTGAAGAATTAATTACCGAATTAAACCTTTCATTGACTTTTGCTTGGTCTGGTTTTTCATGTAAATCCAAATCTCTGGAGATTTTTTTCAAGTTTGGGAAATACTTGTAGTGTTTGGTAACAATATCGTTACTGAAAACTTGCAGTTTAGCTTCGAAAGCATGAATGAGATCTATCATAACAATAATTGTTTTATTTGCGCCTTGAAGCTTCATGTTCAATTCATTGTTAAATATAAATTGTTTCGATTAGGTACCTAAATTCCTTAATTACTGCCGTGCCTAAATTATTTTGTGGCGTGCCATCAATGGCACGCGTGCCAATGGTTCGCCACCCCTGCACTATATGAACCATGAAATCCTGGAAATAATGGGAGGCGAAGACATCGTAAAAGTAATGAAGTCGCAACGGATCAGATAATGAGAGCGGATGAATCAAAAATGATAAAAATAATAACAATATGGAAGCCCGAAGCAGACAGACCAAGGGGAAGACCAAGAAATAGGTGGTATGAAGACGTAATAAGAGACCTAAGAAACATGGAAATAAGAGACTGGAGAGAGAAAGCAAAAAATAGGAAAATATGGAGGAAAATAGAAGAAGAAGCAAAAACACACAAGAAACTTTAATGGAATAAAGATAAAGCAAAAACAAGGGACTAATCCACCCTAATAAATGGATTCATGCTTCGGAAAGAAGTGGCAATATTCTTCAATGTCTGGCGTTCGTGTGACCAGATGACAAAGGTATCGTCTAAACCAGCAGGTGGGTTTGACGGGTTCACCTCTGTCACCTGTTTAATATTTATATGCACGCACAGCGCTATAGTACAAACAATCAAACACAATAAACTAAGAAAATAAGCAGTGCTACATCTCAGAGGAACAGATTTTATTCACTGTCCGATCAAACAATTCAAATTAAAGTTGTAATTTCGGAACTGTCTTGGAAAAAATCCGAAACCTGCTTCAATATCTATCCAGGAAGTCGCAAATTACCCTGCCATAGTATTAAATTTGGAAAACTGTACCCTCACCAACAGATTATTAAAAATCCATGGCTGATAATAAATTTAAAATTAATGTAAAACATTCGAAACTTATCGTAAAATAATAGATTATACTTACTAAAACAGGAAAGAGCGTACCGAGTAGTCATAAAACATCGGCATTCCATTGTACCAGCGGAAGAAATAAAACAAGATTTGCCCCGAAAGGATTCAAAACCAGATACTCAATTTTGCATAAACCAATGATTCAATCTCTTATTTAAAAGCACATCTTTTAACACATTTATTTGAAATGCATTCTAAAAAAATTAAGGTATGCCAAAGCGACAGGTCCTAATTGCACATCTCCTAAAATTTTCAGTCAAATATTCAGAGTGAAAAGCTGTTGATGTCTGGATTCAACAATTGCTAGAGGATTGTTGTCTGACCAAACGTTGAAACTGGTGTAAATTGATAATCCCATCTTAGGTAATTCAATATTATCAGTGAAAAGTGTGTTGGCAGCGAAATCTAGGTGTTCAGCAGTTTTCCATAAAAACCGCTGATAGAATATCATTCCTTCTTGGTGGTCAAAGCGAGTTACCGGTTGTACTCGTTAGAAATGGTACAAATTTAAAAGTTGATGACACCTACTCCAGCAGACATTTTTCTTACACTCATTTCCGGATGCTTATCCGCTACCCAGACAGCACAAAATATTCGTTAAATATTTTTGACAAATATTAGATACATATAAAATGTAACGCTTCTTGATAAGTATTTTCGTAAATATTTGTATAATGTGTTTGCCTAACGTGTATAAAACGTTTGTTAGAAATACTAATACCAAGTTACTTTTTCGAATTTTCCGTTAGCCTTTCTTTGAGCGGAAGCTTCAGCGGCCAACATTTTCATGATCAACCTCGAGGTGCCATTGAAGGTTCCTGGGATAGTAACTTAGGGGGTATTTCTAAGCTTCACTACCAAATGGCAGAACAAAGTTCTACCAATGAGAGCCAGTTACTGGCACTGTTACATAGATATTGCCGTGATAATCCCTTCACAAACCCAGCTAATTAATTATTTATGACGCCCTTGCACATAAGGAAACGCTTAACTGAATTTCACAACTATAATACAAAGATTCACTTGGCCTAAATGTAGCTATTAACCCAGGATTACACTTGCCTTACCTGCAATTGTTTAGCTTACGACGTGCAGTTTTGGAATACCACAAACAGCTCTTATTCTTTTGTTTAATAAATAATCTGCATGTGACTCAAGTTGCAATGAATGCTTCTCGGGGTAAAAAATGTTGCTTTTCTATACAACAATTTAATCTCGAATCTTCCTAGGGGTCAATGAAATCAAAGGGATGATTGCTTTGATGTCATTTTAGTCCCAAATCGTTCCCTACATAGGCGTAACGGTAAAACCAAACTTCGCGGACTGTTTATCATGCAGCGACAGAGTAATACACAGAACTTTTACCAATTAACCAAGTACGGTCCTGTGCTCCCTCAAGTGCGACGGCACCTCAATGACAAATTCCCCCGCAGCCGGAAATTGCCGACACCCGATGCAGACAGCAACACGTGTGAAAGGGTTGATTTGATGGCGGTTGAAATGTTCAGTGATCCACGCGTGTCCTGTACACCTCGAAATGCTTCTAAAGCTGGTTTTCAGGTAAGTGAATGTAGCCTATTGAACGGCCCTCTCGTAGAAACTAACAATACTTTTCAGAAAAGACATTTTTTATTTTCCACGTTAAATATTCAATTAGGTACCTACACACAAGTCATGATTTTTTAAACAACGAAGTTTCAGAAATCAAACAAGTAAGTCAGTTAAGTTAAAACAAAACAATCCTCTCTAAAAACCGCCAAAACCTTATATAGCCCTGGAGGGTTAAAAACTCCCCTAGCCTTTGGCTAGTAATCTAATTGGGCCACATACGTGACGTAACGTAATTTTTGATCGTTGAAGCAAATTGGCAGGACCATGGGCCAAATGTCCGTTGGAAAACAAATATGCCTTTGGCGAAAACACGCTCTTCAAACAAATGTCCGTTAGAAAGCACATGTGGATTCTGACCATATGAGAAATTTGGGGGACTTTGTACAAGCGGCAGGCTTTGATGTGCAATCGACGCCAACAAAAAAAAACGCGGGAAAAGTTACTGTAGGAAATAATGACAAGCCTACTTATTACTTTATGCCATTTTAATTCTATACATAGGTTGCCGTAATTATTCTACGTTTTTGACACACCTTCTGTTGTAAGACCGCTAATGAGCATCCCTTTCTCCACGCATTTAGAGGATTCTTGGGAGCAATTCACCTGGCGACCCCATGCTATATTTATGCATTGTTAGTTACCGGCGTTGATATTCCAGTTTGACCCAGATGTGTGATGCAGGTACGGTTGGCTTTGTTAATATTTTCTGGCTTTTACACGTAGCTGTTGTTTTCCAGAAAAGTTCGCCCTTGTTTGGACCTGCTCTGCGTTGCTGCAATGTGCTGTTTGCACTCGAGCGTTTGGAAACTGTTACTCGAGCCGTCCAGGTGTTCTGACTCCAGCAGTGCTTGGAATATGGGCTCTACCACCTGCAAATGGCTTCTTCAGCTTGCTGCTCTGATGTGGGGTTGACGCAAACACACCCCGGACCGGCCCGTTTACCGAAAACACACTTGTTGCACTTCACACTTGTTTCCGCAACATTACTCTGCTTGCATTACGTCCATTCATAATTTGGCCTAATCGAATGCTCGTTTAATGGATTGATTTGAGATTATATCTGCTTATTGTGTATTCAACATAGTGATGAGAATTTAACCCTTTGGCCTTGGTATGAAATATTAAATTGTTGTATTTGTTTATAAACACTGACGTTTAAATTAGTGTTATAATCCTTCCACCTCGAGTTCTATGCCAGTAGTATTTTTATTTGCTAATAAAATTTAAATGTTTGACGTTAAACGACTGTAATATTTTGTGACCGGTTAATAACAACAATATATTAATATATTCATGCATCGCTACCAATCATCATGTGGTAAATTAGTGGCCCCATCTGTTAGTACTATCAGAAAGTACCTCCCCCCCCCCCCCCAAGGAGTCGTTCAAGGTAATTCAAATCGGTATTTTGACTTCAAAGGAACCGACAGTGATTGTCTCTACTTGTTTTATTTATTTACGCTGGTTATTGTGACAGTTCTGCTAGCTATACAGTGCAGATACGTTGTTGTAGTAGAGATTTCGGCCCTGCAACTTTCCATGGGAGGCGTAAGGCGAGCTTTGGGCAGACGTTCATTCCGACTAGGGAGCTTCACGGGCTCCACTAGCAGTTCTCCAGGTGCACCGTTCGGTGTAGCTTGTATGGCTAAGTGAAATTCCAACCTTATTCTCGTACTCCCATCATCTGTGATACTGACATTGGTTGTGATATTTGTGTGATATTGTGTGATTGTTAATACCAGTTATTACAAGTCGTTATTTATATTTTATTATTTATCATTAATAAGACAAACTTTATTAAAACTTGGGTATTACTCGTGTTATATTTTCTTTTGCTGCGATTGAGTCACTTAGTCGTTCGTTGCAGAAAGGAGTCAGCACTAAACATACCAAATGAAACTACTTGGCTCCCTATAATTTAAATTGCACCTTTTTAAGGATAAGTTAAGTTCGATCCTTCTCGCCAGCTAGTCGGTGGCATGTGTCCGTTCATCATCTGCAAAAAAATACTGTATCACGTTTTAAATCATTTTGTAGAATTATCTGATAATGTGCAAAAATATCTTTTCTAACGTTGTTCTAATATTTTTGGCTAATATTCTAGTAATACGACATTTAATTCGAATAGTCGAAAATTTTATTAAATATACAAATTATGTATATATATTTACAATAAACATTAAAAAAGTATTTATATCTACTTGTAAAACATTCTTGGGTTTTATATAGCATTTATTTTTAGAAATTATTAACTAGTTCGTAGCAGGTATATTTTCAAACGTTACACAAATAGACAATTTTTTAAAATCTCCATGTATCACAAAAATTACAATCAGTTAACAACACTGTATTCGTGTTGATGTATGTATCAACATTTTATATAATAGAATTACAGCACATTTGAATTTGAACCTAAGTGTTTATTTAATATAATCAGCACAAGGACTTTGACATCTGTCATACAACTTTGAGTTGACAGTGAATCGTGCTAGTACAAAAGCGTATTTGGCAGTGTTTGCGACTGAAGTGCGGCTTATCTTTGGATAGCAACATCGTGCGGTTGTATCCTTTCTCGTTTTAGTGTAGCAAATGTTGCCTTTTTGGTAACACATTGACTACCTTGCCATTTTGAACTTCTGACTACAGAAGCTCCCAAACAGAAAAAATACCTACTCCTAGTGTACAATCGCCAAAACGCCAAATCATATTTCCAAGACAAGAACAGGCCATTTTAGTACAAGGTCTTCAACAATTTGATTATATAAAAGCAGTTAGACCATCACTAATATATCAAATATACTTTTCACATCCAAAATATCCAACGGCCGTTTCTGCGTTTATCTAGCACACAAAGCCGCAATAGATAGCATTATCAATAATGATAGTAGGTAGAATTGGAATCAATGACGTTGAACTCGAAATAAGTAGATTAGTTATCAAGAACTAATGTCGCAGAGAATACCATCGACAATACCTTCTGATAATATAGACAGTGTAATTTAATTTTTTTTTCTAATACCGTTCGAGAAGCAGGAGAAGAAACTATCGGGAAAAAATATAATCTTAACAGAATATAGCCATCATATTTTTGTATCTTGAAAAGGCATATAACACATTATATTATAAAATATTACTTAACTGCTGACTGAATGGCCATATAGTACACTTTATTCAAAACTTGATGAGTGACGGGGTTATCAGAGGTAGAGTAGGAAACACATTCTCTAATTTGGTGACACAAAAGAAACGGTGTTTCACAGGGCTTAATACTTAGCACCACGCTATTTATCATAGCCTTCAATAAGATAACTAAAGCTATCCAAATTCTAACCAAGACACCTATCTATGTAGATGATCTAGTAATATACTGCAAAGGAAAGAAACTATCCTCTATTCGAAAACATCTAGAGGCTACTGTTAACAAACTGGAAAACTAGTGAGGAAAAATCTCATGTCTTCACTTTTACAAACTGCAAAAATGCAATCTCAATCCAAAAATAAGTCTGAACAATGAAACAATCAAATGCAAAAATTCTATAAAATTCCTTGGACCAATCCTAGATAGCAGGCTCACATGGGCACAACATCTAAAGGATATGAAAAGTAAATGCATGAAAAGAATGAACATACCAAAATGTCTGGCACTTTCCACCTGGGGAGCAGAAAAATAATTTCTGATCAGATAACAATACAATTATTAGATCGAAACTAGACTATGGTTCAATTCTATACTCTTCTGCCACACCTTCAACACTGAAAATTATTATACAGGGTCGCTATTATGTATGGGACCAAAGCTGTCCTGGTCAAATCGTTTGAGGTATGCGTTTTATACCTGGTATATGTTAATTTGAGGTTATTTTTCATATTCTGAAGTAAAAAAAAATTATAGTTTTTAAGTGGGGTCGCCATATTAATTTTTTTAAGTATGCTTAATTCGTCGCTGCACATTTAGTGAAATCAAGTAACCATAAGCTTTCTATTGATGTATGAGACACCCTTGGTTGCCATTTAAAAAAATTCAGTATGGCGACCGCACTTAAAAACTATATGAAAAAATCTGTTGTGATACACGCACACAACATCCTTTTAGACAAAAATTCGATTTTAAAATTTTAAGCATTTGTCAAAAATTTTCAAAAAATACATTTCTACAAAAACCGTACAAAATATAGCTTTAGTTCAAGAGATAAACTTTCTCTAAAATTTTAAGTTGAATTCAAAAATGTAATAATATATTAGGTGTTTTATTTAAAATAGATGTTAATAAAAAAATAGGAAGAAAGCAAAAGAAACCCATTTTAGAGGCATTCAACTGGAAAATCACCTATCTCACATCAATACACATTAAAAATGTAATAAAAATGTAAAGTTTGAAAAATCGTTAGAGTCGTTTTTGAAAAAATCGAAAAAACTGAAAAATCACAAGAGTAAACACCATACTTCCGGTTATGCGATTTTCGTCAAAAGCTTGCTGTTGCATCTAGATAGTACACAAAACTTATATATGGAGTTTCAACGCCATACCTCTTTTCGTTTTTGAGACATTCTGTTCAGAGGCACACAGACAGACAGACACACAGACAGGCCAATGAACAAAAACATGTTTTTTTTTGGTTCAAGGGACTCGAAAACGTGAATATCTGTTGAAAACTCAATTTCGCATTTTTGGGGTGAATCCAATACTTCCTTTATAGAATTAAGTAAAAACTTTTTGTTTAATTCAGAATATGCAAAATAACCTCAAATTAACATATACCAAATATGAAACGCATAGTCAAACTCTTGACTGAGAAGATAAAAATAAAAAAGCGATTCAGCAAGAACTTACTTGCGGTGCAACTTATTCAAACAGTCGAAGGGTATCTTCTTATTTACTTTTGTTTATAGGCAGATTACCGTAGTTGGTATTTTGAAATCAAATGAGCTCTCATGCATATATACTACAACAAATGTCAAAATCCGATACAATATGTTTAATATTACTCTACTAGTCCTCTTTCACCTTCGATTTATTGTTGATATGTTTAAATAGTTTAAAGGACAACTTGATTATTATAATCAGCAAATAAAGAACTAATGAAAGCGCTAGTAAGCAAAATCCTATGACATCCAGAAGAAAATATTGATATGAGGGTAAAAATCAAGAGCAGAGCTTCTGAAGTGTTTGGTTTCTTTATGTCTTAAAACATATTCTGTTCACCAAATAGCTCTCTCCAAACCAGTCATTGGTTGATCTTCCGCCAAAGTAGCCAATTCTTTGATGCTGTGGCTATACCTACAATATAGAATGTTACTTTACGTTCAATTTAGCACTTTGGATTCCTAATGACTCCCAAAAGGGTGTTTTTAAAAATGCCTTTGCTAATAGCTTTACGATCTACAGACAAACCTAAACCTTTAGCTACAATTTGCTGAACATTGCTCGATTGATCTACACAAAATGGCATTCCGACCATTGGAATATTGTCATATATGGCTTCTTCCATCGATTGTTGCTCCCCTTCGGTTATGAAGAGCTTGATATTGGTATGCTCTGAAAATAATGAGTTATTTTTTTGAAGCACGCCAAACTTTCCGAGTTACTAAATATATCTTGTTGAGGATACCATTTGGATACCAAGACATTTTTTGGCTGAATGGGCAGGTATTTGGCTTCTACCTCAAAGTTCTAAAGAACTAAGTAAGGTAGTTCAGAAAATGCTTCTAGTATTATATGTTGGACATACTTTGGAAGGTCCTTCCTTTTAACGTTTGTTCCTAAGCTAAAGTATATAAACCCTTGCGTCGCATTGTCGAGAAGCATCTGTAAATACCATAAATATTTTCCGTTTTAGTTAATAAATTCAAATAGATTGATGTGATAGAATCATATTTGGTAATGGTTTCGGAGGTTGTCAATGAGTTCCACTATGGTTGGAATTAGAGGTCTAATTTGAGGAAGTATTAAGTCTGTGTTTACAAATAACATACTCATATTGGCAAAGATATTATGCAAAGATGGATAATTATTGGCAAAGTATTTTTTACCAGCGGTTGCTACCAACGGTACCCATACATTTCTGCATAAAGCTTCATCAACAAGTTATTGATGATACCCTGCAGTCGCTCCCAAAAAGTCAGTCTCCCTGCAAATGGCAGGTTGGAATCAGGATATGCCACCGGATGAGCTGGATTTCCAAGAATTTCATAAAGCATAGGTGGTGCATATGTCGACAACATCCCTATAAAGGGGCACTTAAATCTTTTAGAGAACGCTGACATTGATGGAATTTTTGTTTCATTTGTGATCAGTGCTCGCACTGGTGGATGTGGTAATTGTCTATCAGTAATAGCGTCTACCGTTGGTATAATTACTTTAAATGTCTTCATAAAGGAGTCTTCGCTAACTATATCTAAAATATGCTTGTTCCACAAATCGTAAGAAAAATGCAAATCGATTTAAGTTTGTAAGCGTTGGATCGATCATTGGGTCCGCAGTTAGCACTGTCAGGTGGTGGCCACGCAAAAAAAGCTCACTCCAGAGTGCTCGCAACACGACTTGGTGACTGTAAGTAGGCGTAGACACAACCACCAATATTCGGGCAGTGCTGCTTAGTTGAAACAAACAGTTCATGGAACAAAGTAACACCAGTAAGGGGAACATCGCGAAGCACCCAATTTAGTTTCTGGATAAATTGATAGAAAAAATGGTTTGCACGACTAAGGAATTTGTGTCAATAAGGAAACTTTTGTATCAATAAGGAAACTTTTGTAGCGTTATCTTATCAGAAAATATTGCATTCTAAAATATACAATAAATACGAATATAATAGACTGCATCCCTTCTATTACATAACTACACTTTTAGCATATAAATAATTCTTATCTGATCAGCTTTTGTATATCAACAGAAAGCAAAATATAGCATTATCAACTTAATAATTTTAAGTTTTTGTTTGAAATCGATAACATTTACTTATAGTAAAATCTAGTGATGGGCTTATTCGAATGAAAAATAACCGGTTATCCGGTTATTGAAATAACCTCTGTAACTCGGTTTTCGTTCCAAGTATTCGAATGAAAAATAACCTCATCTTGATACGTACTACGTGCCGTATCTCAGCGACCTGCGAGTGATCGAAATTCTGTAACTAATACGTCATTCATAACCATAAGCAAGGCAGATTGTACTGAATGACCCAAGTGAGGCTCGCGGCTGCTTGTTGATGTTATTAACACATTTGAGACTCCCAGTCGACCAGTTAAATTTATGGGGCCGTTCATATTAAAGGTAACGCTCTGCTGAGTATGAGATTTGCCGAAGCTGTGTTGGTATTAATTTATAACGGCTTAAATTTTTGCTTCGAAACGCGGTTGATTATGCCTAATAAGGCATAAACAGAAAGCGAAATAAGATTTTCCAATATTGTAACTGCCCATCCGTCGTCATATGATATGAACGTGGGACAAGAAGTGGATTTCGATGATTAAAATTTTAAGTGTGCGTCCTTAGAACCGCGGAAGGCTGAACGTAGATAAATTATGGATTCTAAAATATACCGGTATGATGTGCAAGCGAAAAGAGAAGGGTGGCTACTAGAGAATTTTAGGAATTAAAAATAGATTCAATAAATACTTTGTATTAGCATATTTATGATTTCTTTATGATTAGTATTGATATAGCTATTCGTTTAAACTCCTTAAAAATCAAATAAAGATCATTTATACAATTATTATAATTAACGATTAACTGAGTTCCTCTGCTATCTGCAAGTTACGATGCCGATGCAGATGACGGTGAACCGCCAACCGGCAAACCGGCTGACTTAATCGAAACGAATCGAGAGCCAAAATTGATTCGAATGGCTATTCAAATAATCATTCGGTTATTAATATCATTCGAATGGAAATAATTCGGTTATGAAAATTGTCCGGTTATGCCCATCACTAGTAAAATCCAAATAATGATCCGAGTTACTACACGTATTCCCGGGTTTTTTTTTGACAGCCAGCACGGCAAGTCTTGCACTCCACGAAGATATATCGGAGTAATAACGCACAACCACAAGTGTATCAAAGAGAGGATGAAGAAGAACGGAAGACAAAGAAACGCCTGAAAGTAAATTCGACTGAGAATTAGTTTACGCTGATACACAGCTAATCGAATACTACCTCAGATCGCAGTTGGCCAGCGAATATTTTGATTCCAAAAAGATACGATATTGCAAAGCAATCAAGCGGCTGCAGCGATCCCACTACCAAGACAAATCTGTCTCTGAATCAACGGTTTCCTCGGAAAAATTAGCTCGTAAAGCATCATTAAAAGAAAACCTCGCTTCGTGTAGCTTTGGAAGCAAAAGCAAGAAACTTTCAAATTTTCGAAAAAGAAAAACTGCGCACGGAAACTTTTCAAAAAGAAGAAACATCATTCGTAAATCCAAAATCCACTAATGCTATTTAGGTAACCCGAAACAAACGAAGGTGTTCGAAGTTGCTAAGCCTATATTAGTTGATTAAACAGAAAACACATCTGTGCAAATAACAAAATTTTATTAACGTGGATCTACTAAAAACACTAAAGCATTAGTCACTATGGTTTATTTAGTTTTTTAATAGGCATTTGTTTCAGAGTGTTGCAGTCATTTATTTGACTGCATACAACAATAATTTACGTATAATAGATGTATTTACACAAATGAATTTTACAAATTAAAAACTACACAACATGTTTTGCAATAATATTAAAAAAGAGCTGCCGAGCTAATACATTAATACTAATGTTTATTCACTTGTTTGTTTAGTTATTACATTCGATTTGCTGCTCGACTTCTTGCTCCCCGAGCAGTTTTATTTTCCTGGGAACTTCAATCACGCAATCAACTACTGTAATTTTTTCCACAATCTAGAATGACATTCGCCGCCTTTATAAATATTCTACCCTTCTATGGAGTGGATACATCCTGGAGATAGATTCGTTGGCATCGTGGTGGTGTGCCGTTGCCTTCTACGACTGTTTTCAGGCTCAAATAACGCTAAAGTGCACGGTCCCAGCGAGATTTGAACCTGGCCACCTAGAGAACCGAATTCTAAGGTATTCCAATCAAATAAAATGGCTCACGAAGAAATACTACGTCTATTGTATTGGACTGCCATAAAAAAGCTGTAGAAAAATATATGTTATAAAATTATAGCAAACTGTGCAAATTTTTTTACCCTTAAAATGCCATTTGGGCTACATTGTAATAGTAATCATTATATTCCCTGCAGAAGAATCTCTAATGACTCAATGTACAGAATACCGCGAAATGGAGACGCGGCCTATTTTGCCAAATTTGCTAAAAAGGTAGTGCTTGTACACAAATGTTTACCTTAGATATTTTTAATTCTGCGTTTCTTTTGTTTTACTATGAAAACAAAATAAGTTGCTAACCTCGTTAAAATCCCCTAACATTCGTAATTAACCAGGAGAATTGTCAAACAGACAAGTGCAAAATATATTTTATTTGCAACCATATATATGTAATAAGATCATGACTGACTTTTAAAAAGTTGGAAAATTAGCTATTCCCAACTTGTAACTTTCCAACCTGTCGGAAAAGTGATTGCCATCGCCGAGGTTGGAAATAAATCAATTGCCGACCGCTGTGTAGATAGTGAACAGATTCGCCTGGAGGCTGTAGAAATCAGGCGTCCGTTACGTTATTTTGCTGGTTCCATCCCTTATGTTAAGCGCAGAACTGAGACAGCAGTTTCCGCTTTAAGACAGCTTAGTCATGCCACTTAACGGGATGATAATTCGTCACTGTGTGAGATGCAGCCTCACATCCCTTAATTATTTATAGGCTTGGACCCACAGCGACGCAGTAAGTGAATCTAACAAGTAAATGCAGACTGGTTTATTACAAAAATAATTGTTCTATATATACAAACAAATTTGCTTAGATCATAGTAATATACAAAGTTCATTTCTAATAACAGGTGCAATGTATTATATTCAGTAGGTTAATTTACTAGTCTTGCAAAACAATACTCAGCGGTTTTGCTTCCGTGATATGATATGGACTCCATGAACTCGAGCGTCTTTTATGCTGAGCTGCGATTGTAGGCATTTAAACCTTGTCACGGCCTTGCGTAATTGTGTACGCGAAGCCGTGTAAAAATGCTGAGCGGCGACTGCGAGGTGTTTAAACTTGACTGTGAGTAGGTCGCCGCGCTTGCATAATGCAATATTGCGTTTTTGGTGGCTTTTAACTTTTAGAATGTTTCGTAAAATTTAAATGAATAATTATAAATTTATATCTGGTTAATCTGTTAAAGACAAGATTAAACATATTGCCAATTTTAAGCCACAAAAAAGCAAACCGATAAATTATATTGTTTCTTCGAGATTGAGCGTTTTGAGAGGATATTCTTCTGCCTGGGGTTGTGCGGGTGGTGGCTTCCTTCGTGTTATTCGTTGCCGAATGTAGTAGATAGCTCCTAGTAGGGCAGCGGTTCCCAAAAGGCTGCCTGTGACCCCAATAGACAGGTGAGAATGATGTCGGATGGCTTTCCAGGTGAAGTTTTTTATATGCTCCTGGAAATCTAACTGCGATGCTTGTAGGTCTTCGAAGTGGTCTGACTGAGTTAGTACAGGTTCCTCTGCGATTTCTGAAAATGAGTTTGTTGTGATTGGGTTGGTAATATTGATACTGATAGCCTTGGAGTATCCAGCCAGGATCTTGTATTTTCTGTTGTGCCTTGGGGTTAATGTATTCCTCGCAGTTTGGATGATGCAATCCGATGAAATTTGAATGACACCTGTAGTGTTGACGGTGACTTCTTCCCTGTTTCCACTACAAGTGATTGCTATGCGGGTTGGTTTACTGACTACAAATAGCCAGGTGTTTTCCATGTACAATTGTTTCCAAATAATGGACTGGATGCGATGTCTTCGTAGGAGACATTGACTGGTTTCTACTCGGTGATATATATCGTCAATGATGCAGTTTGGGTTGTTTTCAATTCCTTTAACTACCGTTGGACTGCAAACATAGGTAGTGGGAGAAATTTGTAGCTCTTCTTTGAATTCTTCATCTGTTTCGTGGAAGTACATTTGTAGGTTGTAATCCACAGCGAAGATTCCTTTCGGCACATCGATCATCCAGTAGGATCCATTGCTGATTTGGAGAGGAATTGGTGTCACTTTAATTAAGGAGTATTCCGTTTTTTCCACTATGATGAAATACCCTTGGACGTTGATGTAGATGTCGTCATGCCCAATGTCAACCTTTAGAATTGGCGTTGGTAATATCTCCAAATTTGGTGAAAGTTTACTGGTTGCATTAGCGAGGATCTGTTTAATTTGAGCAGGTGTTATTAGCTCGTACAGATTACCTTGCTGAAAGTGAACGTTTAAGATGTGAATATGGTAGTTGCACAGTTCACTAATTACATTTGTGGCGACTTGGTACACACTGATGATGTGAATATTTAGTCGGTTGGAGTCGGTTGCTTTATACCATTTGTCCATGTTGTTAATGGCCCGGATTCCTTGGTTTAATTTTTCTTGGAAATGTTCCAGCTTCTTGTCGATTCGTTCTTCGGTTTCATTAAACCTGGAAAGTGCTGATAGCAAGAATTTGGATTGTTGACTGTCCATTTTTATTAGTTCCTGTTGATTCTTGTCTAGCCTGTCTATATCTTGATAGACTTCATCGTTGACTCCAAAAATTGATGTTAATACTGTGCCAAGGACTCCTCTTTTTTCTCGTCTTGTTATTATTTCTTCCATACCATCTCTAATCCATTCCATTTGCTTTTTCTGTTCCAGAAGATGATGCACCAGTGTCTTGCATAATGTGTCTTCGGACAGTTCTTTTGCAGAGTCGCAGAGATTGTCGAATTTGTCTACCATGTCTGTGACTGTTTCGAAGTCTTCTTCGATCTTCCCCCTCTCGAACTGGATTTCGATCCGGAATGTTCCTCTCTCAATCTTCCCGTGTCCAATGTGTTCTACATAGTACCCGCTGTCTGGTTTTTGGATATTAAATTCTGCTTTACTTAATGTATTGGTGGTAAGAAGGGTAAAGATGAGTAACAGCAGTTTCCATTTGGACGCGACAGATTTCCTTGGTGCTGGGGATGATCGTGTCTGGATAATGTTAGTTGAAATTTTATCTTCTGCCTCTGGTTCCTGCGATTCCTCGGTAGTTGCTGGTAATGGAATGATGCTGCCTATGGATCGTTTTAGCTGATGTCCTCCTGATTTCTGGAGCGTCACTACTCGTACTGATCCATCGGCTGCTGGATGAGTTGCAGTGACTCTTGCTAAAGGCCACTTACTAGGATTGATACTATCTTCTTTGATTAACACTAAATCTCCAACTTTAGTGTTCTCCAATGGTTTCTTCCATTTGTTTCGTTGCTGTAATCCATGAAGGTAGTCCGAGCTCCATGATTTCCAAAAATCTTGCTTGATCTTTTGGATTATCCTCCAACGATTCGATAGATTTGAAGATATTGGAGTGTTGATTGGGTCTGGTGGCGATATGATTTCCCTCCCTATTAGGAAATGGCCTGGCGTCAGAGCAGTTGTGTCCTCAATATCGTTGCCTTGTGGACATAGAGGACGTGAGTTTAGGCAGGCCTCAATTTGGCAGAGAAGAGTTGTTAACTCTTCAAAGGTGAGAGTAGCGTGGCCAATAGTTCTCTTCAGATGATGCTTCATTGATTTTACCCCTGCTTCCCATATCCCTCCGAAGTGAGGGGCTATTGGAGGGATGAAGTGCCATTGGGTACCACCGGTTGCTAAGGTTTCT
>OW679201.1:89890357-90044552 GCA_940337035.1 Agriotes lineatus
TCCGACAATTGGAATATTGTCGTATATGGCTTCTTCTATCGATTGTTGACCACCTTGGGTTATAAACAACTTCATATTGGGGTGCTCTGGAAATAAAACATTTTTCAAAGCATTCTCCTGTAAAACCTTTGAACTTACTAAATATGTCTTGTTGGGGATACCATTTGGATATAAAAACATTTTTAGGCTGTGTGGGTAGATCTTTGGCTTCTAACTCAAACTTCCACAGCACTACATATGGAAGCTCAGCAAATGATTCGAGTATAATCTTTAGGTTGGACTTTGAGAGGTCTTTACTCTTAACATTGGTGCCTAGGCTGAAGTATATAACACCTTGTGATGCATTATCAAGAAGAATCTTCAAATTCTAGTAATGTATATGTTAGTAAGACATACCGTAGTTGTAAGATTCAAGATCCTATACCTTTGGCAATGGCTTCGGCGGCTGTCGGTGGGTTCCTCCACCAATTTGTATTATAGCTGGAACCAAGGGCCTGACTTGCTGAAGAATTGGGTTTGTATTTACAAACATCGGCTCATATTCAAGGCAATATCATTCAGCTGAGGATAACCGTCCCCAAAATGCTTCTCTACTAGCGGTTGCTGCCAACTTAACTTTCCAAAAAACATTATAAATACATTAAAAAGTGAACTAAGTAGTCGCTGCCAAAAATTCAGCTTCCCAACAAATGGGAGCTGGATATCTGGGTGTGACACTGGATGAGTTGGATTTCCCATCATTTCGTAAAACATTGAAGGGGCATCAAAAGATGTCATTCCTATGAAAGGGCATTTAAATCTTTCGGAAAACGCCATGGTTATAGGCAGCACTTCGATCATTACTAAGTCGAAATGCTCTGTTTCGTTTTTGATCAATGCTTCCACCGGTGGGTGCTGAAGTTGCTGGTCAGCGAGGTCAGTCAATAGAGGTAGAAGTATTTGCATTGCTTTTAGGAAGGGTTCTTTAACTAGTACCTCTAGTATTTTTTCATTCCACAGTTCGTAGGAAAAGTGTAAATCGATTTCAGTTAAGTTAGTGAGAGATGGGTCGTTCATCGGGTCCGTTGTTAGCACCGTTAGTTGGTGACCTCGTAATGCAAGTTCCTTCCATAGTGGTCGGTAGACTACTTGATGGCTATAAGAAGGCGTTGGGATAATTCCCAATATTCGTGCACTGTCACTTGGTTGAAGCAGGCAGTTGATGGAACAGATTAGCACCAGTGTTGACAACATGGTATACGTCCAACTTAACTTCACGTCTCGGAACTGCGTGAAACATGCGATTGTAGTTTTTAAAATATTGCTTTTTATAGATAATCTAATCTGTGTAATACGGAATTTAAAGAGATTTGAAATTATTTCATATTTAGATATTAATCTCAAGATAAGAAGCTGATATCATATATGCGACATAATTATTGTCTCCTTGTATTTGTGATAGTTAATAACAGCTCCTCTTTAGTCTCATGGTCTTATCTAGTACTTTACATATGGCGATAGTTGTGTATCCTTTCTTTTGGAAAGGGTCAAATAGATGTTCATTTTTTCTCTCTAAATTCTCTGCATCTGAGATACGAACGGCACCGGTTGTCAAAGTCATAAGAACTGTTGCTTCTTGCATTGGATGATGGTGTGAGTGAGCACTTAGATATCTGTCTGTGTGTGTTTTCTTTCTGTAGACTGCATGTCCTAAACTACTATCTGATTTACTTTTTACCAGAACGTCTAGAAACTGAATACTGCAATTTTCTTCAACTTCCATTGTGAATTGTATGTTGTGATGTACAGAATTCAGGTGTTTTAGAAACAGATTCAATGTCTGGCGTTCGTGTGACCAGATGACAAAGGTATCGTCTAAACCAGCAGGTGGGTTTGACGGGTTCACCTCTGTCACCTGTTTAATATTTATATGCACGCACAGCGCTATAGTACAAACAATCAAACACAATAAACTAAGAAAAATTAAAGTTGTCATATCGGAACTATCTTGGAAAAAATCCGAAACCTGCTTCAATATCTATCCAGGAAGTCGCAAATTACCCTGCCATTGTATTAAATTTGGAAAACTGTACCCTCACCAACAGATTATTAAAAATCCATGGCTGATAATAAAGTTAAAATTAATGTAAAACATTCGAAACTTATCGTAAAATAATAGATTATACTTACTAAAACAGGAAAGAGCGTACAGATTTGCCCCGAAAGGATTCAAAACCACATACTCAATTTTACATAAACCAACGATTCAATCTCTGCTTTAAAAGCACATCTTTTAAAACATTTATTTGAAATGCATTCTAAAAAAATTAAGGTATGCCAAAGCGACAGGTCCTAATTGCACATCTCCTAAAATTTTCAATCAAATATTCAGAGTGAAAAGCTGTTGATGTCTGGATTCAACAATTGCTAGAGGATTGTTGTCTGACCAAACGTGGAAACGTGTGTAAATTGAAAATCCCATCTTTAGCTAATTCAATATTATCAGTGAAAAGTGTGTTGCCAGCGAAATCTAGGTGTTCAGCAGTTTTCCATAAAAACCACTGATAGCATATCATTCCTTCTTGGTGGTCAAGGCGAGTTACCGGTTGTACTCGTTAGAAATGGTACAAATTTAAAAGTTGATGACACCCACTCCAGCAGACATTTTTCTTACACTCATTTCCGGATGCTTATCCGCTACCCAGACAGCACAAAATATTCGTTAAATATTTTTGACAAATATTAGATACCTACATATAAAATGTAACGCTTCTTGATAAGTATTTTCGTAAATATTTGTATAATGTCTTTGCCTAACGTATATAAAACGTTTGTTAGAAATACTAATACCAAGTTACTTTTTCGAATTTTCCGTTAGCCTTTCTTTGAGCGCAAGCTTCAGCGGCCAACATTTTCATGATCAACCTCGAGGTGCCATTGAAGGTTATTGCAGTGTACATAAATCAAACAAGTGTAGACACTCATGTCGAATGTTGAACCCTGTCTAGAGTTCCTGGGATAGTAACTTAGGGGGTATTTCTGAGCTTGACTACCAAAAGGCAGAACAAAGTTCTACCAATGAGAGCCAGTTACTGGCACTGTTACATAGATATTGCCGTGATAATCCCTTCACAAACCCAGCTAATTAACTATTTATTACGCCCTTGCACATAAGGGAACGCTTAACTGAATTTCACAACTATAATACAAAGATTCACTGGGCCTAAATGTTGCTATTAAACCAGGATTACACTTGCCTTACCTGCAATTGTTTAGCTTACGACGTGCAGTTTGGAATACCACACACAGCTCTTATTCTTTTGTTTAATAAATAATCTGCATGTGACTCAAGTTGCAATGAATGCTTCTCGGGGTAAAAAATGTTACTTTTCTATACAACAATTTAATCTCCAATCTTCCTAGGGGTCAATGAAATCAAAGGAATGATTGCTTTGATGTAATTTTAGTCCCAAATCATTTCCTACATAGGTGTAACGGTAAAACCAAAATTCGCGGGCTGTTTATCATGCAGCGACCGAGTAATACACAGAAGTTTTACCAATTAACCAAGTACGGTCCTGTGCTCCCTCAAGTGCGACGGCATCCCAATTACAAATTCCCCCGCAGCCGAAAATTGCCGACACCCGATGCAGACAGCAACACGTGTGAAAGGGTTGATTTGATGGCGGTTGAAATGTTCAGTGTCCACGCGTGTCCTGTACACCTGGAAATGCTTCTAAAGCTGGTTTTCAGGTAAGTGAATGTAGCCTATTGAATGGCCCTCTCGTAGAAACTAACAATACTTTTCAGAAAAGACCTTTTTTATTTTCCACGTTAAATATTCAATTAGGTACACACAAGCCATGAGTTTTTAAACAACGAAGTTTCAGAAATCAAACAAGTAAGTCAGTCAAGTTAAAACAAAACAATCCTCTCTAAAAACCGCCAAAACCTTATATAGCCCTGGAGGGTTGAAAACTCCCCTAGCCTTTGGCTAGTAATCCAATTGGGCCACATACGTCACGTGACATAATTTTTGATCGTTGAAGCAAATTGGCAGAGCCATGCGCCCGTTGTCCGTTAGAAAACAAATATGCCTTTGGCGGAAACACGCTCTTCAAACAAATGTCCGTTAGAAAGCACATGTGGATTCTGACCATATGAGAAAGTTGGCGGACTTTGTACAAGCGGCAGGCTTTGTGCAAGCGACGCCAACAAAAAAAATACGCGGGAAAAGTTACTGTAGGAAATAATGACAAGCCTACGTATTACTTTATGCCAATTTAATTCTATACATAGGTGTCCGTAATTACTCTACGTTTTTGACACACCTTCTGTTGTAAGACCGCTAATGAGCACCCCTTTCTCCATGCATTTGGAGGGTTCCTGCGAGCAATTCACCTGGCGACCCCATGCTATATTTATGCATTGTTAGTTACCGGCGTTGATATTCCAGTTTGACCCAGATGTGTGATGCAGGTACGGTTGGCTTTGTTAATATTTTCTGGCTTTTACACGTAGCTGTTGTTTTCCAGAAAAGTGCGCCCTTGTTTGGACCTGATCTGCGTTGCTGCAATGTGCTGTTTGCACTCGAGCGTTTGGAAACTGTTACTCGAGCCGTCCATGCGTTCTGACTCCAGCAGTGCTTGGAATATGGGCTTTACCACCTGAAAATGGCTTCTTCAGCTTGCTGCTCTAATGTGGGGTTGACGCAAACACAACCCGGACCGGCCCGTTTACCGAAAACACACTTGTTGCACTTCACACTGTTTCCGCAACATTACTCTGCTTGCATTACGTCCATTCATAATTTGGCCTAATTCATGCATCGCTACCAATCATCATGTGGTAATGTAGTGACGCCATCCGTTAGTACTATCAGAAAGTACCCTCCCCCCCAAGGAGTCGTTCAAGATAATTCAAATCGTTATTTTGACATCAAAGGAACCGACAGTGAGTGTCTCTACTTGTTTTATTTATTTACGCTGGTTATTGTGAGAGTTCTGCTAGGCTATACAGTGCAGATACGTTATTGTAGTAGAGATTTCGGCCCTGCAACTTTCCATGGGAGGCGTAAGGCGAGCTTTGGGCAGACGTTCATTCGGACTAGGGAGCTTCACGGGCTCCAGTAGCAGTTCTCCAGGTGCACCGTTCGGTGTAGCTTGATGGCTAAGTGAAATTACAAATTTATTCTCGTACTCCCATCATCTGTGATATTGACATTGGTTGTGATATTTGTGTGATATTGTGTGTCGTTATTTATATTCTATTATTTATCATTAATAAGACGAACTTTATTAAAACTTGGGTATTACTCGTGTTATATTTTCTTTTGCTGCGATTGAGTCACTTAGTCGTTCGTTGCAGAAAGGAGTCAGCAGGAAACATACCAAATGAAACTACTTGGCCCCCTATAATTTAAATTGCACCTTTTTAAGGAAAAGTTAAGTTCGATTCTTCTCGCTAGCTAGTCGGTGGCATGTGTCCGTTCATCATCTGCAAAAAAATAATGTAGCACGTTTTAAATCATTTTGTAAAATTATCTGATAATGAGCAAAATATACTTTCTAACGTTGTTCTAATATTTTTGGCTAATATTCTAGTAATACGACATTTAATTCGAATAGTGGAAAATTTTATTAAATGTACAAATGATGTATATATATTTACAATAAACATTAAAAAAGTATTTTTTCTATAGCACATGTTAAAGTGTGCTTTTATCAACTCAAAACAAAAGGTCAAGTTTTACTTTAACAGCAAGGGTAGATAAAGTAGCACTTTAACATCAAGGATAGATAATAGTATATTATGGGACAAGTGGTTGAAATAAAATTTCAACGTTGAGAGTGGTTTTTTTCAACGAGCGAAGCGAGTTGAAAAAAGTAACTCGAGACGTTGAAATTTAATCAACCACGAGTTGCATATACTATTTTTTCTACGAATTTTAACAAATTAATGCACTTTGGAAAAAATTATACATAAAGTGACATTTTTCCTGTCAACAATTGCATGTCAAACAGTTTTAAATCGCGGTAGTCGGAACATTTCAATCTCTAGTGGTTGAAATGCGATTTCAACCACCGGTATCCATGTCAAAATGCCTGATTTCAATGTCATGAGTAGAAAAAGTAATTTAATTTTCTAACTTTTGTTTAAATTGAATTTGACAGCTTCGTATTATCGTAGCAACCCAATCTAGCTACTGACATTTTGCAATGTGATTGACTGTCATTATTTTCTTTTGAAATTGTTAAAGTTCTTGCTATAGAAAAAAATATTGTATTATACACGACGATAAAGTTATTTCTATCCACTCTTGAATCATTAACGTCTCGACTTCGTCTCGACGTTAAACGATTCACTCGTGGATAAAATTTAACTTTATCGTCTTGTATAATAAATTACTATTATATCTAGTTGTAAAACATTCTTGGGTTTTATATACAGTAGCGGCCATAAAAACCGGGACAGTTTTTTTGACCTAATTTTCAAAATACGAAAAGAAGTGCTGACTCTGACAATTCTAATTAAAAAATGTCATCAAAAGTCATTATTCAGATCTAAACAATGACTTTTGATGACATTTATTAATTAGAATTGTCAGTGTCAGGACTTCTTTTCGCATTTTGAAAATTAGGTCAAAAAAACTGTCCCGGTTTTTATGGCCGCCACTGCAACATTTATTTTTAGAAATTATTAACTAGTTCGAAGCAGGTATATTTTCAAACGTTACACAAATAGAAAATTTTTTAAAATCTCCATGTATCACAAAAATTACAATCAGTTAACAACACTGTATTCGTGTTGATGTATGTATCAACATCCTTTATCTAATAGACGTGTCTGTCTGGGACGCTGTTTCAGCAGCCAAATCGTAAGAGATAGAGAAAAAAGTTATGAAATTTATATGTTTGGAATGGTCATGTCAGGTCATTAACCGAATTTCAGTCTCTAACACTAATTATTTACTTAATTATCCTAATCCTAACTTTTTAGGTTAGATTCTAGGCAAATTTTATCTAGGCGAATGCGACTGGTAGTTTGCTACCAACAATGACGTCATATACGTACGTGTGGTGAATACGCGTTCTATTTGCAAAACGGTCTTTTTTGTTTTATTAAATGAGACATTTGTCTCACTGGACTGCTAGTCCATATATATATAATAGACTTGTCTGTCCGTCCGTCCGTCCGTCCGGGACGCTGTTTCAGCAGCCAAACCGTAAGAGATAGAGAAAAAAGTTATTAAAGTTATATGTTTGGAATGGTCATGTCAGGTCAGGAACCGAATTTGAGTCTCTAACACTAATTATTATCTTAATTATCCTAATCCGAACTTTTTAGGTTAGATTCTATTCAAATTTTATCAAGGCGAATGCGACTGGTAGTTTGCTACCAACAATGACGTCATATACGTACGTGTAGTGAATATGCGTTCTATTTGCAAAACGGTCTTTTTTGTTTTATTAAATGAGACATTTGTCTCACTGGACTGCTAGTTTTATATATATATAATAGACTTGTCTGTCCGTCCGTCCGTCCGTCCGGGACGCTGTTTCAGCAGCCAAACCGTAAGAGATAGAGAAAAAAGTTATTAAAGTTATATGTTTGGAATGGTCATGTCAGGTCAGGAACCGAATTTGAGTCTCTAACACTAATTATTATCTTAATTATCCTAATCCGAACTTTTTAGGTTAGATTCTATTCAAATTTTATCAAGGCGAATGCGACTGGTAGTTTGCTACCAACAATGACGTCATATACGTACGTGTAGTGAATACGCGTTCTATTGAAAAACGGTCTTTTTTGTTTTATTAAATGAGACATTTGTCTCACTGGACTGCTAGTTTTATATAATAAAATTACAGCACATTTGAATTTGAACCTAAGTGTTTATTTAATATAATCAGCACAAGGAGTTTGACATCTGTCATACAACTTTGAGTTGACATTGAATCGTGCTAGTACAAAAGCGTATTTGGCAGTGTTTGCGACTGAAGTGCGGCTTATCTTTGGATAGCAACATCGTGCGGGTGTATCCTTTCTCGTTTTAGTGTAGCAAATGTTGCCTTTTTGGTAACACAATGCCTACCTTGCCATTTTGAACTTCTGACTACAGAAGCTCCCAAACAGAAAAAATACCTACTCCTAGTGTACAATCGCCAAAACGCCAAATCATATTTCCAAGACAAGAACAGGCCATTTTAGTACAAGGTCTTCAACAATTTGATTATATAAAAGCAGTTAGACCATCACTAATATATCAAATATACTTTTCACATCCAAAATATCCAACGGCCGTTTCTGCGTTTATCTAGCACACAAAGCCGCAATAGATAGTATTATCAATAATGATAGTAGGTAGAATTGGAATCAATGACGTTGAACTTGAAATAAGTTGATTAGTTATCAAGAACTAAGGTCGCAGAGAATACCATCGACAATGCCTTCTGATAATATAGACAGTGTAATTTAATATTTTTTTTCTAATACCGTTCGAGAAGCAGCAGAAGAAACTATCGGGAAAAAATATAATCTCAACAGAATATAGCCATCATATTTTTGTATCTTGAAAAGGCATATAACACATTATATTATAAAATATTACTTAACTGATGAGTGACGGTGTTATCAGAGGTAGAGTAGGAAACACATTTTCTAATTTGGTGACACAAAAGAAACGGTGTTTCACAGGGCTTAATACTTAGCACCACGCTATAGCCTTCAATAAGATAACTAAAGCTATCCAAATTCCAACCAAGACACCAATCTATGTAGATGATCTAGTAATATACTGCAAAGGAAAGAAACTATCCTCTATTCGAAAACATCTAGAGGCTACTGTTAACAAACTAGAAAACTAGTGAGGAAAAATCGTTTTTTCGATTGTTAAAACAACATGTCTTCACTTTTACAAACTGCAAAAATGCAATCTCAATCCGAAAATAACTCTGAACAATGAAACAATCAAATGCAAAAATTCTATAAAATTTCTAGGAGCAATCCTAGATAGCAGACTCACATGGGCACAACATCTAAAGGATATGAAAAGTAAATGCATGAAAAGAATAAACATACCAAAATGTCTGGCACATACCACCTGGGGAGCAGAAAAATAATTTCTGATTAGATAACAATACAATTATTAGATCCAAACTCTGCCACACCTTCAACACTGAAAATTATTATACAGGGTCGCTATTATGTATGGGACCAAAGCTGCCCTGATCAAATCGTTTGAGGTATGCGTTTTATACCTGGTATATGTTAATTTGAGGTTATTTTTCATATTCTGAAGAAAAAAATATATAGTTTTTAAGTGGGGTCGCCATATTAATTTTGGTTAAGTATGCTTAATTCGTCGCTGCACATTTAGCGAAATCGAGTAACCATAAGCTTTCTATTGATGTATCAGACACCCTTGGTTGCCATTTAAAAAAATTCAGTATGGCGACCGCACTTAAAAACTATATGAAAAAAATCTGTTGTGATATACGCACACAACTTTCTTTTAGACAAAAATTCGATTTTTAAATTTTAAGCATTTGTCAAAAATTTTCAAAAAATACATTTCTACAAAAACCGTAAAAAATATAGCTTTAGTTCAAGAGATAAACTTTGTCTAAAATTTTAAGTTGAATTCAAAAATGTAATAATATATTAGGTGTTTTATTTAAAATAGATGTTAATAAAAAAATAGGAAGAAAACAAAAGAAACCCATTTTAGAGGTATTCAACTGGAAAATCACCTATCTCACATCAATACACATTAAAAATGTAATAAAAAAGTAAAGTTTGAAAAATCGTTAGCGCCGTTTTTGAAAAAATCGAAAAAACTGAAAAATTACAAGAGTAAACACCATACTTCCGGTTATGCGATTTTCGTCAAAAACTCTAAAACCTGAATATCTGTTGAAAACTCAATTTCGCATTTTTGGGGTGAATCCAATACTTCCTTTATAGAATGAAGCAAAAACTTTTTGTTTAATTCAGAATATGCAAAATAACCTCAAATTAACATATACCGAATATGAAACGCATAGTCAAACTCTTGACTGAGAAGATAAAAATAAAAAAGCGATTCAGCAAAAACTAACTTGCGGTGCAACTTATTCAAACAGTTGAAGGGTATCTTCTTATTTACTTTTGTTGATAGGCAGATTACCGTAGTTAGTATTTTGAAATCAAATGAGCTCTCTTACATATATACTACAACAAATGTCAAAATCCGATACAATATGTTTAATATTACTCTACTAGTCCTCTTCCACCTTCGATTTAGTGTTGATATGTTTAAATAATTTAAAGGTCAACTTGATTATTATAATCAGCAAATAAAAGACTAATGAAAGCGCTAGTAAGCAAAATCCTATGACATCCAGAAGAAAATATTGATATGAGGGCAAATCAAGAGCAGAGCTTCTGAAGTGTTTGGTTTCTTTGTGTCTTAAAACATATTCTGTCCAGTCCTTTCAGTCATTGGTTGATCTTCCGCCAAAGTAGCCAATTATTTGATGCAATTTAGCACTTTGAATTCCTAATGACTTCCATAAGGGTGTTTTCAAAAACGCCTTTGCTAATAGTTTTACGATCTACAGACAAACCTAAACCTTTAGCTGCAATTTGCTGAACATTGCTCGATTCATCTACACAAATGGCATTCCGACCATTGGAATATTGTCATATATGGCTTCTTCCATGGATTGTTGCTCCCCTTCGGTTATGAAGAGCTTGATATTGGTATGCTCTGAAAATAATGAGGTATATTTTTGAAGCACACCAAACTTTCCGACTTACTAAATATATCTCGTTGAGAATACCATTTGGATACCAAGACATTTTTTGGCTGAATGGGCAGGTGTTTGGCTTCTACCTCAAAGTTCTAAAGAACTAAGTAAGGTAGTTCAGAAAATGCTTCTAGTATTATATGTTGGACATACTTTGGAAGGTCCTTCCTTTTAACGTTTGTTCGTAAGCTAAAGTATATAAACCCTTGCGTCGCATTGTCGAGAAGCATCTGTAAATACCATAAATATTTCCCGTTTTAGTTAATAAATTCAAATAGATTGATGTGATAGAATGCCATTTGGTAATGGTTTCGGAGGTTGTCGATGAGTTCCACTATGGTTGGAATTAGAGGTCTACTTTGATGAAGTATTAAGTTTGTGTTTACAAATAACATGCTCATATTGGCAAAGATATCATGCAAAGATGGATAATTATTGCCAACCAGCGGTTGTTGCCAACGGTACCCATACATTTCTGCATAAAGCTTCATCAACAAGTTATTGATGATACCCTGCAGTCGCTCCCAAAAAGTCAATCTCCCTACAAATGGCAGATTGGAATTAGGATATGCCACCGGATGAGCTGGATTTCCAAGAATTTCATAAAGCATAGGTGGTGCATCTGTCGACAACATCACTATAAAGAGACACTTACATCTTTCAGAGAACGCTGACATTGCTGGAATTTCTGTTTCATTTGTGATCAGTGCTCGCACTGGTGGATGTGGTAATTGTCGATCAGTAATAGCATCTACCGTTGGTATAATTACATTAAATATCTTCATAAAGGAGTCTTCGCTAACTATATCTAAAATATGCTTGTTCCACAAATCGTAGGTAAAATTCAATCGATTTAAGTTTGTAAGCGTTGGATCGATCATTGGGTCCGTAGTTAGCACTGTCAGGTGGTGGCCACGCAAAAAAAGCTCACTCCAGAGTGCTTGCAACACGACTTGGTAACTGTAAGTAGGCTAGACACAACCACCAATATTCGGGCAGTGCTGCTTAGTTGAAACAAACAGTTCATGGAACAAAGTAACACCAGTAAGTGGAACATCGCGAAGCACCCAATTTAGCTTCTGGATAAATTGATAGAAACAAATGGTTTGCACGACTAAAGAATTTGTGTCAATAAGGAAACTTTTGTATCAATAAAGAAACTTTTGTAGCGTTATCTTATCAGAAAATATTGCATTCTAAGATATACAGTAAATACGAATATAATAGACTGCATCACTTCTATTACATAATTTCACTTTTAGCATATAAATAATTTTTGTCTGATAAGCTTTTGTATATCAACAGAAAGCAACATATAGCATTATCAACTTAAACTCTTAATAATTTTAAGTTTTTGTATGAAATCGATAACATTTACTTATAGTAAAGTCTAGTGATGGGCTTATTCGAATGAAAAATAACCGGTTATCCGGTTATTGAAATAACCTTTGTAACTCGGTATTCGTTCCAAGTATTCGAATGAAAAATAACCTCATCCGGATACGTACTACGTCCCGTATCTCAGCGACCTGCGAGTGATCGAAATTCTGTAAATAATACGTAATTCATAACCATAAGCAAGACAGATTGTACTGATTGACCCAAGTGAGGCTCGCGGCTGCTTGTTGATGTTATTAACACATTTGAGACTCCCAGTCGACCAGTTAAATTTATGGGGCCGTTCCTATTAAATATAACACTCTGCTGACTATGAGATTTGCCGAAGCTGTGTTGGTATTAATTTATAACGGCCTAAATTTTTGCTTCAAATTGCTGTTGATTATGCCTAATAAGGCATAAACAGAAAGCGAAATAAGATTTTCCAATATCGTAACAGATTTATATTTAATTTTTAATAACGGAGCAGTCGATGCCCATCCGTCGTCATATGATATGAACGTGGGACAAGAAGTGGATTTCGATGTTTAAAATTTTAAGTGTGCGTCCTTAGAACAGCGGAAGCCTGAACGTAGATATAATCCGTTCACGATCTTTTTGGGACAGAGATGGCTATGATATTTTCTTTTTATGTTGGACTAACTGATTCGGTGATGTGGGGGATACAACTTTTCTTTTCTGTCAGTGTCAGTTCGACATTTTCTTGCCACCACATTGCCAAATTTTTTATTTTAATATTCATATGAAAATAAATGATTTATCAAGTGCGTAAAAATTTTTTTTTTATAGCACATGTTAAAGTGTGCTTTTATCAACTCAAAACAAAAGGTCAAGTTTTACTTTAACAGCAAGGGTAGATAAAGTAGCACTTTAACATCAAGGATAGATAACAGTAGATTAGTGAGAATTTTGAATCGCGAGTGCCCTAGCACGAGCGATACAATTTCTCACGAGCTTATAATGGCATTTCGCTCACGTGTGATATACGACGTTTTATCTTACAGTAGCAATTCTTATGCCTAAATAGTTTGCGCAGTCAGAATATGTCGCGAAATAAATTTATAATTAGTCGCCTATGATTTGTGACATACGTTTGACAGTACTGAAGTGTATTGGCAGTACTGAAGTGTATTGTCAGTCTATGTCAAATTCGAGGTTCGTAGGTTAGATTTTGTTTGATATTTGACACAAACTGACGCAAAACTTAACCTGAAAATTACGAATTTGACATAGCTTGACAGTGCTACCAACAATGCAGTAGTATAAATAATGAAAACTCACATGTGAATAAAACTTCATTTTAGTCACTGAAAACAGTTGTATAATGTATGGCAATAGCTGCTACTGTAAGATAATAGTATATTACACAACGAGAGCTGTAGGAAGCATATTACACGCGAGTTGGAAAAGTTACGCACAAGCCGCGTAGCGGCGCGTGTGTAATTCCACGAGCGTGTAATTGCTCTATAGCCCGAGTTGCGTACTATACTTTTTCTACGGTCACACTCATTTCGTTAAACGAAAAAGAAATATTTTATTAACTGTCAAATCATCTGTCACACCATTTTAAAAATTAGGCGGCTGCAGTCACATCCCTACACCGCTTCGTACAAACAACAGAAGCTAACTGTAACGTAATAAAAAAAATTACGTGTTAGTCATTATCATTACGTAACACTGTTTGTAACAACGAATTTACTAATCAAGTAAACAGTGCTTAATGAGCAATTTACTAATAAAGGAGTAGAAAAAGTAATTTAATTTTCTAACTTTTGTTTAAATTAAATATGACAGCTTCGTATTATCGTAGCAACCCAATCTAGCTACTGACATTTTGAAATGTGAATGATTGTCATTATTTTCTTTTGAAATTGTTAAAGTTCTTGCTATAGAAAAAAATATTGTATTATACAGGACGATAAAGTTATTTCTATCCACTCTTGAATCATTAACGTCTCGACTTCGTCTCGACGTTAAACGATTCACTCGTGGATAAAATTTAACTTTATCGTCTTGTATAATAAATTACTATAATTTCCGTCAAAGGAAAAGTCAAAATGCCGAAAATAATTTTGCTACAACAAAAAATGTCGATTAAGCGATGCTATTTCCAATTCAAAAAGGACAGGCCAGATTTTAAAGAACACGAGTTGATGTCGAGACTAGAGACTATATTTGCTGTACGTTAAAATGATGCACTATTTTTACATACTTGTAATAACGTAATGTTAAATCCATGGTTCAAAGAAGGTCAAGTACGCAAGTATAAGAAGGATAAACTGATAACTCGAACTGATTGGTAATGCGCAATGGCGTATAATAGCTTTAATGGTTTGCGTAATGCCCGATTTCAGCAGAATAGCTGGCCGCAGATGACTCAGTATTTTGTTGTTTTTGAATTAATTTGTGCTGTTGTGAATTTGGTTGTTGTGCTTTGCATAGTGGTTACGAAAAAATTACAAATTGCAAAAATTTATTACTATATTTGTAAAATACAAAACCCAGAAGTTATTCATCACATAAAGTAATTTGCGCCGCTTACGACGTTCAAATTTACCGAGCTCCTGCGCACAAGCGTTCATTACCAATTGTATATCTGTCCTTGTCAATCTTCTTTGAAGCTCCTGCCATGCCGTATGCTCGATCCAATCTTATATGTTCGAAGGTCCACGAGTTAATAATGTCGAGATTCGAGAATATATTTGCTGTAAGTTAAAATAATGCATTATGGTTATTATAATTTGATTTTTTTCTAGGTGAGCCGAAACACTTTAGAAGCGGTTATAAAAACAAAAAGTGAAAATTTACAAACAGTACCTATTCTCTGGCAAACGCAACAAAACTGATGTTTTTACAAATTTCATGTTTCGAAAAGACCTGCAACGACTAATTTGGCAACACAATGAAAAAAACGAATATTTTACTTTGGACAAGCTTTTGGCTGATTCGCGAGAACAATTGGAATTTAAAGGGGGGCGTACAACGTTATACAAAATTATAAATTCAATGGGTTACAAACACAGGGAGGTAAACGGTCGCAAAATTTTATGTGAACAAAAGCATGTTGTTGCAGCAAAAATTACTTTTTTGAGAAAATTTTTACAACTTCGAAATTCTAGTGAAAATTTAACATTCGTGTATCTTGACGAAACCTGGATCTACCAAAATGATTCGTCAATCCGTCGCTGGATACACGAATCAGATTTAAAAAGTAATCCTATCAAAATTAAAAGTGAAGGATCTATATTTACAGTTTTACATGCGGGATGTCATTTAGGGTTTGTAGAAGGGTGTGGCTTCTTACTAAATTCAGAAAATAACGATAGAGATTATCATAAGACAATGGATGGGAAACTTTTTCAAAATTGGGTGGTTAAACAACTTATTCCTGCTTTGGCTAGTTTGAAACAAAAATGTGTGGTGGTCATGGACAATACACCTTATCATTCAGTGCAGTTGGACAAACCACCCACATTTTCTAGTAGAAGGGGCCAAATGCAAGAATGGTTGCGTAATCACAGTATTGAATTAGATCAGAAATTTACGAAGAAACAACTTTGGAATTTAATAAAACCTTTTCGGACTAATGGACAACGGCGATATTTGGTAGACGAGACATTGCGGGAACATGGACATGAGGTTCTTAGATTACCCCCATACCATGGTCAATATAATCCTATTGAAATGGCATGGGGGTTTTGTAAATCCTATTATAACAAGCACATCAATTCTCAACCTTCATCCAAGGGTAAGGTTGAGACTTTATGGCTTGAGTCCATTTCCAAATGTACTCCAGAAATGTGGCAAGATTTGTGTAGACATTGCGAAAAACTTATTTTGGATGATTGGAGAAAACACATGGGAAATTTATCGTATGAAAACATACCTCCCTTTATTATTTCGCTAGGTGAATCTGATTCAGAATCAGAGGACGATAATGATGATAAAGATTTTCATGGCGAAATAATGGAGGATGAGTGACTAGCAGGTATTTAGGCAAAATTTAAAGTGGTTATATGAAATCATACCTTAGATATTTGTCAGAGGATGCTTATTTAAACAGTTTAACCAAAATTAGTAAGGAATATGATTATATGATGCAAGAGTATTAAATATCAAGGGAGCATTTGTTTTAGTGCTGGTTTAGATTATTGTAATTTTTTTATCAACTTTATCATCATCGTTATGTGGAGGCAGTGTAAAATTATCTCTGATCTTCTGAACAAACTTGGATATAATGCCAAAAATAAGGAGGATATTCTATATCCGACTATTCCTTCTGTGTCTAAACATGTTCTTCATTGTCTAAATCTATCTACTTCTACATCGTCAGCATCAGCAGAGGTTTATCCATCAGATGCGGAAATTGAAGACCATGATTTATTCATGCCCGAATGTTGCGATGACCCACAGAAATTTACACAAAGTGAATTAAACGACTTGGTTCGAGATTTAAATTTACCAAAGGATGCAGCACATGTTCTGAGATCGAGACTCAACGAAAAAAATGTACTTGCTGCGGGAATGCCTTTCTCTTATCACAGAAGTCGAGAACAAGAATTGGCGAAATATATTTCACATGAAGAATCACTTGTCTTTTGCAAAGATATTCCTGGACTTGTTTTGATTTTATTATCTGTTGTTCACAACCCATCCCAGTGGAGGTTGTTTATTGATTCAAGTAAAAGAAGCCTAAAAGGAGTTCTTTTGCACAATGGCAACACTTTTGCTTCTGTGCCAATTGCTCATTCGATCGATTTCAAAGAAACCTAAGAAGGCTTAGAATTTCTTCTTAACAAAATAAACTATAAGTACAATTGGCAAATATGTGGAGACTTGAAATGTTTGAGCATGATATTGGGACAATAAGGAGGTTTTACAAAAATGCCATGCTTTATATATGAATGGGACAGCAGGGCAGGAAGTCAACATTGGATTGTAAAAGAATGGCCTAGGTGGACAAATTAATTCCAGGATGCAAATGTATACTGCGTCCCACCTGTGAATCCTGAAAAAGTTCTTTTACCACCGTTGCACATAAAATTGGGTTTGATGAAGCAGTCTGTAAAAGGTTTAGATAGGAACGGTGAATGTTTTCAATATCTCGCTTCTAAATTCCCACATTTATCAGACGCAAAAATTAAGGAAGGTATTTTTGTGATATAAGGCGTTTACTTAAAAATGAGACATTTGACGAAATCATGACTACAGTTAAAAAAGAGGCATGGTTTTCGTTCAAAAATGTGTTACACATTTTTTTAGAGAATCATAAGGACCCTAATTATGTCGAAATTGTTGACAATATTCTGGAAAAGTTTCAAGCTGTAAGTTGCAATTAGAGTTTGAAAGTTCTTTTCCTGCACTCTCACCTTGACTATTTTTCAGAAAATATTGGTGGGGGGAGCAAGAGGAGAGGTTCCACCAACATCTAAAATACATGGAAAAACGGTACCAGGGGCGGTGGAATGTAAGCATGATGGCGGATTACTGCTGGTGCCTCAAAAGAGACTGTGGACCTGATATTCAGCGAAACAAAAAGGCAACAAAGCGTTCATTTAAAGGAAAAATAACGCCATTCGATTAAATTTGTTATAATAGCATAAAGAATTAAATATTTTTCTATTTGCTTTTCTTTATTGTATCTTTTAATATAACGTCGTAGTGTCATAATGCAAGTTTGGAAAAACATATAATTGTCATTATTTGTTTTTACGATTGTAAGAAAATGTGATGTGATAGAGAAAAACTGCTTTCCATTTTGAAATTAGTACAACAAACTTCTTTTAGCCACGTTAATTTCGGTCAAACCCCAGTAAAAAAAATCTTTTTGTAGACCTGTGTATTTTACTACCACCTACTTACTACTATTTTAGTGTTGAAATGTTATGTGGCAGATGTGAAAATCAACATGAAGTAAAATCAGCAAGCCATCCATTTCACAAGATATTTACAATTTTCACATGTTAATTTTTATAAGACCAATATTGCTCAATTGCTGTACTAAATTTATTTGGCATCAACTTGTGGCGTCTTTAACCTTCCACACCAGCAAGCAAGCGAGCATGTAAAATAAAGTGGCATATTCATAGCATGTATACAATTCTTATCCAAATTGAAATAAACATTAATACTGAATGCTTTCCTTATGCATTCGTTCTCAGTTTCGTTTCTGTCGTCAATTGTCAAATCATTTCAATTTTTCATCCTTAATTTAAACAGAGATCCGGCAACAATGTACCTATTCAAAAAATATAACCTTAAACTGAAAACAACTTAACCTAACACAAAAAGTGTCAATTTCCATTAGGGAGTTTAGTTGGAACAGAGGTTCTGCCAACAAAATTACTAGATGGTCCTAGCCTCACCTGACCCAAAAAGATCGTGAACCGATTATAAATTATGGATTCTAAAATATACCGGTATGATGTACAAGCGAAAAGGGAAGGGTGGCTACTAGAGAATTTTAGGAACTAAAAATAGATTCAATAGATACTTTGTATTCGCATATTTATGATTTCTTTATGATTAGTATTGATATAGCTATTCTTAATGGTTTAAACTCCTTAGAAATCAAATAAAAATCATTTATGCAATTATTATAATTTACATTAACTGAGTTCCTCTGCTATCTGCAAGTTACGATGCCAATGCAGATAACGGTGAACCCCCAACCGGCAAACCGGCTGACTTAATCGAAACGAATCGAGAGCCAAAATTGATTCGAATGATTATTCAAATAATCAATCGGTTATTAATATCATTCGAATGCAAATAATTCGGTTATGAAAACTGTCCGGTTATACCCATCACTAGTAAAATCCAAATAATAATCCGAGTTACTACACGTATTCCCGGTTTTTTTTCACAGGCAGCACGGCAAGTCTTGTACTCCACGAAGATATATCGGAGTAATAACGCACAACCACAAGTGCATCAAAGAGAGGACGAAGAAGAACGGAAAACAAAGAAACGCCTGAAAGTAAATTCGACTGAGAATTAGCTCACGCTGATACACAGCTAATCGAATACTACCTCAGATCGCAGTTGGTCAGCGTATATTTTCATTCCAAAAAGATACGATATCGCAAAGCAATCGGGCGGCTGCAGCGATCCCACTACAAAGACAAATCTGTCTCTGAATCAACGGTTTCCTCGGAAAAATTAGCTCGTAAAGCATCATTAAAAGAAAACCTCGCTTCGTGTAGCTTTGGAAGCAAAAGCAAGAAACTTTAAATTTTTCGAAAAAGAAAAACTGCTCACGGAAAATTTTCAAAAGGAAGAAACATCATTCGTAAATCCAAAAGCCACTACTGCTATTTAGGTAACCCGAAACACACGAAGGTGTTCGAAGTTGCCAAGCCTATATTAGTTGATTAAACAGAAAACACATCTGTGCAAATAACAAAATTTAATTAACGTGCATCTACTAGAAACACTAAAGCATTGGTCACTATGGTTTATTTATTTTTTAATATGCATTTGTTTCAGAGTATTACAGTCATTCATTTGACTGCATACAACAATAATTTACGTATAATAGATGCATTTACACAAATGTATTTTACAAATTAAAACTACACAACATGTTTTGCAATAATATTAAAGAAGAGCTGCCAAGCTAATACATTAATACTAATGTTTATTCACTTGTTTGTTTAGTTATTACATTCGATTTGATGCTCGACTTCTTGCTCTACTAGCAGTTTTATATTTTCCTGGAAACTTCAATCACGCAACCAACTACTGTAATTTTTTCCACAATCTAGAAGGACATTCGCCGCCTTTATAAATATTCTACCCTTATATGGAGTGGAGACATCCTGGAGATAGATTCGTTGGCATCGTGGTGGTGGGCCGTTGCCTTCTACGACTGTTTTCAAGCTCAAATAACGCTAAAGTGCACGGTCCCAGCGAGATTCAAACCTGGCCACCTAGAGAACCGAATTCTAAGGTATTCCAATCAAATAAAATGGCTCACGAAGGAATACTACGTCTATTGTATTGGACTGCCATAAAAAAGCTGTAGAAAAATATATGTTATAGAATCTTAACAAACTGTACCTTTTTTTACCCTTAAGATGCCATTTGGGCTACATTGTAATAGTAACCATTATATTCCCTGCAGGAGAATCTCTAATGACTCAATGTACAGAACACCGCAAAATGGAGACGCGGCCTTTTAGCCAAATTTGCTAAAAAGATAGTGCTTGTACACAAATATTTACCTTAGTTATTTTTAATTCCGCGTTTCTTTTGTTTCACTATAAAAACGAAATAAGTTGCTAACCTCGTTAAAATTCCCTAACATACGTAATTAACCAGGAGAATTGTCAAACAGACAAGTGCAAAATATATTCTATTCGCAACCATATATGTAATAAGCTCATGACTGACTTTTAAAAAGTTGGAAAATTAGCTATTGCCAACTTGTAACTTTCCAACCTGTCGGAAAAGTGATTGCCATCGCAGAGGTTGGAAATGAATCAATTGCCGACCGCTGTGTAGGTAGGGACACTGGAAATCTCGTTCATCCATTCATGCGCGTCACAACTAATCGTATCAAAATCTAATAATTTTTCCAATTATTGTTTAGAATAAAGTGCAAGCAAATAAAATAGTATACATACCACCGTAAAAAGTTTCATTCCTGTCTCGAGATAAAGTTGATCTCGACGCTACGCGTCTCGGTTAACTACTTAATCTCTCGACAGGAATGAAACACTTTCCACCTCGGCATGTAATATACTATCTCTTCTACATCGGTTGCTTACTGAGAATGCGTAAAATTCCTATTATCTATTTTCAAAAGTTTGATTTTTCTAGGTTTGCAAAACATTAAAGTAAGTGCTTATTTCTATGCATATGAAAACCTGCTGAAGTATTACTTACAGGATCGACCATTTTTACTAATTTGCGATTTTATATAAAAACTGCATAACTTTTGTGAAAACGGCAACCGCATTGGTGTTAAAAGGAAAGTCGGACAATTAGTAATAGCAAATTATGTTCCACCGGATGGATATAAACATTGTATTATTTTTGAAAATATTGATGCAAAAAACTAAAGAACTTATGGACGAAATCTGTCGCATTTCTTTGTGTGTCGTTGTCAATTTGTATTCTCGTTACCAATCATAGGCGTTAAGCGGTAACTTACCTACACTGTCCAAATTGTCTAGTGGAATTCATAATCGACTGCCGAATTAAGTCACAAGTACATGTCTCGCTTCAGGAAAGATCTTTTTTAAAGTTATGGAAAGATGTGAATGGAAATTTCTATCTTTTTCCACCTTTAAATCTGAATTGAGACATTATCTTTTTGTCCCATCTGCAATCCCTACTAATGGTAGGTATTAATAAATAGCTGACTCGGTTTTAAACCGATTTCCTCCGTCTAAGCTTTGCAATGATAAATTCCCGTTTCTTCTGCTAATTTTGTTTAGCCGAAGCTGTCGCAAATATTGCGCGATCATATATACAAGCTTCCGATCTGATCGCGTAACAAGTAACATTTAGCACGCTCATAATCTTCACAGATACTTCTTTGTTTTGTTGTTTGTTTGTATAGACAAAGTCTAGGCGTGCGGAGTGAATCCACCATGTTCCAAATTTAGAAAACTATTTTTAAAATGAAGAGATCAGTGAATAATTATGAGCTTGTTAAAGTTGCCTATATACATAATAAAACGGGTAACCTGTATAACACAATATGATAAAGGCCATACTATACTGAAAGTATCGTTTTAACAGTTTGTGAATACTAAATTAATGTGTCTTAAAACGCGCATGGCAAAAACTAATCCATATCAACAGCGAACTGAAGTATTGATAAGGAGCTTGCACCTTTTCATCCTGTTTCCTTTACAGTTTAGATTTTTTTATTGGCTTTTGTCGCGATTTATTCAATAGTATTTCGTACTTGCGTAGGGGTGAAAATTGGTTCTAAATGATTGGCGAATACTTCGATTACTAGTGCTTATTGCAAAGAAATTAAATATTTTATTAATCTGCATAACAGTCTAAGAAATACAACAAATGAGTAAGAAACTAGCAATATTGTTACTATACAAAATCCTATAACGTCGAGAAGAAAGTATTGGTAAAATGGTATTGTGGATATAGGACTCTTCCACTGTGTTGCTCCTTTATGTCTTAACACATACTCAGTCCACCAAAGGGCTCGCTCCAACCCTGTCATCGGTTGGTCCGTTACTAAATCAGCTAATTTTTTAACTTCCTTGCGATACCTGTAATAAGAGCTACTAATTAAAGCCAATTGTTATGACACAATGCTTACTTTGGATTATTAATTACTTCCAGTATGGTTTTCTTTAAAGTGTCTTTGTCTAAAATATTGAAATCCATTCTTAAACCCACACCTTTATCAACAATGCACTTAACATTAGCCAGTTGATCTCCAAAAAATGGAATTCCAATCATTGGTATACGACTATGTAACGCCTCTTCTACAGATTGTTGGCCACCATGAGTTATAAATAGCTTCATATTTGGATGTCCTGAAAATGACAAATGCAAGCGTGTAGAAGAATAAAAAGTCGTTGAGGTTTAAGTTTAACTGATTAATAGAGGGCCTAAGCAAACAACGAACTTACTGAGTATATCCTGTTGGGGAAACCATTTAGAATGAACGATGTTTTTGGGTTTTATTGGCATATTCCTAACTTCGAGTTCAGACTTCCAAAACACTAAAAAAGGCAGTTCGGCGAATGTTTCCAGTAAAAGTCTTTGTGTGCTGTTCGACAGTTGTTTGGTTTTTATATTTGTGCCTAAACTGAAGTATATAACTCCCTGTGTTGCTTCATCAAGCAACACCTGTAAGTTCTGCAAACATTTTAGCGTTAGTAATATCAGCGATCAATTTAAAGCAAAAGGTTTTTGATAAAGGTCAATGTGTTAATTCTAGTATAGCGTAGTGTTATAAATGGCCTGAAAACGACTGTCGTGCAAGAGACGGCCATAAACTAAGATGTGACACTAAGTGCAGTTCTAAATCAGTAAAAAAGTGAAATTCGCATTGTGACAGGTCTGGAGAAAGAGTTAATAGATCTGTAATGTCAAATGTGATTTGTGTCGTTGAGTGAACAATCAAGGCTAACTCTCTAATCATTCAGGACGCAATTTCCAGAACAGCCGGGGTTATTTCGTAAATGCAGAAATATCGGCCAACAAACCCTTTATCTCAAATAACAATAAACCAGTGGAAAAAGGAAAAGTGAAGCCCGGTAGACAATACAGTCATAAACTCTCCAAAAAGAAAAAGTTGTTTTCGACCGACGATTTCAACCTCTTGTGCTACAATAGAGCTGGACAATCATATTGTACTAAATAGAATAAGGAATGCCCCTTCCATTTAGAGGCGGATATATAAAGGCCGTAGCTTAGTTTTCGAGATCATTTATTCATTCGATTCGATTCAATCACTTAAGACTTACTCATTCACTTATCACTTGCACTTTTACTGTGACTTAATATCACGTTTTCGGCATATACCGACTTGTTCAATTTTGGAGCAAAGTCGAGACTGAGGTCAGATACCAAAGTCCTTTATTAATAATTAATTCGACATCGAAAGCCAGGCTACTCAAATTCGTATTTGTATTTTAAATTAATGTTATCGAATTCGTGTGTTCTAAAGAAATAAAAGGAATGATATTGTGTTCCACAAACGGTTGTATTTTACTGAACTTAATTTCGCAGTAATAAACAAAGTAATGGTTCCAGTGGCGCATCCACAAAATTGGTAAGGCGCGACTAAAGTAACCAAACTAGATTAATTTTTATGTTGCCAATTTTTTCTTCTCTTTTCTTGGTATCATAACACATCTATCTTTGAATATTCGAAAAAACAGTATTAAAAATAAATTAGAGCCGTTGGAAAAAATAGTTCTAAGGAATTATTATTATTGTTAACACAATACTATTGCAGATGCTTTCTATACTGGAAATATATTAGATTATACTAAATAAAATTAGAATACGTTATTGAGTGAACGTACGATAAAACAGACTTCTGTAAAGAGTTGGCAAGAGACAAGGCGTTCCAAGTGTGAAAATTATTATTGGAGCAGATGTTTAGCTTGTGAGATAGTGTTTAAACTTGATTTAAACACACATAAATTTTATTTTCTAAAATTTACGAAATCCAGTCGCACGTTTTTAAAATGCAATTCCGATTTAATAGCAAGAAAATTTTAATGCCGCAATCACCAGTCTTTGCCTCATAATTACTAAATTTAATATGTTTAAATTAGATTAAACATATATATATATTTCGGTCCAAATTTACGGAACATTATTCATAATTTAAAAGCCAGTGTTATTACGCAATCAGACGAGTTAAAGACCAGGGAAAATGCAAATCTGCAATTCATGCACAATACCGACCTACAGTGGCAAGTTCAACGGGCGACCTTCGCTCTAGCAGGAAATAAAAACTGCAGAATTGCTACATTGCTGTTTTGTAATTTAAACACTCTGCCCAGTAAACTGTACATATGAACTTTGATATTGTTACTTAGTTAAGCGTTTTAGTTTTATATAAATACAAGTTTATTTTTATAATAAAAACAATCTGCATTTAATATTTGATTCATTCACTACCCCTTCTAAGCCATAATATTAATGGGGCATGAGGCTGTGCTCCAGGGGTTAGTGTTTCTACTGTCGTCCGTTCAAGTACCATTGACTACATTGGTTTAAAACGTAAACAGAGTCTTGTTTACGTGCTTGACGGATAGAATCAGCGTAAAGTAACGGAATCCTGAAGCAGCCTCTTAGGCAATTCTGTTCAGATATTGGAATAGCTTTTCTTTTATTTTAAGCCATCTGTTAGTCTCGTTTGAATGTTTCGCTCGACAATAGGAATATATTGTGTAAACGAAAACATTTTGTAGGTGGATGAGATCTGCTTTTTTACATCTTTTGTTGATTGACTTTAATATGGTAACGAGGTATTTGTAACGGCCTTTTTCCAAGTGTGGCCTTTTCAATTTCTTCTATGTCGTTCTTCAACTTAGGCCAATGCCAGAATTCTAAACTCGAGCAGTAACCGAATATAAGTTGCATATAATTTAAAATCCGTAGCAATCTGTTGGATGTTTGCCAGGACCTGTATCGAGTGATTTTTGTATCATTATGTGACTCGTCAGCATTTAGAGAAAGGTACATATGTTTTGGGCTACCTTGACCCAAATATAGCACCACCCATTTCCAAAGGTTGGGCGAAAGAAGCCAACCATAACACCAAAATTCGATTGCATCCACATCTTCTCCCAAGTCAGTATAGCCCGCAAAAGATGCATACAGCTTCGTGCCATTAGTATAGATTGACTTGAGTCATTGCTCGCACAATCCGGGATAGATATCCAGTGCGACAAATACACGACTTCGCACATCGTTTTCGTAGATCAAAAATATTTTCTACGATTTTCTACACTCAAATACCAGTAAACTCGGAAATTATTACCCCTTTTGTCAGTTGTCTGGCTCTACGATGTCCCGGGTTTCAGCGACAGGTTTCAATTGGTCTCGCAGCTGTTGCCTTACATATGGTTGTGAACGTATGCCTTCTTGCGAAATATTGTGCAACTTTGCTGCAATGAGTGTAGCGTATATGTTTATTTTACTGAGCTCCTAAGTCAGTTATATTTAAACGTGTTAGTATGGCGGCCCTTGGCAGCTGAATTCTTTGTGTCGAAACCCCAGGTTTAGTTGTCATAGAGATGTTAGTCACTCGACAGCATTTAGAAGATGGTACATATGTTTTGGGGTACTTCGACCCAAATACAGCACTACTCATTTCCTAAAGTTGAGTGAAAGAAGCCAACCATCACACCAAGATTCGATAACATCCACATATTCTCGAAAGTCAGTGTGGCCCGCAAAAGATGCATAAAGCTTTGTGCCATTAGTATAGATCGACTTTCGTCTTCCCTCGCACAATCGCAAATAGATATGCGACATATACATGACTTCGCACGTCGTCTTCGTGGATCCAAAATATTTTCTACAACCTGGTAAAAGCCTACACTGTGTGTATATTTGTTTGTGCGAGATAAACAGCTGCGCCACCTCTCCCTTGTAGGATAATAATAATAATGAAATATCAGTAAACTCGGCAATTATGGCCCCTTGCGTCGAATTTGGATTTACTTGGTCATCCTTTCTTCAGCCTTGGTGATCATAGCGTTTTCCAAAGCATCAAGTGTCGCTCAATTAGAAGATCCAAATCTTGTTATATGTATAGGATTGCGGTGTCCGAAAAGGTATGATTTGTGTGCATACAAAATATGCATACGACTTTTTTTGTTCAGAGACTAAAGCTTTCAGGGTCACTTCAGCACAAAGTTTTTTCATGTTCAGATTATCATGCCCTTTTTCCTGCGCGAAAGGTTTTGTGCAAGGAGAATTCAGATGCACGTGACATGCAGCCTTTACTAGAGTTAGCATTCCAAACTATTCGGCAAATGTAGTTCAAAGTTTGTATCGAGAGACTTTTCCACAACTATAGTAATCTGCTAGGACTACTTTTCGTAACATTTGTCGACATTTTGGCGACTTAAGATTTTTTAAAGACCGTATTGCAACAACATTGCTATTGAAATGTTTGAGTTAGTGTCAATAAGTTTGCGTGGACAACAATCATGTAAGTGTACAATAGTGAGTACGGCATTTATTGAAAGAACGTGTTGAAAGCTAAAGGTGAAATTTTTAATACTTTATTGAACGTTATTAGGTTTTTTTAACTTCGTAACTCATCTATTCGTCGATGTCTCGGGCCAACCACGGTCATGTCCACGTGTTTAAAAGTATGACACCAACCTGTCGCAGGAATATAACGCTCCACGTTCCAGACAGCTGACAATTCTCCGGGAATGTTTCTTTCTGTCGTTTCACACCCCGCGCGGGGGGAATGCATCTTGTGGATTGCAAACTTTGCCTTTCCATCAGTATTCAAGTTGAGGTTTTGGTGCCAGCACATCGCTTCGACGGGGCGGCGGGCTCGCAGTTGGCGGCTTCGACCACTCTTAGCAGGGCCGTCGCTTCCCGGTTATTCAAAATTCAGTCTAAGACATATACGAGGCCAGTAGCGTCGCGTGGTGCATTGGAAGATCGTATTTGAGTATTGGAGAAGGATTCTAATGTAAAGCTTGCTTTAAAGTCGGCTGCATTCAAAATTCAGCCAAAGACATCTAAAAAAGTCCAGTAGTGTCGCGTGGTGCATTGGAAAATCGTGGTTGAGTATTGAAGGGGGGGCTTTACTGTAAATCTTGCTACAATGTTGGCTACATGCCGGATCATAATTGTAGCCCCCTTTTCATTCTAATAATTACTCAAAATTAGTATCGTGTAAGTTTCTGTTTAGTGTGGTTATTCCTCGAAATTACTATTGGTAGATCACCCGCTACCCTCTCTCCTTGCACCCTCCTTTTGAAGTAATTTGGCTCCAATTTGGTTGCATCGTTGTTCCCGTTTCGACGGCACCCCCGAAGTAACTTCGTCTCAAAGTTGACTGCTCAGCACCGCTGTTTTGTTCGACTTCCTCTCTGAGATTTAACTTGTTTTTCGTCCCCACCAATTTATGTGTGCAGCGCCACCGCACAAGCACAACTTTTACACTCAACTAGGAGCAGCTGCTACCCGTTTACAAGTATTTCCCTTGTTTTGTTGCATGTATTGTACTGCGCCTTATTTTAAATTTAGATATCAGTGCCGCTTTAGTTACTGCAAATTTTAGCCTGTTTTAGGCCCATTTGCTGTAGGCATCTCGCATTCTGATGATGTTCTCTAGGAAACAGAAAACATATTGCTGTGTACTTGCCATTGTAGTATTCAATAAATTGCTTGTAAATTACTCTATTGTTTCCTTTGTAAGAGAAGCTGATGGTGAGGTACAAAGCTTCAATAAAGGTAGGTTTCGTTGCCAAGAGGCTGTACACACTCACGTCATCCCCAAGAACTATAGTGAAGTGTCACGCCCCTGTTTCAAGTTCTGAGGGGTTAATGCTGATTGAACTAAGAACTTGAAGCATTCCGTAGAAATAATATCTTATATTGAATTAGCTACCCCCCCCCCCCCCGTCCAAAGTACCTACCCACTTCATCTCAACGTTGGGGCCGTGTAGATTTCTGAGAAATCAAAGCATCCGATTTGACCTTTTGAGGAAATCTTGGCTTTTCCATGTCATTCAAGCGATGCCCTAGCTTTCATGGGGCGATGTTTTGACAGTAAGTACGAATTTATTATGTAACAACATACAAAACGTCACTACATTTTATTTTACTTGCGCCGTTATGTATTGATAGTTTTGTATTATTTCATTATTTACAATACAAGTGCGTTAAACTAGTTTTTATCACGAGCGGGTCAAAATTGAAACGCAAGCGTAGCGACTATTTTAAGACCCGCGAGTTACTAAAAAGCTGTAAACACAATGAACCCACAAAAAAGAGTCTTATCTTGTCACATGGTTGCATGCAAGCTCACAACTAGGGTCTAGTAGAACTTAGCCTTATGGGCCCCCTTGATGGGGCATCATTTAAATCATAAGGTTACACGGTTATTTTTTTGAAAAGCTAAAGCTATCAAACCTTTCTTAAGTTTACGATGCTTATGGGCGACCATTTAATAAGATAGGCGTGATCTCGCACCATATATTTTCGAGCTTATCATATTAAATGAAGATGTCCAATATGATACTGAACGTGTCTAAATAGCTATCAACTTGCAGTACAGTAAGAAACCACTGGTTAATAAAACGTGTAATTATGTAATTGAGATTCGTACTTCAGGACAGTAAATCAAAAGAAAACTTTTTTATCCAATTCAATATTTCTAAAAGTGTTATTCCTTTCTCACCCAAGCAAGATAATGCTCCGAATATTATTGCAACGACTTAAAAACTGTCTAAATAGTCGGATCCCGCAAGATCAGGCAGGATTTGTTAGCGGTAAAGGCACAAGTCAACAAAGTTTAAATGTTCGGAAAATTATGGAAAAGACCAGGGAGTTTACAATACCAACGTACATATGTCTTCTAGACTATAGCAAGGCCTTTGATTGCGTAAACTGGCATAAATTATGGCAAGCTTTATTAGAATTGGAAACCCCCCAACACCTAGTTCTACTAATAAGAAACCTATATAAAAATGGTTCAGCAAAAATCAAGGTCGATAGAAGAAGCTATAAATCCATCAAAATTCAACGAGGTGTCCGTCAAGGATGCGTCTTGTCGCCCCTATTATATAACATCTATGGAGAACTTCTAATGCGAAACGCTCTGGAGAACTGGGAAGGCGGCATAGCTGTCGGAAGAAGGAAGATACACAATTTACTCTATGTGGATGACACAACTCTTATTGCAAAAACCGAAGAAGAGATGTCCGAACACATGACAGAGTGGAAAGAAAAAGTTCACGTTTCGGGTTGAAACTGAATAGAGACAAAACCAAGTTAATAACCATCGATAGAGGTAACAAAATAGGAAAACCACAGAACATCACCAATGTTGAGAATGTTACTGAGATCATTTATCTCGGCTCCCATATCAACCGAGAAAACAGCTCGACTACTAACATCAGAAGAAGATTAGCACTAGCTAAAGCGGCCATGACTAACCTAAATAAGATCTGGAATGACAGATACATCACGAGAATAACGAAAATAAAGATCGTAAACACTCTTGTTTTCCCAATCGCTTTGTATCGCAGAAGCATGGACCATAAAAGCTGTAGACCTGGCGAAGATCGATGCGTTAGAGATGTGGATTCGGAGAAGGCTTTTGAGAATCCCATGGACAGCACGTAGAACAAATGCATCTATACTAAAGGAACTCAACGTCCAGGATAGACTATCAACAAAACTCAGGCGACGAAACCTTAAGTACTTTGGACATATCACTCGAAGAACTGACGATGACTTAGAAAGACTTGTCATCCAAGGGAAAGTCGAAGGAACCCGACCCCGCGGACGCTCTCCAAAAGGATGGATCGACCAAGTTAAAGCCTTCACTGAAGAGTCACTTCAGGAAAATATATGGTCGGCTTTAGATAGAGAAAAATCATTAATACAGTCACATGATACATGAGATCACGACACGTCAGTAATAAAGTTTACGATAGAGAGAGAGAGATAGTCTTTTATCGAGGAAACTACAGCAAGGTTTACAATTATAGATAAATCTTCAAAGAAAAACAGACGGTTGAGGTTAGTACTTCATAATGGCTGGACCTTGGTAGGCAAGCGGCGAGCGCCGCTGCAACTGAAGTCACAGCAAAAACAGGAAGCGCTAAGGTCGGTCCGGGCGAGAATTAGACGCCCGACCTGGGCAGTCTGGATTTCACTAAATTAACGTAAACAAAACAATACAGCAAAAAACAGGCATATCTAACTCAGTACATGAGGTTATCGGTTGAAAAACAATACTCAGGAGGTCAGATTGAGTCACAGTTAATTATTTGATCAAAGATAAACAGATTGTAAATTTTTTGCTACCAGAAAGAGAAGTAAGATGTATGGTGATCATAAAAAGGTTTCCGTTGGATATTCTCTCAAAATCAATATATAACGTAACTACTTGATTACAATTGAGGACCGACCAGCTAGTTTCAAAGACGGCGTGTTCAGTTCTTTAAAATACTCAAAAAGGGCGCCAACGGTGTTTTTATCAACTAAGGGAAAGCGCATCCAGAATACGTAAACTCAGGTAGCACAATAAATCTGAAAGAAAAGCTTAACTCAAGTATAGGTAGCAGTAACAAATAAAGCCAGAATGCAAATATCGCAGTATAATTTCCACAAATTAAAATTCACAGTACATATAAATATCACAATATACATCCACCATCAGAATCGTAGGTGGCCATAATATTACTTGCTACGACTAAATAGATTTAGAACAAATTCACAGTTCTTAATACTCCAATAAAGCAATAGCCGTAATGCACACATTAAAATAGATTTAAGGCAGGCAAAGCTTACAGCGGCAATGTCACAATTTTCGCAGAGCAGGCCCAGGGGGGACTTCAACGTGCGATACTGTGATAAATCAGGTCTGAAGGTAAGCCTCCATATAGGATTCTCTCCTGCGCTCAAACAGCAATTGTAACAGGGGTCAAAGCGGTCCAAAGATTCAGAGGAAGCCCAGCGCATGAAACGTCCGCATGTGCAAGCAAAGAGCAGCCATAGCCAAAGCCTCAAATCGGCCCTCCGGCACAAGGTGCTATAAAGTAGGAAGCAATTCACGATAGCATAAAAGACCGACAGAATATTTCGAAGCGAACTCTTTACTTACCCCGGACAAAATTCCAGGCGAATTTGCAAAACACGTAGCAGCATGAAAAATTCCGCCAACGTCGTGGGAGTCAACCTTCCCTCACATCGAAATTCGTGGACTAGGAAAGTCCACTTCAAAAGTGTAGGCTCACATACACACCATCGAAGCTAACGGCAGCCCAAAATTAATTCTCCGAAATTTTAGCTGCTACCATGGCATGTTGTTGGTTTCACTAGCGAGATTGAAAAGGGAGCATCTCGAAACAAAGGCCAGTACTTAAAAATTATATACGCGAGGCCCAGGAGGCGTGGCGCAGCGCGGAAAATACAAACGGCGCGGCGTGGTTACAGACATCCGCGCGAGCAAATCCGTAACAATGTGAAAATGAATACTACAGAACGCGAAATTAGAAGACGGCGCAAATGAATCGTACAGTATTCTCGACTCTCCTATATGGTGCTTTGATATGCCTTTGTAATGTGGTGTATCGACTATTTGTTAAAATTCCATATACGGTGTTATCCCTTATAAGCACAAAAAAGGGGTGGTAGAATAATACTTACGTTAATTGCTCAAGGAATCGAAGCAGCATTCAAAGCACCAAATTGCCTCACTCAGCCAATGCCTAGGCGAGTCACTACCAATCGCTAATTAGGGGTCGCCGATCAGCTGCAGCCGAAGACGGACGTGACTTCATTAGATGGGGGATGGCGCCACCAGTTTAAAGGATAACAAAGAAAGATAACACAGAGCCAAACCCCCTAATTCAGCGATTGATAGATTACGCCCAGCTAAATTGGAACACTGTGGATTTAATAAAACGGCGCAAAACTGAAGTCAAACAATGAAGTGCAAAGGAGACAAATTAGTTTTACTCACTCGTAAAGCCGGACACAATAAAATACATATAAGTAAAAGTTTAGGGCCGATATAAAAGCATATAAATGCCCCAAGGATCCTTGTTTACAGAATGGGGTGGCCAATTAAAACACCAAATCATCAAAATAGGGGAAATTCCTGGAAGCTCTCGAGGAGTGACGTTAATATAAAATTGTAAATTACAAGCGGGCAACCGCCCCAGGAATTTCTATAGCGTGGTACATGTAACAATTAATATCACAATTCGTAGCTAAAGTGAAAGCTACGGCGAGGGGAAGCCTCGTACTTTACAGATTAAAATATGTGATTAAAGTGATGCGTCCAGACCATGATATAAATATCTCGCGCAGGTATATCGCGCTAATCTCAATTTAGAAACAGATTACTTTCGGCAGTCCATCGATTGAGGCACATAAACGCGTACAGCCAGGCTTACTCGCTGGCTACCGCAAGCACCATTAATAGAGCAGCAAGGTTACCTTGAGCTGGTGCGAGGCCGTCTTAGCGTTGATAACATCGCAGGAACGTGCTTCCGTGGGTTTGATGGCTTACCCAGGGAGGACAGTAGCTCGTCAATTAAGCGCGTCGAGATAACGCTATCACAGATCGCATCGGCCCGCAAGTAGGGGTTCTCGAAGTTTTTATTTGGGACCCATAACGTGGTGGGGCTATATATATATATATTGCGAGTTTAATACAGTTTACAACCGTTTCTCGCATCCTAATCTCCATTTACTTCTGTCGCGCCAGTCGTGTTCTTGGAGTCCTCTGTTTTCCATAGCTTCCTGAATTCCAGCTTTCCAGCTTTTCCTAGGCCGGCCTCTTTTCCGTCTCACACGTGGTTGCCACTCTCACACTTGTTTTGGTAAACGGTCATCTGTCATCCGTCTTAAATGGCCATACCATTTTAACCTCTTCGCCAGGACTGTGTCGATTATTGTAGTGGCTATGCTCATTCTTTCTTTAATGTCTACATTGCGTATTCGGTCAAGTCGAGTAAGGCCGCAGCACCTCCGCCAGTAGTCCATTTCTAGAGCTTTTATTCTATTTTCATCCCTCTGGTTAATGACCCATAGTTCGGCCCCATATAGGGTTATACTTTCTATTGTTGTCTTGTATATTTTAATTTTAGTTCTGTTTGTTATGTTCTTACTCCATAATAGAGGTTTAATTTTTCTCATAGCAGTTCGACCTTGACCAATTCTACTGGAGATTTCGGTTTTATTGCTTACGTCGTTACCTATCTGTACACCAAGATATTTATATTGGTTCGTGGTTTTAATGGTTTGGTTTTCAAGCTGTAAATCGGAGACATGACCTCCAATAACGAGATATTCAGTTTTATCAAAATTGATCTCTAAACCCCATGTCTGATATTCGTCGTGTAACTTTCTCAGCATGTAATGTATATCATCGCGATCTTCAGCCAATACTACTTGGTCATCAGCAAAAAACATCGAGTGTATTTTATTATCTCCAAGGTCTATGCCCATGTTCTTACATTTTTTATTCCAATTTCGCAAAGCTCCACTTAAATAAAGTGGGTGCTATACAACATCCTTGGCGGAGGCCCTTTGTAACCATGATTTTATTTGAAATAGCCTGACTTACTTTCACACAGCTGGTCATATTGCTATATAAACGTTTAACAGCATGGATTAATGTATTTTTAATTCCTTTATTTTTCATGATTTCCCAGAGCTTGACTAGAGGTACAGTATCATAGGCTTTTCGTAAATCTACAAATACCACATGTGTTTCTAAGTTATACGCTAATCTTTTTTCAATAACTTGCGTTAGGCAAAAAAAAATATCTGTACAAGAACGCCCTTTTCGGAATCCACATTGTTCCTCGTCTTCTATTAGGTTTCTTTCTATCTTATTTTTTATTATTCTTTCATATAGCCTACTAAGAGAGTTTGTCACACTAATCCCTCTATAGTTGTCACAATTCATACGATTTCCCACTGAGCTAGTGGTGGGGACTAAATTATTGAAATAAACGTTAACGTGCAATCGAAAAGGGGCTGAAAACGGTCATACTCACACTAAATTCCCCAAATGTTATGCCCGGGAAGTTTAGCGTAAAAAAAAAAGTCTGCACCAGGCAGTATCTCCAGATTTATATTCAGAGGAATGTCGAGACGCGTACAAATCCCCTTACCAAAGGGTGAGAAGTGCCTAGACATCAATAAGCACCTTCTACAAAATCGCGACCTCGAACCGCGCCAAAAACTTCCAACGACCTTATTCGATCGAACGCCGGGGCAAGATGCCAAATTTTTGCGTCGCGAACGTTCAACAGTGTGCAACGGCGGCGTATCAAAAATGCGCAATATCCGGAGGCAATTCTAAAAATATCGAACATACAGTAAAGCGAAAATTGACGGTAACGAAATATCGAGAATACAGTAAAGCGAAAATTGACGGTAAAACGGATCATGTGAAAAATGAAGGGGTTGTAAGAAGACTAGATAAATATAAATAAATACTATGCTTTATGAAGAGGCGTAAATTGGAATACCTTAGACATATTTCAGAGAGCTACAAATATCGAGTTTTACAATTAATACTTCAGGGAACACGAAATGCGACGAAAGGACCAAGAAGAAGGCGTCACTCCTGGCTGAAAAACCTCAGAGACTGGTTTGGTCTAACATCGATACAGTTATTTCGAACTGCCACCAAGAAAATAAAGATGGCAATGTTAATTGCTAATGTCCGGAATGAATACGATGGTGCGAGAAGAGGGAAGCTAATAGACATTATTTATGAAACGGTCAGTTTACGATCTTTATGGGTAAAACGTAAAAAAAAGTTTCTCTTAGTGATACTTTAGATTAATGTCAGCCAAAGTTTGAGACGAATAATAAAGCCCATCTTCTTACAAAAAGTTTTTTTGTCTTTGTGTTGTGCAAAACTAAACAAACAATGGATACCTGCAAAAGTAAAGGGACTATTTTTATCTAAATATTATGTTATGTCGGTTTGAAAGACTGACACCGCAAGTGGTTTTCTACCAGTGAAAGGGGCAATTCCATTAATCCAGCACGCGACGGGCGTGTGAGAAAAGCCCTGCGAAGTCAGATTGCAGTTCTTAGCCTTCGCCCTCGAATCTTCAGCTTCTCATGCATAACCTAATTTTAAAGTTTGTCACGTTGGTGTATCGGAAACCTCATTTTTGGTTTTACAACTAATATCGCAAATAAAAGTACCTCACTGGCTCTGCCTGACATTTCGAATCCATCTTCCACGCTGTCTGTTGCTTCGATTAACAGCTATATTTCCGCTTTACAGAAATGGCCTGGTTGCCGCCAACACGAAATCTTCGTTTGAGCCCGAAGTTCCGCCGGAATTACATCTTGTCTCTTGCCATCAATTTTGAAATAACTGAATTAAGCTAAGTAAATCTAAGCTACTTTTTTAATGATAATAATACAGTTGGGTAGTAACTCTCATGTTGAATATGATGAGTTATTAATCTGCATATGTAAAACATCTTAATCGACTTAAATTTACAGGGCACCCGGTTTGGGCTACTTACACAGTTATTTGCAATCGTTGGCTGACTTGTCACTAGGTCACCAAGGTGAAGTTTGTATACCATGTAACGTCACACGTGTAGGTAGTATTTTTAATTGTAATTTATTGCTGGTCTCGGTATTTCCAGTACCCGCTGAGAATTGAATTTAATACAGCCGCATTCAATTTCATACTATTTGATTTCTTGTTAAGCAAAATGCAGTACTCGCTTTTAGTGAAGTGAGATAACTTTCTTTAAAAGAAAATAGAGGCAACATAAGTTGAACCCACGCATTGAGCACTTAGATCTTCCTAAGCCGGGAGGCAAGTTTTTCTGTTGGAGTTTACCCGTTGCATCATCGGCCGATGATCGCTATGTTGGCCCCCTACACAATAACAAGAATTTGTCCCCATACCTGCTAATTGAACTATCTCAAGCGAGCCCTGCGCTTTCAATTTTAGACACGCCCCTTCCCACTAGTACGCACTACCCTTAAGTAGGTCATAAACTCAGATTTACGTGTAACAACTATTTGATAACAAATGATATTATTTGACAAGTTTAAGAAATTTAAAAGAAAACTTGTAACACAACATTTTTCCCGTCAAAGTGATTTATAAAGTTTGACAAAAACAAATTCTAGTTTAAAAAAACTAGATTTTCGCTTCAGGAAACAAGTTTTCTGCTTCAACTTAAAAATTGGTTGATAGCTTCCAGCGACCTAAAATGAAAAACAAGTTCCTTAATGGTATTACGTCGATACAAGTGTACGAAGTATTGAAATTCCCTCATATCGAAAACCAGCCTGAGTCAAATATATCTAAAATTCGTGTCAACCGACTAATGAACCCAGTATACCGCTATGCGGATTTTTTGGTCAAAACCCCAGCCCACTAGGTCCTTCTTTCGTATTGGGGAGTGCCTAAACGTGCTGTATGCTGTACGTATGTTAGTATGTGTACACAATTCCGGTCGCCAAGAACCTTCCTGAAGTGTTGGATCGTTTTCATACTATAGGTCCTCCGAAAATGAAGGCAATATTAACTTTTGGGGTATGGTCGAAGGCAAAAAAAAGTTTTTTTTTGGGTCTTTTGGTTTTTTTTCCCCATTGTTCCCATTTCATTGTACTAGCCAAACGGAGTAATGCTGAGTATCGAAGTTTTCTTGAAAAGCACCGAAAGGCCCTTTTCTTGGGTGGGGGTACCGTATATTTTTTAACAGTTGTTTTCAAAATGAGTCATAGTTGGCGTTGACCAATAATTGTCCGATCACTTTTGTTTGTGTCATTGTTAGTCTTTATAATAATACTTAACAATTTCCCTTGTAAAATGTCTACTAAAGGCATTGTTACAAAGATCCCATATGAAGGAAGATTTTCAAAAGATGGTGAGTATGACATAATAATGTTTTTATTAAGAAGCACTTACCTCTGGTAGTTTAAACGGTCGTCGAGGTATTTCCCTACCAATTTGTACCACAGACGGAACCAATGGTCTAATCTGATCGATGATCGGATTAGGTTTCACCAGTAGCATACTCATATGCGACACTGTATCTACTATACGCGGATAATGTTTTCCAAAGTGCTTATTTACTAGCCCGTCTATCAAAGGTGCTACGTATTTGTTGGCGTAAAACTTCAAAAACCATTCGAAAAATGTACTAATCAGTCTCTCCATAAACGTCATTCTTCCTACGAACGGTATGTTGACATCTGGATTTAACACGGGATTGTTTGGATTTCCAATGGCATCATAAACGACTGCTGGTGGTTCAAAGGGTGCTATTCCAATGAAAGGGCATTTAAACCTTGCAGAAAAGGAAATCATGGTCGGCATTAATAAATGCACAATCAGCAAGTCGAAATGTTCAGTTTGATTCTCGAGCAATGCTCGCACTGGTGGATATTGTAGTTGCAAACTCATAACAGTTGCAGTTGTGGAAAGTAGAATATCGAAGGCTTTGAAAAAGTTTCCCTGGCTATTGGTAATCATTTCTAAAACATTTGTTTCCCAAGACCCAAGAGGCAGTCGTAGATTGATTTCAGTTAAGTTCGTGAGGGACGTGTCGTTTATCGGCTCTGTAGTCAGCACCGTCAGATGGTGACCTCGTAGAGAAAGTTCTCTCCAAAGAGATTGAAAAACAACGCTATGGCTGTAGAATAGAGAAGGTGAAATACCTAATATTCGCGCAGTATAGGTTGGCTGTAGAATCAAATTAGCGAAGAGGACGGCTAACATTTTTGAAGCATACATGTTTTCCGCACTCACTAGTTTGATATAAAAAATAAATGAGGAAAATATTTTGTTTTTCGACCGCACATATCAATACTTCCACAATCAACATGTTCAATTCACATGATTGTGATAAGGAAAACTACAATATGTCGAGGAATTCTTATCCGTCCCACATTATTTATGCTCATTACTGCGAAGATTATTAACGACACAATTAAGTAAATTTACTGCGTAAGAATGAATCGAGGAAATTTAAATAAAGCCTTATTTAGATTATAGAGCAGGAAATATTGTAGGCACAGCTTATAATAATGTTTGTTTGAAAAATGCATGTTTGTCTTTGTGATGGGAAGCATTATGTGAAGCATAAAATATCCAAACATTCAAAATAGATTATCTTATAATTTTTCCTTTAATAAAGACAGTTATAAGTAAGTTAAGGAAAATTGATTACAAAATATTTTGCGTTGTTACTGTTAATAATTCTGTCAACAGTAAAATTAGGAGCAACTGCGGAAAATAAAATATTCAGTATTTCTTATCCCCATCCTACAGATGAAACCTTCTCACGCTTTTAGCTATAAGATTTGCTTAAATTCATAATTGGTTTAATTCAAATTTAGATCGGACATTATATTACCCCGATTTTGATACTGGTATTAAAAAATAGCTTCTTTTCAATGTCCAAAAACATTTCACTTCACACGCATTAAAAATATGATTATTGCCTAAGTTTAAAGACTCTATTTTTCTCAAATATGGAAAGACAAAATGTTTCTTTTGCTATTAAAATGTTCAGTTCTTTCAAGTATAAGCTTTACTAAAATTTTGTTTAAAATTGAAAAACAAGATACTGATACATTTATTAACACATTAGTTATGTGGTGAAAAATCGTAAATTGCAAACGCCTTTTAAGGGAAAACGTTTAGATGATGATTATCAAGACCAATTACAGCAGCAATAAATATTATTTCGTACTGCTTGCTACTAACTGGCAATTTAGTTTAATTACTTTTGCACTTATGTGTCACAATGGTTGTTGAAAAAGCCAGAACTTGTTATTTGCTTCGAGTGAAAAGACTCAGAACACGTTAGACACATTTTCTCGGTTGACCGTCATAATACATGTCATTTTTATAAATTATATTCAATTACAAAACGTATTTAGCAGGTAGACAATAAATAAAGTTATTCGGGTTGTTGGATGCACGCCTCCAGGGTTGGTAACCAACGTATCACTCGAGGGCAGCCGATAGCCTCCAGCCTTGATGGAAAGCCTTCAATTTGGTTTCTGCAACTAAAGTGTCAAATGGCGTTTCCATCGGTTTGTTATATTCCTAGACAACCACGTGCAGTGAATTAGAGGAAAGAAACCTTTGGCGATTTTTTCACAAGTGTGAAGAGTATAGTACAGGTGGCACAGTGTCTTTGGACTTAGCTTGAACGAAGCGATGCACTAAGATATTTTTACTTTTGGGAAACCCGAGCGCCGGCTGAACACAAACCGGAACTTGCGGCAAAAATGCAGTTCAAATCCTCGAGGTTCTACGACGTACTAAAATTTCGTCTGTGAATGCTTCAGTACCTCGCCGATGGCAAGGAAGGTGCCCGTCCACGTAAGTATGGCGGTAGTGTGCCTTATCAACAGTAATCAGCATCGCCGTGAGGGGCTTTGCCTAGAAGGGCTTTTTGGCAGTGTATTTAAGGAGCTCTGGGAGTGATAGTGATCAGAGGGAATGAGAGATGAGAGCCTTTGCTACCAAAATCAGCGCTACAAAGAAAATCTTGATGAGACGAGGGCTAGTTTAGCGAGGGTTTTCTCTGGTACCGAAATCGACAATCCAGAGAACTGTTGGAGGACTGGTTTTAAAGGAAATATCTGGTACCGAAATGGGTGCACCAAAGCAATTCAGGGGAAATACTAAGGCTTTGGAAGAATTTTTCTTGTAGAACCGTAGACTTAAGTCAAGTCACCTGACCAGATTTCTTCCTTTTATACCCTTCTGGTCCTCCCACTATGTGGGCCATCTCCTAATTGGGTCTAGGTGGAAGTGCGCCGTAGATAGCTGCACGGGAAATTCAAATTCTGATTGTAACTTAATGGTCGTTCAAATTCGAACACATTGTATGTATATGTATAAAATACTAATTTGTATATTCGCTAACGTTACAGTTTTAGTGAACTTAAAGTGAATTATGTTTTATTAGGAAGATTTCAACCAGATTAATTGGAATATAGGTTTGCAAAATACCGTCTATTTTTGGGGGTACAATGCCACATCTCTATTAGGTAATTATATTATACAGAAAAATACTTAGAATTGGTAGCCCTAAAATCACGTATATTTGATCCATATAAATCAAACAGTATTGCGATATTATCCTGTTATTATAGTCGAAGAGACTGATATAGACAAAGTAAGTAATGACATGCCAATAACTACTTATTTAATAAATGTTTTGTAAACGAAATATGAATTTTAATAAGTAACTATTCGTTAAAGATACACTTATAAAGAGTTTAAGCTAATGAAAATTGCTTTATCTGCAAGATTTTATTGTGCAAATGGTTTTGTACGCAATTGTTATTTAATAAAATTCTTTTTGAATTTGAGGAAATGTTCATAAATGTTCATAGTAAGCCTGCATTTTAACTCAACACATTTTCAAAGTCATTGTAGAAAGCGAACATTCGTCTGATGATAATAAGTGTGGAATTTATACCAGCGAGCTTATTCCAACTATAGTAATAACCTGCACTACAAATACTATACTTAAAAATTACTGTGGTAAAACTAACGATCGATTGGATAAAGCATCTAACAATATAAAGTTAAACACAATTACTGGTTAATAAAGCTCGTTTATTTGTTTGTTGTTTTATAATACTTATTTTTCATTGAAAGACAAATTTGGTTATAAATAATACTCTAATCGACCAAGATAAGCAATTATAGTTCTGCATTGCATTGTCGCGATTGTTATTCTGATTTTTTACCCTTATTTTTAATAAAAATCGATACGAAGAAGTGCTCAGCTGCCCGCTGAAATCTTTTTTAAACTGGCAGCCCCTCAAAATTAAAAAAAACATTGAATTCTCAGTGCTAAAACCGAAGTATAATATACGGCACACGTCATGGCTCAATTGCCTACTTTTGGTGACGTCACGCGGCAGCGCCGAGGCCGTGTTTCTCGATAACGACCAGCCTCAATTTAGAGATACAGAAGAAGTAGTTATAAAGGAAATTTTACTACAAAGGTAGTGAAAAATAGATCAATATCAACTATCCGGAAAATATTTACTGGCGTAGCTTGTTTCTACTGCCGTAAAACGTAGAACAAAATGTTGCTGAATCCTTATTGATCACAAGGGGTTCGATTTTATGGGCGGTTAGTCCAATATGAAATTTTAACAAAATTTTTCGTAAAAAACAAGATCTCTTTACCACAAGCTTCAGACATGGCCAAATGCAAATCTCATATGCTTCAATAACACATCCTAAGCAGTTTTTCGTTAAACAACCACGTCAGTTGGCGAACTGATGTGTTACCGTACGAAATCGATTTTACGACACAAAACAGATCCTCAAATGGGCAAAACAAGGCCACATGCTTGGGAGCCAGTTTGTTACCGCACGAAAAACTTTTAACGAGATAAACGGGAAATATACCTAGAATACGCGGCCTTAACTCCATTACGATGTACGGTAACAAACGGTTGCTCCGGCTAGAACTAGAACTAGAAGATGTTAAAATATTGATGCGCCACCACATTCGGACTAAATCGGGAAAACAAAATCAGCAATACAGGTGAACGTACTCTGAATATGGAAGTAAGTGCTCCACCTTTCTACTTCTGGCTTGGCACAACTTGAAGTAGCGGCTGCAACAGCTGAATGGAACCTACCTTTCGTTACACTTGCTTACAATGCATCTGGTATACTGTACATCAAAACAAAGCACCAATGTGCATGCAAACGTTAATCAAAAACTTAAATAATTAACAATAAACTATATTAAAACAATAAAAATATGTATATAACAATGAACATAAAAAGGTTTACTAGTTACAGTTAAAAATAATAAGCCAAAGGGGTTATTCAGGTTAAATTGCGACGTTTAAACTAAACACAGCGGTAAAATGACAATCAAACGGTAAGGCTACATTTTAAACAGTAATGACTTTAAATTTGGTATAAAGGAACTACGCTATGTAAACAAAATTGGCGACAATTACTCCAATAGTGGTACAACAACGGTTACTTAAACTTAAAGTACAAAACAACATGTAGGCAAGAACACTTGACGGTATTGTTCAACATCTTACGATTTAAATAAACCAATGGCACACTTTGCCAAGATAACACTTCACTATAAATCTCTATGCGTTACAAACACTGTTAAATCGATAAATACCTTGATTGAAGAAATCCAGACGGTACGTATTGGTGTACAATTCTAACTGCCGGTCGCAAGCCAAGCTAATTCCACGAAAAGAACGACGAAATACTGCTATTTGAGCGAATGTGAGCTGCATTACATCCCCAAGATGAGGGTTAACTTGAACGAATCCCGGGCTAACAAGCAGATGGCGGTATGATATTGGGTCTTCGTTACACTGGCACGTATAGCATACGGTTGAGAATTCCACTTCAAATCCACTATAACAGTGTTAACGGAGTTGCTTAGCTCCAACGGTACGAAAAACTCGGCTAAACTTTCCACCCAGTGACCACTACTACGCACTTCCTCGACGACAACAACAATGTAGTTTCACAACTTACAACAATTTCGACTTACGCAGCGCTCGGCTAATTGAAGCCGGCGTCGCGGACTTAACCACCAACACCTCTTAACGATTTGAGGGCTGGAGGCTGAGTAAAAAGTTCGAGCCGGATTTCTGCCGTCAAATGAATTGCGCAGCCGCTACTTGAGCTCTATACTTATTCCACTAATAGTATCGCGGAAAATGTTTCAGCATGTCGCTTATAAAAGGGACTCCGAAGTAAGTCATACAATCGCCTCGCTGGAACCAGAAACTCGTTAAAAAATGCGATAAGGCCGATGGCGACACCCAGACGGCAGGGAGAACAAAGCCCCATTTAGAACGAGCGTACGGGAAATTGAATTGGAAGTCATAAAATAAACTGGGGAACGTTATTTTTAATATTGTCAACCGTTTAAACTATATTATACAAATTGAGGCGTTAATTTGGTTTCGCATCTTAAAGTATTGCTAAGGGATTTTGAATGTCCGCTCGTATACAACCGCGGCATACTTTTGTTTATGTTTTCGGTCAGAGGCACAACAAATTGGCTCGTTACCGCAAACGTATTTCGTCGGGCGCAAAATCGGAAATTGCCAACTGAACATTGCGTGTGTTCTAGAAATTGAGTCGTTCACGTACATAGATTCTGTAAAATTACTGCCCAGTCTTCTTGTCATTTTGACACTCTCTCTCGCGCTCATAGCAGATATCCTGAGAAAACGGAGCTGCTTAGTATCGACCACCTGCCTACATTCATTTAAGTTATTACGTACTTTTGTTATCTGCTTCGTCTGCTTATGCCATGTTGAAATTTTGCACGTCGTAAACAATTGCCACTCGAATATGGAAAAATTGTGACCTAATTAAGAACCCATTCGCCTTTAACGGACTATAATTTTAAGCCACGTTTTTACTTCCCTCGTCTAAAAGACGAAGAAAGTATTGTAATCGCGAAAAAATCACCTTTCGAGATTTCTTCAAATCTTTACGTGTCAGGGCCCCTAAATGACGAACAACAGGTTTTCTCAATTTTGTGTGCCTGTTGGCGGTATAACTCAAAAAATATTTATTGGAGAAAGACGATATTTCGCATGCATATTATATCTCTACCTGGCATGAAACCAAGAAAATTTCGGAGAAATATATACAGCCTGAACACCGTAAATAAATAACATTTTGTTTATTAATGCTTTAACTGAGAAATGGATAAGAATAATAATTTTCACATAGCTCAGGCTTTATTATAACCGCCGAACTTTCAATAAACTCTTCTATATTCGAATAGATTATATAATTACATTTATCTACTCCAGTGGGATAAGTAACGCATTACGTCACTCATTTGACACTATTTCAGTTAGGTAATGAAGCTCATTACACCACTCAGTTATGTAATGGTTTCATTACTCAACTGAGTTGTGTAATGAATTTATTACGTAACTAAAATAGTGTCAAATGAATGACATAATGACATTTGCCTACTAAAATATTTTTGAAAATGACAGATCTGACATTTCTCTTAATGCACTTTTCTCAATTTTAGGCAGTCGTAGATAAAATTTTGTACAATACATGTGTGATAATGCATCATTAATATACTTGTGTGCTTACACACACGTATATTAATGATGCTGTTATCCCACTTGTATAGTAAATAACTATAACTAATTGCCAATACTGTAACGACTGGGGTTGTTTACTCCATTTTTCCCCGTTACGCTTTTGTTTCGTGGTAGCTTATTCCAGCGTTCTGGACTGCATCCAAACAAAGAAGTCTAAATGAAACCATTTATTAATCACTATTTTACAGATAAGATCTTAAAATAATATGACATAAACGTATTTCATAATTGATAATAATAAAACAAAATTGGTTATCCCTTGGCTCGACGCCTCATATTGCGGCAGCCCACATGGTCCTAAAGACGACGAATCCTCCGCTGTTGTTGCATCAGGTGGCGTGACCGGGCTCGTTCTTGACACAGCTGCGAAACCAAGACTGCTGGCATTTGCTTAGTAAATAAGCAAAGATTAATTGTAATACGAAATATTGGGTGTGTAGGATTTGCGAGTGTTGTCTTGCTCCGCCTTCCCCGCACAAAAAAGGGTTACCTCAGATAAATGTAATGCTTTCTTTATACGCTCGAGGTCGGGCTCCAGGTAGAGGACATATTCACAGGGGCTCTCGGGAAAGTACTCCCCACCTGAATAATGCAATGCACAAGGACTGATGCTCGAATTAAATGTGGCAAGATGACGACATGCAAAATCAAAATTATTTGACAAAAGCTTTGCCTGGGAGCAAACGTCACAATACTGATCAGAATTTATTTGCAGTTAACAGCTGTTTTTAAAAATACTCGAAAATATTCCATCCCCCATGAAAACCAAGTATATTTGTTCAGATTTTGAAGATGGACGATGTTTATTAGGTAATGTAATGGACATTTAGTTCATATACCCTATACAGAGGGAGAAATACTACCACAACATTATTTCAAGAACACAATAGTCAGCAAGATTACAGGAATTAACGAATATACCTGGCAGCATGTTATAACAAAATAAAAACAGGGTTTATAGTTATATAATCCTTTATTCTCAATTCTGCCTGCCTCACAGCGTTCATATTATTGTACTTTTACCTTTGACTTACAAGTGAAATATTTTACTATTCTGTAGGGCAGTTGTATTAATTTAACTAATAAATAAGCAGTTATTAGAACCACTAATAGACAGAAAGCTATAACATCTAGAAGAAAATATTGATAGAAAGGTATATCCAGAGTAGGACTTCTTAGATGTTTTGCTCCCGTGTGCCTCAGAACATATTCCGTCCACCAGACGGCCTTCTCCAAACCAGTCATGGGTTGATCTTTTACTAAATTGGCCAACTGTTTAACCTTATTGCGATACCTACAACAAATGTATCGATTAGAAGATTGAAAATAGCCAGTCAAACACATACTTTGGGTTATTAATTACTTCCACTATGGTCTTCTTTGCAATCTTTTTGTCCAGATTTTGGGGATCTAGCGATAACCCCATGCCTTTAGTCACTAACCGATTAACATTGGCTGGTTGATCTGCAAAAAATGGAATTCCTACCATTGGAATGTACTCGTACATAGCTTCCTCCATGGATTGTAAACCTCCTTGTGTTATAAACAGCTTTATGTTTGGATGTTCTAGAAGTAGCATACTAAGAAAAGGAACATGAATGGTTAAGCATGTACTCACTGAATATGTCTTGCTGAGGGAACCATTTTGAAATTATGACATTTTTGGGCTGTCCAGGTAGCTGCTCGAGTTCGAATTTCCACAATATTAAGTAAGGAAGATCTGCAAACGTTTCCAGTAAAATCTTCAGCGATGATTCTGAAAGATCCTTGCTCTTTACGTTAGTCCCCAAACTGAAGTATATAAACCCTTGCGATGCATCGTCAAGTTTCTTTTTTAAATCCTGGAAAATAAAAAAGTTAAAGAAATATGACCCTTAAACATTTTTTTATTTCATAGTTATCTTTACCTTTGGTAACGGCTTTGAAGCGTGTCGATGAGTTCCTCCACCAATCTGTATAACGTTTGGAAGTAAAGTTCTAACTGGTTGAAATATTGGATCTGTGTTGACAAACAACATGCTAATGTTAGTAGCAATATCCCATACACGGGGATAGTCATCTCCAAAATGCTTTTTAACAATTTCTTGTTGAACGAGCAGACAATATGCTCCAAACAGCTCCATGGCTCCATTAAAAAGTGTACTTACAATTCGTTCAACAAAATTAAGCTGTCCTGTGAACGGTAGCATAAAATTCGGATTGAGAACAGGATGTGACGGATTGCCTATAGCCCCGTAGCTAATCGGTGGTGCATCCAAAGACGTCATCCCTATTAAAGAACAATTGAACCTTGCCGCAAAGGCGTACATAGCTGGAAGCACGAATTCCACTATTAACAAATCGAAGTGCTCCGTTTCGTTTTTAATTAAAGCTTGGACTTGTAGGAACAGCAGTTGTTGGTCCAGGATCTCATCAAGCGTGTTCGTCGCTTTAATAGCCATTTTCATTGGGCTTTCTTGGTTACTGTTGATCATATCGACAACATTTTCGTTCCACAATTTGTAGGAAAAATGTAAATCAATTTCGGTCAAATTTGTAAGGGATGGGTCTTTCATTGGGTCGGTTGTTAGAACCGTCACTTGGTGGCCCCTTAAGGACAGCTCTCGCCATAACGGCCAAAATACCACCTGGTGGCTGAACGATGGCGTTGGTACAACTCCAAGAATGCGAACACTTTGCGAAGATTGAACATAGCAACCGAACAAAACGAGTAATACAATTTTCAGACACATTATTTTAAGCACTGAACCACGATATTGCCTTAGGTATGTTCAACTGAATATTTTTTAACTTTATACGCAATTTTTATCAGTTGGAAAATTATCTAATACTGATCGACTGCACTGGATGGAGATTTGCTCTACAAAATCAATGGAAATAGTAATAGTCTAGACGCTAGCCCATGTCACATGTGTAGTTTCATGTACCCTAAATTTTATTGCGGGGCTTCGTTAAACACCTATAGGTGTATTTTAAAAAATTGGTCACATGGTCCATGGTCGTTTGGTCGCCATATTTAAAAATGGCCGCCATATTACTTGATTTTTTTGTTTAAGGATATCTCCGTTCCCAGCGGTTCGATTTTAAATTTTTAAAGCTCATCTTACCTATTTCTGAAGATAAGAAGATCTTGTAATTTAAATTTTTTTGGTAAATCCAATAGGTATTGAAACACACTAAGGTTTTTAAAGTTTCAGCTCGCCAAGGAATTCAGACAATACTCATGGTGTTTTTATTGTAATTACATAATAACCCAGTACTCATTCCTTTTTGTGACAGGTAGTGAATTAAACTTCAAGTAAAAGAAGATGAGTGACTCAGTGAAACTGGTTAATCCTAGGAAGAGACGCAGGGACTATGTTAAAGACATTAACTTGTGCATTTTCTGCCAAAAAGTGAAACGTTTTTTACAACTGTGTTCTAATATCTCTCTTGGCTTAGGAGCTTTTCATCCTGCGAAAGACGTTATGGCTTGATTTGGAAAATATTAGCAGGAAGTGGGGTGGAAAACATTTTCATTGAAACTGAAAAGTTTGGGCCAAATATTGTTGAGACTGTACTTGCTGGAAAGCATTATTCTCGTGCTATAAGAGGTTTTTCTATGCTAGCTGAGGCTTTACATCGCTTATTACTGGAAATATTCTTGGAAAGTGAGAAAGTGCCAGAAAATACAGTCAAAGAAGTTACAACATTAACAGAGTGCATTAAGGCTAAAGATATGATAGGAGCAAGAACTTATGTAGATATTCTGAAACAATAAATGTCAAGCGTTGTGGAAGAAATGGAAAAGTTTGTTGAAGAGCAAGGTAGAGAAAACGAGACATTTCGATATTAGTACCAGTTCCTGAAAACCCTATTTTCTATATTGCGAGACTGACACGAGCACAGAGAGAAGGGAACTGAGATTTATATGTTAGTGCCCTAATGCGGGCAATACCACTCTTCTTTGCATTTGACAAGACCAACTATTCTCGGTAGGCAAGTATGTTCTTAGAGGACTGTTTACATCTTCCACTCGATTTTCCTGAAATTTATGCAGAGTTCAAATCCGGAAATTTTGTTGTAAAAAACACGCAGCCGAAGTTCAGTTGCGTGGCTATGGATCAAGCACTAGAACAAAATTACAACAAACCAGCAAAAGGCCAAGGAGAAATAATCGAAGTAACAATAAGAAAGGAAGCTGGGGTGCTTCATGATCTTATCAAACATGAGAAAGTTCAAATAGCACAAGTTTTGCGTGATCTATGCCTTATCTATGAAGATGAATACACCTTGCATCACGAGTTTTAGAAAATTACTATTGTTGCTGATGAGCAATGCGTTAGAAGTATTCTGACCTTAATGAAGAAACAAGAAAATCCGTTCATACGTTCGAGCTCCAACTGGGGAACAGAGCTACAAAATATTATTACTAAACAAAAGATAGATAGTGGAACAAGCACTGATTTCTTAAACTGCCTACAAATTGGAGAAAAAGCCCATACTCAGTTCAGAATTGAAAGATTTGAAGAAAAGTTTCTCAGTCTTATGCAGCCTATCAAGAGATTTAAAAAAAGTCAAAAACAGTCAATTCTCTTGAAGTGAACGTGGGGAAGAAACTGCCCATGCTCTGCGGTTAATTGACATTGCACGATGCCGAGCATATAGTATAAATTATCGTTTGTCTTATGAATTAACTTCCACATCCCTGTTTCTGACAAGAAGTGAATATTTGACCAAACCGGATAAATCGCAGCTGCTGTATGACCTAGAATTAAAGTTACAAACACCGTCAAATTCTGAAACTCCTGGAAAAGCAACAATTATAGACTTTACGGTATTTGCAAGGAAGGTCCCAACTATAGTATTTAACATTACAAGCCAGGTAAAACAGGTTTTACTGGCAATAGGATTGGGATGACTGGCGAGCCGTTAGGCGAGCCTGTCATATCCTTGAGCCAGTAAAAATGGTTACCTTGCGTGTATTGTTGAATGTTTTATTTGTTCCTCACTTGTAAATAACTAGAAATTTATCATTTACTCAAAATGTCAAACTGACAAGCAACTAAATTAATCAATATGACACATACTAAGAAAGACAACTCTGGCTTTGCACGCTATCATTTATCTATGAGCACGCTTGTAAAATATAACTGGCTAGCCAGTAAAAAATTTACTGGCTAGCCAGTTAAGAAACATTTTCAAGGTGAATACAGTGACTTGATAAATTGATGTTTACAAGTGAGGAACAAATAATAGTATTTAACATTACTAGCCAGGTAAAACAGGTTTTACTGGCGATAGGATTGGGATGACTGGCGAGCCGTTAGGCGAGCCTGTCATATCCTTGAGCCAGTAAAAATGGTGACCTGGCGTGTACTGTTGAATGTTTTATTTGTTCCTCACATGTAAATAACTAGAAATTCACCATTTATTCAAAATGTCAAACTGACGAGCAACTAAATTAATCAATATGACACATACTAAGCAAGACAACTCTGGCTTTGCACGCTATCATTTATATATGAGCACGCTTGTAAAATATAACTGGCTAGCCAGTAAAAAATTTACTGGCTAGCCAGTTAAGAAACATTTTCAAGGTGAATACAGTGACTTGATAAATTGATGTTTACAAGTGAGGAACAAATAAAATCTTTAAATCTGACGACATATAAAGAGTTTGCAGAAATCGTTTGGAAAGCTATCAGTCAAGCTTCTTACAAAAGCGAGCGCGTCGACATTGTTTTGGAAGTTTATAAGGAAAAAAATGTAAAAGGGTTTGAGAGATCCAAGCGATCAACGAAACAACCTATAGAATACGAAGCACCAAATGACAGTACACCGCTTCCTGTGGATACTGACGCTTACTAGGCTTCGTCCAAAAACAAAGAATTGTTACAATCATACTTTGTTGATTGGATATCCCGCAAAAAAGCGTCCGTTAACACACCTTTTTTTATTTATCTTGGTGGAGTAGTAAAAGAAGGTCAGCAAAGATGCTTTACTATAAAGAATGGGATAATTCAAGAAGACCTTACTTTGAAATCTGATTATGAAGAAGCAGATGACAGGATCCTAACCCATATTTCTCATATGACCCTTACTTCAACGTGGTTATTTGTTTTACTGATACCGATGTTTTGTTAATGCACTCTATTACTACCAACAGAAGTGGAAAAGTTTAAGACTTAAAGAGCTTTGTATTGCCTTTAGAGTGGGAAAAACATCGCGGTACATTCCACTTTATTACTTTGCTATTGAAGGCAGAGTACCGTTTACTGTTTCAACAGCTTTACCAGCTATTCATTCTCTAATCGGCTGCGACACTGTAAGTAAAGTCGGTACGAAGTTGGCAGTTTGAAAGCAGCAGAATCATGCGCAGGAGACCTGTTATTAGATTTTGCCAAAGAGCCACTAAATGAGAACATGAAAAAAAGCAGAAGAGTTTATGGTTCGTGCAGTAGCTTCAAGTTTAGGTACAATAGATAAATTACGTTACCGTCAGTTCCATCACAAGAAATTACTTTCAAGATTTGGCCCCTACCTCAAGATATATCCATCTTCACATAAAAAGAAGCTACTTGCAATGTTACAAATGGATTCATGTTTTAGGAGCGTCTGAGAAACTCAATCCGTTGGACTACGGTTACATAGAGAAAGACAGTATTTTAACTCCACACGTGACAGATGATCCAACGGACCCTGAAGATTTTCCTAAGCCTTGTAATTGTCACAGATGCTTCGGTGAAACTGTATGTCCCTGTAGAAGATTGGTAGTAATATGCTGTGACTTTTGTAAATGTGAAATCAGTGTTTTTACCAATGCAAAAACCCTCATAAATAATTCTGTTGAAATGTTTGGAAATATTCACAATATTCGTTTTAATTTTGTTGTACTATGTTATAGATTTCTATCACTATTACCCACTTTGCCGTATATGTATAAGAGTACTTATTACATACAAATTTTTTGTACTTGAAAAAACACAGTTTTAGTTCTTTCATTCCACTTTCTTACTTTTACCTGTAAACGCCACTGTACCCTTTTTTTTCAACACCACGCTATACTTCAGAAACTACGAGGTTTATCACAAAATGTATAATTACAAAATTTGCTTATCTTTAAAAAAGGAGCAAGATGAGCTTTAAAAAACTAAAATCGGACCACTGAGTACGGAGATATACTTAAACAAAGAATCAAGCAATATGGCGGCCATTTTTAAATATGTGGACCAAACGCAGCAACCCGCAATAAAACTTAGGGTAGATAAAACTGCACACGTGACATGGGCTAGCGCCCGCACTATAATTGTTTAGACATTGTGATATAATTTACTTAAGCATATCTATAATAATATTAAACAAGTGCGGCAGATAAGAGTTTCGCTTCTAATACCTTGAGTAGTCAAAGTTCAGATATTGTGATATAATTTACTTAAGCATAATATTTTAGCTATAATACCATGAGTCGTCAAAGTTAGGTATCTAATTAGATATGAGAGATACTACTGCAATAATAATGTAGGTAACTTCTTTTTGTAATTTTTATTAGGAATCGGAATAATCTATATATGCGTAAATAAAAACCACAATCAAGTACTAAGTCGCATCATTCTTCCAATTCACCTCATGTATGCGTCATTATTTAACGCCGAATTCGAACTCCGGCTTAGAAACGTGTGAATCAGCAAAAACCTGTAAGCGGTTACACGCGACGCAGAACCGGACTAAAATAAATTTTCGCCAACTTTAATGGCAACGTTAGCGTTTGACATTTTGTTAATTGTATCTTGCGTAAACTGTAAATAGGAGTAGAATTTAGCCTTTAGATCGTAACACCGCAAATACAACATTAATATTTGTTAATTAATGGCATAGGTTAATGTCTGACTGTAAATTATTTGCGTATTGTCGTTTTGTATTTCTTTTATTTGTATGTATGCAAAACAAACGTATGTAGTTTATTACGTTCATGTGGACAGTCTTGGGTTTTATTCCTAGCGGGGATGGAGTATTTATTTTCAAAGGAGTGTACGAGACAACTGAGGTGACAAACGGATTTTGTGCAATCCAAATTAAAATAATAAAGCAGCGACGAAACTTCTCGCTCGAGTTTGGAGTTGAAGAAATGCCGCGTTTGACCCCTCACTGAGTAAAAGTGGAAAGGGGCAAGAGGTCTTAAAAACTGCAAAAGTTGAAAACAAATTTACAGGCTTCGCCCACTTACTACTTAAACACCCAATAATACGAAGTTTTCCAAAATGTCAACCCCAAGGGTCATAAAACGGGCAAAAATCATTTCGTATTGACTGCGATTTTAACCCCTTGACTGATCACCTACAAAGTTACTATTTGGTGAATTAGTTTGTTTTATAAATCAGATCAAACTATTTTCAAAGATTATCGGAGTATTTTATAAAAGCCATTATTTCGCGGTAACTAACACAGGTAGAAAGCTAAAATTTCGCAAATCAGTTTCTTTTACAAATTAGATCAAACTAATTTGTCGGTTTTTAGGAATCCCCTCCCCCCTCCCAAAGGGGTTTAAAAAGGTAAAAGTTTAGGGTCATTTCAATTCTTCCAACTATGGGCGGGCTGCTATAGGGACCTTGCGCGTCCCTCTTCAGCCAAGAACGGGAGTTATAGGATGGGTGAGAGAAAGGAGGGGTGCATAATGGAAGAAAGGCCAGAAAAGGTGGAGAAGTATAGCCCCGGCGTTCGCCTCAGGGAAGGTACTCTGTTGACTCCGGAAAACCACTAGTCCAGTCCCTATTTCATTTTTTGAAAGTGAACCGAAATTTGAAATTCCTTTTTTGGGGTGTGGGAGAGATCCAGCAAAGCTTAACTTCAAGTTGTCGACCAAGATTTCTTATGTGCTATTTCCGCCATCTTAAAAAAAAGATGCGTTTGATTTTTTTGCGATAACTTGGTTCACGTTAACGGTACGTGAAAATGAAGTGGAACTTTTATTTAGAATTTTTTGTGCTCTACAATTTATGTTCAATTATTTTTCCATCTACGAGCGATATTAGTCGAGATATTGAACGAGAAAAAAAGCGTGAATGAGTCGAGATTTTTTTTGCGCCTCTACACTTGTATTTCGTTTCTCGACCTATTTAGCGAAAAAGTAGCTATTATAAAACTTGCAGAGCTTGAAAATACCTGCAGTTTGACCTATTATAAATTAAAATTTGACTAAAATTACGACATGTAGAGCGAGTTAAGTTTTCTTCACGTGGAAAACACTTTTTAAAAATTGTAACTCTATTTATAAAAAGCAAAAAATACGGAGCTTACAATCGTCTTAATATAATGGGAGCGAATGCAGAACTAACTTCTAAAAGCTGCAGCTGAAAGCAATCGGAATATGCACATACAAAGGCTTATTATAACTTATCTACAGATATGTCCTATCTTAGCAGTGTAAGCTAGTTTAGGCATGGTAACTCCTCCCTTATCAGAGGGAATATTATATTTTAAAGTATAATATTCTATATACATATAAAGTGAACTCAATTATCCGAAGTGGATTTACAATGTACCAATGGTATTGGATCGAGTTCAATATTATTATCATTTATTTGCTGTCTTAAGGGCAGTATTCTAAGTAATTTCTGAGCGATCGATATTCGTTTACAGTAGACGTAAATGACAGTAATTATTAATATTATAAGAACAATAATTAAGGAACTATAACTCATATGTTTATAACTAATGGAATCGATATTTTGCAGTGTCGATATTTCATTTGTTAATTTTGTTTGACTCTGAATGAGACTATGAACGTTAATAGGTGCCAAGTCGATTTTAGCTATATCGGTTTGGGTTGAAGCAGTAATTTGTAATTTTCCAATGGATGAAATTTGAATTTGTTTTTCTTCTGTAGAAGATGATTCGAAAGTGGTTAAAAGTTCATTTTGGTTTATCAAAACGGAACAATCGTTTGTAACGTGAATTAGTATTGATCCAATAGCGGTTTTCCTGCTTAAGGAATTAGTGCACTTTATGTCGATGATAGTGTCATTAGGAGAACTGACGATCCACGTAGATGGATTTAACTTTATTATTTTGGTAGAGTATAAATGGAAAATAAACGGTTGACAGGTTTGATTGCTTTTGAAGGTTAATAACTGGGTTTCACATAGTTTGGAATTAGGCATTGCAAAGTGGTTGTCTTGTGAGCAAAAATAGTGAGAAACAGCAATTTGTTTACAACGGTTATTACCAACGGGAATGCTAAATTCGGTATTAAAAAGGAGAGTATTATAAGTTGGTATGATCATTTGAAAATACTCATTATTGAAGGCAGGAAACGGGATTAATTTGATATATTGATATTCCGAGAATGACTTTATGAGAGGGATTTCGTATATGAAAGTAAATGTAGTGTTTTTTTGGTAGGCTTTAATTTCGATTAAAGATTCATATAAATGTAAGTTTCCAGGTTTAACGGGGTAAGGTAATTTTAAAGTCTTTTTAATGGTTGTTTGTAATTCAAATAGGTTTTTCGATATGAGTTCTAAAGCAGATAAGAGATCATCATTGTCTATTAAAGATAAATGTAATTGTTGGTTTTGGGCGAAAGTCAGGGAGGTTTCTAGGTCTGTACAAGTTAAAATGAATAATTCCAAGGATTGAATTGACTGAGTGTGCCTAAAATTTGATCATTATCTATTTTGGTGTTAAGGATTATTTTATTTAAATTTTCATTCAAGAGTTCTTGATTTTTTGCAAGATTTTTAATATTTGTATTGAACGTATTGATTGTGTCGTTTAGGATTTGTGCTTGTTCTTGTAAAACAGTTTTTTGGGTGTCTGAGGATTTAATTAATTTACTGATAAGTTCGTCATATCGTCTGCCATCTTCTGCATTAAGGTTACCAGTGATAAATTTTATTATGTCGCCAAGTCCGTCTATTATCGCTCTTTTGGATCTGGTTTTAATGTGAATTTCGGGAAATAATTGTTTGATTAGTTGATCCGATTTATCTAAATATTGTTGTATTAGTAATAACTGGTTTTCATAATTGAAAGTGACTTCATGAGTGGTGGAGAGAGTATAAAGCGTAAATTGTTTATTTTTAAGCAAAGCAATAGTATTAAGCAGGTTATCTTTAAGCGTATCGTAATTATATACTAATAGGGAGTAATCTATAGTTTTTATTAGAGTCCATGAGCTTTCTTTCATAAGAGCTCTTCCTTTGGTTAGGGGATATAACCCAGGGTTGTCGCGCAATTGTTGAATTGTCACGTCACTGTAGACGGAAGTCCAGGTGAGGGCGAAGAGGGTGAGTTTCCTGAAAATGGTATCAGGTCATTAGCGTGTCTTTTAATTGTCGTATGGTTGGGTTTATTTCGCAGATCGTAAGTGTCGTGTTCATGCACTTTTTCTATTACGTACGGTCCTGCAAAACGTGGTTCTTTTTTATTTCGAGAATTTGTTTTGACATATACCTGGTCGTTTACTTTAAAGGTATGCGTTTTACGGGGTTTGTTAATTCTGTCGTTTCGTTTTTCTTTTGTTTGGTTTTGTTTGTCTTGGAGGTCATTGTATAGGTGTTTCATTTTTTCCTTATGGTCGGTGACATAGTTTTCATAAAAGGTTTTGTTATATTCAAGATCAAAGGGGTTTCGGCTCTCCGTGTGACCGAATAAAATTTCAAAAGGAGTATAATTTAAATTCGAGTGAATGGAATGATTGTAGGCTGACATACAATATTGAATCTTTTTAGTTTCGGGTATGTTTTCGAGTAATCGATAGTGTTCGAGAATTGTGGAATGAAGTCGTTCTACTACAGAGTTCGATTGGTGATTGTAAGGGGTTGTTACATGTAACTTAATTTTATGTAGATCTACAAAACTTTTTAGAGGTTGTTTATTGAATTCGCCATCGACGACTAGAGTGTCTGGTGCGGTAATAGTATATTACACAACGAGAGCTGTAGGAAGCATATTACACGCGAGTTGGAAAAGTTACGCACAAGCCGCGTAGCGGCGCGTGTGTAATTCCACGAGCGTGTAATTGCTCTATAGCTCGAGTTGCGTACTATACTTTTTCTACGATCACACTCATTTCGTTAAACGAAAAAGAAATATTTTATTAACTGTCAAATCATCTGTCACACCATCTTAAAAATTAGGAGGCTGCAGTCACATCCCTACACCGCTTCGTACAAACAACAGAAGCTAACTGTAACGTAATAAAAAAAATTACGTGTTAGTCATTACGTAACACTGTTTGTAACAACGAATTTACTAATCAAGTAAACAGTGCTTAATGAGCAATTTACTAATAAAGGAGTAGAAAAAAGTAGTTATGAAGTTAAATATTTTTTCTGTTACGTCTATAAGATTACTTGACTCTAAATGGTATGCTTGGGCGAATTTTGAGAAAGCATCTATTATAGTAAGGTATTTTTGTCCTCCTATCTGAAATATATCTGCGTGCAAAGTATGGAGTGGTCGATTCTGAGTAGGCGTTAAATTTAAAGGTTGCTTTATTGGTTGTCTATTGTACTTTTGTTTCTTGCAAATTTGGCAATTGTCTATATAATTTTTAATATCGTTGGCGATTCCTTTCCAGAAATACTTTCGTTTTAAGTGTTCAATGGTTTCCCGGATTCCTCTGTGATTACTTTTATTTTCGTGATAATTTTGAATTTGGCTGATTCTTTCATCTTTATCTAAAATGTATGTAACTTGGGTGGTGCATCTAAAAAATTTGGGGGTGTTATTATTAGATATTGAAATGATGTAGTTAGAAAATTCTTTGTATAAATCGTCCGTGGGGAAGTAACAATGGTAGTTCATTTTAGGCAAACAATGTTCGATTAATAATTCATTAAATTTATCATGCTTGTTGAACTGATTGATATAAATTTGTATCGATTGGTTTCCGTCGATATTTGTTGTCTTTATTCGTTTTGGTAGGGGTGTCAATATGAATTCAATTTGGTGTGGAAAATGTTGAAGGGGTTTTCCACTTATGGGTATAGCAGGGGTTGATTCTTCTTGCGTGTGTACTGTATCTGATTCTGATATTTGCGGATTTTGGATATTTTGTTGTGATGTATTTTCGTCATTTTGTGTATCAATGTTAATAGTAGGGATGTCAAAGAGGTCAGTGAGGTTGGGTGTGTCCGGTCTATTTGGCACTACGCTACAATTATCGATATTGGGTTCTGGGGTATCAACTCTGTCAGAATTTTGCAGAATATTGTCTATGTCGTTCATGATTTCATCTGTCACGGTTAGGGGGTGAATTTCAACACGAGAGAGGGCGTCTGCTACTTTGTTTATTTTTCCGGGAAGATACTTAATTTCAAAATCAAATTCTTCCAGCTTTAATGACCAACGCGTTAATTTAGAATTCGGTTCCTTAAGGTTCCGTAGCCACACTAAGGGTCTGTGATCAGTAAAAAGTGTAAATTTAATTCCAAATAGGTACGGGCGAAATTGTTTAGTTGCCCAAACGATTGCTAAAAGTTCTCGCTCGATTGTTGAGTATTTTTGTTCCGTTTCATTTAAGGTTCTCGACGCGTAACAAATTGGTTTCTGATTTTGAGACAGAACGGCTCCTAATGCAAATTTAGATGCGTCTGTAGTAAGTTCAAATGTCTTTGTGAAATCCGGGTATTGTAAAACTGGTTCATTAGTAAGAATAGTTTTAGTATGGTTAAAAGCTTTTATAAAGTCGGGGGTATGGTGAACATGGTTATCCTTTTTTAAACATTGAGTTAAAGGTTTGGTTATCTTGGCAAAATCCTTAATAAATTTTCGATAGTAACCCAATAGTCCTAAATAGCTCTTGATTTCAGTTTTTGATTTCGGTAAAGGAAAGTTTTGAATTGCCTGTATTTTCGAAGGGTCTGGTCGTATTCCGTTTGGTGTTATTATGTGTCCGAGGTATTTTACTGACTTGTGCAAGAATTCGGATTTGTCCAACTGAATTTTTAGATTTGTAACACGGCATCTCTCGAAAATGCTTTTCAGTCGTGAAATGTGTTCTGTTAAGGAATTTGAATAGACAATTACGTCGTCTAGGTAAACAAGACATTGTGTAGGGGTGAGACCTGTAAGGGCGGTATTTATCATTCGTTGGAAGGCAGCTGGGGCATTTTTTAAACCGAAGGGTAAGCGTTTAAATTGAAAATGTCCCTCTTCTGTAGAAAAAGCGGTCTTTTCACGATCTTTTTCTTCAATTTCGATCTGATGGAAACCAGAAGCTAAGTCTAACGTTGAAAAATAGTTAGCACGGCCTAAATTATCTAACACTGTTTCTATGTTGGGAATGGGAAACTTATCTTCAATTGTATTCTCATTTAGCTTACGATAGTCGATAACTATCCGCCATTTCCTATTTCCGGAGGCGTCCAGCTTTTTGGGTACTATCCAAATCGGGAAATTATACGGACTTTCGGAGGGTTCAATAATGTCGTCCTCTAACATTTTGCCTATTTGATTTTTGACTTCTTCACGGTGCACGTGAGGATAGCGGTACGTTTTGGAAAAAATGGGAATTTCGTTTTTTGTTCTAATGTGATGTTTCGTTAAATTTGTTGACGATAAGGGTATCTCTGGATGATGAAAAATTTCTTTATACTCGTGACATAAATTTGTTAACAGGGAATTCTCTTCAGCGTTTAGATGATCTGTACGTAAATTATCTTTTAAATTTTGTAAAAGTAATTTCTTTCTATGATGTTTATGGGAATTTTGATTAATCTGTTCGACATTATGGTTATTAATTTGAATATTGTCATTATCGTTAGTTTCTATATAATCTTCCAAATAAAGTGGATTATTAATTGTCAAAAGTTGTGGTTCGTCTGACGTATTAATAACAGTGGTACAAAAATAGTTGTTGTGTAAGCGGACTAAAGCAGACGGCATAGCCAAATCATTTGTAAAGTTAAGCTTGGGTGCAATTTTATTACCATTTTTACCTACTGCAGGTATTTTTATCACTTGTTCTGTTCTTGGGGGTATAGTATCTGCTACTAATGTATTTTTAGTGATTTCCGAAAAGTTTCCGGAGCAATTTCGTTTTTGTATTTCTTTTTCTGTTTGGATTTCGTTAAAATAAAAAGGAATTACTGTTTTTTCAGTTTGTAAGTGATTCCAACGGTAGTCAATGTTCGCGGGCAATTTTTCTAGTAAGTCCGAACCAATTAGACCTACGTATTCTGGGTGGAAGTTATAAAGATAAACTAAATGATCTCCTTCTTCATTGAAAAGACTGGGTAAAGGAATTTCTGCTACATATTGATGGTTTGTTTTGCCATGTGAAGTTATAATTTCGAATGGGTGTTCGTAAATGGATTCTGGAAAATGCTGGTAAACAAATTCGGGGGATAATATTGTTTTGGAACTGCCAGTATCTATTAAAAGTTTTTCGTTCGTTTTTGGGATAACGATGAATGGTAGAGAAGATTTTGGAATTATCGAAAAGGATTCAAGCTGTTCTCCGAGGCACATATTGGAAAATTTGCGTCATATGTTGGGAAATTTACATTGAGTGTTTGTTCGTTCGCGTCATCTGCTTGTTCGGATAACATATCTGGGAAGTTATTGTATTCGTCGGTATTAGTGTATCCTAGTTCGTTTTGAGAATAATCGGTTGTATTTTCTGGAATGTAGCCGAAATTTGAATCTAGCTCGTTCTCAAAAGAAACATCTGCATGATTTAGTTCTTCACAGTGAAAGTTTCTGGGTTGAGAACTTTGCTGGATGTAATTAGTACGTTGATTTTGATTGAAGTTTGGGTAAAAAGGTCTTTGGGGTGGATTGGTACGTTGACCTTGATGTGAGGCCGGTCTTTTCTTTATCGTACTTGTATCCATGGGTTCTGGACGATTTTGGGGTACAAAATTTCGTTTAGGGGCAAAAGCATTTTGACTAGGTCCTCCAAATCTTGGATTTCCAAAATTAGGATTCATCCCAAACTGTCGAGGTGGTAAATTAGAGTTAAAATTTTGTCTGAATTGAGTAGCTTGATTTTGTTGGCGAAACATAGCATTAGGGTTGTGATTAAAAGGGTATTGATAATTTTGGGAAGGTGGCATAACATTTTGTTTTGGTTGGAAGGTTCTATTCTGAAATGTTTGATTTACAGGTGTTAATCTTTGTTGCGGGTAGTTGTGACTAATTTTTTGGAAATACCGAATATCTAATTCCTCTTTTACATACGTTAGGGCTGTCTCAAGGTTTTGGCGCTCTACTACGAAGAAAACTGCCTAGGGGTTCTAAAAGTCCTCCAACATAGGTTTTTAGGGCTAACGATTTTGAATCTTCTAGTTTGTAATTTTTAATAACTTGTACTTCCGGTCCTAGCGAAATTTTTGAGTTGAGAATAGCCAAAAGTGACCTAATCCTATTGTAGAAATCAATGGGTGATTCCTTTGGCGATTGTCTCATTCGAGTAAGATCAATACGAATGTTAAGTTCGGATCTTTGATCTCCAAAGTTACTAATTAGGGTTTGTTTCAGTTCATTCCATGAGTTATAAACTTGTCCGGCTACAACTTCTAGGGCTGCGCCTTTCAGTCGATTACGTGCTGATGACAATAGTAATTTATTTATGTACGCATTAGCGTCTTCTTGTTGAAATTGGTTTACAATGTCTTCAACAGCTCTGATATATTCAGAAAGCTCTGAAGGGTTTTCATTATATTGCGGAATCTCGTTCAGTAGGCTAGTGTGAAAACCTACTGGATATCCCGCAAAGAGTGGAACTTGTTGAACTTGCGCTTGGGGAATTGGCTGCTGTTGTTGCATAGCCATTTCGTAATTTAGTCGAGGAGGTCTTAAAATTGTTCTTCTATTTATTTGAATTTGAGGTTGAGTTCCCTCGTTTTCACTTTCACTAGATTCACTCTCGGATGTCCTATCGCTTTCGGACATAAACTTAAAATTATTGTGTACCTATCATGTATAATTTTAACTTAAACTAGTGCACTGCGGGTTCGTGTGCTTGTTGAATCCACAGCGTGTCTAATAAATCTTTATCGGCATTAAATGTTAATCGCTACTCGATATAACAATGCTTAGATAAAAATCTTGTAAAATGTATTGTTTTATTGCGTCGACTGTCGTTAAAAGGTATATTTACACCCTTTTAGGCAACCTAATGACGTACGATCGACACGGGACTGTAATATTTATTATTATTGTTTAAGGGTTGCAATTGGTAAGTGGATAATAATCGTGCTACCTATTCGTCTATCGAAGTAGGAAATTACATCGATTAATTATGCCAGTTACTTGCTTAAAACTAAATTATTATTTTGACACTATTGCTCTCAAAGGCGAGCGTTACTTAGAACTAAATTTTACTCACATAAACATATTTTCTTGACGATCCTTCGAAGCGGGTGGAATCGTCTAGGTGTCTCCAATAGACTGGGTGTCTCCAATAGACTGGGTGTCTCCAATAGACTGGGAAACTGGAACCAGCGTTGCTATTAACCGGGGCGATGTTTGTCCCACTCGAACAGCGGTGTTGGTCCTAGTTGTGATTTTTCTAAATGAAGTCGACTTCCTTCCTTCGGCGATGCTTGTCCTCCAGACAGGAATCGGAACTTCAAAGGCGGTGGCAAATTAAGACTTTGGAAAGTCAAGGAGCTGAAGTTTAATTTTTGATTTTCGAAAAATCTCACTAGAGCCCTTTTGCCATCCTACAGCGACTGCGCCAGTTAAGTTTTCTTCAAGTGGAAAACACTTTTTAAAAATTGTAACTTTATTTATAAAAAGCAAAAAATACGGAGCTTACAATCGTCTTAATATAATGGGAGCGAATGCAGAACTAACTTCTAAAAGCTGCAGCTGAAAGCAATCGGAATATGCACATACAAAGGCTTATTATAACTTATCTACAGATATGTCCTATCTTAGCAGTGTAAGCTAGTCTAGGCATGGTAACTAGCGGACTAAAGTCGTCAAGTCGACGCGTAATTTTGATTTCATACTATTACATAAACAACATGATAAACATCATTAAATTATTAGAACCATTATATTTTATATAAAATCTTAGTGGACAACTATTCTACTTTCTTGGACCTCCAACATCTCAAATAGGGAGTTTAAACTTTTGGTTCTTACGAGTTGTTAATATAGAACATTGTTCAAAGTACTACGTACACTTACAATACGAGCCTCAAATTCATATGTTTCTTTTGCAGGATATAACGGTAACTACCGCAGGTAGACAGCTAAAATTTTGCGAATCAGTTTTTTCCAAATCGGGTTTTTCAGAATTCATCCCCCAAGGTGGACGTATTGATTTAAAGACAGCCACAATCTGGGAACTACTGCAGACAGGAAATTGAAATTTAGCAAATCGGTTTCTTTTACAAATTGAGTCGGCTTTTCGGAATTCAGCCCCACCGCAAAGAGATTAAATGGGGTAGATGTGCTTTTCTATAGATCGTCACAAAGGTGTGACTACTGTAGATAAGAAGTTGAAATTCGACATATTAGTTTATTTTACAAATCGGGTCAAAGTGTTTTCTAGCATTTTCGGAATTCATCCCCGAAGGGGATTAAATGGGGTGGATGTGTTACTTTAAACATCGCCACAAAACGATAACTACTGTAGGTAGGAAATTTAAATTCCGCAGATCAGTTCCTTTTACACTTTTTACACTTGGCTTTTGAACATAGCAATCGAACAAAACGAGTAATATCATTTTTAGATTCATTATTTCGAGCACTGAACTACGATAGTGGCTTATATTTGGTTTAACTGACAATATTTTTTAACTTCGCAATTTTTATTAATTGAATTATTATCTAATACTGATCGAATGTACTAGAGCTTTACTTTTCTAAATCAATAAGAGTATTAAGTATTTAAACATAGACCTCAGAGATAGAGTAACAAGGTCAACACATCACCAATACACACACTTCATACCATGGTTGCTGCGCAAGCACCAAAAGCGCGATCCAACTCTGTGTCCCGAATCCGGTGCAAGTTGATCATTGTACCGCCAGATGCCAGCGCATAAAGCACCAGCCTCGACACCGCAAGGTAAATGAGGTTACAAATAATACATACATACATAGTGTTTAAACATTGATAAGATTCTCACTTATAATACCATGAGTAGTCGAAGTCATATCCACTATTTTTGCAGTGGTTTCACGACTATTGCGCTTCGATGCGATTAATCAATATGCTAATCTCACAAGGAACGTAGATAACTTTGTTGTAATTTTTATTAGCAATCAGAGTAATACACAGTGACCGACAAAAAGTCGGCATAAAATGGAAAAAAATCATTTTTAATTAAAAAAAAACTTTTTACATAAAAAAAATTGTCCTTGTTTGTAAACCTGTTTAGCCCCATGGGCACCGTTACATAGAGGCAAGGAGAAGCGCTTGCTCCTCCCTGGACTTTTTCAAAAATAACCCATCATTACTTTAACATTGATTGCCTAGTACGCTGACCGCCGAACTATCAGAACTCACCGCACAGAAATTATTTTCATAGATGTGTGCTTAATAACAGCAACGATTTATTCTTTTAGCCGCCCTAAGGGCCTGATCACTTTACACAATCGATTGTTTGAATAAGCCGATGACCGAAATATCGAGATAAGAGGAGTTTATGAATTTGTCACTCAGCGGGATACAAAACAATATTTAGATTTCCGTTTCTTGACGTTTTTACGGGCGGACCAACGTTGGGTTTTCTTGTGTCTAGGCTCGTTCAAGTAATAAATTCAATGGCTGGCCAAATCCTAGTGCACCTGCACGGAATGTTTGCAAATACTTAAAATAAATGCATTACTTATCTCAAGTTAGTCTTATTCACTCCCTGTGTATATTTTTTTGCATCTATTATTTTATTTGTTAATTAATTTTATGTCAATATTATTGTGTATTGCTATTACTACTAACACTTCAATATTTTGTGTGCTTCGATGCCCAAACCGTAAGGTAAGGATGTAGTAAAGAACGTAATGCTTTTATTATTTCTGCTGTCTGAACGCACCTTGCGCGTGCAATTTTTACAAATAAAATGCCCAATATTTCTTATTTAGATACACAAAACGTGTTGGTGATACAGGTATTTTTTCCAAAACCGTGTAGCACTTTGTTTTTAAATCTAATAGCATTTTTAGGTGCGCATCAAGTATTTCTTTTTTAGACCCTCTGTGAATTTAATTGTCTTATATCAATATCGAAAAGATATTGCCCCTCCCTGGAAAATTTTTTAACGGGGCCCATGTTTAGCCCTTATCAGATATCTTATCTTATATCTTGCCGATGATACCTCTTCGAGTCTACTAATTCGGGTAGTATACAGTCCATAAAGAATTCACACAACCTCTTCTCCATGCACTCCTTCCAAAATCTGTCATCTCTAAAATATATATTGTAATGACCCTCGCACCTCAATAATAAGGCAATAGTAAATAAAATATAATTAATCAGGGCAAATAACCACAATTTAATAAATTAAATAGTTTTATGAAGAATGTTACGTCAAACACAGAGCTAATGAAAAGATGTAATAATTATTACTTCAATAAATGGTTTATTACTCTCTGCATTTTATCTATGTGCAATCAAATAGGGCTTAGCTCCGGTAAAACATGAAGTAAACTCTTTCTCGGGTTAGGTTCAATAGCTTGTATTACAAATGCTTTTCTGTATCATAAATTACTCACTATGGCAAATGCGTGACTGTATTTGACAGGTCTCTAACTTTAAAATTCTGTGTATACAAGCCCACATCAGGTAAATGCTGCAAAATATGTGACGTAGCTTCTGGCTAGCCTATTTTGTTTCAGATGACGCAAATATACGCTCTGATGTGCTATTGTCTTATTTCCGGCAGAACTGCAAAAACGGCTTCAAACTACAAATCCAAGGGACACTACCTCGGTTATTCGAATCTGGACTGATCTTGACCGCCGGAATTACGTTCAACCCCTCAGGAAATGTTGAAACGTGTAGAACCCCAAATCCCAAATACCACGGGGCTGTTCCAACTACTTTTTTAGGCGGTGCTCCTACGCTGCTCGCACAATTAAGTGATGCCACGGCAATAACATCCTTGGTGACGGCTTGTTGGTCCAAATTTTGATACTCAGCGCTCCTGACGATCTTCTCTAACGTAGCACACCAGGTTCTGACTGTCCGATCTCTTCGCTACTCGGGAAAGATCCCCAAAGTTGGTCGCACTTGGTCCATGCTTGCAGACGGCTGTTACTCTTTTATGGGCACTGTTTTCACTTTGAAACTTAGCCACAAAGATGGACTAGCAAAAAACACAATCTTTATTACAAATTTTAAACAATCTGGAAGCTCAACAAGCAACTAGCCTCCCTGTTACCAGCTTTTATTTGATCTTCTTGTGTCCCTGTTAAACAATTGACATTCTCGTTTCCTAGCAATAATGATTTACATTTGTTTATAAGAAAAAAGGATTGATTTACATTTTACTGATTGACTACAGTATTGACAAAATGTTCTTGTATAACTACTAAAATGTGTTTATTCTTTGAAATTGTTCACGCAGCACTTTGCTCTGCTCTTTAATCGCTTAGTTTTTTTAATTGCACTTATCACATAAGTTTATTTAGCACTGTACGTCTCTTCCGATAGGTTGCCTTATTGCTCTTAGCAATATTTACTTTCTCATATTGCTTCACTTTACATTTCCGTTACATTGCCGTTTATGGCTTACAAACCTTTAATACTAATAACGCTCATACAATTTCTGTACAAAACATCTTGTATTATTTTAAAATTCATATCATTGTTTGACGTTATTCAAAACCACCCTGTCAGCTACAAAATTCAAGCTATATTTGCCATTCCAAACATTAATTCTGACTGAATCGCTGAACGTACCCCTTCTGAAATCTTTTTTATATCATGCCAACCTCTGTTACTCAAATTCTACTTGCGACTGCTCATATCAAGTGCATTTATTAATGTAAAATACTGACTTTCTTGCAATAAATAAAATAATTAATTCTGTGCTCATTTCTGAATCTATTCATTCTTGTATTAACTAGGCAATCATAATTGCTATGGGCAATGTACCATTACAATATATTGTATCAAATAAGTTTTCACATGAAAAATTTTAACAAATGGATAGTTATAAGAATATTACTTTTTAAGTTACGTGTAATCCTTCTTTTGTAATAGAGAAAATAACATAACTGTTTTTTTGTTATGTGTAATAGACCTTGAAATTGATAAAAGTACTTATAGTTGAGCTTAAGTTTTATTTCCCATTTTTAAGTTCACAATAATCAATTTTCCTCGGTATAACTGCATGGTGGGAGAAAGGTTTCCACTTTTTACAAAACTTCTTATTTCGACTACAACATCTTCAACTACCAATCCGTCTGGAGAACATGCCAGGTATAGTATACATCGTCAATTATCGCTCCTTTTTACACGTTTTTTAAAGCGTTGCTCAAACAAATAAATTGTACTTTCTTCGTTGCCTAACCCAAATTTGGTACCACTGTTACCTGAGAAGTAAAGAATCGAGGAAACTATGTTGCCAGTGGATGTTGTTTTTCGTGCTTTGCACGAAGTTCTTTCATAATCACATTTTTACTATTTCTTGGCTCAAAAAACTCTATAAAAGCACTTGTGGGGCACAAACAACTACTGTTACCGATAAACGATACAGAAAGCTAGAGTGCGTAAATGGAATTTTTTTAATAAAAATTTGGTATTTTTACAAACCAGGAATGTGCTAATTATTACAAACATGACGGTGACATACCTAATGAGCAAAGGGCAGTGGAACTAATTACGGTAATTTTATAATTTGTCATTTATAGTCATTGTTATTATCAAACAAATAATGTTTTAAAATTTATTTAAAATTTACAATTTCTCAGTATTTTGAAATCGTTTACAATTACAAGATATCAATCACACCAAAACATTTCGGTAAAAATTCTTTCATTCCGTTATTCGGTAACAAACAAGGACGTATTGGGCGAACTCAGTTAGATATAGAAGCTTTGCTGCAGGTAATAGATTTTCAGATAAGGTACTTAGCGAAATAATCTGCTTTTGACATTTCCGTACAAAATATTGGATTGTATTTACAGTTGCCTAAGTATTTTACTTTCAAGGCGTAAATCAAAAATTCACCGCGCTCACTGTAGAAATGTATGAGCTCTCCTTAGCCGCCGTAAGTCTGTAGGTGAATGTCAGATTGCATTTTGTTTATGAAAACATCTGTCACTGGGACAGGCAAGTTTACACTGCATTAAAGTTAGTTGTATTAAGCAAAAAGAAAAATAAGATGGCATTTACACAACAACGGGTGTAGTAATCAGTCAATAAAATTGTTTTATACATACGATATAATTAACGATCCAACATACATTACAGTGGCGACGAGGATCTAAAAGTTTTAAAAAAATATTCAGTCAATGAGTGACTTTTTAACGCGGGAAAAGTGGTTAAAATGGTACAGCTTCAATTTTTATTTTGGAGAGATTCAACCCAAATGTGCACGATTGGATCGTATACGAGGAGCAGCTGTAGTAGTATTCTGACGCGAACTAAATCATAGACAATGTGCAAGTTAAAAATACAGACTCATACATTAAAAACACACCGCATGTTCTTGAAAAACTTAAAGAAACAAACATGAACACCCAACACCTAATGGTTAGTTTTGATGTAGTCAGCCTGTTCACGAATGTTCCAGTAGACAAAACACTTAACATCATACAAAAAAGATTACAAAACGATAACACGTTAGAGACACGAACAACATTAAGCATTGACACCATTATGGAACTTTTAACACTTTGCATTAAAACAACATATTATCAAATACACAATGAATTCTACTAACAAGATTTTGGGATGGCAATGGGTTCCTCTTTATCTCTCATTGTTAGTAACATTTTTATAGAAGAATTTGAAAAACAACATGTCTACACGTACACAAACAAACCAATAGTTTGGTAGAGGTATGTTGATGATGTGTTTGCAATTTGGCCTTATAGTATTTATGAAGTAAACATATTTCTTGAACACATTAACAGTAATGGACACTCCATCAAATTCACATTAGAAACAGAGCAACACAATCAGTTACCGTTTCTTGATACACTAATCACATGCACAATAAATACTTTTGAAACGTCAGTATACCGCAAGAAAACCAACACCAATAGCTACTTACATTTTAACTTCAATCATCACAAAAACATAAAGGCAGGTGTTGTAAAAAGTCTTTACGATAGAGCCAAAGTTGTTTGCTCTACTAATGAAATCTTCAATAAAGAAAAAGGATTTATTATACATCTTTTAAAATATAACGACGCCCGTATTTTACAAACCACGTTCAATTCCCTTAGCATACCGAGCTAAATTATAAGTCGAATTAGAACGGGTACAGCTAGAAGAGGTAATTACACCTATCGAAACTAGTTCATGGGGCACGCCTTTAGTTCCAGTCCTTAAATCGGACGGGACATCGATAAGGATCTGTGCAGACTATAAAATAACACTAAATAAGTTTCTAGAAGAAGTGAAATATCCCTTGCCCAGAACAGAGGATATATTTGCTTCATTGCAAAGCCCTCAAGAGTTTAGCAAAATTGACTTAAATCAAACATATAGTCAATTTCTGCTTGACGAAGAATCTGCGAAAATAGCGACGTAGAGTACCCATAAAGGGTTATTTGCGGTCAACAGATTGTCTTTTGCAGTCTCCCTGACAGCGGCATTATTTCAAATAATGTTTGAACAGTTATTGAAGGAGTGTGCAAGATTTTATATTATTTTTTTGTAACTGGAAAAAGCAAGGCTGAACATCTAAGAAATTTGAGAAAAGTCTTTCAAAGTTTATCAGATGTAGGTTTGAAAGTAATTTTAGACAAATGCTGGATTTTTCAACCAGAAATTAGTTATCTGGGATGTAGCATCAATAAATAAGAGATTAAAAATATTAAGATAAAGTTATTGCAATGTTGGAAGCAGCAACACCGGCTAATGTTACGCAAATTAACTCTTTTACGGGGCTTGTTAATTGTTATGAGAATTGTGTGCTTCGACTGTCAAAAATAATGAGTCCTATTTACAACTTTTTGAACAACTGGAGTTCTGAATGTGAAAAGTCATTTAAGGAAATAAAACGATTATCGCATCAGATACATTTTAATGCAACATTACCAATAATCTTGTGTTGCGATGCATCTTAAGAAGGATTTGCAGCGGCGCTTTCGTACAAATTTGCAGATGGTACCGAGCGACCACTAGGTTTTGTTTCTAGAACACTAACTCTAAGCATTAGGAATCTACTTTGGAGTTAAAAAATTTCAACAATATCTGATTGGTCAACATTTTATCCTGAAAACAGACCATAAACCTTTGATTGCAATTTTTGGTGTAAATAGGAGTATACCCGTGATGGCTGCGAATAGGCTACAGCAATGGGCTGTATATTTATCAGGTTTCAATTATAGAATTGACTATTCAGTTCACCTGCCATCTGTCAAAAAGTGACCAATGAAAATCCACAATTTGACGTTTCTTGACCAATCCAAAAAATATCAGCGGATATCATTATCTTCCTAGAAGGTATTCAAGTGACTATTCAACACTATAACATATAAGCCAATCATATTGCAGACATTTGCTTTTTTCAAGCAATAACAGCAGTATATCACTGAATATTGGGCACCATGCAAAATATTCAGAAAACAATGTACATACTCAAACACTAAATAGCCTTGTTGCGAAATATCGCTTAGCAACGATGTTCTGTACTTAGCGATATCGCTAGGTTACGTAAAACTAAACACTAACAAACTGTGTGAACAAAGTTTGGCTTGTACTAAAAAATTTTAGATGTTGGGTTTTTGGAAGTATTCTGCTGAATTTAATTGAGGATGAATATTAATTGTTGGATTATTTTTCAGTAAAGTTAATCATTATGTATTAATATTGTTAAATAGTCGTCCCAAATACCACTCGAAGTGGATATATTATTTTAAAATATTTTGCCATTTCCATAGAAATTATTGCAAATTTCACTCTACAAAATCACACTTAAATGTCACTCGCCTTCGGCTCGTGACATTTTTAATATGATTTTGTTTCGTGAAATTTAAACGCAATAATTTACATGGAAACGGCAAAATATTTATCAAAAATATATCCACTACTTGTGGTATTACCCTTGAATATTTTAAACAAATGTTATTTTTATAAGAAATAGTCAATTTTAGTTTTCTGTTACTATAGAAATTGCGTGGTTTGTTGCCAGATTTACTGAAAACTAATTTGAAAAAGTAGTTTGGTTCATTGAATAGTCCCTCGAATGCAATTCTTAGCTAAGTAGATTATTTTTGGGGTGGCATCACTACTCATGTCCATTGCGCTTAGGATTAGGACGAGTGCGTTAAGTGGAATAGACATTTGTGATACCACAGCAAAAATATTTGACCGAACTTTGACTACTCATGGTATTATAAGTAAATATCGTAGTGGACTACGTATCACGAGCATCTTTGAAAATTCAGGGTCAATCTGCAAGTAGGACAAGTAGGAGTATCTATTTACATTTGATAGGGACAATGGGTGTGGTAGTAGATGCTAAATTAATTAGGTCTAATTCAGAAGAAGACCCAGTGCTAGGAAAAATTTTGCCGTTCATAACCAAAAGGTGACCAAATAATGTGGAAGAAGAAACAATTAAACAATTATTTCTAAGAAAGAATGAATTAACCGTAGAAAGGGGATGTTTAATGGTGTTGTACAGGGTTGTAATTTTGGAAAAATTGAGGGATCATATGCTTAGAAAATTTCATGTTAGCTATCTAGGCATAATCAAAATGAAGGCATTAGCGAGGTCATACATATGGTGGCCCGGTATAGACGGGGATATAGAGAAAACTGCAAATGCATGTATATCTTATTTAAAAATGCGAGACGATCCGTGAAAAGTTACGTTGACTCCATGGCTTACCGTACCAGCAGTTTGGGAACGAGTTCATATCGATTTCTTCGGTCCAGTGAACGCAAAGTATTTTTTCATTGTGTTGGAGGCATATTCCAAGTAGGTGGAAATAGTTCAAATGTGTACTACAACATCGAGTCAAACAATATCTAAATTAAGAAAAATATTTGCACGGTTCGGGTTACTGCAGATACGAGTAAGCGACAATAGTGCGCAATTAGCACCAAAAGAATTTATTTTTTATTTTTTTTTTAAAGAATGGTATACGGCACAGAACTACTCCTACCTTTTATCCCGCCACCAATGGAGCTGCTGAGAATGCGGTAAGAACTTTTAAAAGGGCAATGATCCGGGTAATAGGAGCACTTCTATAGATATTTTAGTAAGCAGATTTTTACTAAATTATAGGAGCGCACCTCATTATACCATGGGTAAAACTCCTGCGGAATGATAATAACGAACAACCATTAACTCAGGAGAAGAGGAAACTGAAAGTAATTCTGTAATGGTTACGGAATACCGACAAAACTAGACGCCAAGGGTGCTTAATAAAAGATTAAGGAAAGCCACTTTTTTGTGTGAACTGGTAGGTAACAAGCGGGTTTGGAAACGACACGCTAACTAAATGATTTCGTACCGGAAACCGCCTGATGGTGCAGGAATTGGTAATGGGGAAGGAAAAGGAGGAACGTGTAATGTTGTAACTTATAGAATAAGTGTAGATAGTTTATTCACCACTACATTAACTTAAGGTTGCTTAAGGGTATAGTTGGCCTAGAGCTATTTGGTTAAACCGTCTTAAGATGGTACCTAAAGATAAGCGCATTACAAGCAACTTATCTAAACGAGCCAGATTGAGTCAACATTTTAACTCATTTTCAGTTCCAATTGTATTTAGAGAATGCAAACCAATACAGTATATGGAGTAAACATTTTACATAAATGACTTTTAACTGATATTTAATGTATTTATCCCTAAAACTACAACATGGCAGTAGTGGTTTTCAAACTTTTAAAATATAATTTTATAAGCCGGTCCTGGTATTTTACCTGCAGATTTTACATAGCATTACTACTTACGCTTTTAAGACGGTTTAACAAAATAGCTCTACGCCGACTATAGCAGGTAGTTTGGACGGCACTCGGGTGCGAACTTTAGCACGTTACGGTCGGCTTAGAACCATGTTAGTGTATTGTTGATAGTGAATAATTAATGGGTGTTACAAGGTGCTGCGTTTGATTATTACTATCATTAACGAACCAACATACATTACAATAATAGCCAAGGGAACAATTATAATCAATTTCGAAAAAATTACAATAAGTTTAAAAGACAATGCTATTATAATAATTTCCAGCAACAACTGGAAGATAATTCTAAAATATTCACGAACATGGTAAAAATAAAAATTAAGAAAGGTATCCAAACATTTACAAAGATGAATAAAGAAGAGAACAACCACAAAACAATGGTAACTGGAGCAATAGAGAAAATTAACGAAAAGAGCAACCACAAGGAAATGGAAAATGGTGTTATAGAGAAAGTACAAGAAGAGAAAATTATACAATTTATCAGTCAACGAACTGTCAAGATTATAAACAGCAACAGTTGAAGGTGCATATTTAAAAGAAGAAAGAAACGTTTTAGATCGATAAGAACAATTATAGGGGGTATAAATGATCTATTACTGCAGGATGATTAAATTTTAGAAAAGGAAACAATTTTACCATTTGTATTAATTAATTTCAGTAATAAAAATTATTCTGCATTATTAGATACAGGTGAGCAGATATCTTTAACTAGGGAACTAGTAGTTTAGAAAACAAAGTGTAATTGAGAAATTTCTCATGTGGATTTATATTCGGCTTACAATAAGAAATTTTCTATTTCAAATAAACTGTGATTAAAGAATTTATGATAGAAAACAGAAGAGTATTAACAAGATTTTTGATAGTAAATAAGTTACATCTGAATTTTATCTTAGAAATGGATTTCTTGGAACAGAATAAAGTGAAGATTAATGTAGAGGAAAAATGTATGGTAATTGAAGGAAAAAGAATTAAATGGTATAAGTGGACAATATAAAAAATGAGATAATGATAAATAATTTTATATTAAATGAATTAATTAAAGAAGAGCAGATAGGAAAGCAGAATTGGCAACTTAAGGAAGAAACAATTAAGATGTTAGAAGCTAATGTTAATCTTGTAAATACAACAACTATTAAATATTATAATCATGAATTGGAAATCACAAATAAGGAATCTTTTTCAGTAAAAACATATCCAATATCATATAAATTTAAAAATAAGGTTAGATTAGAAATTCAAACCATGTTAAAAAAAATGGAATAATTGAAAGAAGTTCTACTTCATATATCAATTCTATAGTAGTTGTTATGGTTGGCCTCCTTGGCGAACGAGACTGGAATGATAACTTTCCCTGTCTGTTGCCCTAGGGTTCCGGTAGAAAATTTCCAGGGGCTTGTCAGAATTCATGTCCATTCTAATCATACGATGATCAGATGTCACGATATGCGACGTTACTTTCCAGTTTTCAATATTGATTGAAAAACACCTAGAGGCCACTGCAATGTCAATTACCTCTTTTCGGATGCTATTGACAAAAGTGGGCTCTGTACCTTTGTTCATTATCTCAAGATCCGTGATCGCCAAATATTCTAGTAGGGTTTTGCCCCGAGGGTTAATGTCTGAGCTTCCCCACACCGAGTGATGTGCATTGGCGTCTCATCCGACTATTACCGGAACACCTTTATTTCTTGCAAACGATATTAAGCGTTCGAATTCCTCCGTAGGTATACTCGCGTTATCTGAGGGAAAGTACGCGCTTCCTACTACTACCTTATGGTTTCTACCACCTACCTGCTGCTCTAGAACCACTGCAGTGAGGTCCTTGGTTCCCAGCTGCGGTAGTGGTACCTACGATGCTAAGATCCCTGGACACCATGATACAGGTTCTGGATCGATCGTCCACTTCCTTGCCAACCACTAAATCGTAGTTAGCCATTCTCAGTTCCCTGACCTTATTTCTGTAAATATACGGTTCTTTAATGAGGGATATTTCTCTCCTGCCAGTTAGGGCTCTCATCAGCTCTGCCGTAGCGCTCCTACTGTGCTGCAGATTGATCTGACTTACCCTCAGTAAATCCATTATGCGGAGTTAACGGTGTGGGATCTGTGGTCGGACACGCCGGCCTCAAAAGAGTCCTGGCGGACTGCTCCACTCCACGTCGGTACCCTTCGCACTGCGAGAGTTACCAACTGGTAGTAGAGTTGCTACCCAGACTCCTCCAAAGTTCGGACAGTATCTCCGCTGACCATGAAGGTCAAGAACCACCCTCCTGTCGTCTGGACATGCCTCCATTGCTCCACTTTTAGTGAGCGGTTCTGTATGGAAAGCATCTGTTTCAGCTTTTCCAAGTCAACTTCCTCTTGGCTTTTGAGCTAGAAACCCGCCTTTTCTGGCCATGGTGCCTCCGATGCCCTTGTTGGGGCAAAGGTGCCTCCCTCGGCACTGAGAGGTGTCCAGCTCTCCGGCAGCCATCTTGCTTGGCTGTCGTCCTGGGCAGTGACTAAGAACCAGCCTGGTTCCACTAGTCCTGAATTTCTAAACCGGAGCTCTGGCCCCTGGAGACCCCTTCGAGGCCTGCCATGGCACTGAACATCTTGGCAACTATGTTCCCTCTAATCGCCTCAGCTTCCTTTGGAAGGATATTAATATTACAGCATATCCGTGCATAAGTAAAAATAAATTAACCAGTTAGTGAATTTAGTTTATGTGTTGGTGTGAGTTAATTCTAAGACAAAAGTATATAAATATGAGGTTAGGCTTGTGAAGCTTCATAAGGAAAAAACAGCGAACAATTTTTAAAAACAGCATCGTTGAAAAGCCCAAGTAGTACACGAGAAATTAAAAGCAGAAAGCTAATCTGAACAAAACGTCTCTAAACAATTAAGAATATTTACACAATACTTTCTTAGTCTTCCTCTTCTTTTTCCTTGCTTTAGGGTAAGGTCTTTCGATGTTCTGGCACTTCACTGCCATATCTTTCTGGGTCTGCCTTTTTCCCAAGGGCGGTATGTGTACACGCCAGTTTTGCAAAACGATAGTCCTCTATTCTTATTATATTCGAATACACTTTCTAGACTTTAGCACAAAATTAATATTTCCTAAAAGCCCCATGTTCAAAAACGACTAAATATATATATACATATGAGTGACATTCGAATAGATTATATAATTTCATTTAACTAATTGCTAATACGGCCGGGTCATTTACTCCATTTTTTGGCCCGTACGCTTGTGTTTCGTGGTAGCTCATGCCAGAGTTCTGGACTGTATCCAAAGAAAGAAGTCTAAATGAAAGCATCTATCAACCACTATTTTACAGATAAGATCTTAAAATTATATAACTTAAACTTATTTCATAATTGGTACTCATAAAACCAAATTGGTTATTCCTTGGCTCAACGGCTGTTATTGCGGCAAGCCACATGATCCCAAGGACGACGAATCCTCCGCTGTTGTTGCATCAGGTGGCGTGAGCGGGGCCGCTCTTGTCACAGCTGCGAAACCAAAATCCCTGGCATTTGCTTTGTAAATAAGCAAAGATTAATTGTAATACGAAATACAGGGTGTGTAGGTGGATTTGCGGGTGTTGTATTGCTCCGCCTTCCCCTCACAAAAAAAGGTTACCTCACATAAATTAAATAATTTCTTTATACCCTCGAGGTCGGGCTCCAGGTAGACGACATATTTACAGAGGCTCTCTCGAAAGTATGTCACGTTCGTTCTATTAGCGCTACAGCGGCACCAGGAAACACTTGCAGGTTTTGTTAAGAATGATTGTTGTATACAGGGGCTCTAGGAAAAATTTATATTTCGTTCGCTCGATGGGCGATGCAGTGGAATAGAAATTCTGTACGGAGATTTCAAGAAAACTTACAGCGTGCACTGATAAGCGCTATAGCATGTTCAAGGAGTTAGTTTCTTCTCAGACTGGACCGTTCTAGACTAGGAGAAGGTTTTGGCTAGGTGAAGCGGGACTAGCAAGTTATCAGGCTAGAGCTCTTTTCTTCTACGGGGATCAAGAGCGGCTTGCCGGTTGCGTTTTGCCAGTAGACGCTCCGAAGCCTTCTCTGGCCAGAGCGTATGTGGCTCTTAGCTCCTCTAACCCCCCTGCTAAAACTTCTTTAGAGGAGGGAAGTAGAACTCAAAGTGAGGCTTCTCTCTGCCGAGGAAGTTTGCCTGTGAAGAGCAGTGGGGGAAAGCGTAACTGCGTCATGAACGCTAGCTGCATGGCGTCGCACATCGCGTAATCCCCACCTGAATCGTGCAATGCTGATGCCCGAATTAAATGTGGCAAGATGACGGCATGCATAATTAAATTATATGACAAAAACTTTGCCTGGAAGCAAACGTCACAATACTTATCAGAATTTATTTGCAATTAACAGCTATTTTCCATCCCCATGGAAACCAAATATGTATGTTCAGATTTCGAAGATGAACGATACTTATTAGATAATGTAATGGACATTTAGTTCATGCACCCTAAGAACACAATAGTCAGCAAGATAACAAGTATTAACGAATATACCTGGCAGCATAATATAACAAAATACAAACAGGGTTTGAAGTTATATAATTCTTCATTCACAATTCTATCTGCCTCACTGCGTTCATATTATTGTACTTTTACCTTTGACTTAGAAGTGAAATATTTTACTATTCTGCAGGGCAGTTGTATTAATTTAACTAATAAATAAGCAGTTATTAGAACCACTAATAGACAGAAAGCTATAACATCTAGAAGAAAATATTGATAGAAAGGTATATCCAGAGTAGGGCTTCTTAGATGGTTTGCCCCCTTGTGCCTCAAAACATATTCCGTCCGCCAGACGGCCTTCTCCAAACCGGTCATGGGCTGATCTTTTGCTAAATTGGCCAACTGTTTAACTTTATTGCGATACCTACAGCAAATGTATCGATTAGAAGATTGAAAATAGCCTAATGCCAAACACATACTTTGGGTTATTAATTACTTCCACTATGGCCTTCTTTGCAATTTTTTTGTCCAGATTTTGGGGGTCTAGGGATAACCCCATGCCTTTAGTCACTAAACGATTAACATTGGCTAGTTGATCTGCGAGAAATGGAATTCCTACCATTGGAATGTACTCGTACACAGCTTCCTCCATGGATTGTAAACCTCCTTGTGTTATAAACAGCTTTATATTTGGATGTTCTAGAAGTAGCATACTAAGAAGAGGTACATGAAAGATTAAGAATGTACTCACTGAATATGTCTTGCTGAGGAAACCATTTTGAAATTAAGACATTTTTGGGTTGTCCAGATAGTTGCTCGAGTTCGAATTTCCACAATATTAAGTAAGGAAGGTCTGCAAACGTTTCTAGTAAAATCTTCAGCGATGCTTCTGAAAGATCCTTGCTCTTCACGTTAGACCCCAAACTGAAGTATATAAACCCTTGCGATGCATCGTCAAGTTTCTTTTTTAAATCCTGGAAAATAAAAGAGAGAAAGAAATATGACATTCAAAAATTGTTTATTTCGTGATTATCTTTACCTTTGGTAACGGCTTTGAAGCGTGTCGATGAGTTCCTCCACCAATCTGTATAACGTTTGGAAGTAAAGACCTAACTGGCTGAAATATTGGATCTGAGTTGACAAACAACATGCTAATTTTAGTAGCAATATCCCATAAACGGGGATAGTTATCTCCAAAATGCTTTTTACTAATCTCTTGTTGAACGAACAGAAAATATGCTCCAAACAGCTCCATGGCTCCATTAAAAAGTGTGCATACAACTCGTTCAATAAAATTAAGCTGTCCTGTGAACGGTAGCATATAATTCGGATTGAGAACAGGATGTGACGGATTGCCTATAGCCCCGTAGCTAATCGGTGGTGCATCCAAAGACGTCATCCCTATTAAAGGACAGTTGAACCTTGCCGCAAAAGCGTACATAGCTGGAAGCACGAATTCCACTATTAACAAATCGAAGTGTTCCGTTTCGTTTTTAATTAGAGCTTGGACTTGTGGGAACTGCAGTTGTTGGTCCAGGATCTCATCGAGCGTGCTCGTCACCTTAATAACCAGTTTCATTGGACTTTCTTGGTGACTGTTGATCATATCCACAACATTTTCGTTCCACAATTTGTAGGAAAAATGTAAATCAATTTCGGTCAAATTTGTAAGGGATGGGTCTTTCATCGGGTCGGTTGTTAGAACCGTCACTTGATGGCCCCTTAAAGACAGCTCTCGCCATAACGGCCGAAATACCACCTGGTGGCTGAACGATGGCGTTGGTACAACTCCAAGAATGCGAGCACTTTGCGAAGATTGAACATAGCAACCGAACAAAACGAGTAATACAATTTTTAGACACATTATTTCAAGCACTGAACTACAATATTGCCTTAGGTATGTTCACTTGACAATATTTTTTAACTTTATACGCAGTTTTTATCAGTTGAAAAATTATCTGATCGAATGTACTGGATGGAGATTTGCTCTACAAAATCAATGGAAATAATAATAGTCTAGGTGCTAGCCCATGTCACGTGTCTAGTTTCATGTACCCTAAATTTTATTGCGGGGCTTCGTTAAACACCTATAAGTGTATTTAAAAAAATTGGTCACATGGTCCATGGTCGTTTGGTCGCCATATTTAAAAATGGCCGCCATATTACTTGATTTTTTGTTTAAGGATATCTCCGTTCCCAGTGGTCCGATTTTAATTTTTGAAGATAAGCAAATCTTGTAATTTAAATTTTTTTGGTAAATCCAATAGGTATTGAGACACACTAAGGTTTTTAAATGTTTAGCTCGCCAAGGAATTTATACAATACTCATGGTGTTTTTATTGTAATTACATAATAATCCAGTACTCCCTTTTTTATGACAGGTAGTGAATTAAACTTCAAGTGAAAGAAGATGAGTGACTCAGTGAAACTGATTAATCCTAGGAAGAAACGCAGAGACGATGGCAAAGACATTAACTTGTGCATTTTCTGCTAAAAAGTGAAACGTTCTTTACAACTGTGTTCAAGCTAAAACGGTAGAAGAACATAAAAATTGCTTCTGAACACATTGGGGACGATGTTTTGAAAAGCTTTGATGGTGAAAAAAGCATAAAATATCACATGTCTTGCTACAGACCTTACATACTTGGGAAAACTATCAGAAGAAAAACAAGAAAAAGACGCTGAAGAATCAAGTCCGGAAGAGGAGGGTAATACCGTCACCCAACAACAGAGGCAGAAGAGTAGAACTCGATCTAGTGCATTACAATTTAAAACATGTGTAGTGTGTAACCAATTGAAAGTAAAAGGAGACTCGAAACTGTACCGTATTTGTGAGAAGTTCAGAGCAGAGCAACTACTTAGAGCCTCTCGATTTCACCTTGATGCAGTTTTTCAGCGAGTAGGTACATTGGAAGATGTAAACAGTGTTCTTGCTGCAGACGTCCACTGTCACAAAAACTGTATAGAAAAATATATTTGGAATTATCGGAGAGATACTGCAAAAGATGCTGGTTCTGAGAGCGCACAAGAACCTTTAACAACATTTTTGGCTACACTTGAATTTGAAACCAGAGGATATCCAATTGTACACCTACGCAAAGAATTCAACGAAAAATATCTGTCCAGTGAAATGTGTATTTCAAATCGTAATATGAAAAGTTAACTTATAGAGCATTTTGGTGATCCATCTGTTTCACAAATGGTATTTTCAAATCAAATAACTGTAACTAAACTTGCAGAAGAAATTAGCAACTTTGATGCTATTCAAGAATATGCTGAAACCTTGCGCAGTGACATTAAAAGCTATGACTTTGGTTTAAAAAATACAGACTGCGAAGCAAAAGATCTATTTAAATCGTTTACAGCAGCAGAGAACAAAGTACCGAACTGCTGGTCAAAATTTTGCTCAGCAATGTTTCCCTGCTACCAGACTTCTCTCCAAGTACAGTTGAAATGTCTAGCAGTTTTCCAGATAATATTTTATCTAATACACAAAGGCACTAAGAGTACCCATCTGCACGTTGGATTGGCACAAACTATTCATGAAATGACTCGCTCTAAATTGTTAGTTAAGATTATCAACCGTCTTGGAATGACTGTTCGTTATGATGCGTTGGAGAGACATAACGTGGTACTTGTTTCAAGAATTTTAAGCTGTTCCGGGAGCAATGGCGTACCCCTTCTTAAGGAAATTAAACCGAATGTACCAATACGAGCAGCAATGGACAATTTTGATTACCAAGAGTAAACCCTTTCCGGTATTGGAGGCAGCCATGACACAGTTTTAGTCATCTTTCAAAATTAAAGTAAACATTTTACAGACAGCGACACAAACCTACAAAAACGTTTTGACAAAAAAAGAATGCGTTTCTTTCACAGTCTCCTGCCATGCCAAGAGCTCAAGTACTTTAAAAAACGAACGCAAAGAGGAGAAATCAGAAACCATTTTATAGTGGCACGTAAACCAAACCTTGACTTACTAGTTTCATCAGCAAGAGAACAGGATATGATCTGGACTTTGTGTAAATATTTCGCAAGCAGAGAAAGTGATCCTGATAAATGTAAGCTCCCTACCTGGAGTGCATTCAACAGTATGCTAACAACCGCAGATATTCCACAGACTATAACTGCTTTTACACCAATATTTTGCCACACCCTGCGACCGAATTCAGTTCAATATATACATGCATGAAAATCTTTCAAGACTGTTTGGCAACAGTAAAGCAAAAGTTCTCTGTGGGCTGGTGAAGGAGTGTACAGAATAATTAGAGAAATACAACTGTTACGACCAGAAGAATTTTCTAATATCTCTCTTGGCTTAGGAGCTTTTCATCTTGCGAAAGACGTTATGGCTTGTTTTAGAAACTATTTAGCAGGAAGTGGAGTGGAAAACATTTTCATTGAAACTGAAACATTTGGGCCAAATATTGTGGAGACTGTACTTGCTGGAAAGCATTATTCTCGTGATATAAGAGGTTTTTCTATGCTAGCTGAAGCTTTACATTGCTTATTACTGGAAACATTCTTAAAAAGACAGAAAGTGCCAGAAAATACAGTCAAAGAAGTTAGAACATTAACAGAGTGCATTAAAGCTAAAGATATGATAAGAGAAAGAACTTATGTAGATACTCTGAAACAACAAATGTCAAGCGTTGTGAAAGAAATGGAAAAGTTTGCTGAAGAACAAGGTAGAGAAAACGAGACATTTTGATATTGGTACCAGTTCCGGAAAACTCTATTTTCTATATTGCGAGACATGACACGAGCACAGAGAGAAGGGAACTGGAACTTGAATGTTAGTGCCCTAATGCGGGAAATACCACTCTTCTTTGTATTTGACAAGACCAACTATTCTCGGTAGGCAAGTATGTTCTTAGAGGACTGTTTACATCTTCCACTCGATTTTCCTGAAATTTATGCAGAGTTCAAAGCCGGACATTTTGTTGTAAAAATCACGCAGCCGAAGTTCAGTTGCGTGGCTATGGATCAAACACTAGAACAAAATTACAACGAACCAGCAAAAGGGCAAGGATGAATAATCGGAGTAACAAGAGGAAAGGAAGCTGTGGTGCTTCATGATCTTATCAAACATGATAAAGTTCAAATAGCACAAGTTTTGCGTGATCTATGTAGCCTTGTCTATGAAGATGAATACACCTTGCATGGCGAGTTTTAGAAAATCACTATTGTTTATGATGAGCAATGCGTTAGAAGTATTCTGACCTTAATAAAGAAACAAGAAAATCCGTTCATACGTTCGAGCTCCAACTGGCGAACAGAACTACAAAATATTATTAATAAACAATAGATATATAGTGGAACACGCACTGATTTCTTAAACTGCCTACAAATTGGAGAAAAATCCCATACTCAGTTCAGAATTGAAAAATTTGAAGAAAAGTCTCTCAGTCTTATGCAGCCTATCAAGAGATTAAAAAAAGTTAAAAGCAGTCAATTCTCTTGAAGTGAACGTGGAGAAAGAAACTGCCCATGCTCTGCAGTTAATTGACATTGCACGATGCCGAGCATATACCGGGTGGCCATAAATACCTGATATCACATTACCTTTGGAATAAACACCGCTTTATTAAAGTGATGAATCCAACTAAACTAAATGTCATTAATGTCATCACAACTAAAATTCCTATCTGTCAAAAATTATTACAGATTGCAATAAGTAATAGAGTTAGAACAGGAGATTTTTATAATCGAGTCGTTGGCTAAACTGCACAATCCAGGGCACATTCCCCTCCTCTTATTGCATTTTATTGCATTACATAGGTACCAATACTTATTGTAATTGAAATATAATACTAACCGAACATTTATAAGTAGTATAAATTATCGTTTGTCGTATGAATTAACTTCTACATCCCTGTTTCTGACGAAAAGTGGATATTTGACCAAACCGGATAAATCGCAGCTGGTGCATGAACTAGAATTAAAGTTACAAACACCGTCAAATTCTGAAACTCCTCAATCTCTTGGCAAAGCAACAATTATATACTTTATGGCATTTGCAAGAAAGGTCCCAACTAAATCTTTAAATCAAACGACATATGAAGAGTTTGCAGAAAGCGTTTGGAAAGCTATCAGTCAAGCTTCTTACAAAAGCGAGCGCGTCGACATTGTTTTGGACGTTTATAAGGAATAAAGTGTGAAAGGGTTTGAGAGATCCAAGCGATCACCGAAACAACCTATAGAATACGAAGCACCAAATGACAGTACACCGCATCCTGTGGATACTGATGATTACTGGGCTTCGTCCAAAAACAAAGAATTGTTACAATCATACTTTGTTGATTGGATGTCCCGGAAAAAGCGCCCGTTAACACACCTTTTTTTATTTATCTTGGTGGAGTAGTAAAAGAAGGTCAGCAAAGATGCTTAACTATAAAGAATGGGATAATTGAAGAAGACCTTACTTTGAAATCTGATGATGAAGAAGCAGATGACAGGATCCTAACCCATATTTCTCATATGACCCTTACTTCAGCGTGGTTATTTGTTCTACTGATACCGATGTCTTTGTTAGTGCACTCTATCACTACCAACAGAAGTGAAAAAGTTTAAGACTTAAAGAGCTTTGTATTGCCTTTAGAGTGGGAAAAACATCGGGGTACATTCCACTTTACTGCTTTGCTATTGAAGGCAGAGTACCGTTTACTGTTTCAACAGCTTTACCAGCTATTCATTCTCTAACCGGCTGCGACACTGTAAGTAAAAGTTGGCACGAAGTTGGCAGTTTTGAAAGCAGCAGAATCATGTTATTAGATTTTGCCAAAGAGCCACTGAATGAAATTACTTTCAAGATTTGGCCCTACCTCAAGATATATCCATCTTCACATAAAAAGAAGCTACTTGCAATGTTACAAATGGATTCATGTTTTAGGAGCGTCTGAGAAACTCAATCCGTTGTACTATGGTTACATAGAGAAAGACAGTATTTTAACTCCACACGTGACAGATGATCCAACGGACCCTGAAGATTTTCCTAAGCCTTGTAATTGCCACAGATGCTTCGGTGAAACTGTATGTGCCTGTAGAAGATTGGTAGTAATGTGCTGTGACTTTTGCAAATGCAAAATCAGTGTTTTACCAATGCAAAAACCCTCATAAATAATTCTGTTGAAATGTTTTGAAATATTCACAATATTCGTTTTAATTTTGGTGTACTATGTTATAGATTTCTATCACTATTACACACTTTGACGTATATGTATAAGGGTACTTAGTACATAAAAAAAAATTTTGTACTTGAAAAAAAACACAGTTTCAGTTCTTTCATTCCACTTTCTTACTTTTACCTGTAAACGCCACTGTACCCTTTTTTTCAACATCACGCTATACTTCAGAAACTACGATGTTTAGCACAAAATGTATAATTACAAAATTTGCTTATCTTCAAAAAAGAAGTAATATGAGCTTTAAAAAACCACTGAGTACGGAGATTTACTTAAACAAAGAATCAAGCAATATGGCGGCTATTTTTGAATATGTGGACCAAACGCAGCAACCCGCAATAAAACTTAGGGTACATAAAACTGCACACGTGACATGGGCTAGCGCCCGCACTATAATTGTTTAGACATTGTGATATAATTTAATTAAGCATATCTATAGTAATATAAAACAAGTGCGGCAGATAAAGGTCTCGCTTGTAATACCTTGAGTAGTCAAAGTTCAGACATTGTGATATAATTTATTTAAGCATAATATTTTCGCTTATAATACCATGAGTCCTCAAAGTTAGTTATCTTAGATATGAGTGATACTACCGCAATAATAATGTAGGTAACTTCTTTTTGTAATTTTTATTAGGAATCGGAATAATCTATATACGCGTAAATAAAAACCACAATCAAGTACTAAGTCATATCATACTTCCAATTCACTTCATGATTGCGTCATTATTTAACGCCGAATTCGAACTCCGACTTAGAAACGTGTAAATAAGCAAAAACCTGTAAGCGGTTACGAGCGACGCAGAACCGGAATAAAATAAATTTTCGCGAACTTTAATGGCAAGGTTAGCGTTTGACATTTTGTTAATTGTATCTTGCGTAAACTGTAAATAGGAGTAGAAATTAGCCCTTAGCTCGTAACACTGCAAATACAACATTAATATTTGTTAATTAATGGCATAGGTTAATGCTTGACTGTAAATGAGAGTAGAATTGAGCTCTTAGCCCGTAGCCATTCAAATAAATATTAATCTTTGTTTATTAGGGTATATATTATTTGCGTATTGTCGTTTTGTATTTCTTTTATTTTTATGTATGTAAAATCAACGTATGTAGTTTATTACGTTCATGTGGACAGTCTTGGGTTTTATTCCTAGCGGGGTTGGAGTATTTATTTTCAAAATTAAAGGTGTGTACGAGACAACTGAGGTAACAAACGGATTTTGTGCAATCCAAATTAAAATAATAAAGCAGCGACCAAACTTCTCGCTCCAGTTTGGAGTTGAAGAAATGCCGCGTTTGACCCCTAACTGGGTAAAAGTGGAAAGGAGCAAGGGGTCTTAAAAACAGCAAAAGTTGAAAACAAATTTACGGGCTTAGCCCACTTACTACTTAGACACCCAATAAGAAGAAGTTTTCCGAAATTTCAACCCCAAGAGTCATAAAACGGGCAAAAATGGTTTTGTGTTGACTGCGATTTTATCCCCTTGACTGACAATCTACAAAGTTACTATTTGGTGAATGAGTTTGTTTTATAAATCAGATCAAACTATTTTCCGAGATTATCGGAGTTTTTTATAAGAGCCATTATTTCGCTGTAACTAATACAGGTAGAAAGCTAAAATGTCGTAAATCAGTTTCTTTTACAAATTGGATCAAACTATTTTGTCGATTTTTCTGAATTCCCTCCCCCCTCCCAAGGGGGTTAAAAAAGTTAAAGGTTTAGGATCATTTCAATTCCTCCAACTGAGGGCGGGCTGCTATAGGAACCTTGCGTCCCTCTTCAGCCAAGAACGGGAGTTATAGGATGGGTGAGAGAAAGGAGGGGTGAAAAATGGAGGAAAGGCCGGAAAAGGTGGAGAAGTATAGCCCCGGCGTTCGCCTCAAAGAAGGTACTCGGTTGACTCCGGAAAACCACTAGTCCAGTCACTATTATTCTCCTTAGCATAGAATTTCGGCTTAGACCGCGTAGTATTTGTATATGAACACCCAGAATTTTCTGGCTTAATGTGCCTTGCACCTTGTGAAGTCGAGCAAAAACCCGCTCGATGGCCATGCTCTTTGGTGGCTCGTGTTGTTTGAGTATCTTGAGAACGAGGATACTTAGGCAGATTTGGCCGTTTTGCTGTTTGTGCATCCATATTCACTAACGTTTCGCAAGACCTTGCAGCTTGCATCATCAGAGTGAAAGTCGCACTAAGAACCGAAGGTCGCTGTGGAGCTATTTATAGTCCTCTGTGCCAGGCGCGCGGAGTGGCGTAACGCTGGCGCTGGTTGGTCGTCCGAGTGCAACGTAATCCGTGGGGCGTGGCCGTATGACGCAGAGTGGTTGTAACGCTTTAGATCGTGTATCACAGGGGTCCACGTTTTACTAAGCTTAAAGCCATCTTCCCTGTTGATATTATTTGGATGTTTTTCTATTTCTATGGCTTCACGTATCGCTCGCGGGAAGTAATGAGGTATTCTGGCAAGTACTCTGGCATGCTCAAATTCTAAAGTGTGCCCATTTGTAAACGTATGCTCAGCTACGGCTGATTTTGTGATGCGTTTGTGTTTGCAATCGCCTTTATGTTCTTGGAGTCTTAGATCAACGGAACGACCAGTCTGTCCAATGTAACTCGAGCCGCAAGAACAAGGAATGCGATATACGCCAGCGGTTTTTAAACTTGGAATCTGATGATGCAAGCTGCAAGGTCTTGCGAAACGTTAGTGAATATGGATGCACAAACAGCAAAACGGCCAAATCTGCCTAAGTATCCTCGTTCTCAAGATACTCAAACAACACGAGCCACCAAAGAGCATGACCATCGAGCGGGTTTTTGCTCGACTTCACAAGGTGCAAGGCACATTAAGCCATAAAATGCTGGGTGTTCATATACAAATACTACGCGGTCTAAGCCGAAATTCTATGCTAAGGAGAATAATTCGAGTAACCGCGAAAGCCTCAAACAATACATAACCAGTCACTATGTCATTTTTTGAAAGTAAACCGAAATTTTAAATTGCTTTTTGGGGTGTTGGGGGGGTCCAGCAATGCTTAACTTCAAGTTGTCGACCAAGATTTCCTATGTGCTATTTCCGCCATCTTAAAAACAAGATACGTTTGATTTTTTTACAATAACTTGGTTCCCGTTAACGGTACGTGAAAATGAAGTGAAACTTTTATTTAGATTTTTTGTGCTCTACAATTTATGTTCAATTATTTTTCCACGTACTAGTGATATTAGTCGAGATATTGAACGAGAAAGAAAATCGTGAATGAGTCGACATTTTTTTTGCGCTTCTACGCTTGTATTTCGTTTCTCGCCTTATTTAGCGAAAAAGTTGGTATTATAAAACTTGTAGAGCATGAAAATACCTGCAGTTTGACTTATTATAAATTAAAATGTGACTAAATTTACGACTTGTAGAGCGGACCAAAGTCGTCAAGTCGGGGCGTAATTTTGATTTCATAATTACATAAATGACATGATAAACATCATTAAATTATTACAACCATTATATTTCATATAAAATCTTAGTGGAAAACTATTCTACTTTCTTGGACCTACAACATATCAAATAGGAAGTTTAAACTTTTGGTTCTTACGAGTTGTTACTATTAAACATTGTTCAAAGTACTACGTACACGTACAATACGAGCTTCAAATTCATATGTACCTTTTGCAGGATATAACGGTAGCTACCGGAGGTAGACAGCTAAAATTTTACAAATCAGTTTTTTCCAAATCGGGTTTTTCAGAATTCATCTCCCAAGGTGGACGTATTGATTTAAAGACAGTCACAATCTGGGAACTACTGCAGACAGGAAATTGAAATTTCGCAAATCGGTTTCTTTTACAAATCGAGTCGGCTTTTCGAAATTCAGCGCCACCGCAAATGGATTAAATGGGGTAGATGTGCTTTTCTATATCGTCACAAAGCGGTGACTACTGCAGATAGGAAGTTGAAATTCGACATATTAGTTTCTTTTAAAAATCGGGTCAAAGTGTTTTCTAACATTTTCGGAATTCGTCCCCTAAGGGGATTAAATGGGGTGGATGTGTTACTCTAAACATCGCCACAAAACAATAACTACTGTAGATAGGAAACTGAAATTCCGCAGATCAGTTCAAAAAGAATTGACACAACATCTTCTCCATACACTCTTTCCAAAATCTGTCATCTCTAAAATATATATTGTAATGGCCCTCGCACCTCAATAATAAGGCAATAGAAAATAAAATATAATTAATCAAGGCAAATAACCACAATTTAATAAATTAAATAGTTAAACTCAGAGCTAATGAAAAGATGTAATAATTATTACTTCAATAAATGGTTTATTGCTCTCTGCATTTTATCTATTTGCAATCAAATCCAGTAAAACATGAAATAAACTCTTTCTCAGGGTAGCTTTGTTAGTCGTACTAATTTTGTCGGTATCCCTAGATTGGTCATAGCTTCGCAAAGTTTTTCCCTATTTATGGTATCGTACGCTGTTTTAAAATCAATAAATATAACGTGTAGGGCTAGATTGTGTGCATAGCTGTTTGCTTGAATTTGTTTTATTGTAAAGATCTGATCGTTTACAGATCTATTTTGTCTGAAGCCGCATTGGTATTCTCCTAGCATTTTTTCTGCCCACTCGTTAATGCGATCTTTTAGGCAACTAGCCATAACTTTATATGTCACATCTAGAAGTGCTATACCCCTGTAGTTGTCACATACGGCGATATCCTCTTTCTTATGTACTGGGTGTATAATTGCTTCTAACCCCCTTTTGTGGATTTTTTCTTCTCTCCACACCTTTAAAATAAACAAATGTATACGTTCGTGCAGCTTATCCCCCCCTTGTTGGATTAGTTCCACTATTATCCCATTTTCACCGGCACTTTTATTAATTCCTTGATGGCTTATAATATTTTGAATTTCGCGTAAGCTTGGTTCATTTATTCTGTCTTCGTTATGATCTGCTAACTCTCTTTCGTAAATTGTCTCGTTCAATTCAGGATTCTGACCTCTTAACATTTCTTCAAAATGTCTCCATCTACTTAGGATTTCTTGAGCACCTCCTATTAAATTACCGCTTTTATCCTTACAGTACAGCATTTGTGGGTGGCATTCTTTGCTATGCTGTTTAATTCCTTTGTAGAAGTTTCTTATTTTTTTAGATATTTTAGTAAGCAGATTTTTAATAAATTATAGGAACGCACTTCATTGTACCATAGTCCTACGGAATTAATGTTTGGACGTCAGTTAAGAACCTGGTTAAGTTACATTAGACCTAGTAATGAAAATGATAATAACGAACAACCATTAACTCAGAAGAAGAGGAAACTGAAAGTACATTTTCCAGAGAGTGATTCTGTAATGGTTACGGAATACCGACAAGTAAACGAAAAAAACTGGACGCCAGCGGCGATTAAAAAAAGATTAAGGAAAGTCACTTTTTTGTGTGAACTGGAAGGTAAAATGCGAGTTTGGAAACGACACGTTAACCAAATGATTTTGTACCAGAGACCGCCTGGTGGTAATGGGGAAGAAAAAGGAGGAACGTGTAATGTTGTAACGTATAGAATAAGTGTAGATAGTTTATTCACCACTACAGTAACTTAAGGTTGCTTAAGGATATAGTTGGCCTAGAGCTATTTGGTTAAACCGTCTTAAAATGGTACATAAAGATAAGCGCATTACAAGCAACTTATCTAAACGAGCCAGACTGAGTCAACATTTTAACTCATTTTCAGTTGTAATTGTATTTAGAGAATGCAAATCAATACAGTATATGGAGTAAACATTTTACATAAATAACTTGTAATTGATATTTAATGAATTTATCCCTAAAACTACAACATGGCAGTAGTGGTTTTCAAACTTTTAAAATATAATTTGAGAAGCCGGTCCTGGTATTTTACCTGCAGTACATCTTTTAAATGGATTTTACATAGGATTACTACTTACGCTTTTAAGACGGTTTAACAAAATAACTCTACACCGACTATAGCAGGTAGTTTTGACGGCACTCGGGTGCGAACTTTAGCACGTTACGGTCTGCCTAGAACCATGTTAGTGTATTGTTGATAGTGAATAATTATAGGGTTTTAGAAAGTGCTGCGTTTGATTATTACTATAATTAACAGAACCAACATACATTATAATAATAGCCAAGGGAACAATTATAATCAATTTCGAAAAAATTACAATAAGTTTAAAAGGCAATGCTATTATAATAATTACCAGCAACAACTGGAAGATAATTCTAAAATATTCACGAACATGGTAAAAATAAAAATCAAGACAAGGTATCCAAACATTTACAAAGTGCTAAATGATGAAAGAAGAAAACAACCACAAGACAATGGTAACTGGAGCAATAGAGAAAATCAAAGAAAAAAGCAACCACAAGGAAATGGAAAATGGTGTGATAGGGAAAGTACAAGAAGAGGAAATTATACAATTTATCAATCAACGAACTGTCAAGATTATAAACAGCCATAGTTGAAGGTGCATATTTAAAAGAAGGAAGAAAAGTTTTAGAATTATAAGAACAATTATAGGGGGTATGAATGATCAAATTTAAAAAAAGGAAATAATTTTACCATTTGTATTAATTAATTTCAATAATAAAGATTATTCTGCATTATAAGATACAGGTGCCAAGATATCTTTAGTTAGGGAACTAGTAGTTTTAGAAAACAAAGTGTAATTGAGAAACGAATTTTCACAATTTCTCATGTGGATTTATATTCGGCCTACAATACGAAATTTTATATTTCAAATAAACTGTGATTATAGAATTTATGATAGGAAACAGAAGAGTATTAACAAGATTTTTGATAGTAAAAGAGTTACATCTGAATTTTATCTTAGGAATAGATTTCTTGGAACAGAATAAAGTGAAGATTAATGCAGAGGAAAAATGTATGGTAATTGAAGAAGAAAGAATTAAAGTGTATAACAAAGTGGATAATATAAAGAATGAGATAATGATAAATGATTTTATATTAAATGAATTAATTAAAGAAAAGCAGATAGGAAAGCAGAATTAACAATTTCAGGAAGAAACAATCAAGATGTTAGAAGCTAATATTAATCTTGTGAATAACCTAACAACAAATATTAAATATTATAATCATAAATTGGAAATCACAGAATCTTTTTTAGTAAAAACATATCCAATATCATATAAATTTAAAAATAAGGCTAGATTAAAAATTTAAACCATGTTAAAAAATGGAATAATTGAAAGAAGCTCTACTTCATATAACAATCCTATAGTAGTTGTTATGAAAAAGAACTCAACGTTACGATTATGTCTCGTTTAAATCAAATAACAAAGCCACAATTTGAAACTCAGCAGACGATATATAGTTTATTAGCGAAGATACATAATAAACGAATATTTTCAAAATTAGATTTACATGAAGATTCTAGGAAGTACAAAGGCTTAAAAGTAGAAGAAGAGGTATTTCAATTTAAGGTAGTTCCATTTGGATTATCTACATCATGTACAGCAGTACTAAAGGCAATGCAAAGAATATTAAATAAATTTGAGAAATTTTGTATTCATTTTATTGATGATATTTTATTATAAAGTGGTACTATAAAAAAGCATATGTTACATTTAATCATTATATTATGAAATTTTCATCTTTTTGTGAAGAGAATAATCTCAGTCTTTAGTGGGTTTACCGACAAACCTTTCTCCTCACACCATTATTCAATGATACTGCAGGCTACCTGCATTCTATCGCAGCCGACGTTTAGGAACCTGTCAGTAACAAATACCAGTCCATCATCTGCGTATAATTGTGCATAGAAGCCCTCTGCCGTTAGACATCTCAGTAGACCATCCATTATAAGACACCATAAGTGAGGTGAGGGGCAACTGCCTTGCGGGTAACCTCCCGTCACCCTGGCCCTCACTGAACAGTCCCCTAGGTTTGCCGTCACGGTTTTTTGCTCCAGTGCTCCCTGGCCTGTAAGGCTTGACATATTGTAGCCGTTCTTGCCTTATCAAATGCGCCTTCAAAGTCAAAAAGTACTACAAGGGCCACTTCCCTATAGTGTAGTGCCCTTTCGACCTTGTGCACTACAGCGTGGAGTGCAGTTTCGGCCGATCTTCCACATTTGTATGCGTGCTGGTTCCTGAGAAATGGGTGTGCTGTTATTACCCTTTCCATTAGATGCATATCAATAATTCTTTCTAAGGTCTTTAAAAGAAAGGATGTAAGACTAATGGGCCTAAATTATTTGGCAGTTGTGTAGTCCTCCCTTCCCGTCTTGAGAATAAAGACCACTCTGGCCGCCTTCCACTGTTCTAGGACCCATCCCATTGCTACGTTGGCCCTATATATCCTTACTATATTTGGAAGTAGGATATCCAGGCCTTTCTGAAGCAAAGATCCCATCTGGACCCGGTGACTTAAAGGGATCGAACTCCTGTACTGCCCATGTGATTGCACCTTTTGTTATAATTCCTTCAGCAAACTGCCAGTTCTCTATAGGAACTTCTTCCTGTTCTGCTATTGGTGCTAATTGAATAGGGCCGTGTCCTGGAAAGTGGACTTCCAGGACGTGTTGTAAAGACTCCTTTCTGGATGTTGTCCACATCCCATCGACCTTTCTTAACGCTCCTACTGCTGGACTAGTTTCGCGGCTTGAGATTTTCATCAGTCTGGCAGAGTCTGATACTGAGCTTAACTCCGCACAGTATTTCTGCCAGCTGGATCTTTTGCTGAGCCTTAACTCATTTTTAAACCTATTTCTGGCCGTTTTGAAAGTGTCCCAGGAGGCCTGTGTCCCTTCTCTCATAGCTCGATTAAAGGTTCGCCTGGACTCCTTGCGCAGATCGGCTAGAGTGCCGGTTCACCATGGTACCCTACAAACAACTCGAGCCTCCCTAAGAGGACAAGCCTCCTCATAAGCTGAGACAATTTTACTTGCCAATTGCTCTACATCTTTACTGTTCCTTTGTGCATATGCCTCCCTCTGGTTGGCCTCCTTGGCAAACGAGACTGGAATGATAATTTTCCCTGTCTGTTACCATAGCGTTCCGGTAGGGAATTTCCAGAATTCATGTCCATTCTGATCATACGATGATCAGATGTCACGATATTCGACGTCACTTTCCAGTTTTCCATACTAAGTAATTGAAAAACACCTAGAGGCCACTGTAGTGTCAATTACCTTCTGTCGGATGGTATTGACAAAAGTGGGCTCTGTACCTTTGTTCATTATCCCAAGATCCTTGAACGCCAAATATTCTAGTAGGGTTTTGCCCCGAGGGTTACCGGAAGACCTTTCTCTTGCAAACGATATTCAGCGTTCGAATTCCTCCGTAGGTATACGCGCGTTATCCGAGGGAAAGTAATAGCTTCCTTCTACTACCTTATGGTTTCTACCACCTACCTGCTGCTCTAGAACCACTGCAGTGAGGTCCTTGGTTCTCAGCTGCGGTAGTGGTACCTACCATGCTAAGATCCCTGGACACCATGATACAGGTTCTGGGTAGATCATCCAATTCCTTGCCAACCACTAAATCGTAGTTGGCCATTCTCAGTTCCCTGACCTTATTTCTGTAAATATACGGTTCTTGAATGAGGTATATTTCTCTCCTGCCAGTGAGGGCTCTCATCAGCTCTGCCGTAGCGCACCTACTGTGCTGAAGATTTATCTGACTTACCCGCAGTAAATCCATTATGGGTAGTTAACGGTGCGAGATCTGTGGTCCTTTAAGTCGTTCTTCTTGGCCTGGTTTGACACGTGGCCTCAAAAGAGTCCTGGCGGACTGTTCCACTTCACGTCGGCCCCTTCGCACTGCGAGAGTTACCAACTGGTAGTAGAGTTGCCACCCAGACTCCTCCAAAGTTCGGACAGTATCTCCGCTGACCTTGAAGGTCAAGATCCACCCTCCTGTCGTCTGGACATGCCTTCATTGCTCCACTCTTACTGTTCTGTATGGAAAGCATCTGTCCCAGCTTTTCCAAGTCAACCGCCTCTTGGCTTCTGAGCTAGAAACCCACATTTTCTGGCCATGGTGCCTCCGATGCCGTTGTTGGGGCAAATGTGACTCCCTCGGCACTGAGAGGTGTCCAGCTCTCCGGCAGCCATCTTGCTGAGGTGTCGTCCTGGGCAGTGACTAAGAACCAACCTGGTTTCACTAGTCCTGAATTTCTGAATCGGAGCTCTGGCCCCTGGGGATCCCCTTCGAGGCCTACCATGGCACTGAACATCTTGGCAACAATTTTTGCTCTAATCGCCTCAGCTTCCTTTGGAAGAATATTAATATTACAGCATACAGAAAATAAGCATATCCGTACATAAGTAAAAATAAATTAACAGGTTAGTGAATTTATTTTATGTGTTGGTTTGAGTTAATTCTAAGCCAAATATGAGATAAATATGAGATTAGGCTTGTGAAGCTTCGTAAGGAAAGAACAGCTAACAATTCTGAAAAATAGTAATGTTGAAAAGCCCAAGTAGTACACGAGAAATTAAAAGCAGAAAGCTAAGCTGTTTTGTCTCTAAAAAATTAAGAATAATTACGCAAGATTTTCTTAGTCTTCTTCTTCTTCCTCGCTTAATGGGTTAGGCCTTTCGATGTTCCGGCACTTCACTGCCATCTTTTTCTGGGTCTGCTGGGGTCTCCTTTCCCCGAGGGCGATATGTTGTCTCGCCAGTTTTGGAAAACGTTAGTCCTCCATTCTTATTATATTTGCATACACTTTCTAGACTTTAGCACAAAATTAGTGTTGCCTAAAGGCTCCATGTTCCAACACGAGTAAATATAAATATATATATGAGTAATATTCGAATAGATTATATAATTACATTTAACTAATTGTCAATACTGTAACGGCCGGGGTTGTTTACTCCATTTTTTGCCCCGTTACGCTTGTGTTTCGTGGTAGCTCATGTCGGAGTTCTGGACTGCATAAAAAAAAAGTCTAAATGAAACCATCTATTAACCACTATTTTACAGATAAGATCTTAAAATAGTATGACCTAAACGTATTTCATAATTGGTAATAATAAAACAAAATTGGTTATCCCTTGGGCTCGACGGCTTTAATTGCAGCAACCCACATAATCCTAAGGACGACGAATCCTCCGCTGTTGTTGCGGCAGGTAGCGTGACCGGGGCCGTTCTTAACAGAGCTGTAAAACCAAGATTGTAAATATGCAAAGATTAATTGTAATACGAAATACAGGGTGTGTAGGTGGATTTGCGGGCGTTGTATTGCTCCGCATTCCTCACACAAAAAAGAGGTTACCTCACATAAATTAAATTATTTCTTTATACGCTCGAGGTCGGGCTCCAGGTAGACGACATATTTACAGAGGCTCTCTGGAAAGTTTGTCACGTTCGCTCTACCAGCGCTACAGCGACATCAGGAAACACCTGCAGGTTTGTTAAGGATGATTGTTGTATACAGGAGCTCTAGGAAAAATTGGTTTCGTTCGCTCGATCGGCGATGCAGCGGAATAGAAATTCGGAACGGAGTTTTCAGGAAAACTTGCAGCGTGCACTGACCAGCGCTATAGCATGTTCAAGGACTTAGTTTCTTCTCAGACTAGATCGTTCTAGACTAGGAGAAGTTTTCGGCTAGGTGAAGCGGGACTAGCAAGGTATCAGGCTAGAGCTCTTTTCTTCTACGGGGATCAAGAGCGGCTTGCGGGTTGCGTTTTGCCAGTAGACGCTCCGAAGTCTTCTCATGCAAAATCAAATTATATGACAAAAACTTTGCCTGGAAGCAAACGTCACAATACTTATCAGAATTTATTTGCAATTAACAGCTATTTTCTATCCCGATGGAAACCAAATATATTGCAATGGTTTTAAGCCTTGAATCCCACCTCTGTGAGCACTGCATAGTAATGAATAATTCATAAAAGCTCAGAATGGGAGATGGTATCTAATTGCAATAAGTAAAATAAATCAGACTTGAAGTAGTAATCATATTTGCAAAGCAATGCCAGTAATAAGTAAATTAATTCCATATCATAAGAAAAAAGGCAGGGCTCAAAACCGTAGAGAATGGATTCACACAATATTTAATTAATTTAAAATAATAAAGGGGATGGTGAAATGACAAAGCCAATTCAATTAAGAATGAATTGATTATGAAAATAATTATTACATGCTTGTCGACTGTATTTGCAAGTCATAAGTCATTAATAAAGAAATTCTCTTTGAGGGTATTATAATATGGTAATAAAGCAGAATGCTAAGAGAAAAGTGCAAAGAGCACAAATTATAACAGATCTAAGGCAATTAATAAAAAAAAATGGATCATCAATTATCAAGATTAGTTGGAATCCAAACAGTGAATTGACTTAAAAGTGCAAAATGAAATGGACATTTATTTGAACACCAAAGTTATTAAAAAATGAAGTGCGCGAAATGAATAATTAATCAATGCAAATGCCAAAGGACTGTTAAAAGAGTGCAGTGCGAGAAATAGAGAGACATTAATTGCAAAATTATAGGACAATTTAGTAAATAAGTTACTATTGTAAAAGTTTTTAGATTTAAGCATTTTAATTGTAAAAAGTACCTAAGTTGAATAAGTTCGAATATCCGTTTTATGAATTTGATGTGCATTTGTTTATAACGAACTTTTAAAAAAATTAACAATTGATAAATTATTGCTGTCAGCTTGGTTTTTGCATCTCCAATTAATTTAAGATTTTTACTATTAAATATCAAAATACATTAAAAATAATAGCACCATTGTGACGAGTAAAATTCAGTGCATCCGGGGAAATGAAGGCATAATTTTCCCTGAGTTTGTAAAATTTTCAACATCGGTTTCCGAGCGACCTTCGCACCAGAGATCCAGCTTCGTACCAGCAACTACTGGCATCGTGAGGAGATCCTAAGCACGAGACCACTTCACCGGCAACCCCATCCAGCTCCTGCATGCAAGGCACTTTATTCCAGGCGCCTCCGCAGAAGATTTGGCCCAGTTCGACCCTTCCGAGCATCGAGGCGCTGCCTGCGTCAAATTATAAGGTCAGTTTATGAAGCCAATTTAAATGCTACGGACGTGAAACTTACCGGACACATAAAAAGAGCTGCTCCGAAGCTGATTCCAGGCATTTCAAACCTTCAGTTAGCCTAGATCTGATAATTGGAAAATGTAGAAGTGAGGTTAGGATTCTCCAGCGTCGATTTGAGAAACAACGAAGTTTTGTTTTCGCTTAAAAACAAAAGACGAGCTACTGACGCTTTAATTAAGCTGGAGATTTTTAAAATTACCTGTTAGATCTGCTCGCTGAGCTGTTGTAATTAATATTGAAAAACACTGAACGACCAGCACTTGATAAATTTCATAACATAAATTTGTGACACATTACCTAGAGTGAAGCATATTAGTTTGCATTTGACCTACGCTCCAGTGGCGTACGAATAAATTTTAAAAACTAACTGTAAACCCATACCTTTAGTAAGAGCTCATGTCTGCCGAGAGTTTAGACAACAAAATTTAAATTGCAGGTAGATTAAATCACAAGTAGGAGCTTACGATCATTTATTTAAACTTGAGTTACTATACAGCTCATTTTTAATTATCTCTCAGAGACTTAGTTGATTCATTAGTACTTTGATGAACCCAAACAAAAAATATTTGCTTTGGTAGCTCTAGTTATTTATTTAAAATTAAATTATCATCATTTAGAGAGCAATAACCACTGCAATATATGTTCAAACTTCGAAGATGAACTATGCTTATTAGATAATGTAATGGACATTTAGTTAATGCACCCTAATAACACAATAATCAGCAAGATAACAAGTATTAACGAATATACGTGGCAGCATAATATAACAAAATACAAACAGGGTTTGAAGTTATATAATTCTTTATTCACAATTCTACCTGCCTCACTGCGTTCATATTATTGTACTTTTACCTTTGGCTTAGAAGTGAAATATTTTACTATTCTGCAGGGCAGTTGTATTAATTTAACTAATAAATAAGCAGTTATTAGAACCACTAATAGACAGAAAGCTATAACATCTAGAAGAAAATATTGATAGAAAGGTATATCCAGGTTAGGGCTTCTTAAATGTTTTGCTCCCTTGTGTCTCAAAACATATTCCGTCCACCAGACGGCCTTCTCCAAACCGGTCATGGGCTGGTCTTTTACTAAATTGGCCAACTGTTTAACCTTATTCCGATACCTACAGCAAATGTATAGATTAGAAGAATAAAAATAGCATAGCCAAACACGTACTTTGGGTTATTAATTACTTCCACTATGGTCTTCTTTGCAATTTTTTTGTCCAGATTTTGGGGGTCTAGGGATAACCCCATGCCTTTAGTCACTAACCGATTAACATTGGCTGGTTGATCTCCGAAAAATGGAATTCCTACCATTGGAATGTACTCGTACACAGCTTCCTCCATGGATTGTAGACCTCCTTGTGTTATAAACAGCTTTATGTTTGGATGTTCTAGAAGTAGCATACTAAGAAAAGGGACATGAAAGGTTAAGGAGGTACTGACTGAATATGTCTTGCTGAGGGAACCATTTTGAAATTATGACATTTTTGGGTTGTCCAGGTAGCTGCTCGAGTTCGAATTTCCACAATATTAAGTAAGGAAGGTCTGCAAACGTTTCCAGTAAAATCTTCAGCGATGCTTCTGAAAGATCCTTGCTCTTTACGTTAGTCCCCAAACTGAAGTATATAAACCCTTGCGATGCATCGTCAAGTTTCTTTTTTAAATCCTGGAAAATAAAGAAGTGAAAGAAATATGACATTTAAAAATTGTTTATTTCATAGTTATCTTTACCTTTGGTAACGGCTTTGAAGCGTGTCGATGAGTTCCTCCACCAATCTGTATAACGTTAGGAAGTAAAGGTCTAACTGGTTGAAATATTGGATCTGAGTTGACAAACAACATGCTAATGTTAGTAGCAATATCCCACAAACGGGGATATCCATCTCCAAAATGCCTTTTAACAATTTCTTGTTGAACGGGTAGAGAATATGCTCCAAACAGCTCCATGGCTCCATTAAAAAGTGTGCTTACAACTCGTTCAATAAAATTAAGCTGTCCTGTGAACGGTAGCATAAAATTCGGATTGAGAACAGGATGTGACGGATTGCCTATAGCCGCGTAGCTAATCGATGGTGCATCCAGAGACGTCATCCCTATTAAAGGACAATTGAACCTTGGCGCAAAGGCGTACATAGCTGGAAGCATGAATTCCACTATTAACAAATCAAAGTGTTCCGTTTCGTTTTTAATTAGAGCTTGGACTTGCGGGAACTGCAATTCTTGGTCCAGGATCTCATCGAGCGTGCTCGTCGCCTTAATAACCATTTTCATTGGGCTTTCTTGGTTACTATTGATCAGATCCACAACATTTTCGTTCCACAATTTGTAGGAAAAATGTAAATCAATTTCGGTCAAATTTGTAAGGGATGGGTCTTTCATTGGGTCGGTTGTTAGAACCGTCACTTGGTGGCCCCTTAAGGACAGCTCTCGCCATAACGGCCGAAATACCACCTGGTGGCTGAACGATGGCGTTGGTACAACTCCAAGAATGCGGGCACTTTGCGAAAATTGAACATAGCAACCGAACAAAACGAGTAATACAATTTTTAGACACATTATTTCAAGCACTGAACCACGATATTGCCTTAGGTATGTTCAACTGACAATATTTTTTAACTTTATACGCAATTTTTATCAGTTGAAAAATTATCTAATACTGATCGAATGTACTGGATTGAGATTTGCTCTACTAAACTAATGGAAATAATAAGTGTTTAGACATTGTGATATAATTTACTTAAGCATATCTATAACAATATAAAACACGTACGTCAGATAAGAGTGCCGCTTGTAATACCTTGAGTAGTCAAAAGTTTAGACATTGTGATATAATTTATTTAAGCATAATATTTTCGCTTATAATAGCATGAGTCGTCAACCTTATCTTAGATATGAGTGATACTACCGCAATAATAATGTAGGTAACTTCTGTTTGTAATAATTATTAGGAATCAGAATTCTCTATATACGAGTAAATAAAAAACCACAATCAAGTGCTAAGTCGCAACATACTTCGAATTGAGAATACATGATTGCGCAGAATTCGAACTCCAGCTTCGAAACGTGTGAATCAGCAAAAACCTGTGAGCGATTACGCGCGACGCAGAGCCGGACTAAGATCAACTTTAATGACAGGGTTAGCGTTGGCATTTTGTTAATTGTATCTTGTGCAAACTATAAATGCGAGTATAATTTAGCCCTTATCTCGTAACATTGCAAATCCAACATTAATATTTGTTCATTAATGGCATAGGTTAATGTTCAACTGTAAATGGGAGTAGAAGTTCATTCTTAGCCCGTAGTCATTCAAATAAATATTAATCTTTATTTATTACGGTTTATATTATTTGCTCATTGTCGTTTAGTATTTATTTTATTTGTATATATGTAAAACAAACGTATGTAGATTATTACGTTCATGGGACAGTCTTGGGTTTTATTCCTAGGGGGGTTGGAGTATTTATTTTCAAAATTAAAGGTGTGTACGAGACAAGCTCGGGGCAAAGCTGAGTTGCCATCCCCATAGCCACCACTAAGGTGACAAAACGGAATTTGTGGAATCCAAATTAAAATAATAAAGTCGAAACTTCTCGCTTTAGTTTGGTGTCTAACTAAAAAGTTGAATAAGTGCCGCGTTTCACCCCTTACTGGGTAAAGGTGGAAAGGGGCAAAGGGTCTTAAAAACTGCAAAAGTTAGAAACAAAAGTTTACAAGTTTTGCTCACTTACTACGTAGACACCCAGGAAGACGAAGTTTTCCGAAATTTCAATACCCAAGGGTCATAAAACCGGCAAAATGGACTGACCACCTACGAAGTTACTGTTTGGGAAATGAGTTTGTTTTATAAATTGGATCAAACCATTTTCCGAGATTATCGGAATTCATCCCCCAAAGGAGTTACATGGGGTAGATGTATTTTACTAAAGATTACCACAAAGCGGTAACTACTGCAGGTAGGAAGTTAAGATTCGGCGTATTAGTTCCTTTTGCAAATCGGGTCATACAGTTTTCAGCGTTTTTCAAAATTCATCCCCTCAGGGGGGTTAAATGGAGTACATTCACTATATTTTATTATAAAGCCATTACACGGTAACTACTGCAGGTAGAAAGCTAAAATTTCGCAAATCAGATTTTTTTACAAATCGGATCAGACTATTTTGTCGGTTTTTCGGAATTCCCACCCCTCAAGGTTAAAAGAAAAGTAAAGGTTTAGAGTCATTTCAATTCCCCCAACTGGAAGGGGGCTGTTATAGGGACCTTGCCTTACCATTACGCGGTAGCCATCGGAGGTAGGCAGTTAACATTTCGCAAATCAGTATTTTTTCCAAATCGAGTCAAACAATTTTGTAGGTTTTTCAGAATTCATCCCCAAGGGGGTAACATTTGGTGGACGTATTGATCTAAAGACAGCCACAATGCGAGAACTACTACAGACAGAAAATTGAAATTTCGCAAATCGATTTCTTTACAAATCGAGTCGGCTTTTCGGAATTCAGCCCCACTGCAAAGGGATTAAATGGGATAGCTGTGCTTTTCTATAGATCGCCACAAAAGCGGTGACTACTGCAGATAGGAAGTTGAAATTCGACATATTAGTTTATTTTACAAATCGGGTCAAAGTGTTTTCTAGCATTTTCGGAATTCATCCCCCAAGCGGATTAAATGGGGTGGATGTGTTACTGTCTCACCACAAAACGAGAACTACACTGTAGGTAGGAAATTGAAATTCCGCAGATCAGTTCCTTTTACACTTTTTGCTTTCGAACATAGCAGTTGAACAAAACGAGTAATATCATTTTTAAACTAATTATTTCAAGCACTGAACTACGATAGTGGCTTATGGGTGCTCAACTGACAGTATTCCTTAACTTCGCAATTTTTAGTAATTGAATTTTTATCTACTATCGATCGAATGTACTAGAGCTTTGCTTTTCTAAATTAATGGGAGTAATAAGTGTTTAGACATTGTCATATAATATACTTAGGCATATCGATAACAATATAAAACAAGTACTCCAGATAAGATTCTAACTTATAATACCATGGAGTAGTCGAAGTTATGTCCACTATTTTTGCAGTGGTTTCAGGAATGTCTATTGCGATACGATTCATCAATACGTTAATCTCAAAAAGAATGTAGATAACTTGTTTGTAATTTTTATTAGCAATCACAGTAATATACAGTGGCCGCCAAAAAGTCGGGATAAAGTGGAAAAAAACATTTTTAATTAAAAAAAAAAACTTTTTACATAAAAAATTTGTTCTTGTTTGTAAACCTATTTAGCCCCTATCAGATATACCGAGTGATTTTTAGTCAGTTAGAAAATTGCGTTTTTCGAAATTGTCAAATTCCAGAAACTGCTATTTTTTAGAAATTAAGTAAGACTTCAATGAGATTTTTTTATCGTGTGTTAGTTTTAGCTAACTGAAAAATCTAAAACCAAAAACACTTTTTTCTTTAACTTCCGAAAAAAATTTGGAATATTTTTCAAAATTTTACCTACCAAGATTTAATTTCAAAATTCAAAATTGGTTATGTGAAAACTTTAAAGATTTACAATTGGAAGAAACATTAGAACATGTTAATTATACCTATAGAGTTTTTATTATTTACATGAAAAGTAATATTTTTGCATAATTTTTACGTTTTTGAAGCAAGGCGTTTTTTAGGAAATTATATTTTGCAATGAAAATCGTACGACACTCATTAATGACCAATAGCAAAATTAGTTCACGAGCAGTAACCAAGACAACAACAAAAATTTCTTGGAAATTTTTTGTAGGTAGACATTACCTTCTTTTTAGGGTTTGTGTCGTTACGATTTTTTTACCGAATCTGCATTCGAGCATTAATTCATATCCGGAAATTATTATTCGTGCATTACAACAACGTCCTAATTTTCCCTCGCATCCCGCTCGGTCAAATTAATACGACGTTGTTGGAACGCACTCAAAAATTTCCGGAAAGAATTAATGCTCTTATGAGATTATATGTGATAATATATATTCTAAAAACTTCAATCTACCCCTGTTAATGATAACTTTTACAAAAATCTTGTAAATGTTCCTTTAGAGCCTAAATGAGAGGATTTTTCATTATTCAGTTTACATATTGTAAAAATGTAGAATTTTTTTCAAATTTTTGTGTATAGGTAGAAGATCGCATTTGAAACTACCTTTTTTGGTATTTTTTTCTCTATTTTGGATCTTTAAAAAAAATGTAAACTTTTCCCATATTTTTTAAATGATTTAATTATTAGCAATCATAATTTACTACATTATTGTATAAGTTAATGTGTTGGCCTGAGAACTGGGTAGTCCTTCTTGACGTGGTGAGGTCTCCTCCAGTCCTCCTTAGTCCTTCTTTAGATCACTTGTCCTTTTTCTTTTAAGCCCTCTTGTTTTTTTGTATTTCCAGTAGAGAGTTTAGGAGTGTATTTCTGTGACTTTCTAGTTGTTTGTGATGATTAATACTTGTTTCGCTTATGACATTTTTGACATATAGCACTTTCAGGTTTTTATGAAGTGTTTCGTTAGAGACATACCTTGGGGCATTAGAGAGCATACGTCGTATTTTTGATTGGTTTCTCTGTATTATTGCTATGTTCGATTTGCTGGTACGACTCCAGAGTTCAATACCATAAACCCATATTGGTTTAAGAATTCTTTTATACATTAAGAGTTTGTTTTCAAGTGGTAGTTTGGAATTTCTTTCAATTAAAAAATTGCATTTCATTTTGTTTTAAATCTATCTGTTTTAGTTTTTAACTACTTATTGTTGGGTATTTTGAACTAGATTATAACGTTATTTGTATGTTATTTAGATAAACAGGAGGTCTCTTCTTAGGGTGAAATTGATTTGTATGGATTTTTCTTCGTTGATTTGAATTTTCCATTTGTGTATCCACGTTTTTATTTCGTCGAGATGTAAAGCCGTGGTTGCTAGATGTGGATAATTATTTTTCCCATATGATGCCAACTTTTTGACGATTACTGTATTATTCTATGAGCTAATAATAGGTATGAAAATTAACTCGAGAGAAGACCTGTCTGGTTTCCATTGGTGGAGAGGGCTGCAGCAGGGGCGCAATGAGGTAATCCGTGTATAGTAGTTCGATAACTAATATATTGCACTGGTATTTATCCCTCAAATCAGCTCTGATTGCAGTACAAGCAAATAACAAATCAAATCACTAAAGCACAGAGTTGTAATAATGCAGGCATCCGAGAAAATTCACATAAATTGCCAAATCATAATGACACTAGTATAAATGGCCAATGGCATTGATTGTATTTGAATAGGCACAGAAATATGGAAGCTCAAATTCCGTGTATTGGGTTTAGCAATATAATTTTAAGCATAATATAATAGATTTGAACAAAGTAGAAGCCGAATCTAAATTAATTAGGAACTGGCACAGAAAGTTCAAGTTGGACACAGCTTAAAAAAGGAAGCGTAGAAAGTAAAGTCATTAGGGAATGAATAGGAAATGAACATTTTTAGAATAAAGGTAAGAATAAGAATGCCCAGAAAGATAAGGCAAAGAACATAGAAAAGCCAGGCCAGTCATTTATTACATGCAAATACAAGACTTGGGAATTTGAAGAGATTGCAGTGGCAAGAAATTAGATGGAATTCAAATAGCAGGATATGAGAAAATATTGGTGTATTAAAAAACGATTCAGTGTAGTGATAAACAATGGGCATTTAAGTGTTATAAAATCAAGTGAGTGACGCAATAAAACGATGAGAAATGAACAATTCAAAAAACAATAATTTTAGTATGTAAGAAATTGTAATTAAATTATCAAATACGTTAATTTAGTTTATAAGTTGTGTAATTGTACATGGTTGAACTTCCTGAAGTTAAATTTGTAGACAGTGTTTTGTCAAAAACGACCTGGGGAGCAATTGTTTTGAAGAAATTGGTGAAAGTTGCCTGATTTTTGCTCTGACTTTAAATAAAGAATTTTAATAGAAGGCATAAAAATATTTAAATAAAAATAGCACCATCGTGATCAGCGAATTGCAGTGTATAAGGACAATTGGAGGCAAGATTTTCCACGTATTTGAGTTATTTTTCGTTCCGAGGCGACTTCGGCAGAAACGGCTACGAGACCAGCTCCCGCAGAACCAATTTGCAGCATCGTGGGAAGGCCTAAGGTGTCAAGATTGTTCCGGCAGCGCCGCACACCAGTTCCCAACACAGCACAGCAGTCCGAGCAGTCCGGGGGCGCAGATTTCAGCCAAGATCACCATAAAGAAGTTGCGACTCCTACGGATGTGAGGTTAGTTTATTATGAAATTTTTATCTGCGAGATTAGCATAAAAATCACATCATACCTTAATTACGACTTGAAGAACAAGAAAATCATAAAAGTTCCTGTGCATGGCGAGGTGTTTTCCCAGGATTTGCGAAATAAATCGTCAGTTGGAGGTCCCAGTAAACAAAAGCAGTTTTAAGCGTCCTTTTAGAATGGGCGAATGACAGATTTGCCTGAAAAACAATAGAACGATAAGACGCTACTTGAAGGCGCAATTATTCAAAATCTTACAGTAAAAAATCTATTCATTTAATTGCTTGATAATTCATTTTACACGCGAGCTGACAGGTAACTTGAACTTCTTGTGCGAGATTTTGACATTTCAGAATAGCGACGGCGCAATACGCTCCTTTTCAGATCCCCAGTCCACTTTTTCAGTGGCGTACCGTTAAAATTTTTAACTTACAAATTTAGGAACCTCAGACCCGAGAATTTGAGTTTTTCTTTTCATGTCTCTGCTTTCAAATGAGCTAGCGAAGTTATTGTATCAGATGAATGGATTAAATAAAGGGCAAACTACCATAAGAATAATTCTCAATTTGGCGTACCCAATAAAATAAGTTAATCAGTCAGTTTGATCATAGCAAATAGTAGAACTAAATATAGTGTGGTGACTAATTTTATTTACACATTTTTAATTACATTAATTATCTCGTGCACAGAAATCATTGCAATATAGAGACTCTAGTAGACATGAGAAATCGTCTGTGATTCCTGTTATATGTTTGGCACTTAAAATGAACTATTAGAACAAGAGCTTACTATACGTATTCAAATTAATTTGCGCCCATCCATTTTAAATATGTCTCTAAAAAATCAAAGAGGCACACAATCTGCCCCACAACAAAAAATCTTGGTAAACTATTCCCCAGAATTTAATATGTCAATATTAAATGAAATCCCACGATACCACGGCAACCCTATTGAGCTCAGTGAGTACATACGAGCCGTAGAGGACAATTTTGGCCAATTTTATCAGACAAATGATGTTAACGCGTATATAAATAAACTTCTTTTATCTGCCGCTCGAAACAGAATAGCTTTAGAAGTAGTCACCGGACACACCATTTTGTCATGGATCGACTTAAAAACCATCCCAATTGAAAATTTCAGAACGTTCAGAATTAAATTTAGTAATTGTATGACTAAACTTAAGCAAAATTGTAAGGAACATCCTGTTGATTTTTACAACAGATGTCGCTCTTTATTAGCGATTTTTAGAGACCCTGTATATAGTTAGGTAACTATATACAGGGACTTATCGCATCCTATTCCTATAACAAAGTCTTTTTCACAGCTCCGTGGTTACTACACAAGGCGAGGAAATTTTTGACTGGGAAAGGGGTTATAGCCAACACCAATCTCAGTACTTGGGCAACGATTTCAAGAGCTATTAATGGTTTGTTAAAATAAAACCACTTGATGCTAAGGTCGACGTTTCGATATTTATTTATACCATTTTCTAGACCTAAAGAGAGGTTTGCAGATAAGAAGCGTTGTTTGTACAATGTAATTAGTTAAGATCTTACCTAACAACCCAATGCGAAAACTTTGGCATTAAAATCATTTACTGGTAGACTCATTGATCCACTTGGACCTCTCATAAGATCGCGAGCCCCCCGTATACTTGAAAATGCATTAACTATTCTTAAAGAAGAACCAGATGTTAGATATTAAACACAACAATTAAACCCCAATCAGCCTCCAGCTCATTTTTTTGGAAACCAAAGACCAACTTCATCTAGTCGTAATGTATTCGCACCGAAGAAAAAATTTCAACCCACACATAAACCAGAACCCATGGAAGTCTCAACAACTCAGAAGCGCCCAGTTTCGCAACAAGAGTCTCTCCCTTTAATCAAACTTTCCAAAACCGAAACAATTTTCAACAGAGAAACAATTCCCCAAATTTCTCATCTCAGCAATTACATAACATGAATGCTGAATTCCAACGAAAACCCCACGAAGTACTAAGCTATTGATTGAACATTGTCAACCAAAAACAAATTATTACTGCTACTTTTCATCAGACCAATTATACGACGCAGTCTCTCGATACATTAATGACATAACTAGTGAAAATACACCAAAATTTCACCGATGCATGACACAAGTGACATAAATATCACTAACACCGACGATCGATTAGCACAAATACAATTATACCATGAAGAAAAGACCAATCACCGCGGAATTAAAAAGGAACTCGAACACCTACAAAGGAAGTATTATTGGTCGTCCATACAAAAAGATTAAAAATTTTATAGACAATTATGTTACACAAACAACTTTTCTTTTTATTCCATAAATATGGACATATTTCAAATCAACAATAAGAAATTTCTTACTCTCATAGATCCATTGTCAAAATTTGCGCAAGCTTACCACCTTCAATCTAGTAACCTTGTAAATATTGTGGACCGACTATTTTATTTCATCACGACCATCCTATGGCACAATTAATCATAGCCGACAATGAATTTAATAAAAACATCTGAAAGATTTCTTAAATTTTCATAAAATTCAATTTTACGCTACTACCCCACCTCACCACAACTCAAAATCACCCGTCGAAAGACTCCACTCCACCTTAATTGAGCAATACCAAATATTTGAAGATAAAGTTCCAGAACATCAAAAAATGCAATACGCTATTTTGGCCTATAATAGAACAATTCACTCTAATCTAAAAATTACCCCTAATGAAATCAATTTTGGACACACAGAAAACTGAAACCCATTTGTCTTGGAATTTGACCGAACTTTACTAACCGACTATGTCAATGACCATAAAAACAAGATGAAAAAGATATACCAAAATCTAGCAGATATCCAACTACAGTCAAAATCTAATCGAAATTCGCGGATCAATGTCAAAAGGAAAGACCGAAAGTTTGCAATACGAGACTTAGTCTATGTAAAAGCAAATAACAGAAGCAAAAGTAAACCCCGTTATATTGGCCCTTGCAAAATTCAACAAGTTTTAGAACACGACACATATATTTTAATTTACGTGAAAAATCAATCCACTTTAAAAAGACATAATAACGAATTACTACCATTCACAGGACAATCTACGCCCTTATCTCATTCACCTGGACCGCCAAATCCTACGTAACAGACAATCCATGCATCCTCCCCTTAGTGAATGGCATAGCAATCTTAAGACAGTAGTGGACATTAGTGAAAACTCTTGACTATTCCCCTCTTTTACAAAATTATATCGATCTAAAATACAACATACAAAAGACCATTACGACCCTTCAAGGACTTAATTATTGCATATACTATCCAGCAGGAAACTTTAATACCCCTGACAATCAATTATTTAATCCTCGACCAGTACCTGAAGAAATCCGATTTACTGATCAAACAACTCTTCCCTGAAATAAAAATCACCCGTTCCAAACCCGAACTTCTAGACGGTATCGGAACAGTGATTAAATTCTTCACAGGAAACCTCGACGCAAAAGACAGAAGAAGATATGACGAAACTATCGAAAAATTTACAAAGATCACAGATTTACAGAAAACCATCTTAGAAGAACAAACAGAAATACTTAATAATTCCATCACTACATTTCATGATAATATTCAAAAATTACCCGAAAACTAGAAAACAATCGCACAAAACAAGTTTTATTTTGGAAATCCAATCTAAAAGTGACAAAATCTTAATATCTTGTCTACTTTTACTGACCTTGAAACTATAGAAGCCCTCCAACTGTTTGTAAATGGTTTTATGAAACTCGAAATATCATTAACATTCGCACAGAATCAACAAATTCATCTCTCCTTAATCGATGACAATACTTTTCTAACTTCTAACTCGAAATCCTAAAGTATCTTAATAAAATACGAATCAAAACCCTACAACTACCTTACTCTATTGCACCGTCAACCCTGCACTTGTATGAAACTTGCATCAAGATCAAAGCCTATCAAACTAAAAGCAGTTTCACATTTATAATCTACGAAATGCCATTTGTACAAAAATCGATAAATTACCAATTTATTAATTTCCTGCCTATTACAGAGATCAACTATTTCACATGACATTGCCCACTTTTAACACGATACCGTTTTCAAAAGCATATAGCATTCCTATGGAACCTCAATATTGTTCAATAATATCTAACAAACAACCAATATTTCTGCCAAAAGGAAAATCATTTTTTCATACCCAACAGTAAATTGTGTGAAACGCAACTTCTTAGATTTAATCCAAATCAAACTTGTAAACCGTTTACCTTTTCCTTATCTCACTCTAAATTGATTAAACTTACAAAAAATAGTTGGATCATCAGTTCACCTAGCTTAGTTATTTATTTGTGAAATTCAATGGGATAATTTTCAATACCACAAAACTCTCATTAACGCCCAGTTAATTCAAATAACACCCGATTGTTCGGCAATAATAAATTACAACGATGTTTTATTCACATTTGAATCATCCTCAAAAACTTCAGTAAATCTATTAACAACAACCATCGGTAAACTAAAAACGAATACAATCAATAATAGCATAAAAATAAACAGTTCATTAGACTTATCCTATGTGGATGCAAACTCATTAAAACATGGACAATTAAAACTGCGTTATCACAAGGAAAAACTACAGCAAAGTGATTCTTCACCTATATATAGTTATCATAGCATACGTTCAATTATTATTATCTTATGTGTATTAATCATTGTTTGCCTTTCCATATACGTACGCTTATTTTAAACGCCACATTTTAATCAATAAAATAATCACAAATTTGCAAAATATAAATACTCCTATCTCGACTGTAGAACAACCGTTGAATTTATTACAATGTAAAGTATGAACAGCATATTAATCATTGAAAATAAATTTTCCAAATATGCTTTTCAAAATGGCAAAGGATAAAGATACTGTTTAGTTATTAAGAGATATGACTTATCTGTTTCCTCTAGATAGGGTTATCAATGCTTAGATGCAACTTTGGTTGTCTGCATTCCCACCTTTCAATCATGCTTTAGTTAGTCTTAAGCTGAATGTAGTAGTTGGTAGATCGTTTTGTTTAAGCTCCGCTTTTGTGTATGCAAAACAATAACTTTTTTTTCAATTTGGGCGTTACCAAACACCCACCATTCAGCATTGGTGATCATGCGTAATACCTTATTTTGTAGAACTTCCATTTTTCGTATGTTGGTTGTGGATGAGGCACACCATATTGGCCATCCATAAGATATGTATTGTATTGTCGTATCGTCGGTAACCACATTTTACCTGTGGTGTAGAGGCTGGTGCTTTATACGCTTGCGTCTGACGGTGCAATGCTCAACTTGCCCCGGATTCGGGTTACAAAAGTTGGAGCGCGCCTTTTGTGCTTGCGCAGCAATCATTGTCCAAAGTGATGCGTTGACCTTGTTACTCTATCTCGTAGGTCTGCGATATATTGGGACTAATTATAGATGTATACATATTAATTCCACATTGCAGCTTCAGCGGTAGCTTTTTGTTTATGATTGGATAGAGCATATTTAATCTAGCATACGCCTCCGAAAATTTTTTATTTATGTAAAAACTCTAGGTAAGTTTTCTATCTAAATAGATCCAGAGGTATCATACGGCAGAGTCTAGACTATTCCATGATATTGGGGTATTGTTGTTACGGTCTAAAACGACATTTACGACAACGCGCCAGCACATACGAAAAGCCACGAAAGAATTAGACGACTGGCGCTTACGATAACTTCCAAAATCTGGGAAGTAACTCACATAAGATCACTGCCTTGCCCGTAACAAGAAGTGCCGACTAGACTCAGTGAAGCAAGGGGTGGTTCAACACGGCAACGGCCTAATGGATGGTAATTGATCGCCACCCAGTTCCATCAATTTGAACAAAAATGGTAAGCCCAACGAGAAAGTGGAAAGCAAATGTGCCTACCTTTCAACTTTTTACTTGGCAGAAACAGATAAACGGAGTATAGTAGAATCTGTGTGCAGCCTTGCGACTTCCCGGCAGTGATGACGGAGCGCGGACGTTAATTAGCGTATTGCTATTAAATCTGGAACAAAATGGGGTCACTAGCGTTAGTTTAGTGTGTGAAACATGATAGCGGCCATTAAACATTACACAGAATATAATTATTTACATTAGTTAGCGTACAAAATGCAAGGGATGAGTATTGTTATTAAATCTGGCCCAAAATGAGATCACTAGCATTAAGTTAGTGCGTGAAACATGATAGCGGCCATTAAACATTACACAGAATATAATTATTGACGTTAGTTAGTTAGTACATATGCAAGGGATGGGTATTAAATGGGCATAGCAACGATATAACGGCTAACATCTAAAATACACGCTACCATTAGTATCACCTAGCTCTCAACTTGGCGGCAGGACTGCTCTTCACAGCTCGGCATGTCGCAAGGCTACAGCGGTAAGTGCAGATGACGCATATTTCAGAATACCTTCGCAGGACACGATGCGACGGGACTCGCATGGAAAAGAAACAGGGTGACCTTTTGCACGTCCTCGTTTGATATTAATCCCACGAAGTGGTAATATGTCTGCAGGTCACACGAGATTACAAGAACGTTGGTCGACTAAACGGTGCATCACCAGATCACACACAACTGCACGCCTTAACGGCTCGAAAAGTTCTCTCCGAAAACACGCCACATAAACGGGCTCACTCGGCAAGAAGCCGCGTCGCCTCCCACGACCCAAGACCGCGAAAAGACACACTCGAAAACCCGCTCGCAGTAACTGCACAAACTACTAACTGACCGAAACAGAAGCTAGCTCCTTACTAACTCACTAAAACCGGCTCGCGCCACGCTGCCGATCGGCAAGAAGCTGGCGGGGCTTCGGCAACGCAGATAGAAAGACTGCGACGGAGCGAAAACCTTCCAAAAACCCCTCTCTTGCTCTCACAGCCTGCGTGACGGGATAATGTCAAAACTTGCACAAAATTCGAAACACTTAAATTTAACGGAAAAATATTAAAGAAAGCTATATACAAGCGGGGTCGTAATCTTGAAAAATCGATAAATAACTCATACATTCGTAAACTTCAAAATGTCCTGACATTGTGTATGGTTATGTTTTGTTACATTTATCCGCGCTCAGTGAATATTATGGTGATGGTCATGGTGAATAATATAGGTCCCAATATGGATCCCTAGGGAACACCAGCATTAACGTGTCGAGTCGTAGAAAGGTGTGTTTCGCAGTTGGGGGGTTCTTTCAGTAGGGAATGATCTGATTATACAACGGAGGAAAGGAGGTGTGTTGATGGCCGTTTTAAATATTAATCCATTAGTCCAGACACTATCGAAGGCTTGTGTCACAGCTAAAAATGTCACCACTGTATGCATTTTGTTTTCATACGCTTCTCCAATATTCTCCGCAATTCTCAGTATCTGATGATTGGTCGAATTGTTGAGGTGGAAAAATATGGTTTAGATCTAGGAATTGGTTTAAACGAAACTTCACAACTCTTTCAAGGAAGTTGGACACAGTGGAGAGCAGGACGATAAAGTGCTGAGTTTTTATGTTGTTTTCGATGTTTTGGGAACATTATAATCACAGCATGTTTCCATGTGGTAGGAAAATAAGCTAGTTTTTAGGCAAGCGTTGAATGCAGCTGTCAGGGATGCAATACATTTGGTAGATAGCTTTTTGAGAAGCATGTTGGGTATTAGATCAATTTCTGGTGGCTTATTATTTTTTAGAAGTTTGATGTATTGTTTGACTTCCGATGGAAATACGATCATTAATTGGTCATTCTCATTGATGTTGCTGCTTGTTCTATTCGACTGATGTGATTTATGTTCGCCCCATCGGTGAAGGTTTTCTCTAAATGCTTTGCAAATATTTCTCATTTTCCTTTGTCATCCGAATAAGTGCCAATATTGGTTTGTAGTGACGGGACAATCACTGATTGTTTTAAAATCTTTTTTGTGGCTCTCATGTTTGGGTCCCCAGGGGCGAGAGATTCTATGTAGTGATTATAAGAGTTAATTCGGAATTGGTCTAATTATTTTCTTACTGTTTTGATTAAATTGTTAAGACGTGTTTTGACCAGATGATCTCGAGTCGTTTGTCATAGTCTTCGTACCGAATGTTTTCCTCTAATAAGGTCCGTTAGGTCAGCGGGAGGTATCTGGCAACTTTTTGTTCTGCAAGGTGAGGTGATTGTTGTGGCTAGTCGAATAGCTTTGGTTTTCACTTCCATATATGTTCTAACAACACTGTCGATGTCCTGTTGCGAGGCGAGGTTGGCTGAGCATTTCAGCTGAGAGTCAACTGTCCAGTTAACTGGTCCGTGTATTAATTTGGGGATTTGGGATTAGAATATGCTGAATGTTTTAGGGTGAAGATAAGAGGCCTGTGATCAGAGTCAAGCTCTGTTAGAACGATTTGAGTTATTAGGTGAGTAAGATTTTTGTGGACTATTATGTCGAGAATATGAGGTAGATAGTCAGTCCTATATAGAAAATATGTATATTCGCTCGCAGCGGAGATTTGTAGAGCCAGTTGGAAAGCTATATTTTCAGTATTTGTTGCCATTTAGGAACAACATTGGAATTAAGAACATGATAAAGTTGTGATGAGTGGATTATTGTTGTTGGCAGTAGTCTTGCTGAATTAGCGGTGCCGAGATTGTTCGTAGTTGCTTTAGCATAGGACATTTTAGCGGTAATGTTTCCAGTTATAGAGGCATTAGAGTAGAGAAGGATCGTTTTCTGTTTAGGTTTCTAATGTAAAGACATCCCCTCTAAATGGCGGAGCGCTCGCCACCCCAGTTCACACATTGAGGATTATCTTGGCCTTTGAGTTTTTTACATTCACCATAATGATGTTCCTCTGTGCATTTAACACAGCGTGGGAGAAGGCGGCAATCATTTTTGGTGTATCCCACATGTTGGGATGTCATTCCTTTTTCGTCGTGGTTCGACAGTGCAATGCAGTAGCCTACTTAGGTTAGTGATTTCTTTGGCTTGTATTGTTTCTTCTAATTGAATGACAACGAGTGGCATTGACTTTTTTGGGCTATCTAGTATCCGGGTGGTTTTAGTGATTGGGACATTTCATATTACCGCCGAGATTCCTGCGTCTTTAGGGTTCCAACAGATGTAGTAGTTAGCTTTGTAATGATCATAGTACTTAGTGAGGTTTCTGTAGTTGTTGATGTTCATTAAATTGATTCTTAACTGGTTGCCTCTCTATGTCGTGATAAAATTTTGCTTTACTATGTTTGTTGGTGCAGTAGGTTCTGTTAATTGTGACGGCTGATCCCAGATACTTAGCTTCATATGCTTGAGGTATTGATTTATTCTGCAAGGTAATGTCGATATTTTCATCGTGAAGGCGACCTGTACTGATTTTCCCTCGCTCACACACTCGCTCGACACATTTCGATCAGATTTAAATAGATTTGTAGTCTTTTTTATGCTGCCGCTGGGTTATTATTGCTGACAATGATCGCTGTGTCATCAACAAATGTTCTCGTGTCCGTTTGCTAGGTGGTTGGTAAATCAGAAGTAAAAAATAATTTTTCTAGGATCCCATTGCCAGTATATTGGGCTGCTCGTGGAAAGAAAGTTATAGTTATATGTTGTTTTAAGGTTATATAGTTTTATGCCTTTCGTAATAGTTAATTATGCGCTCCAGGGGGTGTGCTTAGCATTAAAGTCCTCACCCAGTGTAAACCTCTGCTCATGATATCGAAGAATGGTTCTAGCATTTGCTTTGTAATGTGATGCTGTTACCGCACGAAAAACTTTTGCCGACATAAACGGAAAATATACCTAGAATACGCGACCCTAACTCCGTTACGAAGTACGGTAACAAAAGGTTGCTCCGGCTAGAATCCAGGCGAGTAGGCGGGTTCTTGACGACCTTTGAAATTAGGGCGGCAATCCGGTAAGCGAGGTAAAAAATGGTAAAAATTGATGCGTCACTACATTCGGACTAGATCGGGAAAACAAAATCAGCAGCACAGGTGAACGCACTCTAAATGTGGAAGTAAGTGTTTCACCTTTCGACTTCTACCTTGGCACAGTTTGAGGCGGCGACTGCACAGCTGAATTGGACCTACCTTTCGTACACTTGCTTACAATCATCTGGTTTCCTGTACATTAAAACAAAACATAAATATGCATGCAAATATCAATAACGAACATAAGTAACGAACAATAAACTCTATTGAAATAACAAAAATATGTATATGACAATGAACATGAAAATGTTTACTGGTTACAGTTAAAAATAATAGGCCAAAGTGGTTAGTCAGGTTAAATTAAACCCAGCGCGGTAAAATTACAATCAAACGGTAAGGCTACATTTCTAACAGTAACATCTTTAAATACTTGACAAAAGGACTACGTTACATGATCAAAATTAGCAACAATTACTCCAATAATGGTACAACAACGTTTACTTGAACTTAAAGCGCAAAACAACATATAGACAATAAAACTTGACCGTATTGTTCAACATCTTACGAGTTAAATTAACCAAAGGCCCAATTTGTCAAGACAACACGTCGAAAATCACTTCACTATAAAGTTATCGGTGTTACACGTACTCGGAACTAACAAATACCTAATAGAAAGTCAGATGTTCTGAATTACGTTGTTCTTGTCCAGCTGCAGATCGCATCCCAAGCCATTGCCACGAAATGCGAACAGGAACTACTGGGAAACCACATGAAGGAGCGATAATCGAGCGGAAGAGCGGCGTTACATCCCCATACGCGTAAAAATGAAGCACCTTTATGATAAGCAGGTTCGGTATGACGACTTGGGGCTCCATTACACTGGCAAGTTTAGCACACGGTTGAGATATCCACGGATAACATAGGAGGAGCATATTGCTGGACCACTGTGGTCATATTTCTTTAAACAATGCATTGCGCTTAAAATAATAGGTCTGACATTTATAATGTCTGCTGTTAATTCTTTTCTGGTTAAATTTTACAAATTGCAGTTGAAAATAAATGAGAAAGGGTTGTAAATGCTTTACTTTAATAAGTACCTTGAGAACGTTTTTACTGTTTATATATATTGTATTAAATAACGCAGATCTGGACGACTGTTGAAATAAAGACATTTTGAATTGATCTGTATGTAGAAAATGTTAAGAGCTATCCAGAAATTTTTTTCAGCGATCAATTGTTTTCGAAAAGGTAACCAAGTAAGGTCACAAAAAAGAGCCAACCTGCGTCAAATAGCTAAGTTAGTAAATCGGTAGCTACTAGACGCAGATTGACTGATCCCTTGCTCCACCACATTTATCGTGTGGGCCGAACTAGCTCTATTCGACGCTTTTTAGGTCGTGGATTATGGTTCAGCTGTGTACCCTGTAAATAGTTTCAAAACACAATATGGGCGCCAGGAATTAAAGTGATTCCGAAAAGAATAACCCAACAACAGTTAATAGTAATTTAGGTTACAAGACCGGAATACTTTCAAACGTGAGAATTCACTTTCGAAAACTCAAAAAAATATGACTTAGTATCTATTATTTGACTTATCCAAACAATAACACACACTTGATTCCTTAGTAACGAAGGCATCAGGGACCGGCAAACAAAAGATTTTACCGGTCCCTGATGCCCGTTTTCCGATCTTGAACGGCAAAACGTTACTTTCTGGCTAAAACATTCTCCAGAAACCGCAGTCGTAAAAATAGCGTTTATTAAATGTGAAAATGTGTTAATCATCAAAACAGTGTAGGTAATTGGTTTGTAAAATAGTTTAAATTACAGTGTAACGTAGAAAAATTTCAGTAAAGGTTTCCACACTCATAACTCGAAGGAACCCCTTTTTGGGTTTTTAGTCAATTAAACTTGTCGATTTAATCGAGAGATGTGCACATCGCTGTCAGTTAAAAACCTTCATTTCAGGTCACCGATAGCCTAAAGCGTGAGTGTCCCTTTTACAATAAAGTTGAAATTATAAATTCTGCAATTATGGGTAAGAAATTATTGAAACCCTAATATTAGGAGAGATATCGTGTATACGTTAATAATACGTAACTCAACATGTACTGGCGTAGCGATTAAATTAAAGCCACCACACTAACCTTCTGTAATCAGCAAACTCTTGGGAGATAGCGCCGGCAGTGAGTTGCCATACGTGAAATTTTCCAAAATCGACAGGGTATCTGCACGTGGTACTATCGATTTAGCTGCTGGATTCTGGACGTGGAAAGAGGTTTGCATTCATCGTCCGCCGCCGGAGCAAAGCAAAATTGTGGCGTAATATTCTCTGAAAAAATCATTATTGAGACAAAACGCCGATCACCAATAACTGCAATAAAAGAGCTGAAAGCGGCCAATTAATATGGGAATAACAAAATTTGGAAGTCCATCATACCTGATTTATTTTCAGCTCTAGAAACAAAATGCTTAATTAAGCACAAGGTGGGTCTCTCGGAAATTAGCGTGCGGCTAAGTCGAATCGCCGAAGAAGAATGCGCTCAAGCCACAAGAAGAGATAACACCAACCTGATACAGGTACAAAATGAGCGAAACCGCGAAATTGAACAACTCGAAATGCTAGCCAATTACAATTCAAATAAAAATATACATGTTAGGCCTAAAATAATTTGGTAAATTGAGGAAACAGTTAAGTGGAGCGAAAAATGGCTTCAGTAAATGGGTAATGAGCTTTTTCTATCTATAATATTTAAGGTATTTCCCATAAGAACGCGCCGAAAATGAGACATGCTGCACATTTACGCAACATTCAAAAGTTGAGCTGTGTGTCATCTTTGTTTTTACTATAAAATGATGACATGACACATGCACTAGCCGAATATGATTATTATTATTATTATTATTATTAACTAAATATAAGGGTAGAGGTAGAACAAATGCAAGTAAAAGTAAACCTAAATATTATGAACAAGAGTCGTATCTATTCTTGAAAGCATTAAAACACTTGGAGCGTTTAATTTAGTTTGAATATGCGTAGCACATATTTTATGTATTAAGTAATAGATGTTTGTAGTATACATTTAAATGAATATATGGCTGACAATTTCTAAGTATCAACAAACATTAAATTGTAACTCAATTCGGGAAAATGGCTCATGGAACTTTCACAAGTTCTAATAGCAAAAGTTGTTTTCAAAAGCATCTACAACTATAATATACAGGGTGTTTCTGTTTTTCCCGCAATTTTGTTTCGATAGTAAATGTCACTAATAAAAAATTGATATGGACTCATCTTTCCTCTTCTTTCACTCCTTAACAGGTTACAAGGATTTAAAAAAACAGTTTTTATCGCTTTATAAAATTGTAAAAGATTAGAAGATATACCTATTAAATACAAATTTGGTATACTCCAATATCTAATACTGGCACCATCCAACGGCGTAGATTTTCAAAACCAAACTATTCAAACAAAGAAAATGCCTCTGCAATTGTTCGAGAATGTTTTAAAATTCTCTATTTTTGCAAAAGTTCATTGCGAATTAAGCAACAAATAAATGTACGATAACTAATTATTTGGGCTGTGCAAAAGGTAACTTACCAGAACGACAATTTTGGAATTACAAAACATGAAATCATCTATTGCAGAATGAATTTTGTTAGGTGTTGCAGAATTCGAAACGATGAGCAAAATGTCTTAACTCTGCGAAGAAAGTGCAAATTTAAGGAAAGTGGGAGGGGGGATTTAGGGATTATAACAAAAGAATTTTACAGCAGGTATAAATGCTAAAGTGTACCTATTTCAGTCCTATGAAGAGCAAATCTATCTAACGTTAATATTAATTAAGTTTATAACAATCACAATTAGTAATTTTTCTAATATTGACATCGTTTGAGATATTGTGCTAATGTAAACCTCTTTTCACTTCGTCAAAAGACGAAGAAAGTATTGTAATCGCGAAAAAAATCACCTTCCTAGATTTCTCTAGATCTTCACGTTTCAGGGTCCCTAGATGACGAAAAAACAGGTTTTCTCAATTCTGTCTGTCTGTTGACGGTATAACTCAAAAACTATTTGTTGGGGAAAGACAATATTTTGCATACACATTATATATCTACCTGGATTGGAACGAGAACATTTCAAACAAATATATACAGTGTGACCACCTTAAAAAATAAAATTATGTTTATTTTTTATTTAACTTACAAATAAATACAATAAGTATATATAAGTTCCGTCTAGGTCCGGGTGGAGAATAGGCCTAGGGCATCCTCCGCCTGTCGTAAGAGGCGACTAAGAGAGGCATCTGTCCGATGACCCATTACCTTAAATCCATTCTTACTTACTGCCCCTAAATGTTAATCCTATTACATATTATTTCCCTGTGTAATCCCTATAATGAGCCAATGGTTCCAATGGCGGAAGAGATCAAAATTAGATCCAACGACAGAGGAGGCAGATGAGCTAACATAATAAAAGGGAAGATGGATCTCTTAGTTGCGTATCAACAATCCGTCTAGGGGATGTTCACTCCAAAATCAAAGATCCTGGTCCTCCAGGTTGGAGGTTGGGAATGGGCCAGTCCCCCATCACTCGTAAAAGTAAATTTTCACTAAAAAGACTAAAAAAGGCCTCGGAACAATGGATTGTCCTAATGGTAAACGACAAAAAGCGCGGAAAAGGATTGTGAATTGTGGAACGTGGAATGTACAAAGTAGCCGTGGAAAGTTGCAAGAAATAGTATTAGAAATAGACAAAATAAATATGGACGTTGTCGCTTTAACAGAGACGAAAAAGAAAGGTAAAGGAATAGAAACAGTGGGCGATTACATACATCTGTTTAGTGGAGTACAGAAGGATCAGCGCGCAAAGAGAGGAGTTTCACTATACTGAAAAAGAAGTATAAAAATAAAATAACTAATTGGGAAGCAATAAATGAAAATATGATAAAAGTCAACGTAAATATTCTAGGGAAACGATTAACAATATTTGCAGTATACGCACTGTCAGATGACGAACACGTAGCAGTCAAAGATCAATTTTTTGAAGTGTTAAATGCAGCTATACTAGATGTTGGGTTATCTAGAGAAATCCTAATATTGGGGGATTTTAACGGTCGCACAGGTGCAAAAATTAATAATCCAGTAGTAAGTCCATTTGGAGAACCAATCGTTAATGACAACGGAGAAAGATTAATTAATCTCTGTAAATGTAACAAATTAAAAATATCAAATGGATTTTACAAACACAAGATGATTCACAAGTATACCTAGGAACAACATACACGCCAGTTAAAATCAATCATTGACTACATAATAGTGAAACAGGATACAAAACTGAAAATACAGGATGTTCGAGTACAACGAGGTGTCACCTGTGGATCGGATCATTATATACTAAATCTAAGATATTTATACCATGGTGTCAGAATATAGATCAAATAAACGAAACAAAAAATGATAAGCTTAATAGTGATGAATATTCCGATTATCCTAAGTACAAGCTTGACAGCCTATATCATGAGAGTACTAAAACTTTATACCAACAAAGATTAGATCATAACTTAAACGATTCTAATAACTTGTCTCTGATAGAATCATACCAAAATGTAATTCACAGTATTCATCAGGCAGCAAACGAAGCTTTGGGACAGAGAAGTACAAAAATAAGCAAAAAAATCTGGTGGACTGAAGAAATTGAAAACCTAGTAAAAAGAAAGAAAGCTCTGTATATAAGATCGCTAAATACTAATAGTCAAGAAGACAAAGAGGCTTACAGAGAGATTAAACGAATTACAAGAAAACAATAATAGCGGAGAAAAACAAACTATGGGATAGGAAGTGTCAAGAAATCAGTACGTACATAGGTGGAAGGAAATGCACGGAAGTGTGGAAATTTATATGGAATGTAAAAACAACAGAAAAGAGAACTACAATTATAAATACAATTTCAGAGGAAACTTGAATAAAGCACTATCAAGAGCTATTAACAGAGACAAGGCCGCAATTCTTAAACGACAATGATATAAGAACTACAGTTAACATTGAAGGCGAAAGAATAGAAATTGGAGAGGACACTGTGATACGAGCAATAACCAGATTAAAGAATGGAAGATCTTGCGGTCCCGAGGGAATTTATGCTGAGTTACTAAAAAATGGCACTCAAAAACTATTTAGAATCCTAACACACATATTTGAAGAATATATAAATGGACAGGAGGTACCAGAAACATGGAAAGTGGCATATATATCTTCAATACACAAAAAAGGAAACAAACAAGATTGTGGCAATTATAGAGGGATATCAGTAACTAGCACGATGAGCCGACTATATGGCCGAATTGTGCGAGATTTAATAGAAAATGAATACCATGACGAAGAAGAACAGAGTGGATTTAGAGTTGGTAGATCTTGTTCGGATAACGTATTTACTATGAAGCAGATAATAGAGAAAAGAACCGCTACCAACCAGGATACACACTTGTTATTTGTGGACTTAACAAAAGCATATGATTCCATCCCTACCAACATACTATGGGAGGTTCTGAGACAATCAAATATTAACCATACGTTAATTAAAGCTGTTCAAAATTTGTACCAGAACACAATATCTAGGATAAAAATGGGAAACAAAATATCTAAACCATTTGCTGTTAATAAAGGACTCCGACAAGGCTGCTGCATATCTCCCACTCTTTTCAAAATATATATAAAAAGAGCTTTGAAACAATGGAAACGAAAATGCTCAGGTATGGGTATAGAGCTAGAACATACAACCGTCTATACATTGCAATTCGCTGACGACCAGGCGGTTATCGCTGGAGATAAAGAAGACCTGGAGTATATGGCCAGAAAGTTAAAAGAAACATATGAAGAGTGGGGTCTCGACATAAATCTGCAAAAAACAAAATATTTGTGTGTGGGTATAAATCAAAGTAACTTAATGCTTGAAGGATCAGACGAAATAGAATGCTGTAGCGAATACAAATATCTAGGAATACTATTTGACAAAAGTGGTACAGACGATAAAGAAATTCAATCGAGGATAGTACAAGCAAGAAAACAATAGCATGTCTAAATGGCAATCCTATGGAATAATAACATATCAAAACACAGAAAATATAACATCTACAACACAATGATAAAGAGCAGTTTGTTATACGGGCCGAAACGTGGAGAATTACAGAAAAGAACAAGAAAAAGATAGAAGCAACAGAGATGGATGCTTTAAGACGATCTGCAGGAATTTCACGTAGAGATAGAGTGAGAAATAAAGTGGTGCGACAACAAATGGGTGTACAAGATACAATTATGAAAGACATTGAAAGATTGCAACTTATATGGTATGGTCATGTACAACGGATGACGGAAGAAAGGCTACCTAAACAAGTTATAAAATGGATACCTCACCAACGCCGTAAAAGGAGAAGACCAAAAAGAAACTGGAATGAGGGAATAAGAAAAGCGATGAGCGACCGCAATTTACAGGATGGACAATGGGAAGACAAAAAAAGATGGAAACTAGGCATCGGACAACGTCGACAGACGTTCTGAAACCGATATATCTTTATATATATAATTCTTCTGTACGTGTGTATAGGCCATTCAGTAAACACAAAAACATATAAATTTTCTTGAAGTTGGCATATACGTAAAATTTGTCTGTTAGGGATTCTGTATTTTATTTTGCAAAGGTTTCCATACCTGCATAAAAGTGACTGAATTTTAAAAACAACAATTAATGAATATCATTAATTCAGTGTCAAAGTACATACTATTCTGTAAATTCTTGCCTGAACTTTTATAAAATGTAATAAAAATACTTATTAATAAATGCTACATCAATAGTATCCAACACAGTATTTGTTTAACATCCTTAAAAGTAGTTATGACAGATGCTAATTAAATGTCACACTCTTAACCTATTTGTTTTAGTAACTTTTTGTAAGTACATTCCTAGACAAAAGATGCATTGTGCAAGTACACTCATGAAATTTTAGAAATCAAAGGCCACTTTGAGTTTTTATGTTTAGTGAACAGACTATAAGCCGTTCACGACCTTTTTGGGACAAGGTTGGCTATGATTTTTTCTTTTCATGTTGGACTAACTGATTCGATGATGTAGCGGATGCCATTTTTTTTTCTGTCAGTGTCTGTTCGACATTTTCTTGCCACCGCATTGCCAGATTTATTATTTTAATATTCGTAAGAAAATAAATGATTTAGCAATGTGTAAAAATAATTCTAATTTCCGTCAAAAGAAATGTCAAAATGCCCAAATAATTTTGTTACAACAAAAATTTCCATTAAACGATGCTACTTACAATTTAAAAAGGACAGACCAAATTTAAAAGAACGCGAGTCGATGTGGAGACTAGAGAATATCCGGCAACAATGTACCTATTCAGAAAATATAACCTTAAACTGAAAACAACCTAACCTAACACAAAAAGTGTCAATTTCCATGAGGGAGTTTTAGTGCAACAGAGGTTCTGCCAACAAAATTACTAGATGATCATAGCCTCACCTGACCCAAAAAGATCGTGAACGGCTTATATATGTGACTGAACTCCTCCTAAACGGCTGGACCGATTTTGATGAAATTTTTTGTGTGTGTTTGAGTGGGTCCCTGGATGGTTTAGATTCACAATTGGATCCGGTAGGTGGCGCTGCAATCGGGTTGTTAATTTTTTTTTGACAAATTTTTCTTTTTAAATTTTTTAAAGATTTCTCGCATATCATAACATATAACCCCAAAATTTCACCCCCCACCGCCCCCAATATTTTTTAAAATGAAAAAAAGTCGAAAATTAGAAATCGAAAAAACATTTGCTGAACCTGCTGATAGCAGGCAAACCAACGTTCGGACAGGACAACGTCTGTCGGGTCCCCCAAAATTTTACCCCCCTCCCTCCCCCCACCAATATTTTGATATAGTAGGGTCTATTAGAGATGACGTAAGGCCCAGGTGGTTGAGCTCCGCAATACACCTGCATATTATACGTATAAAACGTTTGTGAGTCACAGAGGGCGTAAATTTTCAATCCATACTTGGCCGGCTTTTGAGCCATATCTTTATATATCGAGAGATCCAAAAAAACTGTTCCTCAGCGGGCTGTGGAAATTCAACGTATGAATAATATGTTGGTGACACTGTACGTCAATGTCAAATTCGAGGTTAGCAGGTTAGGATTTGCGTCATTTTGTGTCAAAACTAACGGAAAACCTAACCCAATCGATATGGGTGTCGTTATTGAGGTTTTTTGGGACGTTGATTGCGAAAATGGCATTTACTCCAAGACGATGGACATGACATAAAATTAAAACTCTATAGTGGTGAAACGGGGTTTCAGAGACAAATTATTTTTGGGCAGAACAACGTTTGCCGGGCCAGCTAGTATATATATCAGTACTGGGCACAATATTCAGAGCTTTATTGGTTAGGAAATTAAAACCACATTGTATTCTGTCGCAGACGTTTCGGAATTTTTTATTTTATTCCATTTTCAATGCCTAAAGAAGAATTTACAATAGTACAAAGGTGATCTAACAAGCAGTTTATGAACTTACCGCAAAATACTAGCGTACAACCTTAAAGCTGTTAACATGTGTTGATGGAAAATTTATAAATTAAATGTGAAAGGAGCCTCATTTCTTATTAATCTTAGAAGCACACTACGTACTACTGATTGTTATAATTACACGTTAAAATACACAGACACAATTAAAATCAGTTTAAAAGTTGTTAATTTGTACAATTTAGGTCATGGCTGACAAGGTCACTGCAGGTATAAAATGTATGAACTTCCTGCATGTTGATAGTTCGCGCATGCGTAATGGTGCACGCGTCTAAATGTTACGAGGGGAGACCAAGAAGTGGTTGGACTGTCCACCTTATTGAATGAAAATAATTTGAGTTTAAAGTTAAAGATTTAAGGAAAATTTGTTGTTTGCCATAGATAGCAAGAGGTGATAGGAAACACTTAAACTGTCAATATCTTTTTTGAATTTAATGCATTCGAAGTCCCAAAAATGCTACACATTTCTATAAAAGTACGTCTACTAGTGTTAGGTTCAATAGTTATAATTTCGGGATTTGCAAAATCCATGCTATGGCCAGTATTGCTGACATGAGTGGCTAACGCACAGGCTTTGGGTTTGACTTTGGAGTCACTCTTGTGTTGGGTTAGCCTAGCATTGAGTCTTTGGGCTGATTGTCCGATGTACGATGAGTCACAATTTTGGCAATTAATTTGGTAGACTGCATACGGAGTTGAAAGGGTTGGTGTTTTGTCCTTGAGTTTAGAAAATAATCTTTCAAGACATGCTGATGTTTGTCTGCAATAGTGATGTGAACCTGGTTGCGGAAAATTCCTTTAATTATAGCTGATAGCTCGGGGATATAAATGAGGCTTTTGTAGACTGGTGGCTTAGGAGGTGGTTCTTCTATGTCAGCAGGGATTTCGTTATTACTTCTCCTGTTATTGTTGTTAGCAGATATAATAGAGTTCAGAAGGGCTACTGGATAATTATTCGATTTAAGGATGGTTTTTAATTTATTTAAGTTGGTATTGTGAAAATCTGGATGCGATATTGTCAGGATTCTGTGTTTTAGTCCTTTCACCACATTGATTTTGTGGCGATATTGTGAAGGGAACGGAAGTTCAGAAACCTTCCTGAGCTGGTCGGTTTTATGTACCAGTCCAGTTTAATCATGTTGGAATCAGTCCTGATGACTAGGGTATCCAAGAAGGGAACGGAATTCTCTGTTTCTTTTTCAACCGTAAATTGAATATGTTGATTATATTGATTGATTACGGTTGAAAAAGAAACAGAGAATTCCGTTCCCTTCTTGGATACCCTAGTCATCAGGACTGATTCCAACATGATTAAACTGGACTGGTACATAAAACCGACCAGCTCAGGAAGGTTTCTGAACTTCCGTTCCCTTCACAATATCCGCCACAAAATCAATGTGGTGAAAGGACTAAAACACAGAATCCTGACAATATCGCATCCAGATTTTCACAATACCAACTTAAATAAATTAAAAACCATCCTTAAATCGAATAATTATCCAGTAGCCCTTCTGAACTCTATTATATCTGCTAACAACAATAACAGGAGAAGTAATAACGAAATCCCTGCTGACATAGAAGAACCACCTCCTAAGCCACCAGTCTACAAAAGCCTCATTTATATCCCCGAGCTATCAGCTATAATTAAAGGAATTTTCCGCAACCAGGTTCACATCACTATTGCAGACAAACATCAGCATGTCTTGAAAGATTATTTTTCTAAACTCAAGGACAAAACACCAACCCTTTCAACTCCGTATGCAGTCTACCAAATTAATTGCCAAAATTGTGACTCATCGTACATCGGACAATCAGCCCAAAGACTCAATGCTAGGCTAACCCAACACAAGAGTGACTCCAAAGTCAAACCCAAAGCCTGTGCGTTAGCCACTCATGTCAGCAATACTGGCCATAGCATGGATTTTGCAAATCCCGAAATTATAACTATTGAACCTAACACTAGTAGACGTACTTTTATAGAAATGTGTAGCATTTTTGGGACTTCGAATGCATTAAATTCAAAAAAAGATATTGACAGTTTAAGTGTTTCCTATCACCTCTTGCTATCTATGGCAAACAACAAATTTTCCTTAAATCTTTAACTTTAAACTCAAATTATTTTCATTCAATAAGGTGGACAGTCCAACCACTTCTTGGTCTCCCCTCGTAACATTTAGACGCGTGCACCATTACGCATGCGCGAACTATCAACATGCAGGAAGTTCATACATTTTATACCTGCAGTGACCTTGTCAGCCATGACCTAAATTGTACAAATTAACAACTTTTAAACTGATTTTAATTGTGTCTGTGTATTTTAACGTGTAATTATAACAATCAGTAGTACGTAGTGTGCTTCTAAGATTAATAAGAAATGAGGCTTCACCAATTCCTTTAATATTTAATTTATAAATTTTCCATCAACACATGTTAACAGCTTTAAGGTTGTACGCTAGTATTTTGCGGTAAGTTCATAAACTGCTTGTTAGATCACCTTTGTACTATTGTAAATTCTTCTTTAGGCATTGAAAATGGAATAAAATAAAAAATTCCGAAACGTCTGCGACAGAATACAATGTGGTTTTAATTTCCTAACCAATAAAGCTCTGAATATTGTGCCCAGTACTGAGGGTTGGATGTTCTTCCGCTCCCAGTCAACATATTGAACTATTTTGTAACCACACGAGCTGTGAAGAGTTTTTAAATTTATATATATATATATATATATATATATATATATATATACAGTAAAATGTTATTTCTTGACTGGGATAGGGTTTGGAAAAACTCCAATCTCAGTGCTACGCACAGGTACCAAGCTTTAATGGTTAGATTGAATTAAAACCACTTGTATGTTTCGCCTTGACGTTTCCTTTATATTTAAAACATTATCAAAGGCTATGGACAAAAATTTACAATAAGCAACGTTGTTATAAAAGTTATTGAAAGTGAAAGTCTTACATAACACCTTGTGGACCAAAACACATGTTTTTTAAAAGCATGTGAAGATATTCAAATTTGAACAAATTCATAAAAAGGGGGCAGTAGGCCACCAAGATTACAGACCTGGGCTGCACATGATATAAATACACTTACTCATACATCTAGCCGGTTACACATTAAAAATTACTAGCACATTTAAAATTTGATTTACAATAATTTTATTAGCTATTTGGCCAACATGGCCGTCAATTAGATAAAAATCGTGGTATTATTTCTAAGCAAGCAGCGACAGGTGTCCGACAAATTGTTAGAACCGCGCATGCGCGGAGCTCAAGGCGTCCAAATATTACGAGGGACGTTCAAAATGGAATTGACCAATTAGCTTGTGCAATGCAATCTAACATAAGACTAGTCAAAAAACGACGACAAGGGTTATGTCTGAAGGTTCTAAAAGGTGGAAACTACAAAAAGAGTCCTAATTGAGCACCTAAGTTGTAAGTCTACCATGGGAGAAAAAAAGACAAATGAGAAAAAATGGAGGAGAAGAGACCCTAAATAGATCTAAATATAACTAAATTTATTGTGGGACCGTATTGAGTTTATTAAAAATTTATTATTAAAGAATTAGTAATAGAATTGGGGCAGTAAAAAGAAAATATTATAAGATAAAAGTAACTACCCATTGGGCTTTCTCGGTTGGAGAAATTCTAAGGAGAAATCATTGTTGGACATGGCTAACAAAAGGTGGTAGGAGACACTAAGATGATCAATGTCAGTATTTGAATTTAAGGTATTATTTGTACCAAAAATGTGGCACATTTCGATGAAAGTGCGGTGACTAGAATTTGGTTCAATAGTAATAATTTTTGTATTTTCAAAATCCATACAATGACCAGTGCTATTGACATGTCCAGCAAGGGCGCAGGCTTTGGGTTTAAGACGAGAGTCGCTTTTATGCTGAATAATTCTTGATTTCAACCTCTGAGAAGTTTGACCAATATACGTAGAAGGACAACCACTACAGTTTATCTGATAGACGGCATTAGGGGTTAGGAGAGCTGGAGTTTTATCCTTTAATTTTGAGAAGCAATCTTTTATGATATGATGGTGTTTGTCCGCAATGATAATATGATCGAACTTACGAAAAACCTGTTTAATTATATGAGAAAGTCCTTGGACGTAAATGAGACTTTTGTAAAGTGGAGGTTTATCATTTATATTATTATCAGAATTTTCTGGTGGAATGATCCTGCCCTTGGGGGTGGAGTATAAGATAGAATTTAATAAAGAAATAGGATAATTATTTAATTTGAGAGTATTAACTAATTTATTGAGATTAACTGCGTGAAAATCCGGATGCGAGATCGTTAAGATTCTGTGCTTGAGCCCTTTCACTACATTCAACTTATGTCGAATGTTGTGTATAGAATGGAAATTCAGATAACGGCCAGAACTGGTTGGTTTAACATACCAATCCAGTTTAATAGTGTTGGAATTCGTTCTGATGACCAGAGTGTCCAGAAAGGGGACAGACCTATCCTTTTCTCTTTCCACTGTGAATTGGATGTGAGGGTTGAAACCATTGAAAACACTCAGCACATTGGCAACGTCGTCGACCGGTACTGCACAAACCAGATCATCAACATACTGGTAAAGAAACGGAAATTGAAAAGCCAGCTTGGGGATGCTTTCCTTTATGATGGTATTGACTATGATTTCGGCCAAAATGGGGAAAAGAGTTGAGCCCATTGGGGATCCAAAGATTTGTTTATAAAAATTATTATTGAAGGAAAAATATGTTGAGTCAAAGATGAATTTGAGAAGGTTAATAAACTGTGATTTGGGTATACTAGTTAGTGGTTCTATTAAGTTCCAATTGGTTTCAACAACCTGTATAACCAAATCTACAGGGATATTGGTAAAAAGAGAGACCACATCTAGTGAAATAATCTCATAATCAGGTGGTAATTGAAAATTATTAATTTTTTCGCTGAAGGCGAAACTATCTTTGATACGAAAACTATTATATTCATTAAAGGCTTGCCCTAAGATCTCTGCCAGATATTTGGACAGTTTTCTATCTGGAGATTGTGTCGAGGACACAATGGGTCGACAAGGTGTGTCGGGTTTGTGTATTTTGGGTAAACCATACAATTTAGGAGAAACCGAATTATGACAAATTAAGCGTTTATATGTAGGGTTATCTATGTAATTATTATTATGTAAATCTCTGATTAACTTATTATTCCTAGTCTCAATAGACGTTGTGGGATCCTTTTTTAAGGGTTGATAAACCTGGTTATCTTGCAAAAGGGTCTGCATTTTGGAGATGTAATCATCACGCTCTAAGGCTACAGTGACATCGCCCTTGTCTGATGGTAAAATTACATTTGGATTATTTTAAAAAATTTTAAAATTTGAAAAGAAATGCAACATCTTTCTTAAAAATAATCCAAATGTTGTAATTTTACCATCAGACATTTTACTATGTATGTAACCACACAAGCTGTGAGAGGGACTATCTTTATATATATATATATATATATATATATATATATATATATTGTTATGATATCATAAGAGTGGATATAGTTTGATAATTAATACGATAAAAGAATTTGGTAAAGCATTGTAGTCAGTCTTTGCAAAAGTTTAGAATATAAAAGGTTATTGGAATTAAATTTTAAATACAGATTATATTTTAAGAAATGAGAATGGAAAGAATAAATTTCATATAGTTTAATTTATAAAGTAAGATGTTAAAAGATAGAAGTTATTTACTACTGAGATCAGATACGACAGACCAAATTAAAATATTAAAAGATAACAAAGTATGTAGGTATCAAATGTATATTTTAATATAGTAAGCATCAATAATGAAAATACGGTAGTTAGGAGAGTTGTTTTGGGATTAAGAATAACAAACTCATAAAATGTATACAGAATTTTGAAAACTCCTTTTTGATATAATAAAAAATTTGAAATTATGCCTTATTTGTATAAATATTTTGGTGGTATACAAATAACAGGGCTTTTAACAAATCTACGTGGTACAAAAATATGAGAAAGTACTTTTGAAGTGATACAAGTACATAATCGGTGAAGAGATTGTGCAATACAGTTAATTAGATAGAAATAACCAGATAACTACAGTATTTGAATAGATTTGGATTGAGCTGCTTTATTGGAACTGATACAGTTTATGGGAAGGAATGAAAAGGATTTGACTGGTGTGGATTACTGCAAATGTAGGAGCCGTGATGAAGGACTGATGTATCTTCCTGGGAATCATTCTGAGTGATTGGTGGTATTTGGATATTTCATTTTCATGCAGAGGACAGATCATCGTGACAATTAAACCTGAAAAGAAGTAATATTAGTTGGAGTACATCAAGGATAGTTTACTGGCAGAAGAGGGTTGTGAAGGAGTAATATAAAAGTCGATAGGTGCAGTCTTGGTAAAAGGAGGTTGGATTCTTCAAATATTTGGATATTTTCTGGAGGATTTAATGGCTGTAAATTGGTTTGACAGTTAATTGCAGTTGGACGTGTTCGTGTGGTGACTAGTTGTACAAGGGGATCTGTGGTGCTGGATGTGCAATTAGTAGAGTGAATAAGGTTGGTTAGTAGTTTAGTCTAGAATAAAAATGAAGTAGATGAACAATATTTATTACTTGCAATAATTAAAAGAGTTATTACTTACTATAAAAGATAGAGAAAGTCATACATCATAATAATATTGAAAACAGTGTACGTTGGTCGTATCTGATTACAAGTAAAAGAATTATTTTGAATTCATTCAAGATAAGTGACATTTAAGGTCATTAGACAATTGAAATTTATTTTAAATATGACAAGTCAAATATAAGACAACTAGATAAAAGAACCTAACCCTGATGATTGAGTTTTCATGGCAATAATTATTTTTAAAAGAGAAATCATTTGAAATTAATTTTTAAATAAGAAATAAATAATTACAGCTAGCAGAGCAGGACAATTGAATTAAATATTTATGGTACAGAAACGTGAAGTCATTGCAATATATAAACGTATATTTATGCTTGGCTGAACGTACCCGTATTTATATTTATACTTGTGCCTAGATTTATTTATGCATGTTTGTGATATTGCACTTTATATATATTGCACTATAGTACCCACCCACCAAATGCCAATAAAGCTGTGATATTTTGATTGGTCGTTGCTTTGATTTTGTTTGTTCTGCTGGAATTGTCTATACCTTGTGGAAGGTTCGACACAAGGAGTAAAACCACTTCGAGTACCTGGCACCCTCTCCCTTCTTTGTTGTTTTCTTTCAGCGTATCTGGAAACCCGACCCTTCTCGGCGAGTTAGCCCAATTAGGCCGATAGTTACCAGCCGGAAAAATACCAAGTAAAACTTTCGCCAACAGGTAAGGCCAAAACAATTATCCTTCCTCACACTTTGCTCCTCTCCAGTTCGAATTCTATTCCTTCAGGCTTTCTGCAACTGCGTTATCCCACGTTCTAGTCGGTCTACCCCTTTGTCGCTTCTGCATAGTTTTTGTTTTCCATATTACTTTTGTTTGTTGACTTCATTTCATTCTTGCTAAGTGCCCAAACCATCTAAGCTGATTTCTTTTAATAGTTGTTGTTAACGGATCTACTTGGAGTTGTTCTCTCACATCCGTGTTTTTAATTGTGTCTCTTTTTGTAATACCTATTACAGCTCTCAGATATTTAATTTCTATTGCTTGCAGTTTACAGCTCAATCTCTTAGTAAGTACGCAGCTCTCACTGCTATATGTTAATATAGATCTAAAGATGGTTTTGTACACCGTTATCTTTTGGATGTGTTTTGGAGAATTCTTTTTTACGTATGAAAGCATTACTCATACTATAGAATACTCTTAGTGCACTCTCTATTCTTTCATTTACTTCTGCGTCGTTCTTTCCTGTCTCATGTATCTTCATTCCTAGATATTTAAAGGATTCCACTTGCTCTATTTCTCTGTCACCTATTTTTATTGCTGTCCTTTCGTATTCTTTCAAACTCTTGTACGACAATAGAGCAAAATGAGCTTAGCTAGAAAATCATATCATACTCAAAAGAATAAGGAAGTACAAAACTTAACGAAACATTTACTAGATACGGAAATTAATCGCATCAGTTATAGAAAATTGTAATATTAAATTATTACTGTATAAAAATTATATATAAAAATCAAAATAGTAATTCTATTAAAAGCTTATGTAACACAGTTAATCAAATCAATAATAACATATAATGATAAAAGACATATTTCGCATAAAAAATGCAAATGGCTAATACATTAAATACATTTTATGTAAATATAGATGTAATTTTGGCAGAAAAGGTTTTTAAACCTCCTTCGTTACTTCTTAATATATCATTGAACTGTAGTTCTGTATTTTTCTTTGCTAAAGACCCAACCGTAGTAACTCAAATTATAAAATCTTTCAAATTGGATGAAGCAAAAGGTTTTCACTTATTTTAATCCGAAAGACTAGTATACATATCTTCCGAAATAGTTTATATATTAGCCTATTAGCTAAGAAAGTATTCGAATCAGTTATTTTTCAACAAAATTTAAAGTAGCTATAGATTTATAAGAGTGGTGATTAGACCATCACACTAAAAGCCCATATCGTTACTTATAAATTTGAGTAAACTATTAGAAAATAATGAATGGTAACTTATACTAAAAAATAGAAAATTCTCACCAACAATCAATTTGGTTTGGGAGAGGTCTTACCTACAGGAGTTGCTGTGAAATCTGTGAAACACACGTCCAAAACAGACTTGTTCTTTGAACTCTTCAAAATCTTGCCAACGTTTTCGACATTTTAGTGAGTCAGAAACAATTACGGTATCCGCCAAAATAAACAGTACCGAAATCTAGAGCGCTGAGAAATTGCTCATGCAAATTGCATTTGTCATATTTGGCTTACTTGTCATTAGCTGTCACCTTGACATTACGTTACAGTTAAAATTTTCGCTAACATGGTTCTTTCAACTGTAGAGCATTATTTCCGGACATACGGAGTTCGAAGGAATGACGGCCCAAGTTTAAAACGAGTCTCAGAAAGATATCAGCAACAGTTTAACAAAGCAGCCCCTAGTAAAGCTGTAATGCTAGCGGTTGTTGAGAAATTTCGTCGCACTGGTAGTGTGTTATGCCAACGTAACGGCTCTTCGGGTAGTCGAAGGACGTGTGTTTGACCAGGTCGTGCACTCTCCGCAAAGAAGCCTTGTACGAACTGCACATAAACTTAATATCAGTGGGACATCTACACGTCGTATGTTCAAATCTACTGGCTGTTATCCTTAATAGCTAATAAATAAGTAAATACAATTTTTTATATTCGGTACTGTTTTTTTTGCGAATACTGTATTTTATATGAGTTTACCTTTCGAGGAGTCTCATACGAACTAATGAAAAGTATTTAACTGGAGTTAAACCTTTTGTTACAGTCGCGGCCAAAAAAACCGGGACAGTTTCTTTGACCTAATTTTCAAAATGCGAAAAGAAGTGCTGACGCTGACAATTCTAATTAATAAATGTCTTCAAAAGTCATTGTTTATTCTGAATAATAACTTTTGATGACATTTATTAATTAGAATTGTCAGAGTCAGCACTTCTTTGCGCATTTTGAAAATTAGGTCAAAAAAACTGTACGGGTATTATGGCCGCGACTGTATAATAAGGACTCAAAAAGTTGTTTAGTATGAGGTTTCTGGGTTCACGATGGATGGTTCTTCATTGTTTGACGTTTTCAAAGGACCATTTTTAAATTTGTTGCTACCACATATTGCCTCTCGCATAGTACTACACAAATTGAAACGTTAAATAAATGTAACCTTTTTGTGTTCTATAAGAACACTGACCTTCCTTATCGTCGTTAAGTGTAATTACCGCTAAAACCAGAAGAGTGATTATTTTTGGGTAGCCCGGTGTACGAAAATAACTAAAATCCAAATTTTCCAAATACATGACAAAGGGTACTAGATCAAATTCCTTTTTAGAATAATGGAATAGTTATTTGCACAACTAGTTTTGACAGTCATACTTTTTTTATGAATTTGCAGTTTGATTAACGCGAGCGAAGCCTGAGTATCAAGCGAAAGCGTTGTGCATTGTGATCTCTTGTAACTCGAAATTTAGTCGAAAAGGAATCCGCAATTTACAACTCTCAAATTGACAATTACTCACAATTTCAATAAAATTGGTTAAAAAAGTATACCCTTCTTTACGATTTTTCGTTAAAAAATTGATACTTTCTGCATGATTTTTCATTTAAAAGAGACTACTTTCGTGATCACTATGCAAAAAATTTTGCTTTATAAGTTGTTACCTATATTATAGACCAATTCAATTTGATTAGCTTCGATTACGTGTGTAATTTTGCAAATTAAATCGCACTTGAAGTGAAAACGACCTTAGAGTAATTATCTCTAAAATTAAATTGTATCCTAACAAGTAAATAATGAGGTGTCAAATAAATTTGTCAGAATAATGGATACTCGCTTTGACAAAAAATATTACTCTATTTAAGGACTTATCTTCCCGAACTCACAGTGGCCAGTAATCAATCCTTATAATTTTGACAAATAAACATCCCTGAAGTGCGCTGCTTTTCAGAAATAACCGTTGATGCACCTCCGGTTGTTTCTAGGCAACGCACTTTCGGGTTGTTGTGTGTCAAAATCATTGCGCATAATTATCAATGCCCTTGGTAAATTATATCTAAAAAAATATAGTTGTCTAGTAGGAATAATTTTTCTAGAAAAAGTTTCTTTTTAAACGTTAGCACGGCGTGGTTTCAATTCATTCCCAGCTACATATCCTCAATAAGCTTCTTTTCAGGTTAAAAAAGGTTATTTGTATACTCTCCATAAGCGTGGCAACATCTTTAAAGTCACGTATAGGAACTTTAGCAACTTGATATCTCTGTTGCCCTGATTTTCTGGGATTTAAACTGACTTCGCTTATGTACTTGCAAAAATTAATTTTAATACAAAAAATGCAGTGCAACACGTCTTACTATTTTATATATCTATTAGACCACTTTTATTTCTTAAGTTTTCCGCAACCCGAAATTATAGATTCTAAAAACATTTCTTTTACTTATGAAGTTTGACCCTTAATTTATAAGTTATGATAATTATATGAACAGACCTTTTACATATGTTGCTTTTTTAAAGCTCTTATGTGGTATAGTAACAATCCAGAAACATGAATTTTAAAGTTAAATTGGGTGTAGAGTACCTAAAATGAAATACATAGTTTTTTTATCATTATTATTGCTTCTTTAATTTTAGAACATGCTAGGAATAACAATCACAAAATACATTAGCGTATCACAAAGATTTTATCTAAAGGATAGACATGAACCACACGTAATATTAAAGAAACTGCATATATGTTACTTAGCAAAGACGCCTAAATTATTCGCTGAGGGCATACTCAATTCCAGTATTGCGGCAACTGGAATGGTAATATTCAAGTCATGTACAATTCAAAATGGCCAATTACATACTACATTTAAATTATCTGCAAGCGGTAGACCTTGTGGTTTTGGGGTAATTCCTGGGATTCAGTTCCAAACATGCCGATGCGGGAAAGAGGGACAAGCGTTTTGAGAGTTGATTGCAATGCCAGAACGATTGGATACCTTATGTCATAGATGCGATATGTTAAAGACGCTTTGAAGATGTTCTCATTGTGCAATGCTTCCTGGTATATTTATTGTAGATTAGCGTTAATTCATTTTGCCCTTATAAATGGTAGCTCGGAATGGGCCAGGTCCGCTTTATATTTATACCTTGACTGCTTGAAAGAATACCAAATAACAGAAATTACATTTATTCAACACTATCGAACCTTAATAAATTGTAAAAATAAATCAATATATAAACTAGTCAAGGCCGCAGGATTTGGTCGAACGGCCGGGATAAGTTCTCGGAATAATTCTGGTGCTCGGTTTGGGGAAAAATTGATTTTATACCTTGCTATCAAGTTCCTCTCTCTTGCATCAACGCAGAAACTGAAATGCGCGGCAAACGTTTTCTCGTTTCACCCGCGCATAACGACGAACTGGCGGTCTAGAGCGAACTGGAACTTTTATACAGTTGAATATACGAAATTTTAAGTGCCATAATATTCGATTATAATTAATTCGCATTTAAAATCGGAGCGAAACGTTACAATTGGATCAGCTTTTTAAATACAACTGACCGATAGGTACACAATCAATAAATGCTAGAGCTGCTACTGCCTGTATCACAGTTTTCCACAATGGCGAACAACACGTTGTTAAATTATATTATCTGACATAGCTGCTGTTTTACCATATTTTATGATTTTTATTGGGTTTGCCATTTTCCCCATATGTAGATCTACTCTCATCTTAGGCAGTTGTACACTTCTGGCTTATGATTCATTTTTCTTTTTATACACTAGCAGTTCATAATGATTACAAGGTGATTCCTAAGTATGACCATTAAATTTAAGGGTAGTTAGAGAACATCAAACGGAACTACTTTGCATAATAAGCTATACGACAATATTTAATAATACTTTAACAAATAATGAAACATTTAATTGCTTACACTGATTGACGGTCACTGGAATAAAGTTCTATGAACTTAAGTTTGCATATGTGGTTGCGATAACACCGAACTTATATAAAATGCAAGTGGCAGAAAACATTTGCTTAGGTATTTCAATCACATTATTGGTGTCTTAATTCTTTTACTACTGATTTAACCAGTGGTTACCAAATTCTGCTCAAGACCAATTGGTTTGTTTTCCAGTAAGCGATTAATTTCTAGTGCAATGTATTTTTACTGAGGTTAGCATACACCCATTTAATTTAATAAACATACCTTTCAATCACCATGTATATCTTTGTGAAATTTTTTGAAATTTAAAAATTTTGAACAATTAATATTTTAAATCTGGCCAGTAGCAACTCTTGCATTTTCGTATAAGTGAGTGTCAGTGAAATTAACATAGTTGAAATACAGCTAATTTTTCATTAATACAAAGTGGAAATTTTTTATACTTTCGGCCTTGATACAGTTTTTTTCGGGAAGCTTTAAGAACCAAAATAACCAGTACATGTAATAAACGTTTTGATGTGGCTGAAGATAAAGAATGGATTATGAACAGAATCCCAACAACTAAGTAAGAGGCCATTGAAAATCGTTCTCATAGAAATTAAGTAATATTGAAGCTGCAATTATTCTCACGTCCAAAGACATAATTTACATTCGACATAACATTGGGTGTAGTAAACAGAAGACCATCTCCAATGTGATTTTTTTCTCTGCAATAGATGTCAAAACTGTCAAAGGACATTAGGAAACACCGGTTTTTCCTCAAATTGATAAAGTATTTTAGAATGTACCTTTTGAGGAAATTTCTAACCCCTACAAAGCGCGACTCCAGGTGGCAGATCATGGAATTTCCGGTATACCGGGTGTCCGTTCTGAAAGTCGAACATAGGCGATTAACATTGTATTGAACGTTTTTGCCGATTCCTGCTCGCCAATTCAACTTACAGGGAAGGTAATGGTACCAATGGAAAGATAAAATTATTACGCATCAAATGTTATCAATAATAATATCCAAGATGCGATTTTTATTTTAAAATACTAATTGAAAACTTGGGAATTTTTAAATAGGTCATGCCATGCTTTTCAAGTTCGTTAGCATTTGTCAAAAAAAATGGTAATTAGCTGGCGTAAATCAAGTATTTTCTGTCGACGTCTTTTAAAATTATCTACAGAAAAATTAATTGTTTCAATGAAGAACGAGTGAATGCACTAATGTTAATTGCCTATGTTCGACTTTGAGAATGGACACCCGGTATATACCGGTAGGAAAAAAATCCAATACCTTGGCGTACTGGGAAAAAAGCAACAACTTTTTTCATAACTGATTACAGGTGTTGGTCGAAGACACCAGAACAGGAATATTTAAAGGAACTTGAAGCGAGGATGGAATACGTAAAATAGCTCAAAGAGTCATTGATCGCAATATGTTGGAAATCAGAAAGACAAACCACTGGATATGAAATACAACAAAAGTTGAAGGCATAGTTTCAACACTGGAAAAAAGTAGGAGTGGCTGGATAGTCCTGTCTCTAGGATGAAGAGGCCAAGGTATATACAATTACTAGACTGGAAACTATGGGGCTGGTGACGACTAGTTGGACGACCATAAATGAGTTGGTGTAGGGAAATAAGGAAAATGACGGCAACAATCAAGAAACTAAAAAAAAATTGTGAAAGTTAGAAAAGGAAGAAGCAGGCCTATATCCAAATTTGAATAAAAGACAGATTACAAAAAAATTAAAGAAATGAAGATACTTTTGTGATACTATTGCTGAATATATTTTGTAATAAAAATTTTGCGAATATGTTTCATTGTCTGATGTAATTGTTTTAGGTGTGCTACATATTTTTTTTGTAGAAATATGCGCTTCTTCATATGTTGGCTTAACTGTATTCGATGAATGAATTTCCAGTAGTAATTATGTTCAGAAGATTAAAATGTATGCAGTTCGCCTGCGCCCGATGTCAGATTTACATGAGGGGCAGGATCTTTTGAAAGAAATACGTAGAAAGGTTAGAGATAAAAGCCTCTAGAATCGATGCAAAATAAGTGTGATTGTTAAAAATGTTAGAATTAAGTAATCGACAGTGAAGCTGTATCAGCAATCATGTCTAATAGGCTGTAGAAAAAAAATATAAATCCCGAAATCGCTATATTATATCTACAGACTTGATAGACCAAATAAGATTCTGGAAAATTAAGCCCTTTGGTAGTCAGTGTATTAATATTTAGCAATCGTTATTTCCTTAAATGTAGACGAGTTGATATAGAAACGTAACTGCCATTTGAATCAAAAGTACTTAGTAGACCAGTCAGTTGAAATTCATTTCCCTATATCTATGCGCTTTTAAGAAGAAATAAATTAGTTGAAAGTTAGGAACTTTTGCTAATATAAAAAGACTAATAAATCTGCTCAAATTGCTTGGATGTAGCACTTTATCTTTTAATATAAAACATGGAGCGACAACGCATGAATTTATAACAGGACACGAACTCCATCTCCAGACCCTGGAACACGGACAAAAATTTCAAGATTAATAAAAATGAGCCACCAACTTCATAATAAACCTTGCCTCCCCCTAATATCAGCGTAGCCTGCAGCTGTAAGTGCCTGAAAATTAACAGATCCCTCTATAAATAAATGAATTCAATATTATCACGACAAATCGTCTCTTAATTTACAGGCTAGTAACTAAGTTGCTTTTTTGCGAGTTTCAATTTTCGTTTAAAATTTGTGATTTTAAGATGTCTATAAAAGTACATCCACGGAAATTGTACAATAATTAGCTTGTTTCTTAACCTGCGGTCTTGATTAAAAGGCCCGATTCGTTTGCTTTCTGGCAAAAAGTCGGTCGATTGTAAGATCCGAAATTTGTAGAGCGTGGCTAAACCGAAATTGCTGTTGCAACTGCCGTCGCATTCCTGCTCATCTCGGAAATGATAAACATGGATCGTCTTTCCGAAACTTTACTTATCGCGGCTGTTTTGTTTGCTCCATTTGAAATCAATTGGCAAAGTGCATCCTGGCGGCAAATACACAAAGAAAAAATGAAATATGAGTACCTACCTAAACCCACTGTAGTTCAGCGATAGCTATTAAACAAAAATTCGCAAAGGGCTTCTCACAGAACTTCCCCCGCAAGTGGAAGTTTAGAAACTAAAAATGTTAAAACTATCAAAAGAAAAAAACTATTTAATTTTTTAATGTATTCGCCCTGTATGTGATAGGTCTAAAATATGCCCTTTCCTTCAAGTGTAAAAACCTGAGCTATGTGCAAAATATTATTCTTATTTAACTAACAGTTCTTACGCTAGAGCAAAAATGGGCAGAGTTTTATTTTTTATTGAGCTTATGCTGTATATATTTAACCTAAATTTTCTGTTTAGAGCCAGGTAGATACATTATCCGCATGCGTAAAATATCGTCTTCCTGCAACAAATAGTTTTTGAGCTATACTGCCAATACACAGACCAACTGAATTGAAAATTCTGATTTTCTTCATCTAGGGATCCTGAAACGCGAAGAACAGAAGAAATTTTGGGAAGGTGTTTTGTTCGCGATTACAATATTCCCTGTGTCTTTTAGACGAAGGAAATGAAAAGGTTAAGAGTCGTTTTAATCTAAAAATGTAGGACACGCAGTGCTCCCAAGAATACCAACAATGAAATTCGCAAAAGATATCAGCTGGAAACCTAACAATATAGAAGAAGTCCTAGAAGCGATGATAACCAGTTATTTCGGTCCTAAGAAGTGAATTAGAATTACTCCTGTGGGTGGAGCAACTTTGAACCCTGTCATGTAGTTCAGATTGGCTAGACAGTTTTTAGTGAATTTGTATGCGTAGCCGACATTCTTTTATTTCTAAAACTTCCTGTGCTCAGTTTTAGGATGATGGGGATATTTTTCCTGCTTTCACTTTCTTTTCGGAAAGTGTATTCTTGATGTTAGACCTGCTATATTCGGAGTTTCTTTGTAACGCTTTAGCATCGTATTTCTCCTGAAAAAGTTGTCTACAATATCGAAGCAAATATATGGCCTGGTTAATTTGATAAATTGCTGCACCCATCTGGTTGCTTTAGGATGTAATAGTACTTCGCAAGCAAAACATCTGTTACCGCTCAGGTAACATTTGATGGTTGCTGCTGTCACGTGGTTTAGGCTTTGCCGAATTTGATTTTAGACTATTTTTCCATTTCTCCCTTCCCTTTCATTGCACTTTTGGTTTTGGGTTACTGCTTAGATATTTCCCCGAAAATCGTCATACTATTTGTCGAAAATTCGTGGGTTCGCAAACTAACCTTACGTTACTATCCTACCCGCCTGTACAAATTTGATGCTGGAGAAAGTCATAACATCTGCAGTTTCAAACCCGTTTCCACAGACCAAAAATTGAAGTCGATCAAAAAATAAATATGGAAGATACAAGGGTAAAAACGTTGATGTTCATAAATTATGATTGGCAACATAAAAAGAGATTTAGTTTGGCTAGTTTAAATCAAAACTAATTAATAAGTGCGTAGGGACAATGGAATACTGTGTACTTATTAATTAATTGGCTAAGTTTACAGCATTTGTATAAAAACAGAATCTTAGTTATTAGTAGAATAAATAATAGGTGCAAGTTCTATTTCTGATTCACCTGAGCTAATTAATTCGTCTTCCTCTGTTGGTCGAATGGAAGCCCTAATTGGGCTAAGAGTAGGAAGCTGAGGTGTCGAAAATCGAGTGAGCTTAGTACGTGATGTTTGTTTAAATTTCTTATTTTCAATCTCTAGGGAGTTTTTAATATTAGTCAATTGCAATATACTTCTTCTAAGCTTGCCCTACTCTTTAGCAGAAATATTTATATTTTCAACACGGAGACGTACGTACCCACAATGAAATAATTCGCATATACGGTTCTGGAGAAAAACCACCTTCGAAGTCATCCAGAAACCCATTGATTAACACCTTTTGCAATCTCTTCAACATCCTCTGCATAAGGAATAAAATGACTGACCGAAGACATAGTTTCATCCGCCTCAAGTTTTAGAGCACTTCGAAAGTAACGGCGTAAGGCTTTCTAGTGCCATATCTGAATCGAATCCGCGAGAAGTTAATTCGTACTGAAACTCGTCTATTTACACTTAATCTCTAATTAGTCATCTTGACCAAAGGGAAAACCAACACTACTAATAAGATACTTTTTTACAATAAAGAGAATTAACTCTTGATATGTACTTCCAAGTACAGCTAATACCAGTAATACTTAATCTAAAAATGCAGTTAATACCAAGTACAAAAGAGAAAAGGTCTCCTCAAAACTAATAAGGCTACACTCGTGGGACTGCCATTAGATAATAGAAATCTTACCTCATACATTAATTGGTAAGATACCCGCTAGCACTTTATCAAGATATCGGTAGAGTGGCATAGGTTGAATCAACCCACCAAAATTTATAATATTGACAGTTACGTATTGGCCGCCAGGCTCTTTAAAGCATATATAACTTTCAAATACGACGATAGATACCTCGAAGTATTAGTTAATACAATGAGCAATAATTAGAAAATGTAACCTCAATAATTTAATGTAGAATGTCAAAGCACATGTATAATCAATTATATGAATTGTGTACCTATTGTTAATACTTATATCGATATCCATTTAAGATTCTTCTTCTTAAGGTGCCATATCCGTTAACGAATGTTGGCAATCATGTTGGCTATGATCACTCTGTCGACTGCTGCTCGAAAAAGCGACCCTGTTGTCTGTCCAAACCATTGCCTCAGGTTCTTCAACCATGAGGTTCTTCTTCTTCCAGGTCCCCGCTTGCTTTCGATCTTGCCTAGTATGATCAGGTGTAGGATGTTATATGTGTCTGGCTGTCTCATGATGTGCCCGAAATAAGATAGTTTTCGTATTTTAATGGTTCGTATGATCCATCCAACTTATGTGCAGCATACGTCTGTATGTCCAGAATTCAAAGGCTTCCAGTCGTTTAAGGGATGTCTCTGTTACCGTCCAAGATTCTACTCCGTAGAGAAGAACTGTGAATACATAGCAGCGTACTAAACGCATTCTCAGTTGTAAATTTAGGTCATGGCCACACAAAACCTTTTTTAGCCTTGTGAATGCTGCTCTGGCACTTTCTATGCGGCATTTGATTTCAACTGTATGATCCCAATCACTGTTGATAACACTTCCAAGATACGTTATTTTGTCAGTTCTTTCTATTGGTGTTCCGTTAGTATAAATACCATGATCATCCGGTTGTTCTTTGCTAATAATCATGTACTTTGTTTTCTTGGTGTTGAGTTGGAGACCATATCGTTCCGAGGTTTCAGTAATTCTGTCGAAAAGTATCTGTAATCCTTCCAGAGTATTTGCCATAAGTGCAGTGTCGTCTGCATACCTTAAATTGTTAATTGGCACTCCATTTATTTTTACTCCTTCTTCAGTTTCATCTAGTGCTTCTTTAATTATTCCTTCAGAATAGATGTTAAAAATTAACGGCGATAGAATGCACCCCTGTCTGACTCCTCTTTGTATAGCAATGTCATCTGTTATTCTGTTCTCCACTCTAACACATGCCTTTTGATGCCAATATAAGTTAGCTATGATTCTAGTATCCCTGTCGTCAATTCCTGTGTTTCTTAAGATGTCTACCATTTTTTCATGCTGAACCTTATCGAAAGCTTTTTCGAAGTCAATAAATCCCAGAAACACATCGCTATTTACATCTCTAGATCTTTGCACTAAAACTTGGATAGCAAACAAAGCATCCCGCGTTCCCAGACCCTTCCGAAATCCAAATTGTGTATTTCCAATATTCGCTTCTATTTTTCTATAAATTCTTTCATGTATCACCCGTAGGAAGACTTTTAGTACATGACTCATCAGACTAATTGTGCGGTGGTCACTGCATTCCTTTGCTTTATGTTTTTTCGGTATAGTAATAAATGTTTATCTCAACCAGTCTGATGGAATTATTCCTGTTTCGTAAATTGAATTAAATAATTTAAGAAGCGTGCTTATTCCATGGTCTTGTAATAATTTTAATAATTCCGTTGGTATTTCGTCTGGTCCGACAGCTTTTTTCTTCTTTGACCTTTCAATGGCTTTTTCAACTTCTTGTTTTGTTATAGGTGGACCTGTTAGGGCGTTTTGTACTTCATGCTCCAGATTTCGTTGGTCCGCGAAGAGCTCTTCTATATACTCTTTCCATCTAGTCATTTTTTCTTCAATATCTAAAATTATGTTTCCATTTCGGTCGGTAATTATGCCCGCAGTGTTGTATCTTCGAACTCCACCTGCCTCTTTAACTTTTTTGTGTAGATGAAATGTGTCATGTCTTTTTTCATATTCTTCAATCTCTATGCATTCATTAGTATACCAATGCATTTTTGCTTTTCTTATCTGTTTTCTTATTTCCTTATTGAGTTCGTTGTATTTCTCCGTATTTTGGTTTCTATACTGTCTTCTCTCTTCCATGAGGTCTAAAATTTTATCTGTCATCCACCTTTTCTTCTTCTGAGGTCTATCCTTTTTTAGATTCGACTGCCCTGATTCGTTGATGATCGTTTTGAATTTCTTCCATCTTTCTTCAATCGTTTGTTCTACAGATTCACATGTTTCTTCATTTGCAAACTTTGTTTCTAACAACTTAGATAATTCCATTGCTGTCTGTTCATCTTTTAATTTATCTAAGTCTATTTTGTTTAAATGTTTGGGTTTTGTTAATTTCTTGAGTCTTATTCTTACTTCTGCGGTGAGTAGATTATGATCTGATGGCACATCAGCACCTGGGTATGTTTTGACGCTTTTTATGACATTCTTGTATCTTCGGTTAATTGTGATATAATCTATTTGGTTGCGAACCACATGATGTTGTGAGTCTGCTGGAGATTTCCAGGTATAGAGGCGTCTTTTTGGGAGCTTAAAGAACGTGTTCATTACAGTTAATTGGTTTTCCGTACAGAATTGTATAAATCTATCTCCTCTACTATTTAAGATTATTTAACCAAAATTGTAATACGTCAAATTCGGAATAAATATTATAACTTTACGTGAGAATTCCATGTACGTACTAATGCTTGAAAATTTCCTTCCTGCCGGAAAACTATTACAAATTTTGTTCACGTCATTATACTGTAAATTCTAAATGTCACTTGCCAAATATTTATCAAAAGTTCAATTTTACGAAATTCACCATATCTCTAGTAAATAATGTTGTAGCGATATATCTTTCTGATGAAGAAGTGTACAACAACGACCAAATCAATCTGCTAGCACAGGAAAATATAACGCCGACCAGCTCGAACACAATCCCAGCAATGACAGATCGATCTGAATACCGATGTATTAAATCACATCAAATGGCTCATGAAGAATAGTATTCGACTGCCATTAAAATATATGTATTCGTCAGTCATAAAAAATCTGTAAAGAAATATATGCCAGAGAATCTTAACCAAACTGTGCACATTTTCTTACCCTAAAGATGTCATTGGGATATTTTGTAATAGTAAAGATTATATACCTTGCAGGAGACATTTAGTAAGTATTTTGCTAAAAATAGCGTTTTGGTACACGAATTTTTATTTTTGCTATTTTTAAATTCTCATCTTTCTTGTTTCACTATGGAGTTGCCAACGTAGTTAAAATCTCCTACCATAAGTAAATATTAAACAGAAGAAGTTTTAAGCAGACAAGTTCAAAATATACTTGTCATCTATACTAGTTACCTAATGAGGAAGGTAAAAAAGTTTTATTTATTTTCAATATAACAACCGGTCATTTTACAATTTAAATTGAAAAAGTTACTGAATGTATATCGAATCAGCCTACATTGCACGCTCAACCAAAAATGTCCGTTTAAATCGAAGCTCTCGGCATTGCGCCTCATCGAAGGTTGAGGTTTCGTGGCTTACATTTCTGCATTAAATGAATCCCAATGTTGTATATTCCCCAAGCGTTCAGGAAATATATTTATGTTTCAATCTGTAATAAAATGAAATTTTCTTAAATTCCTTCCCCAGCTTTCTGTCCAGATATAATTAAGGAGAGCTTAGGAACAAGTTAATTAGTTCCAAACGAGCATCTTCAAAATATTGAAGGGTTTTGCTAGAGGCTTTTATTTTGCCCCTATTTTTACTGTGGTTATTCACCGATCGTTGCGGAATAAACCGCTTCTTAGTCGAGCATTATAATTGCACCATCCCGGGAAGCGGAAGGTTATTACTTAATAACCTTTCTTTGACCCTTAGAATATAATTAAATCCAAAGTGAACCTAAAGTAAGTAGTTGTGTTTAAATAATCGATCACCGTAAAGGAAAAGATTTGTCGCAGAATACTACGTCACTCCCTATAACGTGTTGTCGGCACACTCGCATAAAACCTAATTTAAAAGTAAAAGCGATTTGCAAATGACTTCACCAATATAATTAATTAAGTTCCATTGAAATTAGATTTTAAATAATCTGGTAGCTGATGAAAGGTTTTATATATTCAGGGGATTTAGAATTCTGAAGTCAACAGAAAAACAACTAAGCGATACAGACAACATTTAATCGACCTGTTTTTAAAGTACTTTTTACACATTTATTGGTAATTTCGTAATTGTGGTAATCAATTTGATTGAAAAAATCACAATAAGCAGTGTGAGAACACGCTCAGATTTTAAAGCTTTACATAGTGCTCTTCGGTGTACTGTATCAAGGGGACTTTACTGAGTCTATAAATTTCGAGTTTAACTTATTTTCTTTAAGTGTGCTATTTACAAGAACATAATATTAGAAATATAGCTAAAGATAATGTAAGAAAAATACCACATTAAAAGGCTTTATTTGGAAAACGGTGATAGCCAGGGTGTAGATAAAAAAATATCAAGTTTCCCTGTGAAAAATCAGCAAAATTGTATATTTGACAAGTGGGTATTTTCCCTACTTCATATAATTTTTTTTAATAATGTTTATATCGCATATAATTTTCCATATGCCCTTTTCAAGCACAATATATATTTAATTCTGATAAGGTTATTGACTATACAAGCGATAAGAAAATTATATCGCAGATGAACGTCAGTGATGCTTCCTAAATATTTCATTTTATGAACAGATTGAATTTTAATTAGAGAATTATGATTAGGTAGCCAAAAATTGGAAATTCGAAATACAATTTCTGTAATATCAAAATGAAGTACATTAATTTTTTTTTAGTAATTAACGCTTACTGGTCAACGATTGAAAGCAGCAACCATTATATTCAGATCTAATTCCACAGAAGTTTTTAGTTAGAACGATTTCCTTTTCTAAGAAATTACAGTCAAAAAGTCATCTGCAAAACCGATTACCTTGCAAATGCTATTTGACTCAAGGATATCATTTAAGTACAAAGTATAAGGTCAAGAACTGTGTCCTCAGGAACCTCATACTAAACAACTTTTTGAGTCCTTATTATACAGTCGGGGCCATAACATCCGGTACAGTTTTTTTGACCTAATTTTTCAAATGCGCAAAGAAGTGCTGACTCTGACAATTCTAATTAATAAATGTCATCAAAAGTTATTATTCAGAATAAACAATGACTTTTGAAGACATTTATTAATTAGAATTGTCAGTGTCAGCACTTCTTTTCGCATTTTGCAAATTAGGTCAAAGAAACTGTCCCGTTTTTTTTGGCCGCGACTGTAACAAAAGGTTTAGCTCCAGTTAAATAACTTTTCATTATAGTACGGGAGCCAGTGAACTTTTTTGTTACGTCATTGAGCTCACGGCTAAATTAAACTTCATGAATTAGTTTTTGTGCTGATGTAAACAAAAACCGATTTCTGCAATCCCAAATCCGGGGATACCATTAAGGGTTGTGATGTGAAAGTTGTCGTAATTGACGACTATTTCACGTAATTTTTAAATGCAAAATACAAATTGCCATCAAAAGTTTAATTAACACATAGCAATAAAATATATTTCTGCAATGTGGAATCGGGGGATAACCCCTTCTGCAAAGGGTTGAAGCTGTGAAAAATTTTGTAAGATAAATGAAAAATTCTTTTTGCATGCACTAGTGCGAACATTAAACATTACAAAAATGATATTCTGCATAACAAACTCCGGGGTCATGACTTTCTGCAAGCGCCTCAAAAGTAACTTGTCGCGCGCTGTCAAATTCTCGTGTCGAGTCAATTTCACGTTATAATATTCAACAAATCAATGCCATTTGTACAACAATAAATATACACAAATTTTTCTTACTGTTCTCAATTTTGCCAAACATGTTGTTATCGTATTTCTCAAGTGCTACCGGCATTACCTTTTTACACAAAATAGTACAATTTCCACAAATTAATGTAATAAACACGACCTTTAGCACGTTTACTAGATAAACTACAAAAAAGGCATGTTCGAGAAATCGTAGATGCTTCCGAAAAGCTCGTCTCGATGTTTGTTTCGAGGTCTACTGGATCAGAAACTTCTTCTAGAGCAACTAACCATGAAGTGGTACTCTCCTGTGTTGTATTGAGATGTTTTTCAGTGCTGCTCTGGGTTTCAGCAGCCTGACTGTGATCTCTGGAAAGACTTTTTGATGGAATGTACAAATCTTTTCGTTGTATTTTTTTTTAGTTTAGTTGCCAGCAGATGATTTTTTGTGTAATCAGAGAGAAAAAGCGGGGCACTTTTTAGAGAAAAAGCAATTGATATTAAAATTATGATGTTCTGTTACAGTATCAAATTAACCTTACGACACTCACGAATGGGCGAGTATCGAATGCTAATCAAATCCGGGAAATAAGGCACGCTCACAATGACAATCGTTAAAAACAAGCTAAAAGCCTCGGCTCGAATGCTCTCAGGGAGATGGGCGTGGTTCAAAACGGTACACCGCAGGGCAAGCGTGTCGAGGTATATACAGGTTATTGCTAAAGAAATGGGTGCCACCAGATCCAACTCAAGATACCCACGTTCAACCGGACCTGGAGGGTGAAACGGAGCGAGAAGTACTCAAATAACTACTTCGAAAACCCTGGTGCAGCGACAGATACAAACACCTACCTGGAATGCTCGTCCGCCACGTCCGGGCCTCACTTTAGAATGGTTGTAACACAGTGACACAGTCCCCCTGTAAACAAACATGCACAAGACACAAAACGGCAAAGAATAAAACTGTTCGGTAAATACACTTGTTGGGCACATCAAGTGACATACCCAACACCATACAAAAATACAGGTATATTCGGCATCTATGCCGGCTCGTAAAAATGGCTTATAAGGTACCCCCAGCTGGAAGGCCCGTTAACTAAAGGTTTCGGCGCATAGCTGAGCCGAACAACAAATCCAGGCCGAAAGAGGTGAAACGTCGATTTAGGCCTCAACAGGCATGACGGGCGAGTGCAAAGCCTGAACTTAGGTTCGAGTCCCAGACGCCCTAAATTACAGTGAAATATCTAAGAATAACAAAGACGAACGGTTAATCTACACAAACAAAGCTGTCTGCCAGCGCAAAATATTAGAACACTACGTTAAATTTTATTACTTATAAACTAAATCTCCCGCGATTGAAAACAATTTCGAAAAATTCCTGAAGTTTGTTCATAAACATACAATACAGAATTTTGATCATTTTTGTTTTCTCTGTTTTTGCTATTTTGAAATATTGTTAAAAAGTAGTACATACATTCTTAAATTCGTGTATATTTATTGTGAGAAATTATTTTTGTGCAAATCGCACAAAGCCGCCTGGCGGTACCAACTGTCATTACTCGATGATAAATTTAGACAATGAATGCGACATATATAAAGCTGACTGACAGCGCAACGGTTACTACGCAACAGAGAATTTCTAGTCGAAATGTACGTTACATTAGCATTGTATTGCAAGCAAATTTGAGTAAGGAATGCGATATAATTGCAACTGGCATGGTGGTCAGTACAAGCGTTAGCACACAACAGTGAATTTTAGACTGAACGTACCCTGGTATTGTTCATGAATACGGGAAGTATACACAATAAATTTTAGACTGAATGTACCTTGATATTGTTCATGAATACGGTAAGTGATCAAAGTAAATTTTAGACTGAATGTACCCTGGTATTGTACGTGAATACGGCAACTATTCACAGTAAATTTTAGGCTGTACGTACATTGGTATTGTACATGAATACGGCAACTGTGCACAGTAAATTTTAGGCTGAACGTACGTTACACTACACTGAGTTGCAAGCACAAGCTTGAGCGATCTATCGGTACGCAAACATGCGGGCGAAATTAGTACATTTTACAGGTTGTTACATACGCACTGCACCTACGCAGCGGCACATAAACAAAACGGACTGCCATAACGCAACCTCACTAAACGACGTCTCCCTTGTAACTGCCTCGAGAAAAGCGCGCGTAAGCGTGCACCTGGGCTCGGCGAGAATCGCTTCAACCAATCACAGCGTAGAATGCGTCAGACACGCGATCGTTCGCCGCGAAGCAAGCAATAGCCATCCTTGTCGCACCCACAGTCTGAATTTTAACTAGCCTGAAAACCAACGCTACAAACGAAATCCAGACGGACACCTGCAGAAAAGAGTATTAGAAGGGGTGCCCAAAATGTTACCAAATAGGGGCAAAGATGCTAAAGGGTGTACAAAATCATTATTGCTATATTATGCGATGAACTATGTCTAAACTGAATTCGATATACAGGCGCACTCAACAAATTGGTACCAAGACTTCTCGGAAAGCTTAGGTCGTTGCCAGAATTACTGAGAAATACCAAAATGGTCTAACAATTTTTGCCTCATCACATTTTAGTACTTCCCCTGGCATTTCATCCTTTCCTGGTGTCCTATGTATTTATAATTTGTTAATAAATTTTCTGAATTCCAGTATTAGTACTTGTTCCATATTGTCACAATTTGATGCTTGACGATGGTTATTTTTCCTGTAGTTTATATATGTTAGTTGTGGGCTTTTAATTTATTTATGTACCTACATGCTTTTCTTTTTGCATTATCTCCCATCCTCCTACTAGTTCTAACAGTATTTCCTCCATTAATTATCTCGTTTTTCGTTTAAAAACTCTTCTAAATTGTTTTAGTGCTTCTTCATGTTCTGCTCCAGCTTCTTTTGTATTTTTTTATAATCTACGCGTGCTGTTTTCCAAGAGATCTTGGACTTTCTAAAGCATCACAACTGCAACTCTTCATCGGGTTAAGCGGCACCGACTTCAAATACATCAATTTTGTGGTGACGCAGTTCTATATGGCTGTCAGAGGGCTTAGACGATTTAGTGCGTAGTTATAATAAACAGTTTGTACAAGCCAAGTTTGCTCAAGGCAACTCGAACCAATCTCCCAACGTAAATAAAAGTTACAAAATTCTTGTTTGGATTCACGAGGTACTACACTATTTATCTATAACAATAATATAACGTAAGTCGAAATTTCATTTAATATTAACCAATTGACTACATTTAGAAATTGTAATTCGAAGTGTTTAGTTTTTTATTTGGCATCCACCGCGGTTCGTTTTTATTATTGTTTTAGAACTGCTATACCGAGTAGCAATCATTGGTTTCATTGCGTGGCTGCAATGATATTTATCGACACAATAAACCTAGATACCCCGGATGTGTCGTTACAGTTTGATATAAACGCTTTAGTAAAACCGCTGCACAAGTATGCAATGTATTATTTAGTACCGCTCCAGTTTAAATGTCAAAACCACCGCAGTGCTCAACACTAAACAATGAATTGCCAATAAAAGCTTCCTTTTATAGATGCATCCGCAGCCTGCAACGGAAAAATGTTCTTTTGAATTGCCACACATGATCCTTATTTTCATACAAGATTTAATCCAGAAACGATAAAAATGGCATTAGTGGAGCTACACCTACTGCGATTATCTTGTTCAGCGCTTTTATTATATATCTTAGAATTAGTATTTCTGTTCACTATTCTAGATCTAATTTTGTATTTAATATATACTGGATTTATCTTTCCTAAGCATCTGGAATCCCATAGTATCGTTAATTTGAAAATAACTCACTTACGTGAACGTAAATACAAAATTTAAAATATAAGAAGGCGTTTGCAGATAATATATCAAATAGATCCTCACATCTTTCAATGCTTTATCACAACGGATAGATGACAAAGTATTAATTTTCTAAATATTTGTACTTAGAGCTAGTAGTAAATGTTTTTCTTATACATTAGTAGTTGTTGAAAGAGTACATCAATCGTTTTTTTTTTAAATTTAATATAATAAAACTAACAACCCAGTGAGACAAATGTCTCATTTAAAAAAACAAAAAAGACCGTTTTTCAAATAGAATGCGTATTAAATAAAAATTGTACCCAGACCTGGAAGGTGTCAAAGTGGTACGCTGCATCGGAACATTCTGGAAGCTGTCAAAGTGGTTGCCTAACCGATCGAGGTTTTAAGGCGCAGAGGGTCGCAGCTCCGTTTGGCTGCTGAAACAGCGTACTGACACTTCCGGTTTTCGAGAAATCACGTGATTTCTCGAAAACCGGAAGTGTCACGTGACTGAAAGTCAGTTCCTGACCTAACATGACCATTCCAAACATATAACTTTAATAACTTTTTTCTCTATCTCTTACGGTTTGGCTGCTGAAACAGCGTCCCGGACAGACAAGTCTATTAGATAAAGGATAATGGTTGCAACTTGTAGTTATTAATTTCTCAAATACATTATCGAAGAAACATAAGAAAATAACTGTTGAAAGTTGTACATAATTTATTGCTCCCATACGTTTCAAAATTCACCACCAGACGCATTAATTTGTATAACCAAGAAAGGGTAGTTTAGTGCTAAAGTGAAGTAAACCCCTGAACTTGGTATCAAGTTCCCGAAATTAAAGCTAACACAATTATACGTTATTGCAGAAGTTGGTGCGAGAGTCGCCTTAATGCGATCTAATTAATAGTTAATATTCGATTTGTTGCAAATATTCTGCAGTATGAAATAGTAATTTTTAGGCTATAGCATTTTCAGACTATTGAAAATTAATGTTTATGGCCGTTAAGAATATAATCATGATTATCATTTCGTATATTTTGAGGTATTTCCAGTACAAAGTAAATATTTTTGCAACAAGTTTGCCTTCCATCGGGGTATACAAGTATAACACAGTTACCCATATTTACGTTTTCCTTACAAGAAACCCCTTTTTATTATACCTGCATTAGAATCGCCCTTTAAAGCACGCCTGAGAGTGCGAAAGCAGGCGATTAAAGCCCGCCGAGCTTTAAAGGTTGTCAAGGAAACAAGGTAACATTATGACTTCATCGCTATCTTTATTTTGCTGACACGACTGAATGCAACAACGGACGTGGACGCGACGAAAACGTAAACAATTCTCGTAACTATAGTAGCAATATTATTATGCCCTCTCGATTTATCACGACAAAAATTATTTCTAAGTTTTTAGTGCGTAATTTATTTCCAGTATTGCAGGTATAATAAAAAATAGCGTAAAAAGTATTCGTGGATAACTGGTCTTTAAAACACTTGGTCTATTTCGAGCACTCCGGCTACGCCGTCGTGCTCGAAAACTCGCGGG
>OW679201.1:90044652-90400094 GCA_940337035.1 Agriotes lineatus
AAGGAAATTTGAATATAAGAGACGACGAATTTTCCTCATTACCTTTGGAAATTATGTTTTTTAAGTACGACAATCAGGACATTTGATGTGTGCTTGGAATTAAAATTAATGCGGTTAGAAATTTGACTATAATATAAAATGCATAATTCTTTTGATATTTTTAAAGTACTGTAATAAGGATGATTTTCCCAAATTTGTCTAATAGTGAAAATATAAACGAGGTATCCAGAATTCTGATTGTAGCATCAATTATTTTATTAGAAACTTTTCTGAATTACTAAGCGAATTTTATATATATACTGTAGAGTGAATTCAAAGCGAAACTTAATTTGAAATGGCAATTCTGATCGCAAGCGCGTTCGATGAAAAGTAGTTGAAGGCGTATTTTAAGAAAATGGATTATATGTTCATTATTTTGATTCACATCTTTTTTGCATGAAGGTTGGTCATGGAAGTTTCCCCAATTTAGTTGTGTAAAATTACTTTATTGTGCTTAAACGAGGTTTACATTTGAGGTTATAGTTTCAAATCCATTTAGGTTAGAAAATATGACAACACACCTTCAAACGTAAAGTTTCTATATTTAAGCAGAACAGAAATAGTTATTTATGTATTAAGGGAATAATCAAGATTATAGCACCAGGGAACGTTTAAAGCGCGACGCTAAGCGGAGAGCTTTAAATTTCCCTAGAGCTATAATCATGATTATGCACGTGGTACATACATTTTATTTTATTTTGGTTGTCAAAATGGACAACATTCAAGTATTCAGTATTTTGACTGCAGACTACTGCGACATTGTTGCGCTGGCGCTGTGAATTTTTAGTTTGCTATGGTTTCTATGCAGATTGTTGGAGTTGCTATATACAAATTGTTGGTGTTTGTTATACTGCTTGGCAACTTTATAAGCCCTAGAGTTATAAAAGCCATATTACGCCCGCTATCGAGAGCCAATAAACAAGATTGCTGTTTCAAAATTCTGTCAAATGACAGTAAATTTATTGGAAGTTATACAGGCAACAAAATAAAAATTACGGTTTTCTTTACGTGCAACTTAACAACAAAAATCCATGGCCAACCTTCATTCAAAAAAGAAGCGACTGGATGATATGTACGTACGAAAGAGACACTGTTAGATTTTCCACACAACTATTTTTGTTTATTTTTGTACATACAAACTTTCATTCAAGGGCAAAATGTATTCAAGTAATTTCGAAGCCGGACAACTCGGCGCCGCCATCTCGGCGCGGGGCCAGCTCGGCGCCGGGACAATTCGGCGCGGAGCCATCACGGCGCCAGCCAACTCGGCGCGAGGCTATCTCGGCGCCGAATTCAAATTTGCAAACTACATAGTGCACTACGTAAGAAAATTATTATCAAAAAATAATAAATAAAGTGATCGCCAAAAAGCTGTCATCAAATGAAAAAAAAATTATTGAGAATTTCTTGGAAAATCAAACACTGACGACCAGAGGTGGTTGCAAAGTGATTACGTTTTTTTTTAAATAATTATGAAGCATGCGTTTACTAGTCAAGATAGAGACACATTTTACGAAAAAAAGTTTTCTGACCTTGAGATTGTTCAGTCAACTAAAACTACCATAGAATAAAAAATCTCATTGAAATCTTGCTTAAATTCCGAAAAATAGCACTTTTTGGATTTACACAATTTTGAAAAACGTCATTTTCTAAGTAAAGTGCTTTTTATATGACAAATATTTCTTTAATGTTTATTTTCCAAATCAAAGGATGTTATTTTTAACAATTTTTTTTTATTATGAAATAATTTTTTTTTAAATGTTTGTTTTTCGATAGCCGTCTTTGTTAAAAGTAAAATTCTTTTATATGGGACCTAAACATAAAAGATAATGTGAGAGATCAAAGTTGGCAGAGGATTTTGAAATTTGGTATAGGAACCTAGATGTTGATTCTAAACAACTTCTCTTAATAACTTTTTGGCGTATTTGCTACATAAAAGACACGCTACTCTACAGTAATAGTTATTTACCTAACAAGTTCGTAATTTTCCCGAATTAACACTTTGTTTGCAGCACGACCAAAGGGAGTGCTGCATGTAGTGCGAATTCGGGAAAAATCTTCCCGAAGGAGTTAGGTACAATGTTTTTTTGTAACGAATAACTGAAAATATTTTAAAAAATATAAAATAATTATTTAGTGTTATACTAATTTACTGAGTTGACAGCACAAATCCCTAAACTTTTATACCTATCCTACGCACCTGTTAGTTTTTGTCGACGTTTACAGCGCCTCTGGTGTTTGCAGGCGCAATTAAACAAACGAGGGACAATACTCTATATAATAAAGGAGAACGATCCAGACGTGTGTGTCCCGAGGGCCTCCTTGGAGAGGGGCGGAACCCCGAGGGCCTCCTTGGAGAGGGGCGAAGCCCCAAGGGCCCCCTTGGAGAGGAGCGGGGCCCTGAAGGACCCCTTGGAGAGGGGCGGAGCCCCAACGGCCCGCTTTAAAATGGCCGGAGCCCCGAGGGCCACCTTGGAGAAGAGCGGAGCCCCGAAGGTCTCCTTAGAGAGGGGCGGTGCCCCGAGGGCCCCCTTGGAGAGGAGCGGAGCCCTGAGGGCCGCTTGGAGAGGGGCGAAGCCCCAAGGGCCACATTGGAGATAAGCGGAGCCCCGAGGTCCCCCTTGGAGAGGTGCAGAGCCCCAGAGGCCCCTTTGGAGATGGCGGAACCCCAAGAGCCCCCTTGGAGATGGGCCAACGTAATAGGCCTAAAAATGGTGGTAAATTGAATAGAATAGACAGCGCAATAGCGCGCGCAGCCCCGTTTATTATAAAAATTTACAAAAAACACAATTTCCCTAGTTTTTGTTGAAAAGTAAAAAAACACCGCAGTGCGGGAATAGTAATTTACGAAACAAGTGCGTAAAGCTACTCTTTAGGCACGAGTGGGGTAGAGTTACAACGCTAGTGAGCGAGCGTTTTAAGCCTCGCGAGTGACTAAAGAGATGATAATCTTCCCAAAAGTGCAAAAAATAGCGTATATACCTCGGGACTAAAGTGCCTAAATCCCTTGAGTGGTTGTTGCTCTCGGGCTTCGCCCCTCGCGGGATTAAATGGTGCGCTTTAGTCCCTCATGATATAATATACTATTACCACAGGATCAAAATGACTTCAACAGATGTTGTTTCGGCTAAGCACGGTAGTATAATCCATTCGCGATGTTTCCTCCTCCCAGCAGGCTATATAAATATTAGGGTGCCATTTTTGTTGGTGCACTTGTGAAATAACTAGACCTGACAAAATTAAGTTACGTTGTTTTCAATTTTCACTGTTACCAGTATAACCCACTGGCACATTTTGACATTTACGGAATATTCGCGGAAAGAAACTTTTATGTCAGCTGAAAATTTATATACGATTTAAATAAATCCCCTTTTTACTGTCATACACATGGTCTTTAAACGCAAAGGTATTTTTGTACTAAGTATACACAAACCTTAAACTGCAGCTAACATAAATTCGCACCTTTACGGCAGCCAAGATTGGATCTGGCGTGAGACGCTGGTGTTCTGGCTCAATTGTCTGAACATTTTGCAGAACCACTGGCAAACTGAGAATCGGATTATCAAGCGCATGCGCCTTAACACCACTGGGCTATGTTGGAGTTTAGTTTTGCCTTATCCGTAAAAATTTCGGCATTTTAACATTAAAGTTGCAACAATGTCAATAAAGCAGTTATAAAAATGTAATAGTTTTTTCATCTCACAGTTTGACTTCTATCACAATTCATGCATGCAACCTAATAAAACCATATAACAACCTACTGGGAGAAGGAAACATCATAAATGGATAATACAGAGAAAATACACACTTACACTGCGGATACGAGTAAATCAAGGCCAATTTATTACTGCCTAAAAAGACGCCAAAGCCGATGGGTATTCGATCAGGAAATTCTGATATTATGTTAGTGATATTTGTTTGTTATTTATGGACAAGGTCTAGGCATGCAGAGTACCAGATACCTTAGACATCGACTGATTTGGTCATATGGTCAAAGTTCTACTTACAATTTTGCCGAGACTAAGGAATTCCAACCCTAGCAAGGGATCTTTTAGGCCGTCCGCTCACTGAAACGATGCGATTACTACGCAACTGACAAGAAACTCATACGCCATAACTCATAGTGTAATTGTTTCATGGGTTTTAGTCCTTCACTGAATACTGCCGCGGCTGCGATACGGCCACGATGCAACTTGCTGAAAATAATTGTTCGCGACTGTCAGTGCGATTCGCGAAGCGATTAGTTCGATTGAAGTTGCGGGGTAAAATGCAATGAATGTCAAATTAATACTAAAATATCCTTGTATTGACTTTCAATCGACGATTGAAGGAGGAGGGGCTATAATATTCCAAGAGTTACACTAGCGAGGTACAGGAAATACGTGTAAAATAACACCTTACGGGGATCTCGTTCATGACCTTCATACCGAAAATATTTAGTTGATTTTTGTTTTATTGGATAAACTATGAGTTTGTGCAGCAGTTATATCCCCATCTTGGTAAATAAACATTACTTCCAATACTTTAATTCTCATCCAATAGCGAAGGTGCTGCATTTTAGAGCCAGTTTTGATTTAGTGGCAGTTTCTCTTCAGAAAGGAATAACGCTAGTTTGTGAAGATGGGGACATAGCCGTCCCTCAAATTTTTCATCTATCCAACAAAAAATTCTAACTAAAAATTTTCCATATGGAGGTCAGGAACGGCATCCCCGTAAAGTGTTAATTTATACGTACAGAAAAACTCATGAAAGTAAAGCTGCCCATAAAATACTGTTACGTTCTTAACGTTCGGGCTATTTAAAATTATACGACAAACATGGGTTCAAATATTTATTTACACAATGAATTACTACGATTATTGTTTACAAGCACATGCGAGAATTAGCAGATTACAAATTAATTCAAGCACTAACGACTATCGGTACACGTATTTCTAACAACTATTATTATTTATTTCTATTACGTACGGATTAGCACATTTATTTATATCACTCTTAAACGCTAACGATTATATATTTATTTACTTATTATTACTTCACGAGAGATTATGTACACGCGGTTTTATTTATATGGGGGCTTCCAACAAGCCTCGACGTGAGTTCTAACTGCCGCAGAATTATTTCAGAACTGCCTTGGGGGCGAACTCCGCCCGCTTATATATCACGCCGGTAATTTTCTTCTAGAAGCCTCCAGAATTTCCGGCAACAGTGACGTGTCGCGTCAGGGCTGCTCTAGCATCGACTGGAAAATGATTCACCAACGTACACCTGCGTTCAAGGCCGCCCGTCGGCAGCCTATGATTCACGCGCCGGCAGTCGTCTCTGGAATTTCTAGTATAATCGAGGCATTGGGGCAAATAACTGTCAGCCGAATCGTTACACTGCCCCCGCCTTAGATCGTTCTGTCCCAGAACGAGTTGCGTCGAGTGCCTGTCTTCTCGCTCTTGTGGGGGTCCGATGGCGGTACTTGCAGGCGGTGCCCTTCTTGCACATGGACTGGCTGAAGAAGCAGCAGCCCACCGTGGTCTCCAGGCTTCGCAACAGCACACCTCGATCTGGACGCCGGTTGTCTCTTGTACTGCCGATCGGTAGGCCATCAGGAACAGGTGCATGTACTGGCCCCAGTCACGCGGATGCTCGGAAACCCCCTTGGACAGATGCTTCCCCATGGTTCCGTTCATCTTTTCCACCATGCCGTCCGATTGAGTATGGAGGGCAGTGGTTCGGATCTTGCGTATCCCCAGTGGCTTACAGACTTTCTGGAACGGTCTAAACTCGAAATTCGGCCCTGGTCGCAATGTAACTCCAGGGGGACTCCAAAACGGCTGAAGCACTCCTTCACCAGAACATCAGCGACAGTACCGGTCTCTTTCTTCGGAACGGCGTACGCTTCGGGCCACTTGGTGAAGTGGCCCATGCACACCAAGATGTATTTCTCTCGTGTTTGGGTTTCGGGGCATGGTCTGGCGACGGCCATGGCTATCCCCTCGAATGGACCACCGACGTTGTACTGCCACATCGGAGCTCTACGTCTTCCAACCAGTCCGTTTCCTGTAGCGCATGCTTCGCACCTTCGGCACCACTCTCGGACGTCACCTTCGCAGCTTGCTCCGTAGAACCTTTCTTGGACCTCTTGCAACGTCTTCTTCAATCTGAAGTGTTCCCCAGAGGAGCCATCATGCAGGTGGCGCAGCACCTCGGCCACTCTACTCCTTGGAACCATCGATCGTGCTCTCGTTGCCCTACTGTCCTCATCTTCCAAAATTCTGGTCAGGACGTTGTTGTCCAGCTGCAAGGAGTCCCATTGCGCCCAATAAGTCTCCACTGTTGCGTTGGTGGCGGGGACCTCCTGCCAGGTAGGTCGACGGCCATCTTGCTTCCAGGCTATAACCGCGCCTAAGTCGGGGTTGTTCTCCTGGCTACTCTGCAACTCGTCTGGCTCCCATGAGTCGTCGACCACAGTGGTACGATTAATGGGTACCGCACGACTCTCCAATCTCGAACAGTGGCCGCAGTCCGCAGGGCAAGGCCTCTTGGATAACGCATCGGCGTTGCGGTGGACTGTGCCAGGTCGATGACTTATTCCCAAGTCGAACTCTTCTAGGCGCTCGATCCACTCAGCCACCTGTTCTTCAGGGTTCTCGCACTGCAGCAGCCATCTCAGAGCAGGATGGTCGGTCCTCAGCAAGATTCTTTTGCCAAACTCAACTGATTTATGTTTTCCTACGTTAGTACGGCCGCTGGGATGATCTCCGCACTCGACGATGTCCTGGTACCGGGCCACCAATCTTCTATCTTCTTCCGTTTTCGTTGGCTCATGCCCCTTCCCAGTATTGGGTTCCTCCTGACGGTTGCCAGTTCCCTGCTGACGTTCATCATCCTTACTGGGACCCCAAGCCCAGTCTTCATCAACGTCTTCCCTACCAGGATACCATGAGTGAGCTTCGTGCCACCATCAGGCTCGACCACGCGCACCACGTTGCCCCGGAGATCGCCATCCAGGTATGCATCCACGACCCTCTCGGTTCGTCCTTGCAGAGTAACATCTTCCGCCCATACCACTTGTGCCGCGATCTCTTGTCTTGGGTGTCGGGAAAGATCCTCCCCACTCACGTGCAACTCGCCGCGTCTCAGGTCCAAAGCGCACTCACACTTATCCACAACATCCATTCCCAGGATGCACTCGTCCGCAATGTCAGCATAATCGGGCTCAACCACGCGCACCACGTTGCTCCGGAGATCGCCATCCAGGTATGCATCCACGACCCTCTCGGTTCGTCCCTGCAGAATAACATCTTCCGCCCATACCACTTGTGCCGCGATCTCTCCTCCTGAGTGTCGGGAAAGCTCCTCCGCACCCACGTGCAACTCGCCGCGTCTCAGGTCCAACAACAGAGACCGAACTCTTCCATTTATTTTCCCATCAAGCTTTTGGACTACTTCCTCTTCTGCGGTTTCCAGCTCTTCCTGCCCGACCTTCAGCTCTTCTCGTGCTTTCTGCCCTGCTTCCAGCTGTTCCCTAAGATCCTCTTGTGCTTTTTCTGCCTTCTTTCGACCGGATCGCAATTCTTCCCTAAGCTCATCCTTGAGGTTTTCTCGAGTGGCTTTCAATTTTTCCTCAAGTTTTTGGACTGCTTTCTCTTGCTCGGCCTTCAGCCATTCCTTAAGTGCTTTCGCGGCTTCCTCTGCCTTATCTTGTGCCTTCTTTTGGCCGGCTTTCAATTCTTCCTGGCCAACTTGGATCTCTTTCTTAAGTTCCTCCTGTGCTTTTTCCGCTTTCTCTTGCGCGGCTTTCGATTCTGCTTGCGCTTTTTCTGCCTTCTCCTGCCCAGCTTGGATCTCTTTCCTAAGATCCTCTTGTGCTTTTTCCGCCTTGTCCTGGCTAACTTGCATCAGTTGCAAAAGTTGGCTTAATTGGGCTTCCATTTTGCTGCTTTGAGATCTCGTCAAAGGCATGCACAATACTCACTTCAATTTATTTATCTGACCGTCGTTTTATCGGCACTTGTTAACAATTTATTTATTTTAATGTTTGTTCGATAATTTTTTTATATAGCCCCCGGTTCAAAACCTCACACCGACACCACTGTTACGTTCTTAACGTTCGGGCTATTTAAAATTATACGACAAACATGGGTTCAAATATTTATTTACACAATGAATTACTACGATTATTGTTTACAAGCACATGCGAGAATTATCAAGCAGATTACAAATTAATTCAAGCACTAACGACTATCGGTACACGTATTTCTAACAACTATTATTATTTATTTCTATTACGTACGGATTAGCACATTTATTTATATCACTCTTAAACGCTAACGATTATATATTTATTTACTTATTATTACTTCACGAGAGATTATGTACACGCGGTTTTATTTATATGGGGGCTTCCAACAAGCCTCGACGTGAGTTCTAACTGCCGCAGAATTATTTCAGAACTGCCTTGGGGGCGAACTCCGCCCGCTTATATATCACGCCGGTAATTTTCTTCTAGAAGCCTCCAGAATTTCCGGCAACAGTGACGTGTCGCGTCAGGGCTGCTCTAGCATCGACTGGAAAATGATTCACCAACGTACACCTGCGTTCAAGGCCGCCCGTCGGCAGCCTATGATTCACGCGCCGGCAGTCGTCTCTGGAATTTCTAGTATAATCGAGGCATTGGGGCAAATAACTGTCAGCCGAATCGTTACAATACTTTCGGTTTTGGATGGGAATTAAAGTATGAAGAAGTAATGTCAACCACCCTACAAACTCATCTATCCAACAAATAAATTTTCAATATTAAGGTAATGAACATCATCCACATAATGAGTTATTTTCCTGTCTCCTTGGTGTAACTTATGGAATCATAGCTCCCCCCCACCTTAACATTTTCTGCTAACACATTGAAGTTCTCTTTTGCTATGCTATAAAATGACTAAAATATAAGTATTGCACTCTTTATTATTTTTGATATAGGGACGGACCCAAAACCTCCTTTTCAGTAGCAGTACCAGTAAGCTACAGCCACATCATCATCTTCGTCACTGGAAAACATTTTTCGCCAAACTGAGAACAAATTGCTCTTATGTGTATAACCGAATCGCGATCGCGTCGTAGGTATGTCGTAGTTGCACAGCGTAGTAACATGGGACCTACGGTTTTTACATCACTTTCGAATGGAGGCATTCTGTAGAAGTTTTCATCCACATTTTTTTATTATTAAAAACCTCACCAGAGCAGGGACTAGAACTCGCGACCTCACGATCAGTAGTCAGGATGCTTAGCGTTGAGCTACGAGCCCCGTCATTAGTGATATTAATCCACGCGTTGTCTGATTGTTAAGTAATTGTTCAACACAGACGGCGCACCTATATGTAGTGTTTGTTTGTAATTTTTGTAAATTGATTTTATATATTATACTACAGATAGGTTGTATTAGGGTGCCTTGATGTCAATTTGACGTATTTGTCATATAATAGGTTACGGAGAGATTGTTATCCCCTCTCACAGTATAATAATTTAGCGTGAGAGGGGACAATGATCTCTCCGTACCCTGATCGTTGTCTTCTCTCACTTTAAAATACGTTCGAGTGAGAGGGAATAACGATCTGTCCGTACCCTGGAAAACGGCAAATACGTCAAATTGACATCAAAGCACCCTAGGTTGTATGACTAAATTCAGAGTTGAAAAACAGGATCCTTAGAGATTAACAGTTAAGTAGACGAACGCATTCTGAAGAAATAATCAGTTTATTTTGAACAAATTAAATTATAATAAAAACATGTAAATAAAGGTAAAACAACAAAAATTAGAAAGTTTAAATTAGCTAGTGTTCATAGAGTCCGCCTTCTTGCGCTAAACAATAGCCTAAACGATCATAAAAAGTTCTAGCTCTATTATCTTAAAAGCCATAAATTTTCGATTGTATGTAGCTACATAAGAAATCCCTGGGAGATAAATCTGGATATCTAGCTGGCCAGAAAATGGTTTCTCGTTCTGTCAACAGTCTATTTGGGAAAGTATTGTTGAGATATTCTTGAACTAAAACACTGTTGTGAGCAGATCGGCCATCCTGCTGAAACTACAGTTCATTAAATCTCTCTAGCGGGTGAGCATTTGCTGCTGCAGTCAGTGCCGGTTTAAGGTACTTTAGCGCCCGGTGCTACTTCTGCCCGCCGCCCATACCTATGTTTTTGCAAATTAGTAATTTAAACAAGCTGAACTTGAATTTGTATATTATGTTGAAAAAATTATTCCGAAATCCAAAACTATTATAGATAACTTTACAGAATACATACATCAATAAAAAATAAAATAATCAAAACTATTAATCTGCACACTCAAACCAAAAAGCTAATATTTGGTTTTTAATTACAAGAATAAAGTAAGAAAAAACAAAAAAAACAACATTCTTAAACATTAGGTTGCCATTCCTGTTTTTTATAATATCACTAATATACTAAGAATATTTTACGTTTAAAACTAATAACGCAATCCTATTGTTCGTTGTCCTAGCAATGGGTTTACTCTTCTCTTTCGTCTAACTCATTGATAGTCGAGTCGGCCGTTTATGGTTGTATTGTCCAGCAGGGTTGACTTTTCCTTTCACCTGGTCTATTGTTAGTCGAGACAAATGCTTGTCCGATTATTGCCCCTGTTCCGTGATGCAAAAGAGTACTTACGCAACTCTATCTTTTGTAGGCCAATATTCCTGCGCCGGCGGTATGAATGATGCTGTGCTAGAAATTGCATCGTGACGTTGAGAAAGCTAGTTTGCATTCTTACTCGACGACACAACTCAAACATTACAGATAGTTCTTAACCGCACGCGCACAATTAACCCTTTCTCTAGAACTGTCACATCCCGAAATTCACTTTTATGAGCTCATTTAGTAACGTACTATACACTTAGATTTTACATTTCTTGGTTCATGGCAACTGCACGAAAGACGTTTTCATGCCGTTCGACACAGCTGCACTACATCTTTATCATTTATTTTTTTAATTTAAACAAAAATTTAAACAAATCTGAACATGTTTTGTATACTTCGGATCTACGATTAATTTCAGACTGAAGATTATCAAGAATTGGAAGGTAACCATGTGTTCTTATTTTCCCTCTAGGTTTTACTCTTAAAATAACTTCTGTATTTGGTTCCCCTATGTGGCTATTTCTTTTAGTGCTTCGTCCTTCCATGCAGCTTTTGTTGCCTGTTAATGCTATTTCTTTGGATTCATATTGACCAAACTCATTTCGGCGATATTGAAAGTACTGGGCCAATGGAGATAAAAGGTTGGATGTGGTACTCATATCTATATTCTCTTGTTGAAGGACCTTATTTACATTCCTAGTTCTGTGCAAAGTGTTCAATCAAAATGTTGAAGGAATGCCATTTTCAAAAAGATTTAATTTCTCGGCAAAAGAAGCCGCTTCAACCCACACAACACCTTTTTATTCTCTATCTTGAGATATTTGTTGAAACATCCTTTTATTAAAGCGTGTTTTAGGGCTTCAGTGGTATCAACTCTCTTAAGTGAAGGAGACTCATTCTCCGAATCTTTTATATGTAGCCGGAACGGGCTATTTTAAATTAATTTACAATGATTAAAATGCTGGCTACAATTGCCGGAATGACATCGGCCCCGGGCAGCTCAGAAAAACCAAAGTACCAAATTTTATAAGCGTATAATATGTTTAGCTAGATACATCAAATTAAATTAGATTCGATCAGACAAGAAATAAAAATGTAACAATGCTGATTTTTGAGGCTTTCACGGGCATTGTCATTAAGTGGCAAACGAAGTTCTTCGATCTCAATCATGACACGGTCCAATCCCGGAAGTCGTTTGTTACTTAATGTAACAATGCTTGTAAAATTAACAGAATTCTTCTAACGAGGCGTCTCACTCACTGGGAATCGGGCCGTCTCAGTCTCTTTTGGACCACCCTAGGTATGGAACAGGTCTAATGTCCTGTAAGCAGTTTTTCGGGTCTGGAGGCAAAAACTTGGCAGACGTTAGCAGAATCTGCCTAATGGCGGCATATGAACATCAAATTAGATTTTAAACTTTTGCGTAGACGAACTTGCGGGCAATATCATATTAAATTACATGCATACCTGGTACAACTAGTGTTTATCGCGGCCTGCAGTTATACTGTGGCGGGATTACTGGCGTTCGGCGGGCTCATCTGGTTTTACCTTAGTTAGAAACTTCGCACCTCCAGGTGAGTGGAGCTGGCCTTTGCTGGCGATGATCCCCTTCAAGTTGCTCCCTTAGCGAGTGCGCGTAATTATGGACGCCGGCCTCTGATGCTAGGTGCTGGACCTCCTAGTGTGCGTTCTCAGCTTCGATTGTGTTGAGCCGTTCTGAGCGCAATTAATGCGTTTAATTACGTCGGGTTCGTTGTCCTGGTGCGGGGAAATTGGCTCACGGACGGGATCGTCGCCGGCGAGCTCGGTTTAATCTTCCTGGTAGCCAGGTACTGGAAATCGTCGTCTGCGAGCTCGTTTTAGCTCTCCTATTAACTAGGTACTGGGAATCGTCGTCGTACGGCCTAGGTGATCCTTCTGGGTGACTAGGTGCTGGGAAGCGTTACCGACGAGTCTGGAATGACCCTCCTAGTAACCAGGTGCTGGACAGCTGGCTGGAGTCTCCTCGAAGAGTCTAGAGACTCTCCTTTCTCGTACCCATCCTATAATTTCCATTCTTGGCTGAAGACGGAAACAAGGTCCCTATAGTAGCCCCGCCCCCAGTTGGGGGAATTGAAATTACCTGGAACCTTTACCTTTTTTCGTTTTCATCAAACCTGTGTGACTTTGTGTGCCTCGCTTGGACTTGTCTGACTCGTTTAGGCTCGTCAGTCAAACGCGTCCGGTCTCGCCACACAAACTATCACTTTTACTCCTAATTAACATAATATACTATTATATCCGGCCTGCTTAGGTCTGTCAGACGTCAGGAAATAGCCGGACATGATAATATGCTTACTAATATGCTTACTTCGTCGTCTTGCCAACTTTATTAAAGTGTGAGTGTGAGTAATACAAATATCGTATGTGACCGCTAGAGTTATACTAGCGCGCTCCGCGCGCCGCCCTAGACGAATTTACCGCCCGGTTCTACAGCACCCAATAGCACCCATGTAAAACCGGCACTGGCTGCAGTAGTGCAAGGTATTTAAGGCCGGCTAGGGTTTCATCAATAAAAAAAGAGACCAAACATGTTCTCACCCTGCATTCCTCCTCGAAAATTGAATTTTTGGTGGTCTGGATCCGAAATTCAAATTACCGGTGCAGGTTTTCTCCAGACCAATAAGGCAAATTTTGTGAATTGTTTCGACCGTGCACTGGAAATGTTGATTCATCAGTGAAAACGACTTTCCTAAGGAAATTCCCGCTATTATTCGCCATTTCTATTACAGTTTCACAACATTCCACGCGTCTGATATGGTCATTGGGAAGAATTTCGTGTCTTTTTCAATTAGTAGGATCGATAACGTTTTTTCTTTAAATAATTCTAGCAGTGGAAGCACCTAAATCTAGAGACATTTCTGACATTTCCGCTTTTTGGCGAGTAGTGACACTATACTGTATGGTGTATGGCAACGTGTATTTTGACCAAATTGCAAAAATCTACTATGCAATTTTCCGAAAACCTGGTGTCTAGCAGAGCTGAGATAGTTACTTTTAAAATGTAACTAGTTACAAGTTACAAGTTACGTTTTAAAAAGTATCTAAATTACTTGGAAAAAGTTACTTTTCTTAAAAAAGTATCTAAGTTCCTAAAGTAACTTAGTTACTTTTAAAAAGAAACTTACAATTTCTAAGTTACTTATTATTTAAATTAAACTAAAAGGATTCAAATGAATCAAAATTAGGATTTTCTGTGCATCGCCAAAATATGCTAAAATAAAAAAGCAAATGAGGATCATATAATAAAATAAAACACCAAACTCCAGCTACGACTTTCACTCTGATGATGCAAGCTGCAAGGTCTTGCGAAACGTTAGTGAATATGGATGCACAAACAGCAAAACGGCCAAATCTGCCTAAGTATCCTCGTTCTCAAGATACTCAAACAACACGAGCCACCAGAGAGCATGGCCATCGCGCGGGTTTTTGCTCGACTTCACAAGGTGCAAGGCACATTAAGCCAGAAAATGCTGGGTGTTCATATACAAATACTACGCGGTCTAAGCCGAAATTCTATGCTAAGGAGAATAATATAAGTTAGTTATCCTATAGCTGGAGTCTGGATCTGGCGAAACATTAGTAAATGAAGTAGTTTATAATAAATTATAATAATAGAAATAAAAATATTACAAAAACAAACGGAAACTTTAATAATGAATTATTTCACACCCTAACAAAATATTTTATTCTCAAAACACCAAATGGACCAAATAACTATTTTTTCTGGAATTGACCAGATTTATCTAGTACATTGAATGAGTTTCTTTCATGCGAATACCGCGACGGGCCTGTCTGGGGAGGGAGAGTTGAGCTTGACCGTAACCGATAACCGCTAACTGGTGATCAGGACTCAGTATCTAAGATACTTTTTGTAATTAAAGTTACATTTTGTAACTAAAGTTACTTTTTGTAACTTAAGTTATTTTTCTAAAGTAACAGTTACAAGTTACTTCGTAAATGTAACTAGGTACAAGATACTTTTAAGTTATTTAAAAAAGGAACTAAGTTACAGTAACTAAGTTACATTCAAGTAACTTAGATATTTTCAAGTAACTTAGTTACTAGTTACTCCCTTTGCTTTGGTGTCCAGTAGTAAAAATCGGCAACCCCTCTAGCCAGCGTGGCGTTTTAAGGCTAAACCAACCCTAAAATAATCCTTATGAAGATGTCGAATTTCCAAAAATTTAGACCCCAGGCAGGTAGGACAAAATGTTCGAAATCCTGCACTACTAAGGTAGTCTGCCCGCGGGGTCTGGAGGGGGGGGGGGGCGAAAATTCGCCAAGGAGAACCACACAGAAGAAGACCAAACAAAACGTAAAATTATTATTTATCGGGACATACAACGTAAGAACCTTGAGTACTACAGACAGAATCCAAGAATTAGATGAAGAAGTAAAACACATCAAATGGAATGTGATTCGCATAGCGGAGGTGAGAAGAAAAGGAAAAATGCAATAAAACTCCAGTCAGGCAACACACTGTATCACAATGGATGTGAAGAGAACGGCACTGGAGGAGTCGGATTTATTGTCTCCCGAAAAACAACAGATATGGTAAAGAAATACAAAACGATGACAAACAGAATAGCCTACATAATAATAGAGGTAAACCCTGAAATATCAATACAAATATAAGCTCCCACCAAGTCGTACAACGATAACTACGTAGAAGGATTCTACAAAGATGTCTACATGGCAATAAATGACTGCAAAACAAAATACAAAATGATCATCGAAGACTTCAATGCAAAGCTGGGCAAAAAGCAAGAAGAAGGAGAAGACAAGGTGGGAAACTTTGGGCTGGGAACCAGAAATAATAAGGGAGAGACGCTATATAACTTCCTAGAAAATTAAAAACTGTATGCAATGAATACCTTCTTTCAGAGGAAACCCCAAAACAAGTAGACTTAGATTAGCCAAACGGACAAGTTAAAAATGAGATCGACTATACCGTGTGTCCCAAAAGTCTGGAATAAATTCAGTATTTCCTAACATGTACGTTTCCGGCTAAAATCCTCGAACACGTCGATTTTATTTTTTATTTGAGCATTTTTTGAAATAAAATGCATACATACAGGGTGTCCCGCGTATGAGGTATAGCGTTATCGATGTTTTTTTAATGGAAACCCCCTTTTTTTATTAAGGAATCTGAAAGAACGCATTTTTTTAATTACGCTAAGGTAATTTTTGGGTATAGGTCACATTACCAAAAATTAAGAAAAAAAATTTAAATTTGCAAAATACTAAATTTGATTTTAAGAAGTGTGATTTTACGCTTTTATCAATGACAGCAATCAACAAAAAACATATCCGTCGTCTTAGTTACTGTCAGGCAGACAACGGTGCACAATTTGTACATTTAATTTAGTTGTTTTAGAAATTACTAAACTTAGTATTTTGCAATTTTTAATTTTTTTCTTAATTTTTGATCATCTGATCTATACTCAAAAAGCAGCTTAACGTAAGTAAAAAGATGCGTTCTTTCAGATTCCGTAATAAAAAAGGGGGTTTCCACAAAAAACATCGATAACGCCATACCTCATACGCGGGACACCCTGTATGTATGCATTTTATTTCAAAAAATGCTCAAATAAAAAATAAAATCGACGTATTTAAGGATTTTAGCCGGAAACGTACATGTTAGGAAATACTGAATTTATTCCAGACTTTTGGGACACACGGTCTACTAACAAGTAGCAAGGAAATAATAAAGGATGTAAGTGTCCTTAACAATTTCACTGTAGGAAGTGACCAAGATTGGTTAGGGCAAAGTTCAACCTGAACACAAAACTAACAAGAACAAAAAGGGAGAGAAGACAGAAATTCGATTCGGATAAAATCGAAGAAAATATAAACATATATCAAAGCGAAATTAAAAAACATATAGAAGATAAGAACTTAAAAAACATGAGAGTAAACGAAATAAATAAAATACTAACATGTACAATAATAAAAGCAGCACAAAAATCATATACTCAAGGAAAGAAGAGAAATTACAAGGAAAACAAAAAACTGTTGAAAACGTTGAACTGAACAAATTAATAAGAAGATCGATAAACAAAAACAGGTTAAAAATCAAAAGGAAATAATGCAATAAACAATAGAAAAAATCAAGAACATGAAGGTGCTACGACCCAAACTAGGAAAAACAAGAATTCTAGCTCTAAAAGATAAGGAAGGAAAAGAGTTAAGACATGCAAAGGAATAGAGGAAATAATTAAAGAATACTATAGCAAATTATACGAGTCAAAACAAAATCCCACGCATCCAACGGAACAAATGTTAAAGAATAAAATCTTAAATGTAAACTCGGAAGACATACCAGAGATCGAAGAAGAAGAAATAACTAGTGCAATAAAAGAAATTAAAAACAACAAATCACCGGAAGAGACGACATTACAAAAGAATTACTGACAGACGGTGGAGAAGAAGCAATAAAAATATTTAAAACATTATGCAACAAATGCCTAGAAACAGGTACAATACGAAACGAGTGGAAAGAGGCAAATACAATATTAGTATTCAAGAAAGGTGACAAGCAAGACCTTGAAAATTATTGGCTAATCACACTCCTATCACACAGTTACAAAATCTTCACGAGAATAATTCTAAAACGAATTAATAACAAATTAGAATTCTTCATTACGTATGAACAAGCAGGGTTTAGAAAAAAACTTTAGCACCACAGACCACTTATTAACTGTCAAACTACTAACAGAGAAAGCGAATGAATACCTCCTGCCTCTGTTCATCGCTCTAATAGACTACCAGAAGGCATTTGACACCATTGAAGAATGGGCAATTCAAAAAGCACTATGAAATGCAAAAATAAATCACAAATACATGACACTGATCCACAATATTTATCAGGATGCAACAACCAACATCGAAATACAAGAAAATATCGCTATAAATAGAGGAGTAGGCCAAGAAGACCCTCTTTTACCAAAACTATTTATAACAGCACTGGAAAACCACTTTAAAATTTTCGACTGGGAGGCAAAGGGCATCAACATCAGCGGAAAATTTCTAAATAATGTCAAGTATGCAGATTATATATCATGTTGGTGGCTAAGGACGAGGAACAGTTACAAACGATGATCCAAGAACTAAATGAACACTCCAAACAAGTGGTATTGTAGATGAACGTTTCAAAAACGAAAGTAATGACAAATACAGAAGAACATCTAAATATAACCATAGATAATCACACATTAGAACAAGTAAACAAATACATATATTTAGGCCAACGTATTAAATTAAAAAAACCAGGAAACACAAGGAGAAGAAAATTAGGATGGGCCGCGTTCGGTAGGCTAAGCCACATTAAAAAACCAAAAAAATTCCGCAACACCTTAGAACAAAAGTGTTTGACGCCTGCGTCTTGCCTGTTTTAACGTATGGATCCCAGACATGGACGCTAACCAAGCGTAATATGGAAAGATTAGCGGTGACTCAAAGGGCAATGGAAAGACAAACATAACCTTAAATGATAGAAAACGATACAGTTGGATAAGAGAAAGAACGAGAGTTAAAGACAAGAAAACAAGTGGCACAATTAAAATGGCAGTTTGCCGGCCATAACGCACGATATAATGATGAAAGATGGAACTCGCAAATAAAAAAATGGCGCACCTGGCTAGGGAAGAGAGAGCGAGGACGACCCCAGATGAGATGGGAGGACGACGTGAAAAAACACGCGGGCTTGATGTGGAAAAGAAGAGTCCAAGATAAAAGACAATGGAAGGAAACTGGGGAAACCTACATCAAAAAATGGCTCGAATAAAGATTGAAGAAGAAGTAATAAAAATGTCAAAATTATATTTTTAGGTTAGACTAAAATGACAGTACATTGGCGTACTTTACAATTTCAAAAATAACAATTGACAATCATTTTGGTTGTTGGTTTTATACCTCTGATAAATTTGACGTTAACGTCAAAATATCGGCTGCCAACATGATAAAAAGAAAGTTACTAGATTTTTATGTCCCTTCCCACCAGGTGATCATAAATGGTTGTGATTTTTTTTTCTTAGGTTGGCACTGTCAATATTGGTTACCTTGTTGTCAATTTTGGTGGCACTGTAAGTCTATGTCAAATTCGAGGTTAGCAGGTTAGGTTTTCCGTCAGTTTTGACACAGACTGACGCAAAACCTAACCTGCAAACATCGAATATGACATAGACTTACAGTGCCACCAAAATTGACAGCAGGGTAACCAACATTGACAGTGCCAACTTAAAAAAAATCACAACCATTTATGATCACCCGGTATAATTTGAGTGGTTATTAACGGTAGTGGTAGTAAACACCATTAGTTTCTTTAAATCGCTGGCTTTGTTGGGAACACTCTGATCCTGACTGGGTGTTTGAACCGGCCCGGGCGAATGACACTAAACCGGCCCCTTTCAAAAATTACTCTTTTTATAAGGCAAACAAACCCAACTATTACACATAAAAACAACATTTCTTTTCAAAGGAAAATATATACTCCAAAAACAACATTCAGATAATACAAAACGTATTTAAAAAACAAAAAAAGATTAGTAAAGTCGTACTGCACATAGGTGTAAGTATGTATAAAGTAAGAAAGAAGCAAATATAGTATTAATATTAAGGTAGAATATCAAATTACAAGTACGTTTTTCATGTTTTTACACTTACACAGGGAGTTTATTATATCGCGCAATGGGTGTAAATGAGTTTATTTTAAAATGTAATATGATTGAAACGTTATTGAGTATGTAAAACATAATATATTGTACGGGGGAAAGAATTCTGTTGATCAAATAGTATAAATACTTCAGTTTGCAGCAAGTATGTGGGTTATTACATGCCCTGTTGTTCTTTCTGATGTTTCTCTTTCAATAAAATTAAGGTTCCTATATTGCATTTTAAAATAAACGCATTTACACATGGCGTGGCGTACCCTTAGAAACCAATAGTAACAATCAAGTCCTTATGGAAACGGGAATGCCACATTGCGCGTTATAATAAATTCACTGTATGTCAGTTTATGCAAAATATCACCATTTTCAATAGACACTGGAACGTCCTTTTCGGATGACATTAACATGAAAGTCACCTAATGAGCTTCAGTCAAATAGCTGCTTGCTCTATTTCAATAAATGTTACTCTAGAAATAGATCTTTCATATGCAACTTGTGAAATAAAACGTGTTTTAAATACTTTTGCAATCGTGTACTAAAATGTCAACGTTTTAGTTGTCATTATTAATTTCAAAATGAGACGTTTTTCACTAATAAAAATAACTATTTATCTACCAACGACCTAAAGAAGATGTTTATGGCCCGCGCCGAGAAAACAAGGGCAATAAACTCTAGTTATACAAGCTGTCATCTTTAGTAGCCTTGCGGAGAGAGACTAACGCGACAAAGCTGGCCGAAGATATACTCTTCACCAACTCACCAGTGAAAGTGCACGCTCCAGCAGTGTTTTACTCATTATTAATGTCGAAGTTACATACTTTTTATTAGTGAAAAAGGTTGCCATTGGTAAAAAATGTTTTGTTTATTAGAGAATTATAAAAGAGTTTGTATGCAACGCAATGCAAAATTAGTGTTTTTCAATCGTAGTAATTTACAACATTTACAACTAGTAAAAAACACCTAGATTTTGCAACTTGTTTCATAAATAGCTCTTACGACCCGTTTAGTGTCGTTTGGCGGGCCATAAAGTAGGTACTTTATTTTCCAATGGTCTAATACCGGGTTTCTTAAAATGAATTACATCTAGTACCGTAAAACGGGGTGAGATTGACCACTTTTAGCATTCTTTATTTAATAACTTTTCTGTTGTTGCACAAATAGAATTACAATGGCCGAATACGTATGAGTCTATAAGCCATATAACTTTTAACACTCTCAGAACACTACTTTTTTTATTTACAATAGAAAAAAAAAATAAAAACACCCCGGTCAATCTCACCCCTACCTTTGGGGTGAGATTGACCGCCTACCTAAAACTCTAGTAATTTTCTATATAATGCTTGTTGAGGTGAGAATGACCACAGTTTAGATATAATAAACTCCTTTCTAACTGAAAAAGAATATATAGAAACGATAACCATGTCAAAAAATGAAAAAATAAATTATTTAGACAACATAAAAAGTCACAATGGTTTTTATTCATTATAAACTAAGTAGATGCTCAGAAAAAATATAATGGTAACTAAGATACGTTTATTTACTGCATATAAGAGTCTATACTAGCACTGTTTGGAAAAATATGATGCCCACGTCGTTCGATTCTGGGGGGTGGAAGTATTTTGACAACATAATTATTGTATTCAATGGTGTCTATATCTTCTACTGCAGACCACACAAACCTATCTCTAATAGCTAAATACTTGATAAATATAGAGTTCCTGTATATAGGTTACTAAGAGTTACGAAAGCAACGGGATGCATTTTCTACATATTTTGTAACATGTTACGACTGATAGTTTCACACATGCAAGTCTAAATCTTAACTAAATTGGCCGTATATTCCTAATAGTCGGTTATAGAGATCCTAAGAATGATCAATACTCTGAAAATTCTCCCATCAAAGGCAAGTTAGCAAGGTTGGTTCCCATAACCTCTTTGTTCGACATATGTCAAATATCTAATTTGGACCAAAAATGTATGTCAAATCATGCTGTTTGCCCAACTCTTAGTAAACTATATACAGGATCTCTAGATAAATACATGGTAAGGTTTCATCTGTGCGTGAGTAGTGCAACTTGACAGCGGTCAATCTCACCCCAAAAATTACAGAAATCTGCATCTTTGTCTAAATATTTATGTAAAAAGTAGTAGGCCATAAATATAAATATTGCGAGTTGACAACAGGCCTTAAAAGACAATGTTCTACTACAAAAAAATATTAGACATGTCTACTTGATTTTGTTGGGTTTGTGGAGGTAGAAGTTTGTAGGTTATGTAATTTTCTAATAAATTGACATTTGACATTCGTTTTTTTCCTGAAGAATCCAATTTCTTTACTCAACAAGTAGTATTATGTTATTAATATACAGACATTTGACTAAAGATTGATTTTTTTTGTTTTCCTATCATGCATCACTGTTGATCTTGAAATGCAAAATAAACTTTTTGGAACTTTTCGGTCAATCTCACCCCGGCGGTCAATTTCACCCCGTTTTACGGTATGCTTTGAATTTCCCATAATGTAATATAAAATTTAGATTGAAATTGGCAATACTGCAGGTCTATGTCAAATTCGAGGTTATCAGGTTATGTTTTGCGTCAGTTTTGACACAAACTGACGCAAAGTCTAACCTGCTAACGTCGAATTTGACATAGACTTACAGTCTTGCCAATTTTAAGTAAACGTTTGGATTGCATTATGGGAAATTCAAAGCATACTAGATGTAATTCATTTTAAGACACTTGGGGCCGGTTGCAGAAAGCAATGTTAAGTCTGGTGTTAGCTAACGTCGCTTCAAAGTGAACAAAATCGCATCAAATTTTGTTTACTAATGTATTAGTTACCATAAACATTTGAGATTTGATTCGTTTTTGTTCACTTTGACGTCGCGTTAGCTAACACCAGACTTAACATTGCTTTCTGCAACCGGCCCTTGGTATTTGTTATTTATAATATCTGTGATATGAGGTATAGAATGCTTATTAAGCTTCTTCTCAATTTATTTACGTATTCAAAATGGAAAATAAAATGCAGTATGCACCACGGGCATTACTTAATCTCGGAAACTTCTTTTTGGCGTGAATTCATAATTCATATTATTATTTGGGTATTTCGCCACTCTGCAAATTAAAAATATTAAATAACGAAAATATTTTTAATTTGCAGAGTGGCGAAATACCCAAATAAGAATATGAATTAATAACGGGTATTACTTGATGTGTATACCCCTATAGCACAACCATCCTCATAATGCTCTTGGTACCCCCTAAATGTGGGGGTGTAAACTAAAAAAGTACCGAAATTTGAATTTCCCGGAACGTTTGACAGTGATACCATTTTACAGCTTGCACCACGGCGGACTAAATATAGATGGTCATGCTTGCACTTTTTCTGATATTTCGTGGTTATTCATTTGAAGAGAGAAATGTTAGCAGATATTATCTGCTGACAAAATTCGCGAACTGATGTCAACGTCAAATTCTCGATATTTGTAAATTCGTCATATCGCCTGTCGTGTTCATAGTAAAGAAAATCTCTTTGTATGTAGGTATAACACCACCCCTGTAGATAGGTACCATTGGTTGCATAGAAAACTGGTACAGCTTGTTTTAGGTTGGTTATACAACGTATGAATAATATGTTGGTGGCACTGTAAGTCTATCTCAAATTCGAGGTTATCAGGTTAGGTTTTCCGTCAGTTTTGACAGAAATTGACACAAAACCTAACCTTCTAACCTCGAATTTGGCATAGACTTACAGTGCCACCAACATATTATTCATACGTTGTACAACCAACCTAAAACTAGCTGTACCAGTTTTCTATGCAATCGATGGTACTTACTAATGACACCAAAACAAAAAAAAACTGTCAAAAACAGAAACTGGGTCAGAATTCATATCCACTGTATTTTGCGACGACGCCGACGCCACATTTCGTCCTGCTAATGCATATTTGCTGCCGATAATGACATGAGGTTGTAAATAAAGGAAATGAGCGCATTCCTAGCGGTATTTTCCTCTTTATTAAATTCACGACGTTGGGCGGCCTGCGTCAAACGCAAAACAGTGACTTTCACATTTGCGTCCAGCAGCTCCCGGAGCCCAACCGCCCTAAAGAAAATCGCGACAGCTCACGGCGGCAAAGTCCACGCGGTGATGCGAGCTGATAAAACGCGGAATCGCCGCAGAGAATCCGCAGTTTCGCACCGCGAGCGCGCGAGCAACACCCAAAAACTGAGTTCCAGTGCGCAAACGTTCGCAGCGTCAGTCAGAATCAGTTCCTAAAGCACATTCACCTGAGGAGCGCGTGCGGCACGATGCCCTCCGAGAAATCTCTGTACTACCCCAACGCGGCGCTGTTCAAGGGCGCCCACATCGCTTCCTTCGAGCATTACCGCGAACTGTACCAGCAGTCCATCGACAACCCCGAGGAGTTCTGGGGGGAGATCGCGCGCCAGTTCCACTGGGAGACTCCCATCGACATCGACAGATTCTTCACCTACAACTTCGACATCCGCAAGGGCCCCGTCTTCACCAAGTGGTTCGACGGCGCTACCACCAACGTCTCCTACAACCTTCTGGACAGGAACATCCGCAACGGGCATGGGGACAAGATCGCCTTTTACTGGTGAGTCTGTGCGCGGTCGATGGGCGCCGATGCGTCTGGCGGCTTTATTGATCCGCCGTCTGAGTGCTTCTCAAAAGCCTCGTATCTCAAGAGGTTGATTTGAGCGAATTGGCGTTTATGTAACACCTGCATCGTCTCCCATGGGCACAGAGATCGCGACGATGGGCTATGCAATATCACGCCAGTGTCCGCTCACCCCATTGGCCCTGTTCACGTGGTCTGACGAAGCCCATGACATGCACGTGCTTTTATCTCTGTTCATTCTGTCAACTGTGGGCACGTGCTTAATCCCAATCAGGAAATTCGCAATTTTGAAATCGTAGACTTCACCATTGACAGTATTTGTGATAAAAAAAAACTGAAACTTCGTTAAGCAATTAAACAATAGAAAACTAATCATTTTACAATTCGGTGATGGGGGTGAGGGTCTTAAGTCAAAAAATACATTAAAAGTGACTTTTGCTTGACTTATCACTCTATTCACTGAAAATTGTATTTGGCATAAATTCCTTATCACTATTAAGAATGTAGAAATTATTGCTTTTTTAATACTTTTTATACAAAAAACAACGAATAAATTAAGGAGACTCATCTTTCATAGAAGATGCATTGGGAAACACAATTTTGGCCGCTGGAGATTTTTAAATTCTTATAAAATTTTCAATTTATCTACGAAATACAAGGGAGAACGTCTACGAGTATACGGTGCTGTTACCTTTCTGCAATAATGTAATCCAGTTTGTCATACGCCTTTTCCGAATCACTTCATTGTTCTCACGGCCTTTTCTTTCCAAGCTGAGAGTCTTGGAATCCTCTTTCATTTAGAAAGTTTTTTTACGAAAAAATTTATTATTTTTCAAGTACCTGATCCATTTCACCTCCCTCCAGTTAAATTTACCGTGCATTGCTCTTTTTCGCTCAATTTTCAAGTTACTTTTTGTTTCCTCTTCTCAATACAACTATACCCTATACATTTCATGTATTATATGACCAGGCAGTAGCATTTTTGATTAATATTAGTCAAATTTTCACAATTTTGTAAGACGACAAGGCAAACGGCTGAAATTAAGTTGTTATTTTGACCTCCACATCAATCGGACTATATGGCAATGTGGGTAACTGTTTAATCAAAATCCCTTGTTAAGTAACGATAAAGGTATAGTCGTTTTGGAACTAGACAAGACACTAGATTTATATTGGTAGTGGTTATTTGTTAAATGTTCAAAGTTTTCATCTTGCATGGAGAGAAATTTAAAATTTATCCATACAGATAAAAAACAACCACTAAAAGCTGATTTGAAGAATGTTAAAAGGTGTGCAAAGGCAAAAGTAGTATCGAAATAATTTAAAGAGTTGGAAAATGATTTCTGCTTACTTTTTTGTTTAGAATTAGTACTGTTTATAAATATTTGAAATCTAATGTTCAGAATATAGAAAAACTTTGCACAGAGCCAAGAGACAATCACATGAATATTGAATTTTTGAAATTGTAATTGAGCTGATAAATTTGCGAATTCCACAAAAAACACGAATTTTATTATGCATTAGACCATGCTAGATTGAATTTCGAATATACAGGGGGCTACACGAAACTTTACAAACTCTTGAAATCGATAAGGATACAAATATAAAAAATTATTCAAAAAAATACATGAATAATTAAAAATTCTTAAAAAATATTTCAAAAACGCTGATAGCGAATAAGACTTTTACTTACCTATATGAAACCTGGATATACCAGAACGAAAGCATGCTACGAATGTAGTTAAAAGATTATGGATGATAGGTGTACTAATAATAAGATATTGAAATGAGATGGTATGAGATTCACGGTGCTTCATGCAGGCTATTGTGGAGGTTTCCCATCGGGGTGTGACCTTTTAGACTAAAAAATTGAACGAGAGTACCACAAAAATATGAACAATAAAACAATAACAATAAAAAGTGCGTAAAACTCTAACTAGCATTGGGGGTAAATGTGTTATCGTTATGGATAATTTTTCTTATCACTCAGTGTTAAAGAAGAGACCAACTACTAATTGAAATAAAAAAACTCTGCAGGCCTGGCTGTATTTCTGTTCAATTTTTTTTCATCCCCCATATTTCTCGTTTCTTTGATAGAATGTTTTCCCTGCGTGTTTCATGTCATTATTCTGTATTACTTCTATATTTTGTTCATCCCCTGTGTCTTAATTTCATTTTTTTTCTTTTTTCTTGTTGGAAATGTTTGTATTTCAATATGAAATGAATAGCTACAAGAACTGTGGACCTCAATCCTCATCATCAGAATGAATAATATCTGCAACTTGTTCTTGTATATTTGCAGGTGTCGATGGGACATCGCTTAGTTCATTTGAATCTGAAAAAATTACTAAATATAAAAAACAAACCGAGTTTAAAAGATTGAATACGATTAATTACAATTAAATCAAATCTTTCCATTTCTGATTATAATACAACTTACATCATATTGTTTTTAAAGAACAATTGGCCCCTAGTCTGTAATACATTACAAGAATACCTACTTTTTGATATTCGTTTCGAGTGATATTCAGCAAAAAAGGAAAAATACCTGTATAAGAAGACAAGTGTTATAATTTCAAAAGCGAACAAAGTAGAAAGCATTGTTTCTGTTTAAGCAAACTCACTTATGCTAATCCTGAGTTCCTATGTACTATTTCCAGCACTTTTTGCCTCTAGAACACATTTTAATTAGCGCTATTCGAAACACTAACATTCAAAATCTCACTGATAGCTGAATTGAGGTTATATACCTATATCAACTGACTTAAGTCAAATTAAAACCCAACCTATTTTCTGTGTAAAAGTAGATATGTTTTGTTTAACTGTCTTCTTACATCAGATCGCGTAACTATTCCAGTTTTGTGCACAAAAGAGTTACGATGACCCTTTACACAAAATAATTCATAAATAATTCATTGGGTTTTCCTATTTCTTCTTATCGGCCGGTGTATTACGGGAAATTTGATACTTCAAAGTCATTATCGGATACGATAAGTATGGATTGTCAAACTTGAGTTTCGCTCACTTAACAATCAGAAAATTACGTTAATAGTAAGTTAATCGTAGATTTCTTCTGTCCAAAGTAATAATCAGCTATCTTCAAAAAAATATAATACCAAACGATCCGAACACAAATTCCAAAAATTTAGAATTTTTAATTGAAATGTTGTAACAAATATGTTCAAATCACATTTTTTGCATTTTAAAAATGAGGTTACTTTATTCTCTAGCCATTTTCATATTTTCGAACCTCCCTGGTATATGAAAAATAATATTTAAATTTTTACAAGTTTATTTCTAGCTTGAAAATATGCACAAACTTTTATCAATGGAACATACTCTGATATCGATAAGTCCCTTAGTTAGAGGCACGAGGCCCGAAGGGCCGAGTTTTGCTTCTTTTTTTTTTGAGGACTTAGATATTTAAATTCTAGCAAATCAGAAGATGCAGGGACTTTTATAAAGAATAAAATTTCCTGATAAATGGATAATAAAACAATTTTCCATATTTCCAAATTTATGTGTAACATTAAAAGCACCAATCAAACCTTATTAATCCTGTCAATCAAACAGTCGGTACCGTAACAATACTTTGTTAATCAGGTATATTCTAAATGACAGAAACCTTAAATCAGAAAATGAAGAAATAGTAAAAACTACTTTGAAAATTGCTAGCTTTTGCTATAATGTAGTGAAAATGAATAAATCGGCCTCTTACTAGAATGAGAAAAATCCTCTTTCTCATAATGGCACAGTCAATTATGAGTTCCATATAAAAAAAAATATAACTTTATTTTCATAAAAAAGGTGACTGGCGACCATAAAAATATGTTTTTCATATTTTCATAAAGAAGCACGATCTAGCCACAAAACGAAAAGCAGAAGCTAATTTGAGTTTACACTATTAAAAAGAACAAAGAGGGAGGTCAATGTTTTCCATATCTTCTATAGTTATCAAGATTTCCTACGAGACCATTGAAATTTACCAACCCTGTACACTTAGTTATGTAGTAAATATCATAGTTTTCGCGGATGAGGTTTAAACATCCAATAAAATTCCAATGAAATTGTTTTATATTATCACTATTCGTGGCGGCCAGCCGTTTACAAACTGTCAGTAGGAAACACTAAATGAGATATAGTGTAAAACAAATGGCTTAACAATCACTATAAAACAAAAGATTGAGGATTCGTCAGATATTAGAAAAAATATTTAACGGTGATATTAACATAAATGATTTAACAGTAATATTAAAACAAATGATCGAAACTGTCTACTTATTAGCCATATTAAAACATTGAAACTACACCAGACAATAAAATAAATTACTCGAGAGTCATATTAAAACAAAACATGGAGACTTGGCCAAATAATAAAACTAATCATAGTAAAAGGTTGAATAATTACCGAATAATAAAACAAATGACATAACAGCAAGGTCAGCAAATTTTGAAAATGTCAAACCATGACTCTTTCACTTTGAATTTTTTAAATGTATTATGTATTATCGTTAACCTCGTTTTACCTTTCGGTGTAGAGGCTGGTGGTACAATGCTCAACTTGCCCCGGATTCGGGATACAAAGTTGGAGCGCGCCTTTTGTGCTTGCACAGCAACCATTGTGTGAAGTGTGTGTCATGTTAATGTGTTGACCTTGTTACTCTATCTCTTAGGTCTGTGAATCTGAGTAGAGCACAGTTAATTTGGTGCCCAACTGTGAATGGTCTCACCGAGCCCGATTCCAATAGCCAAGGCTGCGGAAAAATTCCGGCCCCCGCGGGATTCGAACCGAGGACTTGCTTACTATAGAGCGTCTCAGGGTGACAAGACAGCGTGGAGAGGATAGGGAATGCTTTCCTTATGGGAATTTCGCTCCGACGTTGCCAGTTCTATGCAACGGGTTATAAGTTGACCGAAATAGACGAAAACCAGAAGTTCCCAATAAGTTCTCACGCAAAATTTTAATTCAGAAAGCATCATTTGTAGTTCAGATTAATCAGTTTGAGAAAGTATAATTTGTAATTCAGAAACCATTATTTATACAGGGTGATTTATAATAGGTGTAAAACACTTTACTATCTTGTTCCGGAAGTAATTTTAAGATAAAAATGTCATATGGACATAGGTCAGTGAAGCATATTTGCGAGTTACGCCAGAAAAATGGAATAACTATGTAAATCACGTAATAGCAACAGAAAGGACAATGTGGGAAGTCGATAATTTGTTAGAAGATATAGAACCAATTATTATAAATATAAATGATGCAGATAGTGATAGTAACATTAATAGTGAAGCGAACAATAGTGACAGCGAGTAGTGATACACGAATTGTACAATTTTTAAACTTTACAATTAAAAATTATAATCAGTTACTGTTTTTTCCAATTTCTATTTTAAATATATAAACTCGATTGCCGTGAAACACATATTCGTTTTATTTATTTTTACCGGCTATCAAATCCACTAAATTTGGCGAATTTTATGCTTGTTAAAACCTAATTTTACTCATTAAAAAACTATGACAAGTTCCGATTAAAAGAATTATGTGTTTGTGATAACGGAGATCCTACTGTACGTAATTGTTTCGTTCTTAAACTTGTTTGAATGCCACTGACAAAACGTACCAGGTAATAAGGGATTATAGTTAAGCTGTCTCTATTACAATAGCCGGATTTGTTTGTCTGTGATGGGGGCATATTTTCTACAGAACACTTTTGTGGAGACATATGGCATCGCTGTTTGCCATAAGGCCCTGTACTGTCTAGTCACCCTGAGACGCAGTATAGCAATCCTAGCGCTACCCAACTGCGCTACCCGGCTTCTTCTGAATTTTTTTAAAATTGTAATTAACTCTGTGTTATTAACAGGCGATCATTTTCTCAACATGATTTCTTTAAATGCCAAGACAAATTGTGAAAACCGATCATATCAAAATTAAATACTGAATCTTCACCATCTTCTGCATTAAAACAAATGACTTAATGGTCTAATTAAAACAAACGATCGAAACTTCTTCAGGAAATAAAACAGATAACTTATCAACCACATTAAAGCAAAACACTAAAGCTTCACAGGTAATAAAACAAATGATGCAAGTCATATTGAAACAGGGCATTGCAACTTCGGCAGCTAATAAAATAAATGACTCAAAAGTCATACTGAAACAAATGAATATGCAATCATATTAAAACAAAAAATGGAAACCTAGTCAAATAATAAAACTATTAACTAAAAACATTATTTTTTAAATCTGTAATCAATCATGTGTTATCCAGAAGCGATACCTTTTCAAGAGGTTTTCTTATGATACATACGAGAAACTAATTGAAACTCAGATAAGTCATATTAAAACAAAAGACTGAATCCTTTCCATGCAAAAAAATGACTAACAATTAGGTATATTAAAACAAAAGACTGAGAGTTTATCAGATAAAGCAACAAATGACTACACTCATTATATTAACAGCGTACATAAATCAAACAAGTAGAGACTTATTGATTTAGGTACGCTGATATTAATAAAAAAAAAAGATTGAGGCCTCGCCAGGTAATGAAACAAAAGGCTGAAACTTCGAGAACAATTGAAATAGAAACAACATAAACGTTTTGCACTTGATACAACGTCCACATTTTTAAATACAAAACAAGTTTGTTTGAACAAGATCGAAAAATATAATTAAAAAAATTGTTAGGTTACGTCATGGAGGACGCGATTTCCATAAAAAACTTGCTTGATTAAATCACTTCACATTTTGCACATTCAAACGTAATGAAACAAAACAAAATTTAAAAGTACGATTATTTTACAAAATAATAGGACGTCTTGCCCGCAATGTAAATAGGAGTCGCATTTGTATTCTAGACGTACCGTTTACCGTCATTGGTTTTCGAACAACTTCCAGCTGAATTTTATCACGTTGCCATTTACATATACACTTGACCCACACATCATTAAAACTGAAGTTCTTATGCCAAAAACTACGAGAACTTTTAAAAGGTTCGAAAAATTTCAATTCGAAATAATGTTGTGCGTGTAGTTGTGTTTGATCTGATTGTTATATTTGTTATTGCACAAAAATGTCATTAGAACAAACGCTTAATGGTCTATATAACTGCGATTTCGCAACCGACTAAAATTGTAATGACCGTGGAGATTACTTATAAATTTTGGAAAATGTACAGTAATTGAAGCAACAGTTTTTGTACACTTTTTACTTCCCTCGTCTGAAAGACGAAGGAAGTATTGTAATCACGAAAAAATCACTTTCCGAATTTTTTTCAGATCTTCACTTTTCAAGGTCCCTAGATGACGAAAAAGAGGTTTTTCTCAATTCCGTCAGTCTGTCTGTCTGTCTGTCTGTCTGTCTGTCCGTCTGTCTGTCCGTTGGCAGTATAGCACAAAAACTATTTGTCGAAGGAAGACGATATTTTGCATACATATTATATATCTACCTCGCATGAAACCGGTACAATTTCATATAAATATATATAGGGTGAGCAACTTATAAAAATAAAATTTTGTTTATTTTTGTGTTAATTTTGAAATAAAAGGAAGTAATGACTTTCACATAGGTCAGGCTTTACATTTGCCCAAAATAAGACTGAACCGATAAAGGATAATGTCACAAAAGTGTAAAAATGTTTCAGCCATTACATCGTGCTCTTCAAGAGACACGCGCGCCGGTCTTTTCCCGAAGAGACGCCGTAGCGCAGATGGAATTTCGCCGTACTTATATCATCTGCGGAGATTCGGTTAGTATCGAACATTCTGCAGAGCTGCAGCTATGGCGGGTTCAAACCCCCAGCGGACAATGTTCTGTCTAGTTCTGAATCGAGATTTTTATATTTTTTAATTGCTGTAAACGTTTTTCCAACTCTTCAATGCACTTTTTGAACTCAACACCCAATCAACCCTGAATGAAGTTTAATCCAAAATTAAGATTTGGAAGTTTAATGTGGAATACTGAGTTTCGTCTGCTTCAAGGGTATCTGTATATTTGCTGAGATACGAGAATACCGAGAAAAAACGGACAGCACACAGAAGCCATGGATAATGAATATACTGAAAGTTAGTTGCACACATTTTTACAGTTTTTGATACAATTTTTGCTAGTATGTCGGTATGTCAACCATTTCGAAGCGAACCCTTATATCTTATGTATACAATGAATTATTTATGACATTGATTTGTACAATGATATTTGTTCAGAAACTTTTATGTAGTTACTAGGACATGCTATATTGTGGATATTGGAGGATAACCCGTCATTTATAATATTTTTTAGGAAACAAGCTGTGATGGTAATTCTTGTACGGAATTCGACCTACATTTTGTAACGGATGTTTTAATAGTTTTTCTATAAAACCAACTGAAAAATTTAAAACTTTTCCCAGACATTTGTTTAAAACATCGACTATAGCTTATTTATCAACCCTATATTACAGTCATTGCAAATTTATTTCTTCAAGTGTGTAGTTCTTCTATTTTGGGCAAACGCTTTGAGTCAGTCTAGCAGTTTCATAAAAATTAAAATATCTGTAATCATTTTTTAAAGCTGAGTATACTAAGCTTAAGCTGAAAATAGCAATGGATATAGGTAAGATCCCCGAGGCACCCCATTCCTAATATTCTAATATCATATGTCATTTGTGAAGATGCTTAGGATAAAAAGCAATAATTCAGTTTTTTGTTGCATGGAACCAAAAACAACTAAAACTGCAAAATGTACACTAACAGCATATAAAACCTAATTTGCGTTGGGGTCGCTATTGCATGATTCAAAAAGTGAGTTTTGCAACTCGCTACATGATAAAACTTGCCAAATCCATGTTAAGACAAGGTCAAAATTTCACTGGGACGTTCTCTTTGTCCTACGGCTCAGTACGTGCTAAGTGTAATTAGGTTATCATCGTAATATCACTTATAAATACATAATACCACGCTGTGATTGTCTAGGTCGGCATTTGCATTTCCAAAAGCTATCTACACCGATTGCTTAAACAGATCGTGCCAATTTTTAATCTTACAGAATTGACTTGATGAAATCTTGCATGTCTCATATGTTTACAGAAGTCTTGAAATTTAAAAATTAACGGAATCTAATTGCTATTATCTCCAGTTCGTAGTAATTTGATATATAGAGGCAGTGATAATGGTTAGAAAAACAAGTTGAATATTTAAATTGACACGATTTTTTCAGGCAAATTATTATAATGGCCCTTTCGTGTCCGAGCTGCTCAAGGTAGCCTTTTGGATGACGTACATTATGATGGCTTCTATACTTCCAACAATCAGAAAATGTTATTTGCAGTTCTAGCAGTACAAATACAAAAGGAAAAATCAGTTTTGTTAAAACTCGTGGTTAACTTCCATCAAATATTATAACCACAACTTTAAGTCACTTCATTTGTTCTCATTATTGATTTAACACTTAGCTATTTTTAGTTGCTACAATTAACACATGAGCTATGAATAAAAATAATTTAAAAAATTACTCTTATAAAGTGTAATTTTAGAAATGAAGTTCAAAAATCCATGGCCGATCAAATAGCTTAGCTGGTGATCTAAGGTAACAACAGTATTAAATGTTCTCTAAGAAGTAATTTGTTTACAAAGTTCATTAATTATCTGCAATTATATCAGATTTTTTCAATTTAAAAATGACGAACCTGAAAACCCCCAGGCTAATTCTAAGTGATAATTTGCGACTTTTAACACCTTTGTGTTAATTTTACAGCAATCAAAATGGTCCCATCACTAAATCAATGGCCAAATAGCAATAACCTTGTTTCCAAAAGTAGAACCATTGCACATATTCTGCAATCGATATAACCTAACATTTAAAACAGTCGCATCGCCTCAAGACTTCAAAAATCAAATTGTGTGGAAATCGGTAAAATTTTCTATTATTCTATGCTTATCAGACTTTTAAGCAACGCAAAGAATCGATTTGAATTGCAAGAGCGGAAATTACAACCTAAATTTGTAGTGGCCCAAGCGGGACAAGTCCATTCGTATGACTTGGGCGGTTTATTGTTTTCAGAAATTAACGTGCACATTTTGAATGCATCAATTTTTTGTAACAACTTTGGATTGCATCAGTTTTCACTTATCACTATATTTTTTTTTTAAATGGCCTGTTGAGTCTCAGGTCAAACTCTTTCATGGAGCGTAGTGCCCCGGACTTAACTTTTTTATTTTTACTAGTTATCGAAGTATTTGTCTGGATTCAATTAACATAAGGATAAGAACATATCCTATAACATAAAATCGGTGGTCTCTTTCTTTGTATGTAGGTATGTTTGGTCGCTATCTCATCCGAATGATAGCTTAAAATTTTGCTAATTTTTAAGCTTAGACCGTAGGCCGGTTTTTATTTAAAAAAAGTACGAAAAAGTAAAGTTTTAATTAAATCGTGTCATTAGCGAATAGTTGAAGGTAAAAATATGCTATTACCTCAGAATTCTTTGAACCTTGGCCGATTGACGTGAAATTTGGTGAGTGGTGAGGGGATGGCTGAAGGAGCAAAAGTGACATAGCGCTGATGTGCGCTTTTACCCTGAGAGTGGATGCCACTCTTCTCGGGGGTGGAAATGTGTTCACTCAAAATAACCCTGGAAATGGATAGAGGGATAAATTCTAAGTAAAAAATGTCCGATATAGTTTTTTCGATAGATCGATATTTTTCGAGATATTCGCGATTGAAGACTTAGATTTTTCGTGATAAAAATGCATGGTTTGAACGGTTTTTCGGGAATAAGTCGAAAACTTCGCGTTCTATCAAATAAGTTGCAATAACCAAAAATGAAGCTTAGAAAACAGCAAAGAGATTGGTTTTTGTATGAATGCTCTAGGTCCAAAATAAAAGAAGTTATGGCTCGTTGAAGAAGATTTTTTTTGTAACAACTTGGTTCGAAGTAATTAACGTTAATTAACGAAAAACCGTTGCATTTTTCGGGAAAAACTTATAGAACATTTTTTGTAGCGATTGAAAAGACCTTTAAAATGAGTACTGTTAAAAGTCGATTGCATTATAACTAAGCGAGCTACGATGCAAAAACGGTGGGCCACTCGAATTCTTGAAAAAAATGAGCGCTAAAACCCCAGCCATTCCACCAAAATTGAGATTGACCATTATCCCTTTACAAATTAGTTTATTTTAGTATTACTCATGTAATCCAAAAGTTTTTCGACATGCTCAGACTTTGCATATTCAAAAAGTAAAGGGTTGAAGGGCTCGGGAGGGGTGGTCCGCGCACTATAATGCAAACTTCTAACATTTATATCTCCGTTATTTTTTTCCTACAGAAATAAAAAAAAAACTAAAATCTTCGTTAAGAAAAAATCCACATTTTTGTACTCTATTATGTTTTAGGTTTTTTTTTCTGTAGTTTTAGTTATTTTCAAAATACGTTTTCCATTTTTATCATATTTTTTTCGAAAAATACGCATTCTAACCCGCCCAAACTTTTCGATTACATAAGTGATACTAAAATAAAGTAATTTGTAAAGGGATAATGGTTAATCTCAATTTTGGTGGAATGGCTGGGGTTTTAGCGCTCATTTTTTTTTTCAAAAATTTGAGTGGCCCACCGTTTTTGCATCGTAACTCGCTTAGTTATAATGCAATCGACTTTTAACAGTGCTCATTTTAAAGGTCTTTTCAATCGCTACAAAAAATGTTCCATAAGTTTTTCCCGAAAAATGCATCGGTTTTTCGTTAATTAACGTTGATTACTTCGAACCAAGTTGTTGCAAAAAAAATCTTCTTTAACGAGCCATACCTTCTTTTATTTTGGACCTAGAGCATTCATAAAAAAACCAATCTCTTTGCTGTTTTCTAAGCTTCAGTTTTGGTTATTACAACACATTTGATAGAACGCGAAGTTTTCGACTTATTAGCGAAAAACCGTCCAAACACATGCATTTTCATCACAAAAAATCTAAGTTTTCAATCGCGAATAGCTCGAAAAATATCGATCTATCGAAAAAACTATATAGGACATTTTTTACTTAGAATTTGTCCCTCTGTCCATTTCCGGGTTTATTTTGAGTGAACACATTTCCACCCCCGCGAAGAGGTGGCATCCACTCTCAGGGTAAAAGCGCACATCGGCGCTATGCCACTTTTGCTCCTTGAGCCATCCCCTAACCACTCACCAAATTTCACGTCAATCGGTTAAGGATCAACGAATTCGGAGCGGAAAACCTTCAACGACTGGACTAGAAGCTAAGCGTAGCTCGGGTGATTCACTATATACCACTATAGCAGCGCCTTATTCAACGAAGCACCTTCGTTAAGTGGTAGAATGCTTGCCTGCCACGCGAGCGGCCGGGGTTCGATTCCCGACCGATGCATCCTTCTTTTAATTTATATTAACGAATCTCTCTTAAATTAGCGAACCGATTCACTAGTATCAAATATTCTGTAGCTTTCTATAGTGTCATTTGAAAGAAATCTGTAATATTTGCACATCTGAAATGATAGATGGCGCTTTCTTCAAAGAGTGGGCCAATTTAAAAAGAGCAAACGAATTGCTTGCACAGGAAAGGTAAATATACAACAAGTTTGCCTTATTTGGACAAGAACAATCCAAATACATGTTACAACCACTCGTTTTCGCCCATGACAAGACAAACAGATGTATATTTGACAGTAAATCGAACTCCGGCAGTGTTTTAACGCACGCACATGCAATTAGCGCGATATCACATACGGGTCAGTTGCGTAATCGAATATTTACTTTGTTCATCTGATGACCCCAATTTAAGATGAGCTGTAAAAATTGTAAACATGCCAGTCTGAAAATCAATATTGCGGGCTTTACACCTTTCCTAATTATAGCAAACACGTCGAAGTCATAAAAGCTCCTAAGTAATTATAATTTTTAATTTGTTAAAAATGCCCGGAGCCCCGGAACATGCGCTGCTGGTAGACGAAGAATATGAATTGGACGCAATTTGTACGTTCAGACGTCAACGTATTTTTTTACCTGTTCTGATATATCTCTTATCCGGTTAAGATTTGTTTAGGTTTGCCGATTATGTAATTGCAGGAAAAAAATTGAGCTAATGACGCCAAAGCCATCAGGTTTTTTAAAATTCATTAACGTTTGACCCGCATTTACGCACTTCCCTGATTTTCGTTGTTTGGAAGTCAATTCCCCTGTACTCCCAATCTAACGAATAATAGTCACATTGATTAATTGAGTATCTCTGTTTTATCCTCTGTTAACAAGGGTCAGATATCTAGTTGCTCATTATCTTAACCCATCTTATGGAAACATTTAGAAAATCGTAAGCAATTCTACGCACTCTGAAATTCTCATAAAAACGATAATGCCATTTCAAATATTTTTGTTGGTAAATTAATTATTCCGCTATAAAAAGCTGTTTGGAATCTCCACAAACGTTATGTAAACCATGTTTATTGTTTTTATGTGGGTGTTATGTTATCAAGATTTCAGGCCATTATAATGAAAATCAAACAAGATATGTTACTTATGTTCGCATCTAAAGATGATGTAAGGGATTAAAGTCTATATTTTCGTTCCGCTTGCATTAAATGAACCCCCCACCATTTAGGTTTCTTTGAAAGACATTCAGTTATACTTTCAAAATAATATGTCTCTTATATCGTTCTGATTAAACCATTGACTACACTCATCTTTTAGTATCATTTTTTCTAGCTTACTGACATTAAGTAAATCGTCATGGTTCAAGTCCAATTTTTCAAATGTTGTATAGCATGTGGTTTAGGGATCAAACCAAAAGTCAAGCTGTAAACAAATTGTTAAAGTTCAGCAACATTCAAGACTTGGGAGAATACAAAGAAAGAAGAAAGGTAGCATCCAAATTTTGCAAAGAGAAAAAATAGCAGTGAATTAACGAGCACGTGCAAGAAATAGGAAAGATAATAGAAAGCCGTACGAACTTATAAAAAATTATACCAAAAGAACAACTAAAATACAAAATAATATGGGAATTACACTTCATATAATTATAAAAAGAAAAAGAAATAATGACAGAAAATAAGGAAAACATAGCAATAAAAGAAATTTTCAACAATAATTTCAAAATATTGTCTCCCCTTATATCTTTCTGAATAAACTATTCAATTCATTTACTTTTGAGAATTCTATTTTCTAGCTTATTAACATTAAGAAAATCGACATGGTTCAAGACCAATTTTTCAAATGTTTATAGTATGTAGATTATGGATCTTGACTAAGAAACAAGCTAGAAACAAATGGTTAAAATCCAAGACCATTCAATACGTAGAAAAATACAAAGAGCAAAGAAAAGAAGCATCAAAATTATGCAAATAGAAAACGGACCAGTGGATTAACGATATCGTGCAAGAAATAGAAAAACTAGCAAATATAATAAAAAGTTAGACGAACTTATGAAAAGACAACATATAACCAAAAGCACAACAGCCAAAATAGACAAATAAATATGGGAACCACGCTTCAAAGAGTTTTACTAAGAAAACGAAAGAATGACAGAACATCAAGAAAACTCTATTCATAAACGACATTCATTAATAATTTCATAACAATATATCCCTACTTCTATCGTTCTGGCTAAACCTTTGACATCATTCGCTTTTTAGTAATATATTTTCTAGCGTATTAACATTAAATAAATGTCCCAACTGTCCCCAACTGTGATTGAATGAATTGCACGTCTGCTGCAGTGTACGTCTGTACGTGTGTGTTTGTGCGTAATACTCTTACCATTCCATTCCGGTTCATCTAGATTTTGTACTTTTTGAATGCGTATGTTGTAAACTTCTCATTAGTCAATATAAAAAATAAATATTTCCAGCAAGATTTCGTCGTTTAAACACTATACTTTAACTTTAACTTGATTGAGACACATTTCATTTCCTTTGAAGTTTCTCAAGAACTCAAAAATGTATTATCTCCTTAAAACGATCTTTGATTTAATTCAAAATAAGTTAAATCCCGATAAAACAATGTGAGTTCACGTTTAAAGTATTTTAAAACTCTTTTATAAGATTTCTACTCTCAAGTGACTATTATTTGAAACCACTTTTATTACGCCCAGCCAACCTCAAATTCTGTTTAAATGAAATTACTTTCGTTAAAATGATCTTAAAGCTCATTTAAATGACTTTTAGTATAATTTAAAGGACTCGTTAATATTAGTTTAACGCTAAACTGGGTTTTAAATATTTGTGAAACTAATTTAATCGCTTTAGAACTTTGATTTCTTAAATGTCGTTAAGTCTGTTTAAAACGCCTCGTTAATATGTTTTCAAACTAAAATGAATTTTAAGATATTCCAAAAAGCTGTTATCATGTTGGAACGATTTTTAATTTCGTTTAAATGACGCTAAGCCTCTTCAAATCAGTCTTAAGCCTCATTTTAACAAATTTTAATCTTGTTTAATGGACTTTAAATCTCATTAATACGATTTTAACACAGGAACGACTTTAAATGTGTTTGAAGCCACTTTTATGGTGGTGCAACGACTTTGAATTCCATTTAAACGACTCTATTTTATTCAAAACTGTATTAAACCGCCTTTGAACGAATTTTAATCATTTTCAAAAGACTTCAAATCTCGTTAATAGGATTTTAACTCTAAAATAGCTTTAAATATATTTCAAACCACTTTCGTTGTTTGGAAACGGCTTTGTATTTCGTTTAAACTACGCTAAGTCTGTTCAAAATTATCTTAAACCTATTATTAAGCATTAATAATTTAAATGTTGCTAATGCAGTTTGAATACTAAAATAACTTTAAATATATTTGCCACAACTTTTATCGTGTTGAAATGACTTTGGATTTCGTTTAAACGACGTTAAAGCAGCGTTTTCCTCCACATTCGTCAGTCGCCGACGACTACGACTGAGTAGCGGCGACCAATTCGTTAAGATATCTACAATGCATTTCAAGCCGGTCTGTTTTCCTAGCTGCTACTAAGTCGTTGCTACCAAAATCCGTTCGCTAGTCGCCAGTCGCTTGACATGTTTTTGAGCAGACAAGCGACTTATTCGTCGACGAATTTGGATGTTTTTGCATCGTATTTGTGAAGTGTTGTGTGTGGATAATATATTTTAAGTTGGTGAAGTCAGGAAAATATAACTATAACACTAGCAACATTAAAATTATTGTTTTTTTATCAATATTAATGTTATAAACTGCAGCTAGTCGCGAGCGAAGTGCAGTAAACCGCTGCGGGAGGAAAACAGGCACACATCCTGACGAATCGGTCGCGGCGACTCGGTCGTAGTCGTCGGCGACTTGCGTATGTGGAGGAAAACGCGACTTAAGTCTCTTCAAGACGATCTTATACCTCATTTAAACGAATTTTAATCTTGTTTAAAAGACTTTAAATATCATTAATATGATTCTATCTTCATGGGGGTTGTTATAAACTATTTACAAAATTAATTTTAGTATCGTTAAGAGCTCTATTACCGAGATATTACCGCACTTTTTTACAAAACAAAGAATACCTTGACCAGAATTTATGGATGAAGATAAAATATTGAACAATACACGTTTGCTTATGGCGCGATACAAGTGCGTAAAGCTACTCTTTAGGCACGAGTGGGGGTAGAGTTAAAACGCTCGCTCACTCGCGTTTTAAGCCCCGCGAGTGACTAAAGATGCTTTACGCATGTGTATCGTACAATATTTTATCTACGATAGAATCTAGAAAACACGATAAATATAAAAAAAATTAAATGCAAATTAGGATTACCAGCAACCGGTCGCTACTGACAACGTGCCTAATAAAATATTTTAAACACGTTATTACTGACGACGTAAACTAATGAAAATAGTCGTTTTACAAACTTAAAACTACCAACTAAAAGGCAATTTTACACACTGTCGTAGATAATTATATTTACTACCACTTTTATATACTCAGAACTACTTTGAATTCCATTTAAGCGATGTTAAGTCTCTTCAAAACGATCATCTCTAATTTACCCTAATTTTAATCATTTATAAAGGACTTGAAATATCGTTAATATGACGTTGAGCCTCATCAAAATGATCATCTCTAATTTTAATCATATTTAATTGTTTATATATCTGAAACCATTGTTATCGTGTTGTAATGATTTTGATTTCTGTTTAAGACATTAAGAATCTTCAAAACGATCTTATACCTCATTTCAACGAATTTTACTGTTCTTTAAATCTCATTCATGTGTTTTTCAATCTGCAATGAGTTTAACTATGTTTGAAACCAATTTTAACGTGTTACAACAACTTTGAATTCCGTTTAAACGACTCTTAATATGCTTCAGAGCGATCTTGATCTTAAACCTCATTTGAACGAATTTTAATCTCGTTTAAATCTCGTTAATACTATTTTAACACTAAAACGCTAAAATGAATTTAAATATTTTTGAAACTACTTTTTTAGAATGACTTAAAATTCCATTAATCAAACGTTAAGTTGCTTCAAAACACCCTTAAACATAATGTACAGCACTTTTCATATCATTTAAAGGGCTTTAAATTTCGCTAATATCATTCTAATTCTAAAATGACTATAAATATGTTTTAAGCCACTTTTATCATGTTGAAACGATTTTAAATATTGATTAAACAACACTAAAAGTTCATTCAAACCTCATTTTAAGGAATTTTAAGAAAGAGCTACTTCCACTTCTAGATTCGGATTATTGTTTTATAGGGAAAAACTACTGATAAATGTTTTGCAAATAGGTCGGTTATTTCCTTTGTCGCTTTCTGCGTATGGTCCTGGAAGTATTGAACATTTGAGTATTGGGGGTGAGGTTGTGTTGAGTTTTTTCTTGTTTTGGTGGATTTCCAACTTGCTCAACTGCCCCAATTGTAATCGAATGAATTGAACTCTGGTGTAATATAATGTACGTGTGTATTCATGAGTAATTCTGTTTAAATTCAGTGTCATGCATCTATAAATTGTCTTATTTCTCTTTGAAATGGCGCGCTAGAAAAGATGAGCCTTGGTGAATGAAAATGTCCCAAGCTTAATTCTTGCAATAATTGATTTTAAGAACAAAAAAGTACAATTATATTGTTTTCGTTCAAATATAACAATGAAAATTGTATAGAAGCAGATAGTTTCAAAACCTTTTCTAATCCGGGCCAATTGCTGATAATCCAAGAATATCGCAAATTCCTGAAATTGCAGGCAGTTTAATTAAAGGTGTTTGTACTCTCGACACGTTCGCTGCGATAGCGTTTGATAAACATTACATTTCCCATTTGTGTACCAAACACCAGGATCTGTGTTATCTTGTTGACAGTATTAGCGCCGCGACATAATTTCAGTACTTTTTCTGAACATTATTTCTGCAGACAAGCTTGGTGTATCCGAACCGACCAATTTTTTAATTGAGCCACTGATAAAGGCACCGAGGGCTGCTGCCATTTCGCCCCCGTTTCGTGATGTTTGTTGATTTGAATGTTTTATTACTAATTTTCTTCAATGATCATCTTATTTTTTTCTCAAATTTAAACACGAACGATACAAGACAGTCGTCTTGCTTTTGGAAGAGAGTGTGCAGCTGCAAACATTTTAATTAAGAAGACTAATCCCGTATATTGAGCACCTTAATTCCCATGTAGATTATATGGTTTACGTCACGCATAAAATATTTACAAGTACTTACTTATTCCGGTTGAGATAACATCGCGTGGATATAAAATGTTTGGCTTACTCAAAAGCACGATCAATTTGACGATAATGCGGCTCGATTCATTCAAAACAAAAAGAAAATTGCGGTTGAATGCTGGAAAATTAGTGCAATTTATTATATCATCGCTATAATTTTCTTCTACACTTGTGTTGGGTTACGCGAATTAAATCTTAAGTGTCCTAGCCTGCTAAAAATAATAGGAAAAATAATACTAATTTAATAATTATGCTCTAATTAGAATTTGTTGTTAAATTACCTTAATTGGCATCTTCGAATTATTGTTGTGTATTTATTTTTGTATTTCTATAATTACAGTGTTATAAGGTTGCCTATTAGCTAGAATGTTCAATGTAAAGGTACCATTAAGTTAAAACATTACTGACGTTAGTAAAAACCTACAAATTTAATACTCTTACTGTTCCATTCCAAATCATCTAGCTTTTGAACTTTTTAAATGTTTATGCCTTGACCGTCTCATTACTCAGTGTAAAAAAATAATAGTTCTAGCAAAATTTCGTCGTTTAAACAGGTTACTTTAACTTCAATTCTTATTGAAACATTTCATTTCCTTTAATGTTTATTTAGAGCACTCTAAAATGTAGTATCTCCTTATTTTCATCCAGACTAATTTAGACCTCAATAAAACAGAATGAGATCACGTTTAAAGTATTTTAAAACTCATTTATAAGATTTTAACGCTCAACTTAAATGTAATACGTATTTGAAACTACTTTTTCGTACACAGCTGGAATGACTTGGATTGTGTCTACACGAAGTTAGTTGCCTTAAACGATCTTAAATCTTATTTAAACGGCTTTTAATTTCATTTAAAGGACTTGAAATCTTGTTAGTATAATTTTTAACGCTAAACTGGCATTTAAATATATGAGAAACCACTTTAATCGTCTTAGCAGGACTTTGAATTCCGTTTAAACGACGTTAACCCCCTAACCTCGATTGAACTAATTTTAATTTTGGTTTAAAGAACTTTACCTATCGTTAATAGGATTTTAACGCTCAAGTGGCTTTAAATGTATTTGAACAACTTTTATCAAGTTCAGCTAGATCAACTTTTTATTGGGTCGAAACAACAGTCATTCATTTAAACTAGTTTTAATATCATTTCAAGGAATTTAAATCTCGTTAACACGATTTTAACGTTGAAATGGCTTTTAAATATGTGAAACCGCTACTATTGTGTTTGGATTTGGAATTTAATTTAAACGACGTTAAGCCTCTTCAAAACGAACGTAAAGCTCATTTTTACGAATTTTTATATAATTGAAAAGCCTTTGTGAGTTTTTTTTTTATTGTCGGATTATTACTATTTACAATCTGCTCGTAGAACAATAAGTAAATTACGTAAATGTAAGTGATAGGTGTGACAATGGAAGCAAATGTTCATCAACATCGCTTCAGTTACAACTAATGCGTATTAACGCTTACAAAGAAACATATAATAATCTCGAGAACTAAAATCTAAACGGCAAGTCAAGAGTGTAGTGCCTCTTAAGTCTCCGATTGTGAACACTGTTGTCCAATAAGTTTAGTGCTAGACTATTAGGGTGAAGTTCTAGTTTGGCGATATAGCTTTCACTGCTTTTCACTATCTCTTCTTTCACAGAGCGAGCCCTGTAATCCGGTGAGCCCCAATAAAGGCTAATTGCAAGAGAGCCGCGTACAACGTTTTATTTCCTCTTGCTGAACACCATAAAAATTAATATTAGTGATTAATGAAGGATGTGATTATTAGAAAACAAGGTGCTCGTAAAGTCGCCAGGACAATATTTTACACAGCCTAGCCGTAGGCGAGGCTGGCCACTTCTTATCAAGTCAGTTCCGACCTTTGAATATAAAACCTTTACATTCAAAGGTTCCAACTAGTGTTGCCACCTTGTCAGAATGCAGAAGAAGGACATATATTTTTTTGACAAGGTGATCAGTAGCATTAGCCTACTGACCCCCCAGGAGATTGGAAGTGAGGAGGGGGGGGGGAGTTGAGGGGTCTCACCTGGACATTTTTTTTCAAAAAATAGGACCAAAAAACGCACATTTGAAGCAAATTTGAAGCAAATTTGTAGCAAATCTGTCACAAATATAATAATTAAATTATGATAGGGTGTGATTAAGTTAGATTTTATTGCAGTTAATAAAGTTGTTATTTATTCTCCTTAGCATAGAATTTCGGCTTAGACCGCGTAGTATTTGTATATGAACACCCAGCATTTTCTGGCTTAATGTGCCTTGCACCTTGTGAAGTCGAGCAAAAACCCGCGCGATGGCCATGCTCTCTGGTGGCTCGTGTTGTTTGAGTATCTTGAGAACGAGGATACTTAGGCAGATTTAGCCGTTTTGCTGTTTGTGCATCCATATTCACTAACGTTTCGCAAGACCTTGCAGCTTGCATCATCAGAGTGAAAGTCGCACTAAGAACCGAAGGTCGGTGTGGAGCTATTTATAGTCCTCTGTGCCAGGCGCGCGGAGTGGCGTAACGCTGGTTGGTCATCCGAGTGCAACGCAATCCGCGGGGCGTGGCCGTATGACGCACAGTGGTTGTAATGCTTTAGATCGTGTATCACAGGGGTCCGCGTTTTACTAAGCTTAAATCCATCTTCCCTGTTGATATTATTTGGATGTTTTTCTATTTCTATGGCTTCACGTATCACTCGCGGGAAGTAATGAGGTATTCTGGCAAGTACTCTGGCATGCTCAAATTCCAGAGTGTGCCCATTTGTAAATGTATGCTCAGCTACGGCTGATTTTGTGATGCGTTTGTGTTTGCAATCGCCTTTGTGTTCTTGGAGTCTTAGATCAACGGAACGACCAGTTTGTCCAATGTAACTCGAGCCGCAAGAACAAGGAATGCGATATACGCCAGCGGTTTTTAAACTTGGAATCTTGTCTTTTACCGATCTGAAGCCGTTGCCCAAAGTTTCCTTGCTCGTGAACACAGTTTTGATATTGCATCGTTGCAGGACACGTCCTATCTTATCAGTCGAGCTTTTAACGTAAGGTAGAAATGCGAGTGATACGTGAAGCCATAGAAATAGAAAAACATCCAAATAATATCAACAGGGAAGATGGCTTTAAGCTTAGTAAAACGTGGACTCCTGTGATACACGATCTAAAGCATTACAACCACTGTGCGTCATACGGCCACGCCCCGCGGATTGCGTTGCACTCGGATGACCAACCAGCGTTACGCCACTCCGCGCGCCTGGCACAGAGGACTATAAATAGCTCCACACCGACCTTCGGTTTTCTCTACCGAGCTCCGTGGCATAGTGCGTAGCACGTCCACTTAGCATTTGGGAGGTCGTGGGTTCGATTCCTGCGGCCGCCTGCCTTGATTCAGGTTTTTAGGTGGTTTTCCTGACTCAACAGAGTACCTTCTCTGAGGCGAATGCCGGGGCAGTACTTCTCCACCTTTCCTGGCCTCTCTTCCATTCTCCACCCCTCCTTTCTCTCACCCATCCTATAATTCCCGTTCTTGGCTGAAGAGGGACGGAAGGTCCCTATAGCAGCCCGCCTCCAGTTGGGGGAATTGAAATAACCCTGAACCTTTACCTTTTACCTTTTACCTTCGGTTCTTAGTGCGACTTTCACTCTGATGATGCAAGCTGCAAGGTCTTGCGAAACGTTAGTGAATATGGATGCACAAACAGCAAAACGGCTAAATCTGCCTAAGTATCCTCGTTCTCAAGATACTCAAACAACACACGCCACCAAAGAGCATGGCCATCGCGCGGGTTTTTGCTCGACTTCACAAGGTGCAAGGCACATTAAGCCAGAAAATGCTGGGTGTTCATATACAAATACTACGCGGTCTAAGCCGAAATTCTATGCTAAGGAGAATAAATAACAACTTTATTAACTGCAATAAAATCTAACTTAATCACACCCTATCATAATTTAATTATTATATTTGTGACAGATTTGCTACAAATTTGCTTCAAATTTGCTTCAAATGTGCGTTTTTTGGTCCTATTTTTTGAAAAAAAATGTCCAGGTGAGACCCCTGAACTCCCCCCTCCTCCTCACTTCCAATCTCCTGGGGGGTCAGTAGGCTAATGCTACTGATCACCTTGTCAACAAAATATATGTCCTTCTTCTGCATTCTGACAAGGTGGCAACACTAGTTGGAACCTTTGAATGTAAAGGTTTTATATTCAAAGGTCGGAACTGACTTGATAAGAAGTGGCCAGCCTCGCCTACGGCTAGGCTGTGTAAAATATTGTCCTGGCGACTTTACGAGCACCTTGTTTTCTAATAATCACATCCTTCATCGTCCTTCATTAATCACTAATATTAATTTTTATGGTGTTCAGCAAGAGGAAATAAAACGTTGTACGCGGCTCTCTTGCAATTAGCCTTTATTGGGGCTCACCGGATTACAGGGCTCGCTCCTACGTCTCTCTCCCTGCAAATTATCCGGCTCGCCCATAAAGTCTAATTTATTAAGCTTGCTACGTAAATATATTTAAAACTACTTTTGTCGTGTTAAAATGACCTTGAATTCCATTTAAACGACGTTGAGTCTCTTCAAAACGACCTTAAACCTCATTTGAACGAATTTTAAACTGGTTTAAAAGATTTCAAATATTGATAATATAATTTTACTGGTAAAATATATTTGTTATTACTTTTATCGTGTCGAAACAACGTTGCATTTCGTTTAAGCGACGTTAAAGCTCTTCAGAGCGATCATACCTAATTTGAACTAATTGAAATCTTATGTAACTAAAGGACCGAAAATGTAGTTAATATGATTTTAACTTTAAAAATGGCTTTAAATATATGTGAAATAGCTATTTTTAACGACTTTAAATTGCGTTAATATGACGTTGTTTCTTTAAAACGAACTGAAGCATCAGTTAAACGACTTTTGGTATCATTTCAAGGGCTTTAAATTTCGCTAATACTATTTTAAAGATAAAGGACGTTGAATGTTAATAGCTATTTAGGGGAAGGGGGGGGGCACATTCGGCCACAAAGTGGTTTTTATAGTATTTCGGATGAGTTATTAATAATTATCAGTTTATACAGGGTGTTTCATTAATAATTGGAAATATTTTAACTGTAGAATCCTGGGCTCAAAATATTAATATTTAACCCAAATCACTTAGATAAAATGTGGCTCGTTACTGAGATATAGGGTGTTCCATTTAAAAATTTAAAAATGATTTTTCCCCATTACTTTAAAACTATTTGACGTATCCGTATCATATTTGGCAGGAAGTTTAGACACTGTAAACCATGCTAAATTGTGTTAAATAAACGTTTCTGACTACTACCAGAGGCGTACCACAGGGGCAAGTGAGTGGTTGACCCTTCCCAAATTCTACGCCACTGGCGGAATTGTCATTTTAGCACAATTTTTCGACTCTCCAATACTTTCTATGTAAATAACATACTCTTCCTTCGTCACGATAACGTCATTATTTTTCGAGATATTTAAATTTAAACAAAGCGGAACAGTTATTTTGATTTTAATGTGTATTAATTATGTTGGTGTTTTATGTCATAAGATTGCATTTATTACGCAAATGAAACTTTAATCCGTATTAACAAAAAAATATAATGTTATTTATTGAAATTTATTGAAACGAATACATGGATACATTTTTTTTTATGTTGAATGCATCTATGTATTAGTTTCAAGAAATTTCAATAAATAACATTATGTTTTTTTGTTAATACGGATTAAAGTTTCATTTGCTTAATAAATGCAATCTTATGACAAAAAACACCGACATAATTAATACACATTAAAATCAAAATAACTGTTCAGCTTTATGTTTAACTTTAAATATCTCGAAAAATAATGACGTTATCGTGACGAAGGAAGAGTATGTTATTTACATAGAAAGTATTGGAAAATCGAAAAATTGTGTTAAAATGGCAATTCCGCCAGTGGCGTAGAATTTGGGAAGGGTCAACTACCCACTTGCCCCTGTGGTACGCCTCTGGTAGTAGCCAGAAACGTTTATGTAACATAATTTAGCATGGTTTACAGTGTCTAAACTTCCTGCCAAATATGATACGAATACGTCAAATAGTTTTAAAGTAATGGGGAAAAATCATTTTTAAATTTTTAAATAAAACACCCTATATCTCAGTAACAAGCCACATTTTATCTAAGTGATTTGGGTTAAATATTAATATTTTAAGCCCAGAATTCTACAGTTAAAATATTTCCAATTATTAATGAAACACCCTGTATACCGGGTGTAACAGGATCATGGTACACCCCCGTATCTCCGTTAGTTTTAAAGGTAATTTATTGAAATTTGGTATATCCCATATACATAATAAGCGGCACTTTTTGACCTGCAAATGATTTTTTTTTCACTTCCGGTTTCGCCGGAAGTGATACCAACTTTCGATTTTTAAATAGAACACCCTGTATATTATTACATTTCTGAAATCTGCATAATTTTCTGAATCCAATGATACCACATAAGTGACATTTCAAACGTCAAAAATTTTTTTAATTTAATTTTTAGTTTTCCATTTAAGTGTGCCATGATGGTTCCGATTTATTCCAATTGATCCATTTAATGCTAGAAAAATCGAAATCCCGTCAAAAATACTAAATTGCGTTTTTTATGAGCAAATAAAGTTCACCGTAATCAATTTTGGGGTAAAACTCAATTTTTTCAAATGGAACCATATTGGTACCGTGGTACCATTTATTAGTACTATTAATAAGGAATTTATTCATACATGGTAATTAAATGTGCGATAAATACAATCAAAATTACAGCTAAAAGAAAATAAGAAAATACAATTATTTTGGTCTAATTTAGTGTTAAGACTAAGGAGGCTTTGAAAACAATGAAATTGTTTATTCAGACTGTCAAATAAATACTTGTTGGTTTATCGGTGTTTCTATTGTGTATTGGAAGAGTCTTTACATTTGTTGTTATTTTTGTTCAAAATGCCGCACATTTAAACAAAGGATGAAAGAGTGGACATGTTAATTATTTATGGGGAATGTAGAAAAAATGGCCTTGCGGCTAGAAACCTTTATGCCGACCGATATCCTGATAGACAATGTCCAGCGAGAAATTATTTTAATCGTCTTGAAAATCAATTCCGAAGAGAGCCTAACCATGATCCCGATCCCGAAGAAAACGTTATCATTGACGAAGGAACGGAAATTAATGTTTTAGCTCGAATAGAAGTTGATAAGACTGTTTCTTTAAGGCAAATTGGGTTTGATTTGGAAATTAGTCACCAAACGGTAAGCCGAATCTTGCACAAACACAATTATAAATCCTTCAAATATCAATTGCACCAGCACCTGTACGAAAATGATTATGAACGTAGGATGGAATATTGCAATTGGATCTTGCAGAATAATGTGCAGCCAAACAATGCTTTTTTGGGAAGGATTTTATTTTCGGACGAGTGTAGGTTTACAAATATGGGATTATTTAACCGACAAAATACAAGGTATTGGTCACAAGTAAATCAACATTTATTGCGGCAGGGTAATTTTCAAGTGCGGTTCGGTTTCAATGTTTGGCTTGGAATAGTCGGTCGTAGAGTCATTGGTCCAATAATATTTGAAGGAGCCTTGACTGGAGCTAGATACTTAGGATTTCTGCAAAATGAAATTGAGGACAGGTTAGCTGAATTACCTATCCATTTACGACAGGGAATGTATTTCCAACAAGATGGAGCTCCTCCCCATAATTCAAGAATAGTAATTGATTACCTTCAACAAGCATTCGAAGAAAACGTAATTTCGACGAATGGTCCTGTGCGATGGCCTCCAAGGTCACCTGATTTGACACCTCTTGATTTCTTTGTTTGGGGCCATTTGAAAAACATTGTTTATGCAACCCCCGTTACAACCCGCGAAGATCTGGAGTTGCGAGTAAGACGCGCAATTAATAGAATAACGGCCCAGCAATTATCGAACGTTCTTCAAGAAACAGCTACGAGAGTTCAGAAGTGCGTTGACGTTAATGGACAGCATTTCGAACAATTGTTGTAATGTTTTGTGTTAATTTTTTGTATTTCAAGTTGTATTTTTTGTATTTTCTTATTTTCTTTTAGTTGTAATTTTGTTTGTATTTATCGCACATTTAATTACCATGTATGAATAAATTCCTTATTAATAGTACTAATAAATGGTACCACGGTACCAATATGGTTCCATTTGAAAAAATTGAGTTTTACCCCAAAATTGATTACGGTGAACTTTATTTGCTCATAAAAAACGCAATTTAGTATTTTTGACGGGATTTCGATTTTTCTAGCATTAAATGGATCAATTGGAATAAATCGGAACCATCATGGCACACTTAAATGGAAAATTAAAAATTAAATTAAAAAAATTTTTTACGTTTGAAATGTCACTTATGTGGTATCATTGGATTCAGAAAATTATGCAGATTTCAGAAATGTAATAATATACAGGGTGTTCTATTTAAAAATCGAAAGTTGGTATCACTTCCGGCGAAACCGGAAGTGAAAAAAAAATCATTTGCAGGTCAAAAAGTGCCGCTTATTATGTATATGTGATATACCAAATTTCAATAAATTACCTTTAAAACTAACCGAGATACGGGGGTGTACCATGATCCTGTTACACCCGGTATACAGGGTGTCCGGCGAGGTAAGGTACAAAATTTCAGAACATGTTCCTTTGGTAAATTCGAGTCGAAAATGTCCATATAAAAATGGTCCGCAAATGCTTCATTATCGATATATGACATTTTTTTTAATTTTAGTATTGTTAACAGGAAAATCTCTCTTATTTAAAAAAATATAAAAATAATAACTGTTTAAAATATCCATCTTTACACAGCAAGCACAGTCTAGCCCGTTTATAAATGTGTGATGGAGCACCATGTTCTAGCCAGCCAGTAGGCCGTGCTACATTTTGTTATTTATTGTGACAATTGAGCTGTGTCAAGTTTGATTGAACTCCTCATTTCATCAGACGGTTGATTTCAAATCTACTGTCATGTTTGTTTTCACAAACGAAGAATACGCAGACATGCTGTCAGTCTATGGATACTGCAACTGCGGTGGTAGGATATCAGTGAGGGAATACCGCCGTCGGTATCCGAATCGAAGAATACCTAATAGTAGAGTATTCGGGAGAGTTTTCGAACATCTTATGGCAACAGGATCATTTCCAAACGCTACAGTAACACGTCCATCAGCAGCTGACCATGATTTAATACTGGATAGTGTTGAAAGGTCACCATCAACTAGTGTTCGCAGAATAGCAGTTCGCACTGGTGCTAGCCGGATGACTGTATGGAGAACGATACATAATTTTTGTTTGTGCCGATTCCGTTTGCAACCTGTCCAATCTTTGTTGTTTACTGATCCGGACTCTCGTATGCAATTCTGTAATTGGATAAACGCACATCGTAATGTCGTTAATAAAATTTTGTTCACCGATGAATGTACATTTACTCGACACGGTGCGGAGTTAATAATTTGAAAAATTCCCATTCTTCGCATCTTGAAAATCCCAATGCAACCATCGAACGGAATTTCCAACACCGTTTTTCGGTTAATGTTTGGTGCGGTTTGTTAGGGGACCAATTAGTTGGCCCTTTTGTGTTTGATGCTCGTTTGACATCTCCAATGTATCTTCAATTTTTACGAGAAGAATTGACAGTGTTGTTGGAGAATATCCTGCTTCAAATAAGACAACAGATGTGGGTACAACATGACGGTGCTCCGCCGCACTATGGTAGAAATGTGGTTGAATATTTAAATACCACTTTTCCTGGACGTTGTATCAGACGGGGTGGCCCAGTTTCTTTGCCACCCCGCTCACCCGATTGAAATTTCCTAGATTACTGCTTGTGGAGACACATGAAGACTTTGGTGTATGTGGAGACATCACTTACTAGGGATGAACTGCTTCATAAAATTGTTGAAGTTGCTGCTGACATTAGAAACAACCGCCCTGTTATCTGGAAAGCCGTCAATCACTTTTATAATCGCGCGAGAGTGTGCTTGCGGTGTGAAGGTGGTCATTTTGAACAATTATGGTAATATATTTATTTGTTAATAAAAGAGATTTTCCTCTAGTACCTACTACAAAAATTTAAAAAAGGTCATATCTCGATAAGGAAGCATTTGCGGACCATGTTCATATAGACTTTTTCGACTCGTATTTACCTAAGGAACACGTCCTGAAATTTTTTACCTTACCTCGCGGGACACCCTGTATAACGATGCTCATTTTCAGGTAAATTACATAGCATATACAAGGCCAAGCTTCCAAAACCCATTTATATGCAAGATGTAAGTTATTCTGAGCATAATCAGTGATACATTTTCTTTGCCTCTGATAATTGTTAAATAGTGTTCGCGAAAGTTTATTCGTGCCAGTAATTACAAATAGTTATACTACTTTAACTGTTTTTACATCTAAGATACGAATTATTATAATAATGGTAATTATGATTGTAATAAAATAGTGATAATTATTATTGTACGACCTGTGTTAATAGTTGGGTTGTACTTGTGTTGAATTTTCTTTTGCTAAGGTTGGATCACTTAGTGGTTAAGGTAACCCCGATCCATTCTCCGTAGCTGGTCGGTGGCATGTGTCGTTCATTATCGACAAAAAATTATGTAAAAATCTTAGCCAATATATTCTTTCCATAGCCGGTGTAAGGTTTACTACCTTATCTGTTAGTCTGTTACTCGCAATGGATCTCGTGCTTTCTATCTTTTGCTGCACTTTTAAGAACATATATCCTTCTGGTTTAAGTGTATCGTTTTCAGCATTGTTAATATTCATGCTGTTTATATGGAGCCACATCACACGAGACCTGAAATATTTGCTCACTCGATATATCAACTTTATGCTCTTCTAATTACTTTATTAGTTCCTACGAGTATTCTCTTAATTTAGTAACAAACCTTTATTACATTATATTATTTGATCACACCTCATATATCACAAGTCATAAAAAATACTTACCTCATGTAAATTTTGGAATATTTACACTACTATAAAATAAATGCACTTTTATTTTGCAATGTCAAGCAGGTTACCAACATTTACCCATTTGCTAAGCTAAATATTGCTACTGAATTTGGTCAATAGCCTCAACAGCATTTGTAGTTCATTCTAGTGCAGAACTATCACTGATTTGTACTCTTAATGACTCTTCTCTTGCGATCAACATAGAAAATGCTATTATGTAAAGGCAAACATGTTGAGAAAACAGGTTTGTAAAGTTTAGGTAGCTCTTTGTTTGGACTATAGGTGTTATTTTAGCTAAGATGTCCAGGTAGCTAATAATCCATTTGCTAACAATATCTATCAAAAGAGTTGTAATTCCGCATCTGTTACGTAACGAACTAGCAAGGTAAATGTTTTTTTCCTGCAATGCCTTTGATTTTTACTATCTGCTACTTTTCGAATCTTTAAAACATACTTATAGGGTTTAAAAACTATTACTGAACTACATTTTAACAACGCGTGCTGCAAGCATTGGCCTTTAAGTATTGAACTTCCGTTATAAGATACCCTGAAAATTATTAGAACAGTGGCATTTCCAAGTAGCAGCTTTCTCAAACAAATGTATTCATAATATTTCAGATTCAGAACTTTTGCTTCCAAATAGTTGTAAAATCATAAGCCAGTAACGCATAACGATAAAAATAGTTCGGTTTTGTGCACTGTTGTTATATTTTACTCTTAAACTAAAATCCGTAAACTGTAAAAAATCTATTTAATTAATAATTAAAAAAATAGATAAATAACAATAACAACAGAAACTGATTAAACCTAACTAAATAAACATTTTATAGACAAAGCTACTTGGCACTGCGGGCATCCTATAGAGTCTATTTTTTGTTGTTGTGCTACAGCAGGCATATCTTTCTAGGTTTCTGCATTCTGTAACTAGTGGTTTGCATTTTTTGTAATGGTAGTTAAAACTTTTAATGGACGCCCTAGGATTGAATATTTTTTTCTGCTTGGTCAAAGGATCATATTCTCTCGAATACAATATCCGAAATTACTTCATCCTTAAATTTCTAGGAAAAACTAGTTGTAGAATGAATTTATCTATAGACAATTTTCGAACTAAAATGTGAGGTGATAATCACACTTATACAAAATAAGTACTTGCCCATACTCAAGATGCAGTTTATTAATTGTTCCTAGTTTTTATAAACAGGTATCGAATTTCATAAAAGTAATAACATCCTTTGACAGTTCAGCACATATTTCTGGTGTGCAAAGAATTCGTTTTATTCGTATTATGGGAATAATTCCAGGCACAAATACACTCCGAATAGAATTTTCAATGAAGAAATATTTGTTTATCCCTAAAGTCGCTTTGAGCTTGCTGCTTTTGATACTACTTCGTTTGATGAATTATGGATCAAATTCGTTTTATCAACGCTATTACATAGTTAGCCAGAAGGAAATTATATTTATCTAAGATTATTTGATACGATATTTTTATTCATTCTAAAACCAAAAGTCCTTTAAAAAATAATAGTTCAATGTAACTGTTCAAATTAATATAGCTGCAATGGCAATAAATTGCTAGAAATGTTAGAAAACGGAACTCTTTAAACGCAATAGTCGTAGCTTTAGCTAAAAATACACAAACCTTTAAAGTAATTAAGTTTGCAGTTATAATATTTTTACAAAGTATAACATTTTAGAGTTATTTGCAAAATAGTAGCAAACTGTACCATACAGCATCCATTACTTAGGGCCGGTTCTACAATGCAAGTATTGAAATGATACCCCACTTGTCTGTCGATAAGTTGTATACTATAATAATTGAAATAATAAAATAATGAATGGGATAATCAAAACAACTACACAGTAGTTTTAATAAGAAATTAATTGTTGAATCTCAGTGTTCATTAAAAATGTTCTGACCTGTATTATTAATTGCAATAATAAATGGTTTATTGCCTTGTTAATATTTTATTCATTGGCAACTAAATTCAAAATTACTGCCCCGGCCAGCATGTGCCAACTAAATCACAGGGTTAGGTTCTAACACTCAGTATGACTTTTACTCTTGTATAGCAAATGCTCATTTTCTAACGACTGACAGTTAACTTCTAAAATGACTGGTAAACAGAGCTGATCGAAGAGACAAAATTGAGCGCAATTTAATCGGAAATCGACCAACAACCAATAATTTCACTTCCGGTAATAGATAGCAGAGGAATTTAACGATTCAAGTTGTTTAGCTAACCTGTTTTGTTTCCTTTTTGACGTCACAGGGCACGCGGACATGCAATTGTTTTACTTCCTGCTTCACGAATCCACGTCCATCAACTGCAAAACCAAGGGACGCCAAGCATGTAATTTCCTTCTGGAACTTACGCTGTGGCTGCAACCGGTCTCTGAACCTCGCTCGATGTCTGCTCTAGCTGAACCACAATGCTGTAGATCTTTCGGAGCCCCCCTGCCGTTTCAAATCGACCTCTAAGGTGGACCTCGTACCTGGAGAACACTTCTTAGCTACGTTAAAGCCGCAATTTCTTTCTGTGGTGCTTTCTATTGCTGATCTCTGGTTGTAAGCTACAAGTAAGGCCCAATATAAACGTTGCACACTGTTATTTGCTTGACGTTGCCTCTAAACTCGCCGAAATCTGGCCGGCCCTGAACTCGAACTGAAGTGAGCGAAACTTTAGGATCAGGGAAGTGAATAGCACTTTATAACTTTGTAAAAATAAGCACAAAGGGACTCTGGACACTGGTGATCAAATAAAACCAACAACTGGCACAGAATAATAACTTTTAATGTCAATAATTAATTCAACTTTTGGAACCAATCTTAAAAACAGCTTCTGGTTTGACTTTCCTTATAAGAACAATGATAATTGAGCTTCTAGTATCGTAGCAACATGTTTTTGCATAAATGTCAATTCTGGAATACACTAACCTCATTTTGTCTTTATTTTCACTTTATGTTTTATAAACACTGGTTTCACATGTTTATTAGCACTTCATTGTAGGCTTTCTTGTGTTCTTATTTTGCTTTTCATTGCTCTATGCATCTTATTACTTCTTACACTGCTTTCTTACCCTTCAGCTGCATTACCGAATGCTGGCATAATGAAATGAACACTAAGCGCTGCATAAAATGTTTGTAACGCATCGAAACACCTCTGTATTTAACCAAACTCACAAACGTGTCTTAACGTTACAATATTAACCTGTCAGTTACCATAAATTAGATGCATTTGCCATAACGAGCACAAGTATTGAATAATAAGCTGAACGCAACCTTTTCATACTGTTTCATTCAAATACTAACCTCTAATAATTAAATTACAGTTATTGTATAATTATTAATGTTGAATAGTGACTTATTGTTGCAATAAACCGAACACCAATTCTGAGCCTATTTGAATCTTTCTTTCATGTTCGTACGTTATCAATTCTACCACAATTGCTGTGAGCAATATACCATTACTTTATATACTTCGAATAAGCTATCCGAGGTATAATTGTCATAGTTTCCTTTCTTGCAACAGTCGTTACTAGTGTATTTGTTCCCGAACAACTTTATTCTTGGTTTATAGAACTGGCCCTTATTCTACAGTGAATTTATTTTAATGCGCAATGTGGTCCTGTTGTTTCTATGAGGATTTGATTGTTTTCTATTGGCTTCTAAAGATATGCCAAACTGACAAATGTGTGAATGCGTTTATTTTAAAATTCGATATATAAACCACAATTTTATTGTTAATAAATATCACAGCAGGGATTATAACGTGTAATTACTTATATAAATAAATTAGAATTGTGGCTTACCGTTTATGCAATTTAAATAAACAAAAATCCAAAAGGAATTTAGCGAAAGTGGTCATATAACACCTCATAACTATAATGCCTAAAACCTTTGTAACTCGAAATACTGGCAGTGGTTTCACAAAACTAAAGTTAATATGGGAATATGTTAGATCACGGTCAAACACAAAATTCAAATTAATGACATAAGGGTTTAACACTATCTTAGGATTATGTGATACAATACGTAAGGTCTATGAATGTTGCTGATGCTTAAGTAATACGCGTTGATTCTTTAATAATTTGTAAGTTTTTCTTCAAAATCAAATAAATCTACATTGAAATCACCTAGACAATTTTTTTGACTATGAATAGATATTTAATATGGATAATGTAATATTCAGACAATTTAAAAATTCCAAATGACTGGGTTTGGAGGTTTCAGTATCCTTATGCTTTCCTCTTCGCTACTTCGTACGGTTGACTTAAGTATAGAAAATTAAATAAAAATTATTTCTTCCAGGTGCTACAACTAGTGTGGGTAATTGTTCATGATTAATTAAATCTATTATTGCCATTTGTAACGCCATGTTAATATCATTAATCACAATTCTACACTGTAAATCCCAGAAACTAACATAGTAAGTAAAATCTCTTATCCCAGGGTTGGATTAATAACCTAGTGTTCTAAATACTAGTAGAGCAAATACGCTTGTAGGATAAATGACCAACATGAAAACATAAATTCAGTAACTTCCAATTAATCGCGTTTGAAACTCCACAATAACAACTAGCAACACAACTGTGATTAGAAACAAACCAAATTACTAGCAATTCGCTACAGGTACATAAAGAAACAATAGTTTTTTTTTAATTAAGTATCCTAAGCGAACCTGTTATTTCCTGGTAACTGTGCTATATAATGATTTAAAATAGTTTTTTAATGGAGGTGGACAATTAGAATGGTTTTAAAATAATCGTTTAACAATAACTGTTTATTGCGTTTTTAATTTATGTGGTTAATTTTTATTTTCCCTAATTAGCATATCTATAGCAACCTAAAAGACATTAGAACAATATTCTAAGTAGAAAACAAATTCCAAGATAAAAACCACTGCAATACCTAAAAAGCTATCTCGCTGCTGAACAAAACATCTCAAGTTTTACTTGATTTATCTTAGAAGTTTTAGAATTTTGTTACTTCGTTGCGAGTCATTTGTTAAGTTCAAACCACAATTGTCTTTGTATTGTTAAGATATATCTTGACAAGCAATTCGCATATAACTTACATTTGTCGTTTGTCTGCTATATTTGTACTTATAACCAACTTAGTTACTTGGTAATCGACAAACCGAACTCCTGGAGATGGAATGACAGTTGTAATAAGAATATATTACTACTAATTATTGCAAGCTACACAACGTACCTAACAATACTTCCCAGAGCATGGTTGCTGTTGATTAGAAGAACTAATACAGACCGGCAATTATTATTATATTAGAAAGAAAGAAGTATGATCTTTCCTAGAGTAAAGCGTATTTTATTCTTACTGAATTTTCATCTTGTAGCTATCGTCCCAAGCTATTCATTATTATCCTGAACCAACTGCGTACTGTTATGATGGTGTCGCCATATTTATAGTTGTTAAGGCGACACATCAAACAAAGTAGATTATAATATGCATGTTCCATGAACACATGTATTTCATTTTCTGCACTGTATATTTATAATTAATGTAAGATACCTTGCAGTTCTTTAAGAAAGAATGTAATAGATTATTTTGATGATTGAATTTAGACGAATTCAGTAGAACTTACTGTCTGCTATTAATTGTAAGAAAGTGATACATGTTAACCTAGTAATAATCCTTTATACTAGTAATGGAAGGTAATGTAATATTCTTGAAAGGTAAGATTTATTCTGGCGACCGTAAAACAAATACATTTCTACAATATACTGCAAGTGTGAGTAATAGGTTATTACAGTCAGGTATGCAGCCCCCTTTCAAGCAAGATTCCCAAAGGACAAAGAAGAAACTAATTTATATTCACTGTTTGGATTGCAACACTCTTCCTTATTTGCTCTCCTTCCCGCCTTCCATACATTAGCCGAGTAAATTACATTCACAACAGCACATATTTATATGTAAACAGTCGTTACAAGGCAACCCCCTTCGTTACGCCTACGTACGACCCTTTAACTTCGTTTTGCTTTTAGTGACGTTGGATACAGGATTACATCAAATAAAGACAAATATTTAAAGGAGGGCACTTAAATTTAACGAGAAGATTCTGAAATCCCGGCATAGTTATGTATAGAGCTGGCAGCAGAGCCTTAAATGCGTGCTTGAGAAACAGCTCACAAACAACAATTTAAGCAAATTGCTTTAATGCAACTAATGTGTGATTAACCGCCCCTTTATTGATTAGATTTAAATGAGACACTTTGGTGCCAGAGATGCATCGTCGTGAGATATAAACTTACTTTATACACAGTGCAGTCTTTAGGCACGGGCCAGGCGGGCCCGGGCCCGGGGCCCCCAATTTTTTGGGGCCCCCGACAGGCGCATTGATCAACTAATAATTCTGTAATTCATTAAATATTTTGTAAAAAAATAAAAATTAAAATTGTGTATTCATTTGATAAATTTAAAGTGGAAGTGTTTATCCCAATTATCGACTCATCGATAACTTAACTACAGCAGAGATCTGCTGCATATATCAAAGTAAACAATCGGTGTGGCTGTTTATCAACTAAGAACCATTAGTCCAAATGTGTTGCACGATAGCTGTAAAAAGTTTGCTGAATATTATCACCTTGCTATAAATGGAGAAGAATTAGAAACGGAATGTATTCATTTAGCGCTGTATTTAGGAACTAACGATGTATATAAAACTAAACAAATTGATAACTCGCTACTGTTTAACATTTTAAGAACTGATAAATTAGAAGAAACATTTTCTAACGTTGCGTTATCACTTAGAATTTTCATGTCATTATTCATCAATTATCACTAATTGCAGTGGAGAACGTTCATTTTCGAAGTTAAGCAGGATAAAAAACGAACTTTGCAGTACTGTGCTACAAGAGAGGCTAAACTCTTTTATCATTAATGTGCATAGAAAGCGACATATTGTTGAATTTAAATTTTGAAGATATAATACAGGACTTTGCCCATACCAAATCGAGAAAAAAATCTTTTATTATTGTGTAGCAATAATTATGACATATTTCTTAATTTTTAGGATTCTTATGTTCTATTGTGTTTATATACATTTTATTAGAATTTTAATTTCGTTTCAGTACATAGTTGTATAAAAATAAAAGCAGGTATATTAATAGCTATTTATGCAACAAGTGCTAAAAGTCAACGTTGAACATCATGAAACGAAGCCGAAGGCATAAACTACTTTTAGCATGCGTTGCATACAATATTTTATCTACGACCTTAATTTTACCGTTATTAATCCATAATATCGATTTAACAAAGGTTTGCATCTACGACACTTCTAATTTATGTCATAATAAACAGTAGCCCATGCCGCGCGGGCGAATGTTTGCGAAGCCAGTACTGCAAGGTCAGTTACAGAATGTAATTATTAATACTCCACGTCTGACTGTATTTATTACATAAGGCGTTAATTATTTCAAAAACACTTTACCTGTAAAGCAAGAAGTAACTAGAATAACTTTACAACTTCACTTCCAGTTCGAAATTGTAGTTTTGTAACCTCACTTCACTTTTAGTACATGGGTTAAAAGTAAACAGCTGATTTCTATAACCACGCTAAACTATAAAACGTCACTTTTAGTGAAACAAGCTAGCGTTAAAAGGCCCACTTTTAGTAGTGGTCGTAGATAAAAATATATATTGTATTGTATTGAGTTACTTCCTTTCTAGAAGGGCCCCTTCATTACCTTGGGCCCGGGGCCTTAATCATATAAAAGACGGCACTGTTTATACAGATAAATGGCTATTTAATAGATTATTCGAACGAGTATATCCGCATGATAGTTTTCTTCTTCTAAGATAATTTATTCATTTATTCTAGAAATCTAAAGTACTTGACACTTTCCTAACTGCTATATTTTTAAGAATAACAATTTGAAATTTTGCTGACTAGTACAGATGGGTATTGGGACTGAAGCTGGAGTCTGATTTGTTTTCCCAATTAATAATATGTCATCTAGGTACACCACTCGTATAACGTTTTGCTCTCTTAGAAATGTAATAGCTGTAATATCAGATTTTAACGTTTTTTTGAAAATATAGGAAGCTAAGCTAGAATTTTAAATTTTTTTTGTTGGTTTCATTCATTAACTAGTAGGAAGGAATAGTATGCACGTTTTATATCTATATTGGCAAAAAATATGTAGCCGTATTTAGTTTCGCAGCCATTGTATAATTGAAAATTTAATTTAAGAATAAATCGGCATTGACCATTAGGTTTTTTGTCTCACCAAATAGCTCCCCTTGTTTTTAAAATCATGAACAACCACCTTGTTCGGCTCTACGTGGCTAGGACGTATATTGACCTTCGGTGCCACAGCTTGACTGGGACAGTTTCGAAAGAAATACTGTGCCTTTACCGTTTTACCCAATATAAAATATTTATTGGTTTGTAATTTTCTCTCACCTGTCAATTTTTTATCGTCTTACATCTAGCGTTTACCACTGTTATGGTACTGTTGTTCTCAGCTGGAGTTATGGCTCCCCCGATGACCCTTGTTTCTTTTTCTGGTGGTTGTGGGATGTCGTTGATAGTTTAAATGGTTCCGAGATTCTTCGGTTTTGGATTGATGGAAGCTTGAGGCGCTGGGTAGGTTGTACTTAAAGTACTCGTGGCTTGAGGAAGCCATGCCCTCCTAACATTTATAGAAGCTTTATCACTGCGTTTTTAAGTGCTCGTTGACTTCCCTTCATCAAAAAAAATCTTAACAACAAGACATCGATTGTGCTGAATTCGTTCAGTTTTCGAGAGAGGTATTTCATATACAGCGTTACTTAATTTCGATGATCCCCATTTAGATTTTGAAAACGGGAAGACAAACAAGGTAAGTTAAATTGGAGCAAAGTTGCAGATTCTAATGCTCAGTTTTTTAGAGAAGAGTTCAAATCTGATATTATATTTTCATTTCTTTTATAATTTTTGAGATATTGATCTTAAGTTTCTTATTTTAAATGTGCATCAAGGATAGCTATGTGCGCATGGCACAATTACAAAGAGCTTTCTCTTCTCACTGATGTAAGGTGTCCTAAACTTACTGTCTTAAATAATTATATGTGGCAAAGGCGTCATTTTTCTCCGATTAAACGGCCTAGTATAAAGAAAAACATCTTTTTGACATATCTCACCTGTTTAAGAAAGTAAGTTTCGCAATGAAAAGAAAAAACAAAGTCTTATTAGCGATGTTATAGTAATTGTAGATGATTTAAAATAGGAAAGTTAGTATCAATTCCTTGAAAATTATGAAAAGAAATCAAGATCTAAAATCAGATTTCTACTTCTATTGAAAAAGTGTCCTAATAATGTCAAATCAGTTCTGTTCTAAGTAATATAATTGTCGGCGTATTTAAAAAAAAATCGACAAAGGGCTTACCCCAAAACTTCCCTCTTTCTGGTACTCTAGGAAATTATGTAGTTCTTGTTTTCTGTCTCCATTGGTCCATATACGATCATGACGTGAACGTATCGTTTCAGTCTACTTCAACTTCGGTATTGTTTTAAGGTTAATGCTATGCTATTTATGCGAGTATGTTCATGTAGGGTCATCAGGAGCCTCTCTATTTCACTTATAATTTTTTTTGTTATGTATGTCGTTTCATATATCTATCATAATTTTTAGTTTCAGTTTCTTTTGTTCAACATTAAGGCTCTTAAGGATCGAATTTATATAATTCAAAACAGCAATATTAATAAATATTTAGTGCACTCATATTTGGGTTGTATAATGGTAATTGTAGGGCAACCTGTGGCAAATTTATTTTGAAAAAAGTAATTAGACGCATATTTGAATATTTTGCCTTTTCAACATGGAATAAAGATGTGAACCCTACATTTTTCATGCTTACTGATCAATAACAAGCGGTTTTTGAGATGAAAATACTAGTTATACCAAATAGGTCATAATGACATTAATGATGATTTGGTAAGTAGCAAATATTTTTTTTCTATAGCACATGTTAAAGTGTGCTTTTATCAACTCAAAACAAAAGGTCAAGTTTACTTTAACAGCAAGGGTAGATAAAGTAGCACTTTAACATCAAGGATAGATAAAGTAATTTAATTTTCTAACTTTTGTTTAAATTAAATATGACAGCTTCCTATTATCGTAGCAACCCAATCTAGCTACTGACATTTTGAAATGTGATTGACTGTCATTATTTTCTTTTAAAAATTGTTAAAGTTCTTGCTATAGAAAAAAAATATTGTATTATACACGACGATAAAGTTATTTCTATCCACTCTTGAATCATTAACGTCTCGACTTCGTCTCGACGTTAAACGATTCACTCGTAGATAAAATTTAACTTTATCGTCTTGTATAATAAATTACTATTTATCTACGACAGTTTGTAAAATTGCATTTTAATTGGGAGTTTTAAGTTTGTAAAACGACTGTTTAATAACATGTTTTCATTAGCTTACGTCGTCAGTAGTAACATGTTTAAAAGATTTCATTAGGCACGTGGTCAGTAGCAACGTGTGTTAAAATTTTTAAAAACACGCAAAATTACGACCGGTTGCTGGTATTCCTAATTTACATTTGAATTATTTTTTTTTATATTTACCGTGTTTTCTAGATTCTATCGTAGATAAAATATTGTACGATACGCATGCGTAAAGCCTCTTTAGTCACTCGCGGGGCTGAAAACGCTCGCTCACTCGCGTTTTAACTCTACCCCACTCGTGACTAAAGAGTAGCTTTACGCACTTGTATCGTAGATTACTATTAGGAACGTTTAGAAAACGGGAACGATTTTGTTGCTTCCTAATTGAGAAAAACTGAATTTGAAGCACTTTGTTCTCATATATTATAAAACATTTGCATAGCTCTCACTAATCTAAAAGCATATATGTAAGCAGTTTGAGAAGTGCTCTATACCCAAAACGATGAATACAAATTTTTACATTTTGTGTATGAGAATTTAGTAAAATTATTAATTTTCTCTCCAGGAATTTTTATTCTGCAAAAATGTCAAATTGCTGGCTATTAATGACCTAGACCCAAAATGATTTGTTATTCTAGTCCAGCGAATAGGACAGTTTCATTGAAACTGAACGAATTAAAGTTTTCGTAAAGCACTCTGGTAGTAACAATGTTGAGAATTAAAAAACACAACGGTTGTTTTTTTCATTAATATTCAAGCCCATTGATACGTTTCAATGAACAAGATAACATCAGATTCATTATTCGCTAAGTAAAAAATTTAGGCCAAAAACTTTCATGGGCGTGTATAAGAGGCTTTTACTATTTAGTCTCGTAGACACAAGTATATTATACATTATTTAAACAAAGTTCAAGAGAACACGTGTAGATGAGAAGTTCAGTTATAGATTCTTTCTAGACGTAGGGGGTATTGTAATAGCGAAAAAAATCACCTTCAGTGATTTTTCAGATCTTCACGTTTCAGGGTCCCTAGATGACGAACAATCTGTTTTCTCACTTCCGTCGATCTGTCTGTCTGTGGCCGGTATAATTGAAAAACTATTTGTTGGACGTAGATATTTTGTCTGCAGATTATATGTCTATCTGGTATTACACAGAGAAAACTTCAAACATATATATACACGGTGACCAACTTAAAATAATAAAGCTTTGTTCATTTTTACAACTCAGAAATAGATAAAGACAATTAATGTTTATAGCTCAAACTTTACCTTGACAAAAAAAGTCAACGATAAATGTGTTGTATTTAAGGCGGCCGCATCCCAGTGATGCGAGGAGTCCTTGGTGGCCAAATTAAAAAAACGGGCAGTTTGCTTATAGACTACTGCCAAACCTGAAATCGCATTCGCATACGCTGAAGTTCGAATACCACCGCCGGTAATGTTATTTTATTGGAAAATTGATGTAATTCGTATTATCAAATATTTTATTTTATTGTTCCAGTAGTAGTATTACTAATACGAAGATAGTTTTACCACTACTTGCTTTTGATTTTTAAAATTGTTTAGTGTCACAACGTGCACTTCCGACGGAAGTCCTGATAAAGCTCTCTACAGATTTTTCAAAAATGGTATTATCAGCCTTGATTGCTGACACAATTTTACTATTCTATCAACTGAAACACTTGAACATATAGCTTACTTCTTCAACATATTTCATTGAAATTGAACTGTAAACAAATAATCTAAGAAATCAGACTTAAATCTAGGCTACAAGCCAATGAAAGCAAATAATGTGAATACCTAAAATTTTACAAAAGTATACACAAATATAGTTGTACCTCAATAACTACTGAATGTAAAAGGAAAACTCATGATGCTAAGTCTCACTCCTTAAGACACCGAATACACCATTTCGATTTCTACTTGAATCTATAGATATTTTTTTCCTTTAGATCGATATTTATAAAAGTAAATTAAAAATGCAATAACAAAGAGCCAACATAACCTGCAGAGATAGAATAGGCTATCAAAATAAATTCTTGTGCTTTTTCTTCTTCCTCTTTTTATTATTTTCTTGAAATGTTTTCCATTATCAATACTGAATAAACTTTTTTAACTGATTTTTATTTAAGAGAAGCCATTCAAAAAAAAAAACACAAATATTCCTCAAACTTTGACGATCTCCGCTCACTGACGCTGATTATACTTATTAGCAGCTCTGAAGTCATTCCATTTCTCCACTTAAAGTTTGTTGGAAACTAAGGGCCGAAATCTCTGGAAACACATTTTTTATTATTAATTTATTCTATTACATTTCAAAGTGTTTACACCATATCATCATCATCATCATTTCCAACATTTATAAAGATTCGGTCGCTGGACATGTCTTCCCAAGCTGCCAGCGTGCAGTGGTAGTTCGCATCTACAGTGTTCCTGCTACACAGTGTTCCTGCTACACTGCTGATATCGTCTCGCTATATAGTTCTAGACAAGCCACGGTCCCTTCTTCTAGTTTTTGGCCGCCACTCGGTCACTTTCCTACCCCATATATTGTAGTGCCTTCTCATTAGATGTTCCACCCATTGCTATTTTAGACTTGCGATGCGCTGTTCTACGTTTTCTACCCTTGTGATATTTCTTATCCAATCGTATGGTTTTCGACCTAGTAGTCGTACTTCCAGCGTTGATTATTTAATTACTATTTGAGTTATATACTTCTTATATTGGTTTCCGCAAGAGACCAAGTGTCTAAAGCATAAGTTCGGCGGACACACTGGTTATATACTTACATACCACAAAAGTCGTCAGTTATAAATATAACAAACCTTGTTAACAGGTAAATCTTACTATTGGCTTTACCAGGAAGCATCTGAATGTCTCAAAGCAACACATTATAAAATCTAACACATTAATTTTAACGTCAGTCCGCTATTTGTTCAATGCTAGTCGGAGAGATAATAGTATTTAGTCTTGTGCCACGACTGTGAATTTTTTTATGTGAGATATGAGCAAAATTCATCATTTGTTGTATATAGCAGACTTTCCACAATAAATATGCTACATGCAAGTCTTGTTATATCAAACGACACATAATACATCCTGTAATTACATTTACACCCAGTTTCAACAACAACTCTCAAAGCTCGCCTTTATAGCTTGAAGATTTTGTGTCTGGAGCGCAATTACTTCATATTAGTAATTCGTATGATAACACAGAACAAATTAGTACAAAATTGCCTCCTTAGTGCTCCCTCAGACGGGATTTAACAGAATTCGTACGTAGAGCTTCACGGTAGTGGCTTCGTTGTGTGTAACTAATTGAAAGTATTTATTAATGTGTGCCCCAAGTAACTTAATGCTACTGACAATTATGTAATCAGGTGCGCTTTAGTGTACATAGTAGCCGTAATTAAAGTAAAGCTCTTAACGGAGACTATTTGTTTTCTGTTGGATACGTAAGATAACCACAACTTACATACTTCTAGATGATACATGTCTAAAGGCCTGCATCTAGCAGGACAGGGTTAGCTGAGAAGACGCCCTACTTCAACGTGTCTTGGGTGCTTCTTTCCTTTCTTTTGTCTTTTCTATTTTCGGATCCCATCGCTATTAGATTAACCGAGGGGTAGGGGTCTATTCACACATTTCCAGCTATTCCTTTTCTTCTCGAGTGGGACGCCGAATCACATTTAGCCTATGGGACGCTTGTCGAATCGTCGACTTGAATCAGGCCCTACATCGTGCCCCCTTCGGAGGGGGTGTGTGGCAGTGGGACTAGCCACCCAACAGATTGGGCGGTGAGAATCTGGGTGTTCCTGTCGGATGGGGGTGTAAAGACTATGGACACTTGTCAGGGAAGATAGAGGGTCGGCCTCACCTTTTGGCGAAAGTTGTATTGGTTATTTTGCCGGCTGGTAATTATCGGCCTAGTTGGGCTAGCTCGCCGCAAAGGTCGCAGGGTTCCAGCTATGCTGAAAAAAAATAGGAGATGGCGCCAGGTCCTCGACTCAGATCCAATCCTTATGCCGGACCGTACACAAGGTAAAGACAATTTCCAGCAGATCAAAAAGAATAAACAAACCAACAACCAATGAGTAGATCACAGCTTTATTTTAAATATTGGTGGGTACTATAGTGCGCAACAAGCAAAATCACAGCAGGCAGTATGCAAAAGTAGATGCAAGTATGATAGGCGATATGAATACATGTATATTTCTAATAGCAACAAAAAAAAACACACAGTATGCGACATGCAGCAATAAATATTAATATATATATATATATATATCAAACAAACAGTAGCCCATGAGCAGTAATGGCTATAATCTGTGGATGGGCTAACACATTAAAACATTTCGAGCACGGCATAAATCAATCGAGCTCCTTACTCAGGTGCCGATATTCCGCGAAAGCATGAAATTACGCGAGGCAGGCAACGAGCAGTAAGTACAACCTTAAATCTGAAACAATTGAACGAAAGATCTAACATACAATTTGCAAGGCAGCAGCGCAAAGGCTAACTAATCTGTAAATTCGTAGGTTCGGCAGAGAAGCCGTGGCTCGGGGCTATTAAGCCGCAGAGCTGCCTTCACAAACTCGGGTAAGTTCGATTAATGATTCAATAAAGATCACTAAAATGCACAAAATGGATGCTCGAAATTTGCACAAGGCCTATCATGATAACGCCTCAGATCTATACAAAAGCATGCACTAATAACTAACTAACAAACTATAAAATACACCAGGCGCAAATAGCTATATCAATTTCTTGCCTGTAGTAAAACCACGTCGGATCCTAACCTTCCTGTTGGCTTGAGGGGGCGAAGCCGGCTGAAGCAGCGAGGGTTTCGGCAGTCGTAGCGGAAGGCCGAGCGGGCCGAGAAAGCGGTGAATATGTTACAGGTGAGTGCAATGCTACACTCTCTAGCGTAGTTCCCAGGAATTGCAGAATTCCTTGACAACTCGATAATTTCAGGAGCCCAAATCGACGGTTTGGATGGCCGCAGGGTGCAGCCGAACGGTGAATGCTAAGCTTCTTCAGGGAGGAGTTTGCCCTCTCGCAGGAAGCGTCCAAACTCTCCCAAGATCGTATCCGACAGGAAAATGGCATCCGACAGTAAATCGAATCCCACAGGGAATCGTATCCGACAGGAAATCGTATCCGACAGGAAATGGCTATAACGCACAACGCCCAAATAAATCTACGATTAAGGAGCCGAGACTAGAGACAGCTTACCTTGAGTAATGACGGGCAGCCATAAAAGTGCAAGGGGGCTGCTGACCTCAAACGAATCCGCAATTTGCAAATGACGTAAGTACTACCAAATTAAATACGAACGTCTTAAAGAACACATGTGCCTTGTAGATCCTCCTCAAAACGAAACGGAGCGAAGCTACACTAATTAGCCCATAAATCAAGCACACAGTCGAGGCACCAGCAGCTCACACCAAGTTTAAAATGGGAAAGAACTCAAAAATTCCACCAGTCACCAGTTATCAAAACTTTCCAAAATTTTTGGGCCAGAAGATGCGAAAAAAAAACAGCCTGAAAAATGTGACTGCAAGAAGATATCCTTTATCTAGCAACAAATAGAATAGTGCAGAATGATTGCAATAAGGGTTGCCTAAGCGCCATATACGAATTTCTGTAGAAATGTAGCCAGAATAAACTTAATTAGTAAAATATGGGTAATTATTCGAAGAGTTGTTTACCAAACTGCTTGATAATTATAGGAGGATATTTAAAAATTAGATATAGCCAATTATACCTAGTTTAAAGCATGCAAAAATTGGCAAAAGCCAACCATAAATATTCAGGTTCAAAGATTCAGCCAGCAAGAGTTCAATACTACGGGGGACGCTCCAAAAGTATCGTAACACACTCGGCCCCACACCAGCGCGGACCCGGCTACGGCTGTGGGGTAAATATAGGCCGTTTTGCACCAACGTGCTTCTTTTAACGTAGACGTCAATTAAAAGATTTAAGACTACTTTCCGTATTATATAGAATTGTAGGGAGTGGCTACCCCTAAAGTAATAGAAATGAGTGCAAGTAAGAAGGATATGGAAGAAGAGATGAAAAGAAACAGGATGGAGGAGGAGAAGATGAGAAAAATCGAACAGGCAAAGATCTTTGGAAGGAGAAATAGTCTGCAGAGATCCCCACCGGGGATGAGGTACAGCGAAAATACGCAGGCCGTGCAATCAGATTATGAGTTTACAGTTGTGGAAGACACAGCTAAGGAAAATAGAGAAACAGAAGACCCTCCCCCAGAGAGCAGAAACTTCACAAAAACAAAAAAAGGAAGAGGAGAGGGACTAAGGATAGTACCAAAACAGACCAAACTGTGATGAAGGTTATAACACCTCAAGAAGGCGCCAATCCATCAACACTGCCTACGAATAAAAGGCTACTCTACTCCGGAACCTAACGACGAGGCTAGAACCCACAAAAATAGACAAACGGTCCAAAGAGTAATCAAGGGATGGAAAAAACACATAGCAGTTCTCCAAAAATAGTGGATGAGACCTATAAACAAAAAAAAAAGAATTTAAGTACTCCACCCTGCAATTAACGGCATTAACAGGAAGACTAACTGAAGATATAGTTACATGGTTAGATGGATGTATGCGGACAGAAGGTACCCCAGTAAAAGTAATAGACGAACACAGACAAAAGACGAACGAGGAACAAACGAAGAACAAAGAGAGTAAAGATGCCAGTACCTAGACGGAAAAATTATATAAAGACAAGCTCTTGACATAAAAAAGACAGACAGTATAGTAGTACCACCTAAAACGAATAACGTGGAAGAACTGGCGGGAGTTCTAAATAAGGAGTAGAGCGATAATATATATCGAGCAACGAACCTTAAAATCGGAAATCCATCCAAGCTCAAAGAGGGATACAATAGAATACTATTTGTAGACCCCAAGAATAACGACAACAAGCTGATTGAAATTAGCAGATTAAACACGAGGACTCCCCAAAGCGCTAGAGTTCTTAAACGACAGTAAAATAACGTATATAACGGGAAAAAGCTTATCCAGCTACATTGACGATGAGGAAGATTCAATAGAGGAGGACTCCAAAGAATCATATACCTTCTTGGTGCATACGGAGGGATGGAAAGAGAACGAGGAAGATCAAGATAGGTTGACAACAGAACTTAGAACCATATTTACTCTGCAAGCAGCCGTTAAAGAGGCCAGATCAGTAAATGTGATAGTAGCGACGACCAAAGGACACCACGCAAAAAGAATAAGGAAAATGCCGGAGCTTGCTTTCAAAGACGAAAAGGTGGTCTTTGAACTGCAACTCACCGCAAAAACCTACAAAGAAACAAGTAACAAAATGGATGGCTGGGTAGTCACTCTTCACGACCCCGGTGAAGATAGGACTACTTCAGGGATGCGACCCTGCCCACGCGAGCCTTGATTTTCTCCTCTATCAAAAGAGAAAATCGTGTCCTCAACCCTAAATCCCACCAATCATACACCTAATCCTACCTACATCCTCAAAGTGCAGAAAGCCAAGGGAACGACTACTGCACTACCGATTATTCCCAGGAATATCATTATGGCTGAAAAACTAAATCAAGGCCCCGAGTACGGGCGTCCCTTAAATGGGACAGGGGTGCTAAGAATCGCCCGTTCGGCCGCAATAGATATTAAAACTAATATAAGAATAGGTACATGGAACCTACAAAGCCTATACGAGACAGGGAAAGTACACAACACTATAAAAGAAATGAAAAGATTGCATATATCTATATTGGGCATAAGCGAAATGCGCTGGCCTGAATCTGGAAACTGTACTGTAGATGACCACAAAATCTATTACTCAGGAGAAAATAGCAATTACCATCGTAACGGAGTAGCTTTTATAATAACAAAACAAATTGACCAGAGCATCAAATCAGTAACTCAAGTTTCTGATAGAATCATTATGATCAAACTGAATGCGAAACCAATAGATATCAATATAGTCCAAGTGTATGCTCCCACAGCAGATAGCAGCGAAGATGACCTGGAGAAATTCTATACAGACCTCAGAAGTGTCATGGATCAACTGAAGAATAAAGATTTAACTATTTTAATGGGTGACCTTAATGCGAAGATCGGCCAAGGCAGACAACGTAACATAGTTGGTGACTTTGGACTTGGCGAAAGAAATGAAAGAGGGGACCGATTCGTGGAATTTTGCCTGGAAAACAACCTATGCATAATGAACACTTTCTACAAATTGCCAAAAAGACGGTTATACACCTGGAAATCTCCGGCTGACCGACCAAATAAGATCGTAAGAAATCAGATCGATTTTATAACTATCAACGAACGCTATAGAAATGCCGTCAAATCAGTTAAAACCTACCCTGGCGCTGACGTACCCTCAGATCACTGCTTATTACTAGGAGAAATAAAACTTAGACTAAAGAAGATTAAACGCCGTGAAGCTCCTTGCCGACTGAACACTGAATATTTGAAGAACAACCGACAACAGATTGTGAAATCTATGGAAAGTAAACTAGAAATTAATGACCATGACCACAGTATAGAAGACGAATGGAACCAATTTAAGAAAATAATACAGGATGAAACGTCTAACATGACAAAATCCAGACAAAAGAAAAGTGCATGGATGAACAATGAGATATTAGACCTAATGGAAAAGAGGCGACAATTCAAGAACCGAAACACTGAACAATATAATAACACTAACAAAGAAATCAGAACAAAAATACGCCATGCAAAAGAAAAATGGTATGAAGATAGATGCTCGGAAATAGAAAAGTTACAAGAGAAACACGATGCCTTCAATATGTACAAGAACATCAAAGAAGTGGTTGGAATACGTAATAGAAATACTAACAATCTAGTAGACAATAACGGTAAACTTATTATAGATGAACAAGAGAAAATGAAGAGATGGGAAGAATATATAGGTGAATTATTTAATGACGAACGACAAGAATACGAAATACAAAATATTAGAACAGGCCCTGAAATAACAATAGACGAAATTGATCATGCGATAAAAACAGCGAAATTAAGGAAAACGACAGGTCCAGATAACATACCAACTGAAATGCTTAAAATTCTGGAGAAAAAGGGAAAAAAATATCTGCTCCACATGTTCAACAAAATCTATGACACAGGAGTTATCCCAACAGATTGGCTGAGATCTACATTCGTGGCAATTCCGAAAAAAGCAAACTCAAAACAATGTAGTGAACATCGAACTATTAGCCTGATGAGCCACGTGCTAAAAATATTCCTCCGAGTCATTCACTCCAGAATTCACAATAAAATAGAAGAAAATATGGCTGATACACAGTTTGGCTTCCGCAACAATCTCGGAACTAGAGAAGCACTATTTAGCATTCAAGTTCTAGTGCAAAGGTGTAGAGACATTAATCATCCAGTGTACATGTGCTTTGTAGACTTTGAAAAAGCATTTGATCGAGTCAGACACACCAAAATGATCGAAATTCTCCAGAAAACGGGCATTGATGATAAAGATCTTCGGATAATTCGAAATCTATACTGGAACCAACGAGCTAACATAAGAATAGGCCAAAACCTCTCTAAAGAAATAGACATACGTCGCGGGGTAAGACAGGGGTGCATTTTATCACCCCTGCTGTTCAATATATATTCGGAACATATCTTCAGAGAAACATTAGACGCAGCAGATGGTGTTGGTGTCAACGTCAACGGTGTAAAAATTAATAATTTAAGATACGCAGACGACACCATCCTAATAACTAGCAGCCTGCCAGAACTGCAACTTCTTGTTGATAGCCTGACAAGAAATTGTGACACCTACGGCCTAAAGCTTAATACCAAGAAGACCAAGTTTATGATCGTTAGCAAATCACCAGAGAATGCACCAAGACTTACAGCGTATGGCATACCACTCGAGAAAACATCTAAAATAACGTACCTGGGATGCCAAGTCAACGATAACTGGGACATGACCAATGAAATAAAAATCCGCATAGAGAAATCGCGAACTGCGTTTTTTAAAATGAAAAAAATACTCTGTGGCAGAAATATCAACCTTAAGTTGAAGATAAGACTTGTGAAGTGCTATATATTCTCAATACTATTATATGGAGTAGAAAGCTGGACGTTAACAAACACGCTATTAAAAAAACTAGAAGCTTTTGAAATGTGGGTATACCGGAGAATACTTCGAGTGAGTTGGGTAGATAGAGTCAGCAACGAAGACATACTGCGTCGAATGGAGAAAGAAGTAGAAATAATTAAAACCATAAAAATAAGAAAACTGCAGTACTTCGGGCATGTAATGCGAAATCCCACACGATACAATATCTTGCATCTCGTAATGAAAGGCAAAATAATCGGAAAAAGAGGCCCAGGCCGAAGACGAACATCTTGGCTTCGAAACCTGCGAGATTGGTACAGCAGATCTACAACAACATTATTTCGGGCCGCTGTTGATAAAATTATCATAGCCAATATGATAGCCAACGTTCGGTAACGGACAAGGCACAAGAAGAAGAAGGAACCCTCTCAAGAAAAGGAAAGAGTCAAATTTATGGAAATAAAACCAAATGAAGCAAAGGGTACAGTCTATGCAGAAATAATAAAAACCCTTAAACAAGGCATCAACATGGACGAAATACAAATACAAGTAGACAAGGTAATGAAGCTAAAAAACGGTAACGTAAGGCTAGCGTTCAGGGAAAGACAGGAAGGAGCTGTTAAAGTTTTAAGCATCACAGCCAGACAGGTACTGGGAGAAGCGGCAACAAAGACACAGGTGATACAACCTAGAAGGAAAACTGTGATAGTAAGGAATATATGCCCAGTAATAACTAGGGAATAATTAATAACAACACTAAAACTTGCGCTCCCAAGAGAGATGGATACGCAGATAAATGTACATACACTAAAAGAACCATTCAAGTCAATTACGCAAGTGGCAACAATCAGTCTTGAAGTGAAGGCCGCCCTTGCCCTCCTAAAGATGGTAAAAACAAGAGTAGGCTGGATATACTGCAACATAACAGACCTAATTATCCCGCAACGTTGTTTCAATTGCCTAGGATACGGGCACAAAGCGGAAATCTGCCAAAAAGAAAGACAAATCCGGAGGCAATCGTGTCTAAGATGCGGAAGACAAGACGGACACCGGGTAAAAGATTGCTCCCACGATCCTCACTGTTACGAATGCAACGAGGACGGACATGGCAGAACCATCATCTGTCTAGCTTACCGTGAGGCAGTCAGGAAGGAAAGAGAAAACCGACAGGAAACTACGGAAAACAAACAAATAAGCAGCCGAGTCGAGAAGCCTATATCAAATGTGCAGGATAGGGCGACTCAAGGCTTACAAACGAACTTAAATACAAGCAGAGCCGCCATGGCGCTCCTGACAAAAACAGTACAGGAAAAGAGTGCACCCGTAGAAGAGTCAACGAGCAAGGGACAAGAGAGGGATACACGTGGAAAAAGCTAGATAACTTTATAATATACGGATGCTACGTGTCGCCGAATATACAGATTGAAGAGTTCATCAAGGAACTAGGAAATCTGGACTCCAGCATTAAAACGCAACAAAAAGAAAAAACGGTTATAATTTCTGGAGATTTCAACGCCAAATCCCAGGCCTGGAGGTCAACCCAAACAGACCGATGAGGTCAGATTCTAGCAGAGTGGATAGCCCACTGGAATTTAGAAGTGGCTAACATCGGTGAAGAGCCCACGTTTGTTAGAGGAGATTATGGGTCGCACCTAGACATAACTCTGAACACCAAAAACATAAAGAATCAAATTCACGAATGAAGAGTCACAGATGACGAAAACTTGAACGACCACAAGAACATTGAATTTGAAAACCATTTGGAAGAAAGTGAGAGGAAAAGTAAGAGGAACCCAGGAAAGTGACAAGCAGGGGATGGAGACTTAAATTAAATAAGGTGGATCTCCTAGTAAATAACATTGAGGAAGAATTAGATAGAAGGACCGGAGAGATACATTACTCACCTGAAGAATTTAACGAAATTATAATAAAACCTTTGATAGAAAATCTAACGTAGAATGTAGAACGAGGAACTACTGTTGGAATGAGAACATAGCATAAACAAGAAGAAACTGTATCAACTCTAGAAGAAGGATGACACGCAAGAATACTAATGGAAATCTAACAGAAAATGAGAGATGGGCCCTGAAGGAAGATTACAACGACTTGAAGAGAGCATTAAAAAATAAATACTGAAAGCCAAAGATAAAGCCTGGACCGATCTGTGCAACGAGATTAAGAATGATATCTGTGGAAACGGGTATCGATTAATAATGAACAAATTATATATAAGACCACAAATAAACCTGACACCAAAAGAAAAGATAGAAGAAGTAAGAAGACTCTTCCCGGAAAACACAGAACAAGAATGGGATCAAGTAATTCCGGCAGAAATCAGTCAAGAAGACAACCCCGTACGGTTTACAGAGGAAGTATTAATGGCAGCAAGACGACTAAGAAGCAATAAAGCACCTGGGCCGGATCACATGCCGGCGGAGATAATTAAACCGGCATTGAATAAATTCACAACATATTGCACAGCAATGTTCAACAAGCTGTTAGAAGGAAAACGTTTCCCGGATATAGGGAAGGTAGCAATATTGATCCTTATACTAAAACCGAAGAAAGAACACCAACTAAAAAATAGCTACAGACCCATTTGCATATTAAACGTGATAGCAAAGGTCTATGAACGTCTAATACATAGTCACCTAGAAGAAAAAATTGAGGGCGGACCACTTAAGAAGAGCCTAAGCAAACGACAATTCGGGTTTAGAAAAGGCAAAAGCACGGTAAAGCCATGAAATTAGTAAAGCAAATAGCAGAAGAGACTAACAAAGCGGACTATCGTAGTAGGGATCTATGTTTACTGATTACCATAGACATAGAGAACGCCTTTAATAGTGCTCCGTGGGAGGCAATTATGAAACTAATAGCATGGAGGGCTCTAGGATATCTAAACAGTAATCGCGGATTACTTTACTAATTGATGGATTATCGCCAAAGAGACGAAACTAAAATAACAAGAGGAGTACCGCAGGGGTCCATTCTGGGGCCATTGCTATGGAACATATACTATAATGATATTCTAGAGATGACCATCCCCAGGGGTTCACGTTGCGTTGGCTATGCCGATGATGTAGCCCGGATCACCAGAGGAAGAACGGCCGAAGAATTAGCAATCAAAGCAAACTGCTCGTTGAATAGAGCAAAGGAATGGGCTAAGAGCAAACGACTATCCTTGTCATCGCACAAAACAGAAGCAGTGGTTATCATCGCGAGAAGAAAGGTAAATCTCATCAACATTGAAGTCGAGGACATCATCACAACATGGCAGAGGAGATGGAATAAACACAGGGGACGGCGGGATGGACAAAGACACTATTGGGAAACATCATAAAATGGATAGGAAGAAAACACTGAAACCTCAACTATCATCTTACACAGAGCCTAACGGGACATGGATGTTTCACGAAGTATTTGCATAAGATCGGTAAAGAAGAAACAGAGGAATGCTGGAACTGCGGAAGGGTAGACGATGCGGAACACGCGATATTCGCCTGTGAGAAATGGGACAGGGCCAGATTGAGCATCGAAAGAAAGACAGACGAGGCGTTCTCACCGAAAAACCTACTAAACTTAATGACAAATAATAGTCAAAGCTGGGAGGAAATAGGTAACCTCATAAAACGGATCATCCAAACGAAAGAAGAACAAGAAAAAGCCTGAGAAAGAGAAGGAAGAAGGGACCGAAGGTGAACGCGAAAAATAACAGCAGATGCCGGATGACGTGCCTGAACTGGGCCCCGGAGTGCGGGTACCCCCAGGCGATTCCGACATCTGCCTAAAGAAAGGTGGTATCCTATTATTACAGACAGACAAAACAACACCAGGAAATGGAAATAACTCGCCGAGAAGTAACACTTCGGTGGTTCCGGGGTAAGGTCTACTTATCCCACGAGGAGGGGTTTGGGTATGAGCTTCTAAGAGGAAGTTAGAGTCGCACACTCCCCCGTAGAAAACGGGGCGTCCATAAAGCATTTCCCCTCCTCAAGCCATAAAAATAAGATGATACATGTACTTATGGAACTTGGACACACGCAGCTCGAGTTAAAGCACATATTTAATACCCAAAATATATTAAACATCAACTACGTCGGAGCTCTGCTCAAGACTTATACCAGAACAGGCTAACCTGAGCGCAAGAATGGAACCAAACTGCGGGAAGCATCTTAATAAGGTAAACTGTTTTCTCTAAAGAATGCAAGGTCTCCTTGGAGCGACTTGCTTTCTCATGAGCGTTATCTGGGAACAGCTTGCAGGTTTGGCAAGAAGCAAGCTTATCTCTATACAAAGGATTTCTAAATATGTAACTTCTTCAACTTAACTACCTTAAATACGGCGAAGCGGTATTTAAGTTACAATTTGACATTGAAGTAAAGAATACTAAGTGTTTTCGTAACAGCTTTATTAGTTTTAATATAAAGGACTCACGTTTGCAATCAAAAATAATATAATTGTTATTAATGTAGCGATTAATTACGAGGATATTAAACTTAATCTATTTACAAAGTGGATATCGTTATTTATCACATTCTTCCCAGTGTGTGTCAATTTAGTTTGATTATCTATTAACCCGTGAGTATTGAGGGTGGTAGCTTAATTTTTGAAATGGTAATAAATTTTAATTAATTTTTTCGCAAATTTCCTTATTCTGGACAATTGTAAAATAATTTGTTCTGTGGACGTAGATTTCCTAGTAAACAGTAGTTTGTCGTGGTTTATTAAAACTGTACAGTCAGAGTTAAATTTGAACCTGTAATTTCTCTTTTCGTAGTGATTTGATTAATTGAATATCTAAAATAATTTTTATCTACGACAGTGTGTAAAATTGCCTTTTAGTTGGCAGTTTTAAGTTTGTAAAACGACTGTTTAATAACATGTTTTCATTAGTTTACGTCGTTAAAAGCATCGTGCTTAAAAAATTTTATTAGGCACGTAGTTAGTAGCAACGTGTTTTAAAATTTTTAAAACACTCAAAATTAGGACTGGTTGCTAGTAATTATAATTTACATGTAAAATATTTTTTATATTGACCGTATTTTTTAGATTCTATCGTAGATAAAATATTGTACGATACACATGCGTAAAGCATCTTTAGTCACTCGTGGGGCTTAAAACGCTCGCTCACTCGCGTTTTAACTCTACCCCACTCGTGCCTAAAGAGTAGCTTTACGCACTTGTATCGTAAATTACTATAATCACAGTATATCTCAAAAATTTTATTTGCACTTAAATTAAAAATATAAGCTGGGCAAGTTTTAAAAATAGCAATTGGGTTTCTCACAATTTTGAATTGAGATGCTGAAATGATTATTTCCGAAACAAAAGTAGTGATTTACTGAAGTTTGTTGACATCGGTAAATTTCGATAGGTTAAATCAGAGTTAAATAGTAAACTATTATAGAAGAGAATTGTCATTCGAAATTCGGCGTTTCGATTGTATGCAGGGAAAGGAATTAATTTACTTCATTAGTATTGTTAAAAAGTTTTAACTAAAGGAACTTTGAATATTAATGTGAAGGTATTAACTTTCTAATATATTTTTGTCCGTATAATCGACTCATATAAATGGAGGTTTTTGTATTCTGCAAGCCAAGGACGAGCTAAGCCCTTATAACTATTATTATTTTTAAGTACATTTAAGAATTTAGTTATTTGGTTAACGGATTAATAAATAATTGTAATGATTAATTTGATTGATTAGTTAATTTCGAGTGCCGCTCGTGCCGATTAATACGTTGTTTCTGTGTACTCTAAAAAATTACCGGAAAGAATTAATCCTCTTATGAGATTATAAGTGATAATGGGTTTTATCGATGTTTACACTTATCAGTTGTTCTCTGTATTACAAAATGGAAAATTTTTACAACATAACCTTTGAATATCAGAATGACTTTGCACGGTACTTTGAAGCTATAAATGTTTTTTAAATCGTTAAGAGATGGCGTCGAGGATTCAGTCAAGACATCAACACTAATAGTTAACAGGAATTGAAGCGCCCTACACAAATTTATACTTTCTGTTCTAATTACTTTTATATGCTGAACCTTCCTCACGATATCCTGTGGATATAATAATAATAATAAATGGCTTTATTAGTCCTGATAATATGTACATTACTATTTACATTTACATAAAAAACCATGTACATATTGGTAAAAATCATGAGATAAATCACAAAATAATTCAATAATTATAAGACGGACTAAAGGCGCGCATTCAGAAAGGCACTAAGTACCTTCTGCTCTTCCTCGCGAACCGGTATTCCAGCGGATATTATAAAAAATATCAAAGTAGTAATTTAACACATGCCAAACACATAGATAATAACACATTACACTTTATTTATTGCTCAGACTGTAACAGATGCCTTAGCTTAATTTTAAAGGCTTGTAAAGAAGTTGCTTCAATGCTGTGGAGCCTACTATTGAACTCAGAAACTACATTATATGAAAAGGATCTCTCAAAGGGTACAGTCTTGTGCTTTGGAGGAGTCAATAAAGCCCTGTACCTTAAATTCAAATTGTGCACGTCAGTACGAAAGCTTAAACGTTCGAAAAGATAGGTAGGGACCTTCTTATTGATAAGTTTGTAATACAAGCAGCCATATTCAACCAATTTGCATCTGCCAGTTTGCAAGAAATTTGATCTTTTTTTAATGCCATAAATAAACCGTAAACATGAATTTTTAACGCGTTGTATCCAGTTTCTATCAATCATATCTAGACAGTTACCGTAAATTTGACTGCAAAAATTGAAGTGAGATAGAACCAAAGTATCACAAAGCATAATTTTTAGATTAACATTTAATAGATTTTTATTCGAGTATAAAGTTTTAGATTGGAATATGCTTTTTGAATTAGCTTAGTAATATGGCTTTTAAAACGAATGTTGTTATCCAAATATGACCCAAGATTCCTAGCTGCCACAACTGGTGCAATTCAATTTCCATCCACAACAAGATTTAATTCAATTCCACTTGTTGATTTTAGATTGCGATTTCTAAATATTATAAAACATGATTTGACAGGATTTATTTCAAGGCAGTGATCTTTAGATAAAGTTACTAGATTCTTAAGATCTCTATTTATAAGAGCGGTTGCAGTCTGAGTTTCGATCGGTGAGAAACTAGGATAAAGCTGAGTATCATCAGCATAAAAATGGTATTTACAAAAATTAAAGGAGCTAAAAAAGTTAGAAGTATATATAGCATAAAGGGTGGGGCCCAGGATTGATTCTTGAGGCACACCACACGTGACCTGTCTAGATTGTGAGACGATGTTTGAAATTTTGTTTGTGTTCTACCAGAGAGATAACTATTAAAGAAGTGCAAAGCACTACCATCAGCCTCTATATGGTGAGGAATTGCAGGTAAGAGCTCATGATTGATCATGTCAGACGCTTTAGAATAATCTAACAGTGTTAAAGCGACCATATCACCTTGATCAATGAATTTGAAGATGTCATCAGTTATATTAAGGAGTGCGGTGGTGCAACTATGCTCTGAGCGAAATCCGGACTGCACAGACGGCGAGATTTTGTATGTGTTAAGGTGAGCTAACAATTGAGTACTAACAACGCGTTCGCGAACTTTAGATAATACGGGCAGGATGCCTTCTTCTTCCTCTTCTATATCACTATATCCATCTTCTATTTTAATACAATGTTTTAAAACTAACATCCTGGATTACTTTTAACGAGTTACAGTATATTTTCTTAATTAATCTGACAAATTCCAAGTAACTTATTCAAATATTAATTCAGCTTGTAACTTTCATATCATTCTCTTTAGCATAGAATTTCGGCTTAGACCGCGTAGTATTTGTATATGAACACCCAGAATTTTCTGGCTTAATGTACCTTGCACCTTGTGAAGTCGAGCAAAAACCCGCGCAATGACCATGCTCTTTGGTGGCTCGTGTTGTTTGAGTATCTTGAGAACGAGGATACTTAGGCACTGCGACTTTCACTCTGATGATGCAAGCTGCAAGGTCTTGCGAAACGTTAGTGAATATGGATGCACAAACAGCAAAACGGCCAAATCTGCCTAAGTATCCTCGTTCTCAAGATACTCAAACAACACGAGCCACCAAAGAGCATGGTCATTGCGCGGGTTTTTGCTCGACTTCACAAGGTGCAAGGCACATTAAGCCAGAAAATGCTGGGTGTTCATATACAAATACTACGCGGTCTAAGCTGAAATTCTATGCTAAAGAGAATAATTCGAGTAACCGCGAACCTCAAACAGTTTCATATCATTTCATACTAACTTATAGTTTGTTCTAATTATTTACCTTTTAATGATAAATTACTCGCTGTTAACTTCAATAACCATTTATCTTAATCCAAAAATAATAATTTTAATTTATTTTGTTAATATTATTTCTGTATAGCTATTCTGTTGTATTTTCTAATTGATTTCACCCTTGTACTTTTAATAATTATATAGTATTTCCATCCAATATACCTTCCTATATAGTAATTAATATTTTTAGACTTGCGTATTACGTTATTTGTACTGTTGGAAACTGTACATATAAAATATAATCGGGTATTGGTTGCAATGTCAGCAAAATTATAAGATAGGCACTGCATATATAACTAACAAAGTGTATCCCACTACAATTACTGCTGCAGCTACTAACAAGAAAACCTTTTCATCTACGACAGTGTGTAAAATTAACTTTTATTTGGCAGTTTTAAGTTTGTAAAACGACTGTTTAATAACATGTTTCATTAGTTTACGTCGTCAGTAGCAACGTATTAAAAAGATTTCATTAGGCACGTCGTCAATAGCAAAGTGTTTAAAATTTGTAACCGTGGAAAATTATGACCGGTTGCTAGTAATCATAATTTACATTTAAATACTTTTTTATATTTACCGTGTCTTTCAGATTCTATCGTAGATGATCACTCACGGGGCATAAAACGCTCGCTCACTCGGGTTTTAACTCTGCCCCACTCGTGACTAAAGACTATCTGTACGCATTTGTATCGTAAATTACTATTCTAAATAGGCAGTCCAAGTACTTAACAATATTCTCTACATAGCTAACAAAACAACTTTCATTTCAAAACCTGTTTATAAATCAGTTCGATTTATAAACCACTCTAATAAACGTAAATTGGTTATACAATAGCATTTTTATTATGAAAACAAACTTTGGATCAATTAATAAAACAATTTTTAAGTTGTTTGTAAACCTGTTTATAAACAGGTTTTCAAACCGATTCGGCAACCGATGTACAAACCGGTTCCTAAACCGGTTTAAAATCAGGTTTTTCGTTAACCAGTTCACCAGTATTTGATTTATGAAAAATACCTTGTTAACCGAAATACACCATAAGCCATGCACCAAATAGTACAAATTGTCTATTAAAAGCTTAATTTCTCAAACACCCTTTGAAATAAAGTATAACATGGGGTTAGAATTAAGGAAGGCTCCATTTACTGCTGTAATAAAATAGAGCTTCCCATTAAAAAAAAATCATAAAATATAGATTGAACGCATTGACGTTTAAGACAGAATTTTGGATACCCTGTATTAAAATTACCCATTCATATAAAACTTTACTTTTTTTGTATCTAAGATGACAAGGACAGGAAATAAATATTCGAAAGTAAGGAAAATGTGACGTTTTCAATGAAAGCCTGATATCACAAAAAGAATAGAAATATAAGTTAGAAGGGCTGGAAGCAATTTAAAAGAAAAGTTGAAGTCGACCATAATACCTACACGGGCTTGAGTAGCCGTAAAAAACTACAGGGTGTTGTATTAAATAAATTAATACTCTTTCAAGCCAATTTCTTTTTTCGACAACCTGTACACTGATAATTTAAAAATGTGCCCCTTTCAACCGCATTAGGATCGCCTCAATCAAACTTTTTATCGGAAAGAATGTAAAGGTGTAATCGAAGACCGGCTCACTAAACGAACACTCTTTATAACACGTTTCTAAATAAATTTTTACACGAACCCATATTAATTCCCCTTGGCGAGGTTCAAGCTCAGGCAAATGACAAGCAGAAGCATTTTCTTGCATTGCAATAACTACTCCCCCACTTTCAGATTTTCCAGTTATAAAAATCGCGATCTTTTTTAAACACTTGTTAACGGTTATGGAACAATTCACTGTTATTATCACCCATATTTAACCAAGATTCTATAATTATAACAATATCAAAATTTTCGTATAGCAATGAATTTCAAACTATTTCTGTTTATGGTTGTTATACCACCTACATTTTGATAATAAATAGTGAAACGTTTTTGATAATGGACACCTATATAGTCGATTATTGATGTTATATTAAATATTCTGCTTTCTTCGTTGGCACGCATAAAGATTTAACCATTTCTTGTTCACAGCAATTTTAATTTATTCCGTTTCTTAAATTCTCTCACCTTTGCAAATTGTAAGTGGTTCATTTATATAGATACAATTATCTTGGCTAACTTATTTTCAGAAATCAATAGGTTTTGACTTATAGCGTCTATCAGACTGGAGTAAGTTACTGCGTTTTTCAATATTTATGTTTATTTTACAGGTTGTGTTTAATAATTTCTAATTTTGAAACGTATTCTAAATGTGTCTTCTATAAAGTGACCATCTAAACATTAATGGAAGCTCAAAAACTATAAAAATAATGATCTATCCTTACATAATGCACAAAAAATGTTCGGCTTAAATTTTTTCAGTCAGATAGGTAAGTAATCTAAGCCTTTGTTTTCGAAAAAAATTATCATAATTCTGGAATTATCTGGTCCTTGCCCCTAAAGCATATACTTTTGTAACTTCTGCATTCAACAGGTTCATATTACCAATTAATTTCTTTTAAAGTCAAAATTGTGTTTAATGTCTTCAGCAGCTTGGAAAGGCATTTAAAAAGTTAAGAAATCACCTTTAACTTCATCAAAGGATATTTTATCGGTAAAATAAAGTTGCTTTGAAAGCTATGTTGAGAATATTGTCAAGTACTTGGACTGCCTATTTAGAAAAAGGTTTTTTTGTTGTAGCTGCAGCAGTAATTGTATACGGTTTGCTACTTCCATATGTTATATTATTTTGCTGATATTGCAGCCTATTTCCGTTTATATTTTATATGTAGCGTTGACAGCAGTATTAAGAAAATTATTGCAGGAATAGACGTTTTTCGCATCTCTTGTTAAATGAAGCCAATATAACCTACCTTTTCTTTCTATTGCAAGCATATGTATTCAATTTCACGTGTTATTAGAGAGGTCTTATGGTACTATAATACTTAAGTTTCATTGTTTTAGTGCCATATAACAAATATAAATAATGTCAACTAATTATGTACTTTCGATTCTCTCAAGTATTTTAGCTATTTCCCCTTCTTCACCGTATCGGACTGGGACGAACTTCCGGAAACCACCTTCATTTCTCCACTTTTTTTTCCACTAAACAATGTTTTTGTTACTTTTTTACAGACTTCAGCTTCACAAGGTTCTTTTTTTTCATTAACTTTATCCTCTAGAAGCAATTTATAGGGTGTTTTTTTTTGGCTAATTTTGGCAATGGTATTATGTCAGATGGAGACACAGCTGTGACGTTAGAAACTGCGATGATGGATATTGGAAAGTCAAGATGTACATAAAAATTTAAAACTCACATCTACAGGATATCGTGAGGAAGGTTCTGCATATAAAATAAATTAGAATACATAAGTAGTAGGCAAGACGCTTCAATCATATTAACTACTAGTGTTGATGTCCTCAGCTTACAGGGTTTTCCGATTGCTTTTTACCATGTATCAACTGTGTTTCACTATTTGTCAAATGTAATTACCATTTGTCAATATTGATAAGTGTTGACAAAAGGGAAAAGCATTTGAGATAAAATGAAACACAACTAATACGTGCTGAAAAGCAATCGGAAAACACTGTAACGTCATTAAATCACGTTTACCCACAATCCGTTAATAATAGGTACTATTGCGGAAAAAATAATTCGCACGGCAAATTTTCCCAGTGCAAACGATGCTTATCGCAGTGGCTTTATGAAAGTGACACTGTCAAAATGCCGTATCACGTATTGTCAGAAGCTGAAAAAGCAATCGGTATTGCGAAACTGGAGGAGGGATGGTCCTTGCAGAGGGTGGCAGAGCATTTGGGTTCTAATAAGTCCACAATTATGAGTTTGAAACGTAAGTGGAACGCAACGCACTCCTTGGCACGTGTTGCTGGTGCAGGCCGGAAAAAGAAGTCCACTCAGGAGGAGGACGATGCTCTGGCAAACTACGTTAGGAACCATCCCTTTACCACGGCAGGTGAAGCTAGGGAAGAAACTGACTTTCCCGCCGGTATCAGAACGGCGAGAAGTCGTATAAGACAATCTGGTTCAAGAAACTCTGTAGCGGCACGGAAACCCCTCCTGTTTGAAGAAAATATGGTTAGAAGAATGGACTTCGCCCATGAATATATCAACCGAGACAACGATTTCTGGAACAAAGTGATATTCAGTGACGAGAAAGTGTTTCAATCCGCAAACAACGCCATTTTAAGAGTTTACCGCCCCAGAAATCAACGGTTTGAACAAAACTACTTGCACAAACATCAGCAAAGTGGAAGGTTTTCGGTCCATGTCTGGGCTTGGTTCTCCAGCGATGGGCCTGGCGCTCTTCATATTATAGACTGGCGAAAAGTATATAGAAGATTTGAGAGATGTTATGCTTCCATCATCAAGAGAAAGATTCCCTGACTATGATTTTGTCTTTCAACAGGTTGGACCAAATGGTTTTTCTTTCTCAATAATGCATCTAATATATATTTTTTAATAGGACAATTCCCGTGTGCATACGGCAAGGGTTGCTAGAGCATGAATGAAAGAGAACGAAATAACTGTTCTTCCGTGGCCCTCTCCAAGTCCGGATATGAACCCAATCGAGAACATTTGGAGTTATATGATAAAAAAGATTTATAGGGACGATTTTCGACCTCGAAATCGCGAAGAGCTTATTCGGACAATCCGAAACGAGTGGGCCACCCTTACGCGGGTATACACCCAAAGTTTGGCAGGAAGCATGAACCGCAGACTTGCTCCTCTTCTAGAACAAAATGGAGGTTCTACTAAATATTAAATGCCAAATTCAAAGCTTTGAATTAACGAAAACCTTGTTTAAACTTTCTATAAAAATGCTTTTTATCATCTACACGTTGTTTTATTTGATTTAAATTCACACCTCGTTCGTTATTAAAAGCATTAAACAGAATCTACGCGCGCCCTTGAACTTTGTCACATTAATCAATTCTGACATTGAAGAGAGGTTCAATACAATAAAATTTTTGAAATTCAGCATGACATACAGAATCGGATTTTATTACGGTTGAAAACGAGTATCTGTCTAACGTCTAAACTACAGAAAAGATTATGCCCTCGCATTCCGAAAGGTAAATTAATTTAAAAAACCCTTATTTATGCACTTACTAGTAGCGTCTATGATAAATTTGACATTAATAAACTCGTTTTTTGAACCTTTCAACTTTCGTTTTCTTAACTGTGTTAGCGTAGCTAACGTGATTGAGTGACCTTACTCCAGCTTAGAGTTCTTATATGTACTAAGAGTTTAGCAATTGGATCCACAAATCACGGAGCGTGTGATGTAGCAAAGATATATTTCATTTGTTTTAATTGAAAGAAGTATGCATAACGTTTAAAATCTGCAAAAATCAGGTACTGGATCCAAAACAAGTCACCTTACATGTCCCAACCCTTATATATACAGGGACTGTACTCCAGCTAAATTCTCGACGCCATCTTTTACCTATGTTTAAAACATTTATAGTTCAAACGTCGCCTGCGTTGATAGGTTATGTTAGTGAGTTTACAAAGCTTGCCAGCTAGGCTGTTTTCACATGTATTTCAATAGTTCATATTTTGCCATTGGCGCTAGTTCACACAATTTGACGTTTAAGATTTGAAAGGTTATGTTTGTTAAAATATTTTGAAAATGTTTCTTTGCATTCCTTTATGTGGAAATAGGGATAGGAAAAATTTCTCCTATGATGGATTATCATGAAATATGATAAATGTTTGTGGCTGGATGTAAAGAGAAAATATATGATCTGTCAAACGGTGTCAACCAGCACGAATTTTATGAAGTGACCATAATTTACATATTACCGACATTCAGCTAGCTGTAGGCTTTATAAACACGCAGTCTTTGTTAATTAACGCAGGCGACAGCTTCAAAATTCCCTGCAAAGTCATTCTAAAATTAAAAGATAAAGTTGTAAAAATTATCCATTTAGTGATACATAGAACCACTGGTAAGTGTAAAATAAATCGATAAAAGTCATTATTTACACAATCCATGACAGGAGTTACTTTTTTACAGACTTGGAATGTAGCACGCACTTTATAATTTTTTTTTCGTGTCTCAACCTTTTACTATATGCTTGTGGTCGTAGAATAAAACTGTGAGAGCAGCTTAAGGACTAGGAATAGTATATTTAGCAGGTGGAGTTATTGAGTTCATATAATATCTGTTGCTTTTCGTTGCAGTATATTGTGGCTACCTCAATAAAATACGTCAACAATCGTGTACTGTCATGTACAGTTGTACATATCACATTTTCGAATTTAATATTCAGTATTGCTGAACATCAAAAACTTATAAAAATAGCATTCCGCAAAAAAATTATTTTATCATAATAATTTAAATTGAAGGCTGGAAGCCAAGCCTATGGATATGGGTGTAACTAGTGTTCACTTGGATTGCGTTAATGCCACAATAGTGAGTTGTGGAGAAAACAAGCTTCTTTCAATTGTATTTACCAGTAGCTTTCATGTTTCTATATTTTCTTGTTCTGTGTTATGGAATGGACGTATTAATTTTTTTTTGGGCATTTCTCTGCCAGCTTATCTTTGGCCAGTCTTCACTTCCGTTTTCTGGAAGGTTCCATATCAGCAAGCTTCTGCAAACCTATGAGTTCTTTTTAATAAATTAACTAATCCTTCACACATTTTTTTACTTCTATTTGGATCTCCCTCTGCCACAGAAACTTTTCATTTATAGTACTTTCTATCATATTTCAAAAATTGACGAGCACCGTTTATGAATATCTGCAACTCAGATTTTCTGCAGCTGTAACCAATCACGTTTCCCACTCCTGTAATAACACTAATTTCTGAGTGAAATATGACTCACACAGATCACAAACATTATCTTAGATAGACTGCATAAAGCAAAAACTATCATTATACATTTGTTTATGACGCATTTCATATTTTCGATGCGATGCGTAACCTCTTAGGTATTTGTTTCCAAACAATTTAATCACAATAGCGAAGTTATCTCATTCTTGTCCTTACTGAATATATTAAAAAAATTTTTAGACATTTGTGTCTTAATCAAAATTTTATTAAAAGATAGGTTTCCGGCAATTCAAAAAGATTGCTAAAAGGTTAAGTAACAAAATCTCTAATTTTGTGAAAGCAAATCTGGGAAGTAGGTACTTCACTGATCACAACCATAATTATAATAGAAACAAAAAAATGTTAGGCGTGTAACTAGAGCCAAAGACGTAAGTTGAACAAAACAATTTTACTTCAAATTGATTCATAAACCAATCAAACCTTTGATTTTGAACCTCAAATGGAACATATATTGTTAGTTCCTTGCATCTTCATTAAATCTCCTGTTTTTGTTATTCAATCTAATACTAAATGTCTTTATATTTGATTATATATTGTAGCTATGGTGTCTATATGCGTTTAAAAATTCGAAACCCATTATTTGATGTGAGGTGTACTCGCAATTAAAATAATGTATATTACCAGTGGCAACTTATGGACTAGAAAGAACGAGAGTTACTGACATCATGGAAAAGGTAGGTATAAAGACTACATTGCCAATAGCTATGATAGTGGGACACCTAGTCGTCTGACCGCCAGAAACCAAGGAAAGCGTGAGAATCCTACAAAATAAGTAGCTAGATAAGAAAAAGGAAAAGCTCCGGTTACGGATATGTTGAGATGGACAATTGACATCTGACGGTGAGGAAGAAGAGTGCTTACGTGTGACGACCGTGTAATTTTTTCTATCGCTTAGTTGCATAATACACACGGAAGTAGGTAGATCATTTAGCATTATTATGCATCCTATTATTATAGGTAATCAGCCTTGTTGTTAGCATCTCACCTGCAAAGGCATGGTCCTCTCTTCATTGAGGAGCTTTAGGTAACAAGACCCCACGAGTGCCAAAGCCGAAATAGAGAATGACAGTGAAGTTGACACAAACTTTCTGTGGCCCTTAAATTTGCTGAAGTTTTATCCTGATGTTCTTAGCCAGAACCAGAGGATTGTATCTCCAAGCTAGCCACATTACTCCATACAGTCATTTGTTAACTAGAATAAATGTATTACCAAGCGATTTTATGATTCTTTGTCGCTGAATAGAGCCTATTTATTTCAATTATGACATTCAATGCCCAAAATATTATAATATTTACCATCCTTTTCCGTATATAAATAATAGGTGCAGTTCTATCTAGCTTATACACTCAAATGGGACACTTATATTGGAATTGTGCTTGTAATCCTGACATAGTCTTTTTTGAAAGGCATTTTTTCATATTCCCATTAATTACCATTGTTTTGGGCGCTATCACAGTCACAAGAACCATCCAGTCGCGACATCAAGACATCTTGGCCGCAGAAGAGATTACGTAAAACCAAATGTCCGCCAGATCTTCGACGTCACAGATTTCCTGATACAGGCGTGGATCCTGCGGGTTTCACAAGCCACGCACCGTTGCGCGTTTAGCGCAATGCCCACTTTCAGCTCTCGCCAGTTTTCCAAGTTTAGTCTCTCCCATGTGCAAGCAGATCCAGATCTTTGAAAGAATATAAAAGGAACACATAAGGGACTCAATAACAAGTTCTAATCCTGACTTCTCCTCGACAAGTTGAACTGCCTGAGAAACCCTTAAACTAACCAGAAGCAACACTTCTGGCTAGTGTTATTAAAGTTGCATTTTTAAACCCCTTCCCCTCCCCGGCTCAGAAGCTAACTTGCTTCCATGCATGTGGCACCCGGTTTGGCTGGGTGACTGGCTGAGAGCTACGTCTTCAATTTCACTAGATCTGTGAATTATTGGCTCCAGGTTTGGATAAGTGATTCGATCCGCAGATCATCCCATGGGGCCTCCTGTTATTTAACCATTTTTCCAAATAGCCGGCACCAGCTCGAAGAGATACGCTAAAAGTGTAATCGAACACCCTGTCCAGAAATCCGCACAAAGCTCTGCTGGTTACATGACACCGAACGCATCTAAACCCTAATAATCACAAATTTTATTTCTAGTGCGTAAGTGCGGTGGCAGAAATCGGTCCGTGTCGTTTGCATTTGCATTGATAATTTATTTTTGTTAACGAATGTTTTCCGTTGTTGCACTTTTCATCCACTTTGATGTCCAGGACGGAAAAACAGAAACCTTCCAAAGTTCGCATTTGGCCAGAGGTGAGTTATTGCACTGAAATAACATTGCATCCTAGCATAACTAGATTTATTTCAGCAATTTCACATCAATTTCTTACGGCTGAGAGACAACTTTTATAATAATTTAAGAGTTATTTTAACCAACTGAAGCGAACATCTCAAAATTTAATGCATAGCACCAAAAATGCCAATCTCACACGATCAGTGCCATAAAATGTCAGCAGGAAAACATACAATCTATTTTCAAAATTCAGTAGAGTTCTCTAGATCTCCAAGGATTTTCAAAGGTCATACAGAAAATTTAAAATTTGGCTAGGCAACCAAGCATACAGTAAGGAATTGGTGGCACTTCAAGGCAATTCTTGGGCACGAACTTAGTTTTCAACTAATGCAGAAATAGCACATAAAAATATCTATATTGTGGACTAGTCGCTATAATTTCCGTTCAATACAATAATTATAAACTAGGAGATCGTTAAAATTGCCAGATGTTCCATTCATTCAATTCTAAATGTTGATCCTGTTAATGATAAATGTAAAAAAATTATTCTAGAATACCTTTATCGTCGAAATGTATGATAGTTTAGTAGGAAACGAGTTTATTGAAAAACGCGCGGAAACCTATGTACTACATTAATACTACTACACAAAGAAGTAAGCAAAGACAGACCTGTAATTAGTAGCACCAAATCTTTTCTCTATAGAGCCTACGGCTATTATAGCAGTTAACATATCTAGGAGTTGATGATTCATAGCACCCGTGGTTTGTTCAATAGTTTATGGGTTTCGGTATGGTAATAGTTGACATGTCACTGTAGTAATATTACCGCACAAATACAACTATAACTTAGTTACCAGCCTACTTTTGTGTTTTTCAAGAAAGGCTTAATATCCTGAAGGCTGTAAAATAGTTTTATTTTGAGATTATAGGTCACAACCTCTATGCTTATGGGTGCTATGCGTTACAATGTATCATGGCTGGAAGGTAGTTTAAATAGCAATTGGGAAAGGTTTCCTAATTTAACTAATATCTGGCATTAACAAACATTTTCAATTTGACAAGCTAAATCAGCGCTACAAATAATTAATAAATTATCAACTCAAACGTCAACATTTAAAAATAAGTCGTGTCGATCATCTATTCTAAACAAACAAGAATAGCTTCTACGTCGTACAATTTTGTCTAACTGCCATATTGATGATGGCAGATTGATTACAACTTCCTAATAAGTAGCTTACGGCGACGTAGGCACGTAAGCATTACGATTTTGTATATAAAACCTTCGTCTTATCGCATGTTTATGTTTAACGCGAAGTCTACCAGACAACATGTTGATAACGATAAGTGCATCCTACCAAAGTAAACATTTCAACAAAATAGGCATCTCTTAGGTCTTCATTTGTGTAAGAAAATTGCAATGGTAATAGCACTATATTTTATTTTAACTCCTCGACGACTCTTAGCGGGATATATTTTTTCACGTTTTGGGTATAAAGATATATGATTATATACCGTAAAGCTATATAGATTATAGAATGCAAATCAGTAGCAGTAAAAGTTGTATACAGAAATATAATCTGCTATGCAAAACAACTTACTAGTATACCTACTACCTACTATAATATCCTTTATACAAATACAGGGTGTGTAGAAATTGGCGAAAGAAACACATGACGATGAATTGAACAAATCTCGCAATTAACAAAGAAGACTTCTTTACAAACACTCCAATAACATTACCAATTTTGCAAAAACTTTTTCATTCTAAACTAAAACAAGGTCTACAAGGAAGATTCTAATATTATTTCCAATGCAAACAATAGGACATCATGTTTTGTTAACACATAAATGTTCCAATTCATAATACATTATCACAGATGTTATATAATTTTTAAAATGTACTGAAGAAGGGCCAAGAAGCCTGAAATATATTTATATTGAATACCACAACGACTACCAATGACTCCTATACCTAGGATCTAATCATGGGCGTAACTTGGGGCATCACTTTGGGGAGCAAAATCAAGACTTCACAACATTTTTAAACCTAAATTGCAAAAAAATTTTGCACTTGCACTTTAAAATCAAAATTTTGGGGGGGGGGCCACCGTCCCCCCTTTCCCCTCCCAAGTTACTCCTATGGATCTAATAACAACGTAAATCTCTAGCTGAAGTTCCTTAGGCAACACATCCCAACTATAATTATTTCTCCAATTTATACACACCCTGTATATTCTTTTCCTTTTGGAAAAATGGAGAATGGAATCTAGAGCGAACGTTATTTAGTAGTTAATTTCAGTATTCTTATCACGTTTATAATCCGAAATCCTAGAGGCCTTGAAATAAACCATTTTAAATGTGCAAATAATGCAAGTATGACATGACAGTTTGAAATTTAAGAAAGAAAGGCTAGTACAAAGATCAGTAAAGATCTAAATTGAAACTGCATTCTTTTAAAAATTAATAATTATTTGATAACCAGATTATAAGATTCATGCATTTTAAGCGATTACTATCTTTTGATATGCAAGGGAACAATGAAAATTTTATCACTTTTTGAGATAAATCTACTGAAATTAGCACGCCCTGTTAATAACCTTGTTGGAGATGACCTTCAAATATTAAATTGTGTGTTGCGCATATTCGTATCGAAACTGAAAGTATTTGATTTAATTCTATCGTTGAAAGATACCAGAAGCAGCATAATACATTAATAACGTTTTTTGACTATAATCCAGTCATTATAGGCAATATACGTGTTTCAGATACATTCAATTACGGAGTTCTAATTTTTGGATATGTTTTAGAGCTCTATGCCGTAATGAGAATTCCAAGATTCTTAATTATGGAAAGCGTGGCTCGCGACGCCATGTTGGAAAAAAATATACGTTCCCTTTAGTAATACGACCAAAATATAACTTGTCATTCTTATCAAGAATGTAATTTTCAATGTTTCCTAAGTAAACAAATTCTGAGTTAAAACAGCGGAAAGTGAAGCGTAAAACGATTTTTTTTTTTAAACTGTTTTCATTATGGCATTAGCTTTGTTTTGATAGTCGCCTTCACAACATGATCAAGACGACCGGATCATTACAGTACCTGCTTATTCATCTGAAACCCTCAACTTTCTGTCGTCAAAACCTGTTGTAGAAGAAATATTTTACAGTTCTTGTACAACACAGTGAAAAGCTAGTCTAGTTTTATCTACAATTACCCGTACTCATTTGAACTGAATCGAAAACGTTGACGAACTAACCAAAAATCATATTTCTTCGATAACAGTGTAAATTCCGTTGCCGAAAAGCTGTTTCACTTCCATTCAAAGGCATTAAAATAGTAATTTACGTTACAAGTATAGAAAGTGCTTTTCAGTACGAGTGAGATATTTCCGAAAGAGTCCGTTAGGCCGAGTCCGGAATTTCGAGACGAGTATGGAAAAGCCACTTTCATAAGAGTTTCGTATATTTTTTCGTACACTAGCATACAAAACGGAATAATCAATTTATCCTCTCATCTGAATTTGCCGTAAAATTTATTAATTAGAAAAGTACACTTTACGGTATTTGTACGGCAAAGTAAAATTCGTAGGGCAAAGTAAAATTTGTAAGGCAAAGTGCTACTTTGCCGTACGAATACCGCAAAGTGCTACTTTGCCGTACGAATACCGCAAAGTACTGCTTTGACATACGAATACCGCAAAGTGTAACTTTCTAATTAATAAATTGTACGGTAAAGCAGCTCTTTCCCTGCTAGTTTACGAAAAAATAATTTAAATGATTGCACAGTAATTTCGGTTGATAAGACTTACTATTTTCACTACATAAGTAAGTAAATCTGAATTCAGGGCTGCTCAAACCATTACTTTCTTTTACGGTTTTCTATTTAAATGAACCAATCTTTAATGAGAGATTATACCATAACATTTTACAGAATTTAAAGCGTAGGTATTTACCACTCCTTTAGTAAATGCAATAAGTCTAGCAATTATTCCAAATAAAGGCAAACATTATACGTACACAAACATCTGATGCGCCATGGTATATACTACATTTAATTAAAGATAAAACAAAGCAAGAAGATCCTTGGCTAGAACAAGAGATCGACAGCATAGATAAATGTAGAATCAGCTTTTCCGTAAGTTCAAATACGTATTGGATAACTTGGGAATAACATCTTATCAACGCTAGATATAAAAAAAATCCAATGATAACTTTTAATGGATACCTACATTCCTGTTGCTCAACATGGTTTCCGCGGGAATCATGCAACGATTCACCAATTACTACGAAACAAGAACATCGCAGCAAACGGGTTCACGACAAAAAAGCACACCGTAGTCGCTTTCTTCGATATTGCACAGATCTTGGATAAGGTTTGGCTGAAAGACCTCATTTACAAATTAACAAAAGCCAATCCGCCCTCCTCATTAGAATTATGGATTCGTTTCTTACTCATAACATTTAACATAAGACTAACCTCGCACTAATCAAGTTTATAAGGTTATAAGTCAATGCAATTATAATAGTTTGGGCATTTCAAATATTACTTTAAAACTGTTCCATAAATGCGATAATTTGAATTTGCAATTGTAAAATATAGCATTTGCTTTGAAATAATAAAATTGGAATTTAAAACTCTATTAAAAATAGCGTTAGCCTTGACTTAAATATGAAAATATAATCATAGCAGCCTTTGACTATATAATAACAAAATAAGAATAATGTAAACAAGAACAAATGGGAAGAGCCAGAAGCGAAGCCTGTTTGTGTTTTTTGGCTTCCCACAAAATCCCAATTAAAAGATAATAAATACCAATTTATCAATTATAAAAAGTGTTTTCACATTAGTAGTTTCGTGGCTAGGCTGCAGAGATTTTGCTTTTAATTCCTGGCGCCTTTGTAGATGGTAAAAGTGTTGGTGAGTGCATGGAGTTAGGTTTGTGTTTAAGATGCCAAGTGGTTCGAGGTCCAGTGCTTGGCACTTCGAGGTAGGAGCATTCATCCTGCATTACAGTGGAGCCCTAGCTCTGGGGGAAGGACCTGGGTCTGCAGCTGAGAAAAGAATTGAACTGCAGGCATCGCTTTGGCGAGTTTTAAGCGGATTACACGGCAGTCCAAATGAGAATAAAGGGGCCCATTCATCGCGGGACTTGCTGGTTTGCTGATATAGACCTAATATCCATTACAGAGCAGAATATTAAGCCCAGAACACTTTTTATGCTAAAATTTAAAACAGTGATTTTTCTGTGGCGTTTTTTGGCGAGTTCTATTCCGGTAGCGTTTTTTGAATGTGTTCTGGGCATCATATTAACAAAAAGATTAACGATTGCTATACTATACTTAATCTTCTCAATCGTTAATAAATCGGAAGTCAACGTTAAAAATTAAGTGATCAACGCTACTTTATAGATCACGTTCTTTCTTCTTCTTCTTCTTCTTCTTCTTCATCATCATCAGCTTCCATCCAACCCACAACTGTGTGTAGGCTTCCTTATACTCTTTCCATTGTTGTCTGTTTCGTGCTTCTCTCCTGTATTCCTATTTTTTAGCTTCGGTACCTACATGTAATTTTCACATATAATCTCATAAGAGCATTAATTCTTTCCGGAAATTTTTTGAGTGCGTTCCAACAACGTCGTGTTAATTTGCCCGAGCGGGAAGCGAGAAAATCGTAACGACACAAACCCTAAAAAGAAGTAATGTCTACCTACAAAAAATTTCCAAGAAATTTTGTTGTTGTCTTGGTTACGGCTCGTGAACTAATTTTTCTATTGGTCATTAATGAGTGTCGTACGATTTTCAATATAATTTAATGAATGTGACCAGTGTAGAAACCCTAAGAAGATTTTATAGTTCACTATAATATCAGATATTTAACCAAAGCTGTCAATAAACAAATGTGGCCTTCTATTGGAATACATCGTATTATCAGTCTACAACTTAAGATTTGAGGTTATTCCCCCAAGGTTAAGGACAGGAAACGCTAATGTTAGTTTACCTTAGCAGATCTATCTTTCGGAAAATTTTTGGTTATATCCCTGTATTTCCGAAGATACTGGTCGACCAAAATGTAGGGACCTTATAATCTTGCTGACAAAAACGTATTATATGTAGTTTCGATTTTGAAACTTAGTTGTTCTTATGAACAACACGAGTTAGTTGAAAGAACACTTAGATTGGTTTTGTAGATTTTGCTAGTTTTTGTATACTGGTTGAATGTATTTTGGTTAAGTTTTATATTATGATGTAATCGGTTTATTTGCATCCCTCAAACCCTTTTGTTTCGAATTTTATACGACCTCTGATAGTGAAATGAAACATAAAGTATTGAAATTGTTTAACCTCATTAAACATTAATTAAACTCGCGGAAGTTAAACATTATTTAAAATTAGTTTTTAAATTTCTGAAGCAAATGAGCTGAAACATGTACTGCAATCACAGCATTTCTGTAGGCATCACATCTCTCTAGGTCTAGCCTAGGTCATCAATAATGTTCCATAACACTATTCAGCAGAATCCGTCTACACACGTGTGAACGAACTGCAGAGCTTTGCCAAATGTTCATTTGTGTTTACTTTTAACAACCACTCATTAAATATTACTATGCTGGCAGATGCTTGCTAATATATCTTTGCGATAACTATGTAAAAAAACTATATACATATATAATACGAATAGTTTTAACTAATAAATTAGTGTTAATATTTATGATATTCACCATTTATAAAAGTATTACTACGTAGCTTTAGATCTCTTTCGCAGTGTTTCCAGAGGAGAAACCATAACATGTAAAATTATTGAAATAATAAATTGAGATCTTGTAATTAGATTAATATAGTAAAACCTGGAAAAATAAATATCTGAAAAATTCTTCCAACATTCACATAAAATATTTGTTATCATGGAAACGTTCCTACAGAGAAGGCTCAACGGGTGTAATTTGAAATGTTTGTTGATGTTTTTGTTTTGGCAGAAAGCACTTGCCGGTATCAGCATGATTTCTAAAACATTTCATGTTAAATATAAACACACGATATGACACAGTTATTATTTACAAAACCGCAATACTTACGTGCCAAGGACGTCGTACACCATTTATACATGTTATTTATTTATAGAAGGTATATTATTAATGTAACAATTATTTATTATTAACTTGATCACTATAGCTTTCATAAATCTGTCAATATCAATTCAGTTAAGTAAAATTGTACTACATACAGTCTCCGCCAAAAAGTCGGCATAATACGGGAACATTTTTTATTTTAGATTTTTCAAAAAGACTTTTTACTTCAATAATAAGTGCTTGTCTGAAAACCTATTTAGCCCCTGTCCTATATACCCAGTGATTTTTACTTATTTAGAAAATTGAGTTTTTCGAAATTGCCAAATTCCGAAAAGTGATATTATTCGGAAATGAAGTAAGATTTCAATGAGATTTTTTCGAGTGTGTTATTTTTAGCTAACTAAACAATGACAAGGCCAGAAAACCCCTATTTTTTAACTTTAGCTGAAAATAAATTTTTCAGTTTGTTAAATGTATTTTTCAAAATTTCACATATCAAGACTTAATATTAAAATTTTAAAAATTTTATGTAAAGACTTAAAAATTTATAATTAGAAAAAATTATAAAATGTTAATTACTTCTTTAGATTTTTTATTATTTACCGAAAAGTAGTATGTTTGAATAATTTTTACGTTTTCTATGCAAGGCGCTTTTTAAAAGAAATATTTTTCAATTCCAATTAATATGTTTAAATGGCTTCTAAAAACTATAATCTAGCCCTGTTAATGAATTACTGTTACAAAAATCTAGTAAATGTTCTTTTACGGTTGTCTAAATGAGGAGATTTTTTAGAACATGTAATTATTGAATAAAAAACATTTTATATTATTTTTCCCAATTATCAATCTTTAAAGTGTTCACATTAAACAATTTTACTTTAATATTAAGTCTTTGTAGGTGAAATTTTAGAAAATATGTATTTAAAAAATTGAAAAATAAATTTTTAGCTAAACTTAAAAAAGTCGGTGTTTTATGGCCTTGAGATTGTTCAGTTAGCTAAAAAGAACACACTGTAAAAAAATCTCATTAAAATCTTACATAATTCCTGAAAAAAAGCAATTTTGGATTTTGACAATTTCGAAAAACTCCATTTTCTAAACAAGTCAGAATCACTCGCTGTATATGATAGGGACTAAATAGGTTTTTAGAGAAATGCAAATTATTGACGTAAAACGTTTTTTTTTGAAAAATGAAAAATAAAAACGTTTCCCATATTATGCCGACTTTTTGGCGGACACTGTATATGTTATTCCAGTTTATTTTAAATAGTGGATAGTTTATTTAGTTTTCTTAAATAAATTGAGAATGTATGCTAATGTGGTATCAGTTGCATGAAGCGTTGCTGCCTAACTGATATTTCCAGAGATTCTAAGCATTTATGTATTTTAGCAGTAGCAGCATAGACTTGGGATTGTAACCGCAATCGCTCTAAAATAAAAGCACTTGTAATTAGGGATAAATGACATCGACTTACATTATTATGTATAATTTGTCTTCGCTTGCTTCTTTTTGTGTTTGAGATTTTACTAATGTAAAAAGTGATGACAACGCCTTTCTGAATGGACAAAATTGCAGTAAAATCTATCAAAAGAAATGAAGATTTTTCAAGAAAAAATGTCATAGTAGTTGCCTAACGTTGATCTTCTAAAAACATCCATTGAAGTTCAATTGAGAATAGTGGAAGTTGAAAGTAAAAAGGTGTGTCAATAATTATAACGCAGAAAACTACCTACGTTCGAGGATGCTAATCTATAACTGTAGGCGAAATCAAATTGGTATCGTTAAATCATACGAGATTGCAACGTTCAAGTGTTGTAGTATGCTTCATATAATATGGCACTGAAGCGACAATGGAACTCCATGAATGTCATTATTTGATTTAGTAACAACGTGTTGTTTTTTTGCCAAAGATGACCTATGCTTCTTAATAAAATAATAACTTAAATGGAATATGTTAAACATTTATATGAAACAATATTAACTTAGCGGTAAATCTCCGTTTAACACACGTAACAAGCGTGTTGGATGCTCAGTAGCTGATGGGGAAGGGGCGTGTCTGAAATTTAAATGCAAACGGGTGTGCACTCACAAAATTTAAATTTCTTGACAGTACCTTGATAGATACGGGAATGAACGCTTTTGCTAGTATCTAGACGTCGCTGTACTATAATGGCTACCCAACCAAGGTGCTCAGTTCTGAGATTTGAGCACTACTTAATTTCTGCATATTTGTAAATGCTTACTTAGTTGCAAAACACGTTCAGCTGGCTTTTCAGAAATTAAAATAATTCATAATTTCAAAAAAGGCTAATAGGATAACATTCATATTATTAGATTTCGTTGACTTCGACCCTGCTGACAACATTAGGAAAATGTATAAATTACGAAGTATTAAGAATGATGTAATTCAAATAGAGCCACCAAAATGAATAAAGGTATATCACAATGAATGCGTTGTCAATATGGATATCCGGACACATAGAAACCTTATGTATGTATAAAATGTGGAATTTCTCACACAAATTCACTTAATACGGCCCTGCCTCCGGTAGCTTTAAATCAGGCTGACGAGATGTGTCAATAAGATTATGCAGGCGCTTCGTTCTGACGTGCTAATTCAGCAAGTACTCGCACATGGCCTTTGGGCACGTAATGCTTATTAAAGCTGTTGCACAATTTGTTGCAATATCAGTTAATAGCTTATTACGTCTTTGGTTTTCCCCAATCTTCCTGGGCCGTACATTCACCCCGGCTGCACCTTTAAAGCTGGCAAAGCGTGTTTCGGAACTGAAAAATTATCGGTACCTCGGTGTTGATTCCAAGGCAGTGGACTTGGCTTTTTAATACTTTGTGTGGCGTCTCTTTTATTTGGCACAACGCACAGGCTTCCTATTGTAAGCAACTGCCTCTCCGCTTTTCTATGTCAGCGTATAACTTGCTTTGTTTTATTAATAGCCGCACTCAATGACTGCGTCAGCTGGTTTGCATGGATAGACCCGGCGCGCGAAACACTCGATGCATGTTTTAAATGCATATTACGTTTTAACCTAATTATTACAATGTAAAAAATGCAGCTTGGCTTAAATCTAGCAAGGTGACACAAACTAGCCCGTTACAACTTCAATGCGATGTTTCAACAACTTTTGTAACAAAAAATCATGTACTGGGCATGCTTATAACATTGATAAGCGAAATTCGCTTAATTAATTAAGGTAGCCCTGTGGAATGCCAACGACAACACAAACATGAAGTATTAGTATTCGTTCACCATAACTTAATACACATACTCCCTATTAGTGAAACCCGTCCTACAAACAGATCCTACTTTCAAATTCCAAAATATGCCCATGCTGGTACGGCTATACTTATAAAAAACACAATCAACCAATTTAAAATGTCAACATATGAAGCAGGCGCCTTAGAAGCTACAATAATTGCCGTTAAAATTGTGCCTTATGAATTAACAGTACCTGCCCTACACTTCCAGCTTTGCCACAATTTAAAGAAAGGGGATTTTAGAGGTTTCTTTCAAACTCTAACAAAGCTCATTGTAGGAGGTGATTATAGCAGCAAGCACGCTCTTTGGTGCTCGCGCCTAATCACAGCTAATAATAGAAAACGATCAAGTTTGCTTTCCCAGCAAAACTATTTATTTTTATCAATAGGCACTGTAACTACCAGATCTTCTATACTTTATTATAACCAACGGAATTTCGCCATTCTACATGGATATTATACCAAAGTATGATGTGTCATCAAACCACCCTCCGATAAATGTAACGATTAATCATCGCCATTCACAAAAAAAAATCTCTAAAACTTCACAAGAAAAACACTTACTGAGAAGGTCATCGCAATAAGATGGAAGAAAAACTAAATATTAATATAGGGATAAAAAATCCTAATGAAGTCGAATAAGCTATAACAGCTCTAATCTATATGCTGAAAGAATCATCCTAGTAATTCATACCACTCTTGAATACACATAACAAATTCAATAAACTACCAACACAAATTTAAAAACTTCTTCCAAAGAATAAAGCGAAGAGCAAGCTGGCATTGAACTCAAGCTTCTTTAGATGAAACTGCATTCAACAGCATAAGTAATTATCTAAAAGCACAAATCAGAGATTTACGTGAAAGATCCTTGAATAATTATGTTACCATTCTTAACAGGTTTGGCAATTCAAAAGAAACCCAATCAAATCTGGATAAAACCTAAATCTCAGATTAGGAATGGGCGCGTGACGTGAAAACACGGGCCACGCTGCCCAAGGCAAGTATCTTTGCTGAGTATCTGGATGTAGTATTTACACCTAATAATGAAGAACACAACCATGAGGTAGATAGACATGCTACCAAATACTCACAAAATATACCGACAACTAAGAATTTGCTCTGAAAGGAATTCGAAAAGACTTAGTATTCTAAACATTAAGAAGCGACTATACATAGATGAAGAATTATTTATAAAACAAATACTGCTGCTTACGTATATCTACAAAGCAATACTTCGACTTGAGAAGTTTTGTCGTACCGTCCTATACGATTTTTCCAATTATTTCAACGATACTTCAAATACTTTTACTCCAGAGAATAAACACTAATCTACCGCTGAAAAGTTTTTCTTCATCAACCAGGTCACGCAACTACCCAGCAAACACCGTATAACTCCTGCAAGTGAGGAAGAATTAAAACAAAAACTAAATGTATTTCAGTATTTTTAGCAGTTAGCTAGAGATCTTTGACTAGGTCCGGCGTGTTGAATTGCTATAGAAGATTAAAGAGTTGCTCCCACTAACCTACTACAGTCTACTAAAGTCGTATCTAAGTGATTGGAAATTGAGAACTAATGTCAATAGAGGTATCTGAAAATGTTCCCATCAAATCTGCAGTTCCGCAAGGTAGCGTCTGAGAACCAGTGCTGTATGTGGTTTACACAGTCGACCTTCCGACTATTCGCGACACAATAACTGTAACATTCACGGATGACATCATTCTCGCCACATATGATAATCCAGTAGGAGCCTCAAATATCCCTCAAAATCACTTAGATCAACTACAAGCATGGCGACAAAAATGGAAAATCAAGAGCAACGAAAGGAAATCTAAACACAAGATTTCACACTGCGAAGAGAACAACGTTCAGCGATACATATAAACAACACAGAAGTACTCAGTGTTTCTAATACAAAATAACTAAGGCCAGTGGCCTTCATTTCTCTTTTAGAATGTAGAGTCAATAGAAATATAATGTAAGTAAGAATACACTCATCACTGCTTAGCACAATTGCCAACAATAATTCGTTGATACTAGTTTCTCATATTTAGTTTTAATTCTAAAAATCTATATACATATTACCTTTAACAAGACACTGCACTGTGGGTTCTTTTTGGAGGCAATGCAGCTATTTAACCAAGAATTCTAACCATAATAAATATCTGCGATCACATTCTTCAAGTTTAGTGTGAGTTGAAGTAGTGTCCTTTAATAACTGAAACGCGACTCTCTAGTTAAGGAATAGAAAACACTGAATACTATTTTGAAGAGAAGGGGGCACACATTATCGCACTTTGAAAATAAATTGCAAGATTTTAAAGTTTTGGGATATTTTGAATTATGGTCTAGCAAGCAGACAAAATAATGATATCATCATCCCACAAATCGAGATAACAAATTATCTGTCTACTAACCTCTCAGTAATTGTCGAAAGTCTATTAATGGATTTGGAAACGTTTCATTCCCAGTAATAAAATTTTAAGATAGGAGAAATGGATTTGCCGAAAATGATTACTATCACTTAGTTACAAACTTAATTATTCACGGAATGTATGTATTTGTAACTACTTAAAATAAAGAAATATGAAGTATTTTCGATGAAATTGAGTAAATTTAGTATTGGTGAGGATATAATACACATTTCTCTAATTTTATTCGTCAAGTATAACTTGTAATTTATATTATTAAGTTGGAAATCAAAAAGTGTAACTTGTAATTCGGATTAGTAAATTGTAATCCAGAAAGTGTGAAATTTAATTGAGAAAGTATAAATTGCAATTCAGATAATGAACTGCCATTCAGAAAGTATAAATTGTAACTCAGAAAGCGTTAATTGGTATCCAGAAAGGCTCAATTATAATAGAGAAAGCATCAATATTTATAATTCAGAAACCAAAAAGTTATCGTTTGGATATTTGAAATTTCTATATAGATACGTATACACACTATGTGTGTAAAGGCTGTCACAAATTGTATATTATTTATAAAAATTGTCGTACAGATCGAAGTTAATTTTAGTTGAAAACAAATCACTTTAAAATTTTCCATCCTACAATTCAAGTAACTACTCACTCTTAGTAAGAACCTTTTACGTAAATCAAGTTGTCAACTATTGGGCCATGTCATCAAAAAGAACACTTAAATATGAAATAAATTACAATCTAACAGATTTTTGCTGTCTACTTGATATTTAAGTATTTACTGTCACGCCAACATGTCTTAATAGTTCACAACTTGATTCATCTAAAAGCCTCTTAGTAAAATAATTTACTTTCCACCAAAACTAAAATCGACCTGTCCGAGGACTTTTTGACAATCAACAATACGTTTGTTGAAAAGTTTATACACATCCTGTGTATATGTATCTACATAGTAATTCCACATAAAGTCGTCCCTTGCTTTCTAAATTGCAATTGATGCTTTCTGAATTAAAATGTATACTTCCTGAATTACAATTTATTAATCTGAATTGTAATTCCACTTTCTGAATTAGAATTGAAAAAAGTGCAGCTCAACGATGAAAGTACTTGGCTGATGAGATACTTACTATCCCAACCTGGAATATGTGGTTTTATGGTATAGCGAGTCCTTGCAATTAATTATACGCTTGCACAGCATGTAGTAAATATAGAATATTTAAAGTATAATCCTACTCCTTTATTTGTAATTCAGTGTAACGTGTAATACAGATTAATGAATCGTAATTTAGAAAGGGTGTATTGTAATTCAGCTTAATAAATTGTAATGCAAAAGGAGTAACTTTCAATTCAGAAAGCATCAATTTTCATTCAGAAACGACCTTCATAAAGAATTACGATGTACATACAGGACGTCTGTAAGGTTTGTAATAAATTTAATATTTATGGTTAAACAATCGGCTTTCAGCAACGGCCTATACGGATGACGTGAATTCGAGGATGAACAATTTTAAAGTTAATTTATTTCCAACCAAAATATGACAAAAAAGTAAAATCTTTTACAAATCAACAGAACAATAAATATTAAGTTTGTTGCAAACTTTACAACTGTCCTGTATGTATTCATCCACAAAGTAATTTGAAATAAAAGTCGTCCCTTGGTTTTTGAATTAGAATAATTGATGCTGTTGGAATATCAATTAACGCTTTCTGAATTACAATCTACACCTTCTGAATTACAAACTACTGGACTGAATTACAATTTATTTATACTTTCTCAATTACAATTTACTAATCTGGACTACATTTGACACTCTTTAATTAGCATTTATTACTCTGAGTTACATATTATACTATGTGAAATACTTCTTAACCTTTCTGAACTACAATTAAAAAAGGTGTAAAATGACACAAACACCTCTAGATTGGCCATCCAAACTAGCAAATTAGTCAATCCCTCAAAGTAAATAGAAACCTCCACAATAGAGATATTGTTGTCGATAATCATTAAAGGAACTGAACAGAGCGATAGTAACCCTTTCATTATGATAAAATCGCTGAAAAGGAGCGTGCAAGTTTTAGTAGTTCCTACAAAAATACATTTTTTTTGTGAAGGAAACTCCATTATTTTTTTAAATTTTGTTTATTGCTATACGATGCAAAATGTTGGAACCTTAACTTGGAAATTCCTTGAATGTTTATCAATTGATAAAATTTAGTAAATCACTGGTTAAGTCAGAATCATCTTATCTTATTTCATAAAATAAATAATGAAAACAATTGTATCTAGACCACTTCAATGTTCCAGACCTTCTCCGGCCATGTATGGAACTCGCCTATAAGTAAATAAATAACCGAACTTCAAGTTATATACTGACATCAATTTCCTGTAATCGTTTTAGCATCGACCTTTAGATTATGTCCTCACTTTATCAACCTTTATAGAAAGTTAATATAAACATAGTGAAACTGTTTCTTTTAGATATTTTTTCTACAGCCGTGATTTTAAACTGTTTCCAAGGGTCATATGCGGCGTGCTTTATGTTGTCTATAAAACACGCCACTCCATTTAAAGCACGGAGTACTTTAAGAGTTTATAAAACCTTATTTGTGAAGATTAAAAGTACAGTTATTATATCGGACCGATTTGTATGCGGAGCCCCGAGTGCCCGATTGGAGAGGGGCGGAGCCCGATGGCCGCCTTGGAGAGGGGCGGAGCCCCGAGGGCACTCTTGGAGAGGGGTGGAGCTCCATAAGCCCCCTTGGAGAGAAGCCGAGCCCTGAGGGCCCCCTTAGAGAGGGGCCTAGTCCCGCGGGCCCTCTTGGAGAGGGGCGGAGCCTGATGGCCCCCTTGGAGAGGGGCAAAGCCCCGAGAGCACCCTTGGAGAGGGGTGGAGCTCCAAGAGCCCCTTTGGAAAGGGACCGAGCCCTGAGGGCCCTCTTGGAGAGGGGCCGAGCCCCGAGGGCCCCCTTGGAAAGGAGCGGAGTCCCGAGGACCCCCTTGGAGAGGGGTAGAGCCCCGACGGCCGCTTTGGAGAGGGGAGAAGCCCCGAGGGCATTTAAGCTAATAAACTCCTCGGCTGTAGAAAAAATATTGAAGCCAACTCGTGTTTTACAGTTTAAAAATCTCGGTCTCGGACAATGCACTCACTTTATTCACCTAACCTAGCAATACATGTTAATCAGTTTTCTAAGCCAACAAAACCCACGCTTTGTCCATAGTGAGCTGGATCCAAATCCTCAAAGAGACACCGTCTTGTTCCAACGCCTCTAAATGAGCTCCAAAAGCTGCAACTGCTCCTTTGCCTCTGCCTGGACCCCAATGCTGCTCCTGCCCGTACTCAAGGGCTCTAAGCTGCCTGTTCAACTATTCAAAATGCTTCCTTCGGCCGCTATACTTTGCTGGCCGACCTCGCTATTCCAAAAATTTTTTGCAGGTCTTCAATGCTGCTCCTGCTCTTTTGTACCAGTTCTATGCTGCCTATCGGACGATGCAGACTGTTTTCTTCGTCCAATGTACTGTTCTGGCTGGCTGCGTTGCTCCAAACGCCTCTTGTAAATGTCAGGAACACACCTTTGCTATTCCCAGATAACCATACACATGTACTACGATCATACATAACGCTGGTACAAAGTGTTTTACTGATACTTCAAAATTATTACAAAATTTTGGATTTCGAAAGCAAGGTCCTCAATAGCTTGGCTTAGCTTTCTCATTATTTTATTTTCGACCTGCTCTTAGATGCCAACTATCTCTTGTTACATTGAAAGTACACACTATGATTCTTAATAAGAATTGTTGTTTATTTTGAAATGTCAGATTTCGTAAATGTTAACCTCACTTGTATTGGTGCACATAACTTAACACTTGTCACAGGTTCCAAGCACTTGATTATAATCTTTCTGTTGCTTACAGGTTGCTTGATATGCTCTTTGCATGTTACGTGATTCATATGCACCGTTTTAATACCATAACGCATTTACTATTAGTTGGTATGACAAATTGAATACAAATTTTATTGCACATTTTATCTGTGAAGTTTAGTCACACCTTCGTATTAATGCAAGTCTTACGTTACTTAAATATTACATTATTTATTAATATTATAGCTGCATTTATCATACATACTGTAAAAGTGAAACTACTTACTCAAAACATTGCCAACATTATTTTGAAACATGATTGCTAACCTTGGCCATGGTTTATAAATCTGCATTTGTTTAATTGTTGTTATTACTGCACTGTACCGCTTAATAAATTACCAATTCTGATCATACTTGATTTTTAATTAACATTCGAGTAATAATAATGAACTGCAACATGTATGTAATGTAGGTAAACTCATTATACCTTTCGGTGTAGAAGCTGGTGCTTTATACGCTTGCGTCTGGAGGTACAATGCTCAACTTACCCCGGATTCGGGTTACAAAGTCGGAGCGGGTATTTTGTGCTTGCGGTTTGTGTCATGGTGATGTGTTGACCTTATTACTCTATCTCTTAGGTCTGGGATTCTAGGTAAAGTACAGTTAATTTTGTGCTGTAAACGGTCCCATCGAACCCGATCTCAATCGTCAAGGCTGCTTAAAAATTCCGGCCCCCCGGGAATCGAACCGAGGACTTGCTTAATGCAAGCCTAGCGCTTTCCCAACTGCGCTACAAGGCTTCTTTAAAATATGATTTATTGGAATATCTGAATATATTCTAAAATTTCACTTTGTGCCATGTGATTGACTTCATTTGTCAAGGGAAAAACAGCTAAGCGAATTCCCGAAGTAAGACAAGCATTTTAGAAAGTATGACAAAAGGCATGTCATATCTGGGAGATGCACATTTCCCACAGCCGGGGGAAATCTTCCTGGTGGGAGTCCCATTCAATGCCAGCAGATACGCATATCAGGTTACGCATAAGGAATTCCCTGGATCTATTTTTGATTATGTAGTTCTAATTTTCTTTCTTTCTCCGTTTCCTTTTTCAAATTCTTGTAAACGTGTAACTTACCAATTATTTATTTGCGGAAATTAAGCTAAGCTACATAGCATAACTCGAAAATAAAAAAATTATTGAAAAATTTATTACATTAAGCAAGGAATTATGTAATACTCTTTTTTCTTCTGTAAGTAACATAGTAAAGAATGCTAAATAAATATTATATAAGCTCTATTTTCATCCCTGTTGATCATTAAAACGTTAAACAACTTACCTTGCGTTTTTAGTTTGGATAATGATCGTTGCGTGTATTATCACCTAATCTGTAAGTTAGTCAGTATGTTGGAGACATGTTGTGAACATTTTCTAAAAAAGAAATTGGATGTGCAAAACCTGTTAACTAACCCACATGCTTTCCGAGCGCGAATCCACTTTCAGTTTTATTTTAGATGCATCTTTAAGCAAGGAGGAAATACAAACAGGAAGTTTGAGATGTTAATTAAGGTTGGTAGTTTTTCTAATGGGTGCAGAGCAGGTGATGCAGAAACACAACTGTAACATAACATTGTTTTTCCGCTATATTGGGGTATTGAATCCGCTCTTAAGGATGTAGCATTTGATATTATTACACATGTTGCATACTGCCTAAAAGGTTTTCACAGAGCAATACATAATTACCAGTTAGTCATGGTCGACTAATTTAAGTTCCAATACAAACACCATTAATTGAACTCCCGCTACATAAAGTGCACACTATGGTTTAAAACTAATTAACTAATAGAACACAAATGAAGTGAATGTCAATATGTAAAACCGCAATAATTAAACCATAAATGTAATGCACTTTGCTTGTCCAGTAGTTCACTTTTGTTAGAAAATGTTTTACTCTCATAAAGGTTAAAATATATTTGCTGTAATTATATTTTGTATCATAATTATTATAATTGCATGTACGTGGCGCAAAGCTAATTCTGCTTCCAATTAAATGTTCAATTTGATCGCCAAATTTTATTAATATATTTACAGGGCTATCTTCAAGCCAAGTCACTAGATGACGAGTCATATTTAAAAATATACTAGTGGACCCATTGCAAAATATTTTGCAAGTTACAAAATTTCGTTTCAACGTGTGGCAGGATCCATTAGGTAAAATTTAAATTTTTAATTTTCAAAACTACTCACACGTGATATTGCTACATACTACATACTATACGATATATTGCCACTTTATCCATAGTTTGTCATTGTGATTTATTAATTGTCATCGCAAATGATAGGCGTACCGAAAATTTGTTTTCCGAAGACACAAAGGTAGTGCAATATTAGAATGTGTTAATATATACGCAGTGGCTGTGGCTTGTCCATTTAATACCAAATCTAAGCAGTTCATAAATAAACTGCGTACCATTAATCTTATCTCATCATTTAAACCAGTAGACACATTTAAAATTTTCAAGGGAATATCTATTGATCCTATTTTTAGTGTTAGCAATATGGATATATTCCACTGAAATTAAACGAATCTAGAAATTATAAAATGTTGTCATTATGTGATGCAATTGTATTCACACACCAATATTGCTTTTCCTTTTCAGGCAAAAGAGTTGTAATTTTGTTGTTGACTTCATCGCAATTTTCGTTGTTTAGAGCACCACCAAAAAAAGTGCTCGCTAACCTAACGAATTCCGATACGCGCGAACCGAATATCGGCACTAAAGGTTGGTTCACACAGTAACAACGGCTAAGAGAGCGTTTACACCGTAACACCCTTTGAGGGTGAATTATAAAAACCCTAAACATTATTTGGCCAATTTGTAAGACGATCTAATATGACAAATTTCAACTTCCTATCTGTAGTAGTTCGCTCGTTAAGGTAATCTTTAAAAACCAGATCTATCTCATTTAACTCTTTTGAAGAGATGCCTTCCGCAAAACCCTGAAAATGGTTTCAAATGACTTGTAAAACGAACTAATATGCCGAATTTCGACTTTATACCTGTCTACCACATGACGATCTTTAGAAAAACACATCTACACCATTTAAACCTTTCGGGAGTTAATTTCGAAAAAGCCTGAAATTGATTTGACCTAATTTATAAAACGATCTAATATGCCAAATTTCAATTTTGTGACTGTAGTAGTTCCTTTGTGGCTATTTTTAGAAGAACATTTCTGGCCTCGTTAATCACTTTGACACTTTGAGGAAATACATTTCGAAAAACCCTAATAATGATTTTCGATTAGTAAAACAATTTAATATGCCGAATTTCAAATTACTGCCTGTAGTAGTTTCCCCGTGGAGATATCATAACAAGCAGATTTGTTTCATTTAACCCCTTACGGTGATGAATTTTCCAAAATCCAAAAAATGATTTGATCTGATATGTACAATGAACTAATATTCCGAATTTCAACTTCCTACCTTTTAGAAAAACACATCTACCCCATTTAATCCCTTTGGGGGAATGCATTACAAAAACTTCTGAGAATGATTTCACCAGATTTGTAAAAGGAACTCATTTGCTGCATTTCAACTTCCTACCTGCAGCAGTTACCGCGTTAATGCGACCTTTTGAAAAACACATCTACCCCATTTAACCTCTTTGAGAACATACATTTCCAACCCCTGAAATGACTTGATTCGATGTTTAAAAGGAACTATTGTGCCGAATAAATTTCCTACTTGCAGCAGTTATAGTTTTATGGCGATATTTAGAAAAACATATCTACCCCATTTAATCCTTTCGAAAGTTAATTTCAAAATGCCTGAAATTTATTTGACCTAATTTGTAAAACAATCTAATATGCCGAATTTCAATTTCCTGCCTGTAGTAGTTCTTTTGTGGCTATTTTTTAGAAAAACACTTCTGGCCTATTTAACCACTTTTAAAGGATGTATATCTTCAGAGCAACTGCTATTTAAATATCATCGTCAAGAAGATAAGACCGCAGTAGATAAAAAAATCACCAATGGGATCCATTGCAAAATATTTTGCAACTTATAAAACTTTAATCCATCCATTAATAAAATACTATCATTTAAACATTTTTAATTTTGCCTAAATGTTGATAGTACATTGCATACAAGGTATGCCAAATGGTTGCTAAAAATTTTTAAACGTTCCGAGAAGACTAAAAGAAGTATTAATTTTCTTTTTTTGTCCTTCCTCTTATTTTTGTTAAATATAGTTGTTTTATAATTTTTTTATATTTTAATTTTTTTAATATGATTTTGTTAATTCTTCAGTTGATATATGAGGACAGTGCAATTAAACGCTTAATATGAGTGCACTATAAAACAAAAACTTTTATGTATATTTTATTATGGATGTAATGTAACAATTACTCTGTTTATGGGTGGTCCAGTTTATTTGTTGAGCAGTATACATTCCTACTTTATCCAGAGTTTGTCCTTGCATTTTATTAATTGTTATGGCAAATGCTAGGCGTACTGTCTTCTCCAAAAGCAAAAAGGTAATGAAATATTAGTTGCTAAATCTACAGATTGGTGGTGGATAATGTGAGCATAGGCAGTCAAATGAGTTATAATGCAGTTTATGGGCTTTATATGCGTTAGACAGAAATAGAAATATATGATTTAAAATCTAGTATCCTAGGATTCAGTGTTTTCTGAGAACAAAACACCTTGATTCTGCGGATGCTAGATGTTAATCGCATATGTCTACTTCTGTCTAACGCATACAAAGCCCATAATTGCAATTTATGCAACAAGAGCTAAAAGTTGACGTTTATGCGCGAGACATGAAAATTATGAAACGAAGCCGATGTCAAATTTGTAATCAATAAAGAAATACCTCTAAATACTTCCAATTATTGTATTTGATAACCAATCCCATAGGGTAGCTGCTGTTACTGGCTAGATATTCCTTACAAGTAACAACAAAAATATCTAAAGGCACACAAACTAGTCATTGAAAACATCAATTCCAAAATGGGTAAAGAAACGAAGCAAATGAAGAATATATAGGTCCCTACAGTTACGACTGAGAACGGAAAATGTCCCTATGTTACTGGAATTCATCACAAATCATTGCTTGTATTCTATGACCTTTTTCTTAAAAGAAGACAAAGAAAGTAGACATGGGTCAGTCCAAATAAAAGACCATGAACGAGATAGATTATATTATGCCGACTGTTGAAGCTATTGTGCAGGATAGAACTGCCTTAGATTGTTTTGCTATGAACAGCTATCGCGGGCTGATGAAAGCGAAGGTTATCGTAACGCCAAATGAAAAATATCCAGACATTAAAGTACTACTGCAGTCTGCACAGTTCATTGCAGCTGCAGGAAATACCATATATCAATATAACCTAATAACAGACAGACCGTATTTGCTTTCATACATTAATCAGCAACTTACCTTTATCGCTAAGTACTTGTAATCTTCAGCCAGAAACTTATCGAATTGATATTTCGTTGGCGTTCTTGCCCTTTTAGGTTTATAATGTTCACCATGCTTCTTCTTTAAGTAAGCTTGTAATCTTACGTACTTGTTAGTATCGCTATCTTGTTTATATTTAATATCATTGAATACCATTATCATTGAATAGTGTGAGCACATACTTGAGCTCACAATTTTCACCCCCATTTCCGAAAATCTGCTGGAAATGCGTTTTCAGAATATACATTTTTCTCGCTGAACCATTTCATAAATCTACGGTGTAAAGTTTCATAAACAATGGTTGTTTTCGTTGGTAATAATCTATCAATGGTACATTACAACATCGCTAGATCTACAGAATTCGACATACTTAATAACATAGTTTTACTAAAAGCACAAACAATGTTCAACGGCTCTTAAACATTACTGTTTGCGTTAAAAAATCAAATATCCATGATTATCCATAATTACTGACAACTTGATTAACTGCCGGGGCCGGTGGCTCAGTGGTTAAGCATTTTGACTACTGACTATTAAGGTCACGAGTTCGATCCCCGGTCCAGTTGAGGTTTTTAAAAATAAAAAATGCAGGTAAAAGCTTCTACAGAATACCATAATTCGGAAGTGATGCAAAACTGTGGCTTCCATGTTACTACGATGTGTAGCATGTAAAAAGATCCCTTGCTAGGGTTGGAACTCCTTAGTCTCGGCAAAATTCTAAGTAAGGACTTTGACCATATGACCACAGCAGTCGGCGTCTAAGGTACCTGATACTCGGCCCATCTAGACCTTGTCCATTAACAAACAAGTCAACTTGATTGATCTAGACTATTTTTGGCACCATCTTCTTGATTATCGGGAGCTGACGTAGACGTCAAGTCTTGATAATTGTGCGTTTTTACATACATATTTTTATAACGGCATAAAAGTGTTAACCTATGGAAAATCGTTACCTTTATGTCTATTGATTAAACTGATTTCTTTCATTCCGGCGGAGTGTAAGTACTTCAAAGCTTGATTAGCTTTAGAAGATTTTTGATTTGGCTTTCTTGATTGTAGGGAATTGACGTAGACGTCAATTTTCAATAATCATAATTTTTGAACAGTAATTTACGATAGAAGTGCCTAAAGCTACTCTTTAGGCACGAGTGGGGTAGAGTTAAAACGCGAGTGAGCTAGCGTTTTAAGCTCCGCGAGTGACTAAAGATGCCTTAGGCATGTGTATCGTACAATATTTTATTTACGATGGAATCTAGAAAACACGGTAGATATAAAAAAAATTGAATGAAAATTAGGATTACCAGCAACTGATCGTAATTTTGCGTGTTTTAAAAATTTTAAAACACGTTGCTACTGACAACGTGGCTAATGAAATCTTGTAAACACGTTACTCCTAACAACGTAAACTAATGAAAACATGTTATTAAACAGTCGTTTTACAAACTTAAAATTGCCAACTAAAAGGCAATTTTACACACTGTCGTAGATAAATAATTTTTTTAATTATATTAGTTCGAGCCTTTAACAAATATTAATCTCCTTTTGACAAATTTGAAAATTTAGAAGATGAATTTCTTGCAGAATGAGAAATTGTCGTAGGAATAGTAGTATGTAACACATGTGTGGAAAGGCCATTGTTAAATTATGTGAATAGAACACTCGCTAGCACTCGTCTTCCATCTTTCACATGCGTTTTCTAACGGTATTCCTTCTACACTTTTATTAGAAAATTATAATATACTATTGAGCGTTTGAAAATAAAACAGCATATACAATTCCAAGTAAAAGAGATATGGTGTGCCTCTCCCGTGTTTGTCTGACCCGTTACGCTTGTCAGTCAAACACGTCCAGCATCGCTACACAAAATATCACTTTTACTCTTAATAGCATAATATTGCGGTAATGTATGATTTTATTGTCCACAGTATCACAGCTATAAAGTAAACCGTTTTTATAATGTTATGCGCTTATTGTAAGTACCTTTAATGTTATAGAATGTTTCTTAATCAACTTTGAATCACACTTGTTTTAATAACAGAACTTTCGCAAAGTAAATCTATTCTGCAAAACTGTGAACAGGTATATTTCTTCCTAACACTAACGGAATTATCCCCAAATACCTAAGCAACATAAATAGCAGTCTAATTTTTGCAAACTGTAAGACAAACTTAAGCAGCAATAATTAGAAGTAAGTGAGCTTGCAATAACTTATTGTAGTTTGTATGATATCTCATAATTTAACAATTGATAGAGTTGCTTCTGTACTGTTTTATAGGATGCATATTTATCTCTTTTTGGTGATGGATGCAGTCGCCAAACCTTCTTCGGGATTTTTATTACTGGAAATTATTGCATTGGTACCATAAAATTTCGCATAGGAGATGTATTCGACAGTATTCTAGATGCAAATCTTCTGCGAAGAAATAGGTGTCGATTCGATTTGCGACATGTTTTCGAAGTGTCTGTTCAGAATTTTCTGGATCGCAACAAATGTATTCACTCACTGGTTTGGAGCCATATTTCTATGAACACTATTACCAAACTCAATCCACTGAACCAATGCTGAATGATAGTGTTCTTACTTGATTATAAGTTAATTAATAATGCAGTTCATCATTTTAGCACTAACGGCTTTCTTGTAGCTACATTGTCATCTGCTGAACGCTCTACGATATAGTCCCTGCAAACGTATACAACAAACTTAATAAAGTCAATATAAGTGTACTAGCAAGCAATGCATTTCCAAAAAGGATCTCGCGATAATTAGCGTTCAGCGAGTCCCGCTAACTTAGATGCGGGGAAGACCTGGATTCATGCGCTACTAACTTTAATATATTACCACGTTACGATTTCTTGCTCTCTCTCTCAAAAGTTAATAGCTCATGTACTAAGTATAATTATAGTAAAAAGTTCATAACAGTCTTAAAGTAATACATTGTCATCTTAACAGAAGACAAACATTTGAATTAGTATGACGATGAGATTTAACAAATTAATCAATTAAAACGGCATTAAAGATGTAGTTCAGCACCAGGAAAATGTCCATTTAGATGAGTTACTTTTTGAATGAGGTAATAAGGAAGTAGCAAGGCATTTTCCGATTGTGGTTTGACAGAATTAGCTGCACAATAATTTAAAACATTATACCTATTAATGCATTTGAATAAGTTTACTTACTCGAATTATAGCTGTAGCTAGCTTTTAAAATCGCTAGTGGGACTCCAAGAGTTGTTTTACTTGATTAACACTTCTAACAAAAAATGTGGAAAAGTTGACGTTTATCCTGACACCTGAAATGTAGATAAATCTGATTACTCATTACTTACACTTTGTTGGTTGCCATGACAATCTCAGTCAATTGTTTATATAAACGCAAACAAATCTTTCTCTCAACTCCAACAAAACTTATTTGTAAACTGGTATTTTTGGCAGATATATTTGGCTATTGTAATAGTAATTAGTACAAATCCTCAAAAATTGCTGACATAAGCTGTGGAGTGACTACAAGGGCGATTTAACAATTTTAAAAGTGAAAAATTTGCTGCTCGTGTTGCCAAGCCATACAGCAAATCGCCACTTCTACGATCCAGCAAAAAGCAATATCAAGGTCGATCAATGTAATACAACTGAATTTAGCTTCCGTACAAGTGCAGTACCGCATCCATCTATTTTGTAAGCAGATCAGGAGCGAGAAGATTGTACCCGGATCGAGCAAAGTAGCAACGCAGGCCAGCGTTCATCTACCGAGTATCCGGTAGAACGCTTCAGAGTTTTCGTTACTACGAATAATTATGATATTCTGTACAGAATGGAACAATAACATAATACGTCAAATTGAAAACAACCGTAGATGCGTAATAAAGGTATTAGTTTAATGGTAACAATTGCGCAAATAAAATTCTTTATTTGTATGTTTATTTGTCAAGCAAAAATATTCATAGTGACCGAGATATTTCGTAGGAGTGGCTAAACAAGTAACTTAATTACAACCCAGTAAAGGCGATTTGACTTCATTAAGCCTTAATTAATTGAAATTTTTTTATAGCAATCCAATTGCATCAATCATAATTTAACATTCATTTTCATATGTCTCTTTACACGCAATTAGTTCCATATTGTGCTGCGTTACGTGAACTTAAATTAAAATTATATTTAGTCTTTTCCCCAACTTGTGCGTTTAATTTATTTGAATTGCAACATTTAGGTGTCGGCTTAAAAGTAATATCTCTGACCGTTATTTGAGAGAAAGTGGAGTTAACATTATTAATCTTTGTTCATGCTATTAAGATTGTGTTATAGGTAAGCGGTTAAGCTTTTTATTTGATAACAATACTGAGATTAATGATTTAGAAGCATGGTCACAATCTATAAAAGAAATCACAACAAGATATTCAATTGCTTGCAGACTTAAGGTTGGTAAGTCCCATATTACGGCAACTAATACTTAAGTTGAAATGCTCATCTTAAGTTATCTTTACTACACGCTGCCTCATTGACAAGCAAATGTATCTGTTGGTTTGATTTATGCAAAAATGTGTTGGAATCGATGGTACACTTTATTGTTGTCTTATATACACCTATCAGTAAATAACAGTTTTCTTGGAATGATTATACTATACTTATGGAGCAAGTCAATAATACCACCGTTGTGTGATCACACTACGTTTTCAACGATTACAAAGGTATTCCGTCGACCAATACATGTGGTATAAGAGTTATGCTGTAAAAATTCTACCAAGCAGTTTGTCATGAAACATCGCGGTTGCAAAGATTAAGTGATTTTGCATATCAGTAAGCTTGGACGAACTACCGCGACTCCCAGTTTCCACACAAGTTTGGTTCACCACTACTGAGCTCCACAACAGGAAAGCGGCAACTGAAGATCAATCATAAATTTAAAAAAAGATGAACATTTCATACATCTAAAACGATATTGCAGTTTTAGAATTACCACAGACCCCCCCTACTTAAAATGATTCATTATTCAAACGACTAAGGCACACTGTTGAAAGCTCTTAATTAAGAGCCCCAAGTTAACCTTTGGTTAGATAACGACTGCTAGTTGTGCTACCACGGAGATCCTTATTTACCTAGTTCGACCGACATACAAACTAAATCCCATTTTTGTCCTTTAACCCAGCGTTTCTCAGTTAATATATCTAATCTAATATTATTGAGTTCATTCGAAGGAGGTAATATAAAACATAATCATATTCCGTTTCGGGTTGAATTCAAAAATCGATTTATATTTTTCAGATATAAAATTTTCTTACGATCAATTCTCGTTTCCCTGCACAACAAAAACAATGAAATTAACCGGCAGTGTAAATTTTTCTCAAGTATCAGAAAAACCCGATGTTAAGAAAAAAGCGAGTAAATGTGCCACGCACTAACTAAAAGATAGCGACTTGGGGGGTCCACCTAAAATTTACGATTCTCCGACCCCTACGATGCTGGCTGGTTCTATACATGCAACAGTGTTATTAATGTATCGTTGGCGATACCACTGACACCGTCAATTATCGATCACTTTTTTCTACACCAGAAATGTCAAACGTGACACATCGCCTAACCTAAGTGTTAGCTAAACCATCGCCGAACTTTTAAGGCTCTTATAATACTTCAGCCTAATCGGACCAGATGACTGCCTATATCGTTAGAGGAAAATGTCAATAATATAACTGTAAAATATCAATACGTCTACTAAATGACAAAAAATTAAATGCACAGTATTTTATTTAAAGATCAAGTACATTGGCGCAGTAGAAATAACGAGTGACAAGTAAAATTAATATAAACTGCTGGACAAAATTATCGCATCAGAAAAAAATGTTCTGAAAACTAAATTTTACATATTCTTGTAAGTCTTACAGCTTCGCAATAGTAAAAAAGTGTATTATGAAGGGACATTTATTGCGGTCAACTACACTTTGCAGAAACAAATTCAAACAACTGTTTCTGTTCTGAAAAGACTAGAGACCTTTAAGAAAATTTTTTTCGGTGATGGAATAATTTTGTCCAGCAGTTTATGTTTTGCAAAATTTTTCATATCCAGTAAATATAATAAATGCAGCGTAAATATGTTGAGCGTTCAGTAACAATTGGAAATGCATTGTGGAATAAGAGATGTTTGGAAAAAGTAATAGATGATCAGCAATAAAACGATAAGCAGTAAAATAATAAATGTTTAGACAAAATATAGCGTTCGGTACAAATAATAAATATTTAATGCAAAATTACTACGTGGTCAGTAATTCATTTTCAATACAGCAGGACGCCAGTCAGAGTGGCCGAGTGGTTAGGGGCTCAGGCTACGATGCAACGGTACGGGGTTCAATTCCCATATGTGGCAACTGGCGGGCGGACCACCCAGTCGCTTTAAAAATTGGGTACCGAAACCACAGTAGTGGAAGAAGGGAACGTATGGCAGTCGTCGAAGGCGTGATTCTAACCACATCACTCAATACGCCGTTAACGGTGTGCCAGATTGACTGAGTTTCGTAAATAGATATTTCGACGACCCTGACTCGCCTTGTCTCAGTCCATATTCCTACATGGAATGAAGTGCCCGAACTTTAATAAGATACGAAATTAAATTCACGGTATTATCGTGAAATAGTTAGTAATTTTCGTAAGTAAAAAAATCTAGCAGCTGAAGCAAAGAGGCGACACATACAGTAAATGACCAAACAAACAATATTTAAAGGAATAATATATATTATTTCTGAATTTTCTTATTTTACTAAACATTTGTTTTTACTATTTTTTGTAAGTTCAGCCTTCTTGTTTCCTGTTTAGAATCTGAGGATTTCGAATCGCCAGCTAAATTTTGAAAAAAACCTGAATATTGGGCTCCCCTTGCTCAACCACTTTCAATGATATTCGAACGACTCCAAACCGAAGTTCTAAAATATACATGGACATTTCTTCATAATTACCACACTTTTGCTTCATCACTTATCTTCCTTTGTTGTATTATTTGAATTAATTTCAGTGATAATCAAGGACATCGCAGTAGAGTGGGTCGAGTTTTCTTTATGTCAACTGCATCATTGAGGTCTTTTTTATAAAACTGTTTAAAGTTCATAAAGTTGCACTTTGTAGTAGTACCATATAGATAATGTAATATGAATTGAAGTACTGTCACGTCACGTAAAGTCACTGTCAAGTAAATGTTACAATAAGTGTTAATTAAAAAACAAATTTGAACATTAAGAAGAAACAGTGTTTGTAAATGAAGAATCGGCGATCAATTATTTTGGTATGAATACCTTATTTGCAACACATCTTTTTGTCATAGTTGTTTGTTAGATAGACATGTATTCTTCAAATAAGTATTATGATCTGATAAATGTTACCTTTTTTTGTATGAGCTGATGTCTAAGCACTTGAGCCGATGACATTTAAGATATTAGATACATTGAGGCTACTCGTCGATATTTTATTTTTTTCTTATCTTTTAATCATTTCGGGCATTATTGTAATCAGTTCTTTTGATATAAATAAAGTGGAATTTATTTTTTCACAATAAACTATCAAAAGCTGACCTTTTCTATTCTGCCTTTCACTTTACGAAATTTAGACATTTATCGTTCGGAATGCTTCAGAAACCTTAACAAGGCAATTTAGCAACCAAATTGTCAATGCTCTAAAGGTACTAAGCCGTATGTGAATGAATATAAACCCAAACAGCAGGCAGATCGTAAATTCAATGCATTTAACATGTTCAACAACAATAAAATTTTCTTAATACTGTATTGTCTCCATAAAGTTGAATTTAGATTTATATGCTAATAATGCAGTTTACGAGCCTTAAACGGTTTTTTGGTTAATTCCGCGTCACTAACAAGTTTTGATGGTCTTATTGTACGAAAATCGAAACATCATCAAAGCTAACTGATGGAATAGATAAATTCTAGTATACAGTGTGCTTCGCAACTTTAACCGTTGCGGAAATAGGTTTGATAACGTGGACAGCAGAAATGGATCATTGTTGACAGGGTGGAGATTTTCTACTTTAGCTATTTTTGCAACTGTCTTTACTGTTAATAATAATGGTTTAGTGTATTTATTAATAAAAAAATCTGGTGTGATACACGTACACAACTTCCTTTTATAGTGATCTTATAATTAGCTAAAGATGTAATTTTTAATTTTTAGGCATTTGTCAAAAATTAGAAATTCTACAGAAACCGTACTAAATAGAGCGTTAGTTGAAGAGACAAATTTTCTTTAAAACATTAAGTTGAATTCAAAAATATAATAATACGCAAGGTATTACAAATAGGATTTAATAATAAAAAAACAAAGAAATACTCAAAGAGGTAGTCAATTTGAAAATCACCTATCTCACATTAATACACATTCAAAATTTTATAAAATGCTAGATTTAAAAAAATCGTTAGAGCCATTTTTTTTAAATCGCCATTCTTCTAGTTATGCGATTTCTTCAAAAGCTTGCTGTCGCATCTAGATAGTACAACAAATTTACATATAACGTTTCAACGACACACCTCTTTTCGTTTTTGAGTTATTTTGCTCACAGGCAGATAGACAGAGAGACCAATGAACAAAAATGTGTTTTTTTTTTGTTCAAGGGACTCTAATCTGTTGAAAACTGAATTTAGAATTTTTGGGGTGAATCCAATACTTTCTTTATTGCAAAAAGAAGTAAGAATTGCTACGGGCTTTGTGTAATAATCTTCAAATTATAAATGGGGGCGACACACTCGTGTATAATTGTTCCCGTACCAAGAGCCATCGTACTGGTTGCTTTTGGTGTGTGCAAAATTGTCGTTAAGTATACGTCTGCCCCTTGTTATATTACCTACTAATGATAATTCTTAAAACGACAGAATGCTTTCTAATAATAGATAGATATAGATAATATATAAGTTATACTACTTTTAAAAATTGCGTGTCTAATACTAGCAAAAAAATTGTAAAAAGGTTCAGGGTGATTTCAATTCCCTCAACTGGGGGCGGGCTGCTATAGGAATCTTACGTCCCTCTTCAACCAAAAACTGGAATTATAGGTGGGCGAGAGAATGGAGAAAATGGAAAGATGGAGAAGGACTGCGCCGGCATTTCCTCAGAGAATGCACTCTATTGACTCAGGAAAACCACCTAAAAACCTGAATCAGAGCAGACAGAGCTCGGTAAGGTACTGTCACAAAGGAAAGCCAATTAAATAAAACTTACCATACTCATAAGTTCCCTATTTAATTTGAGGGATTAAGTAGATAAATGCGTAATTTAGGATAACCTAAATGTCAGTAAAACAAACAGTTAAAAATTGTTACTGGGTCAATTTAGACTTTGTTTCCACCGTCAGAGGGATAAAAATCTTCACTTATGAAGCGTCTCATTGACCTAAAGGTTTTGTTTAATATCTCAAATATCGTGCAGTATATCCTGTTAGGACAATATGTTCTTCTTATAATATATACAAACTGACTTGTAGGGAAGCCTCCATTGAGTATTCCCTTTGTTATTCCTCATCTACATTACTTAGTTAAGATATATTATATATATATATAATCCATCCCTCTTCTACCGTTAAGTGTAGAGGGTGTAATAAACCTATCTTTACATAACTAATTACTTCATTCTTACATATAATAAACCAAAATAAATAAGCAAATTTAATATAATCATGCAATTCAACTTCACCCTTGCTAACTGTCTATTCTGAATAGGTTGTAATGGTTCTGTTGTACCTTCCTTTATTCTATTTCGTCGCTGCTCTCCATCTATTTCTGTCCCTTGCTATGTTCTCAGCCTGGTTCCATGTTAGCCCCTTTCCCTTCAGTAGTTCTTCCACTTCCTTATCCCACGTCATGCTTGGTCTGCCTTTCTTTCTTTTTCCGGTGGTCTTTGCTTCCCATACTTGTCTAACTTGCCTTCCTTCAGGTAATCTTTTCATATGTCCCCACCACCGCAACTGAGCCTTCTCTGTGTACTTCCTGGCACTCTCTGTTTTCAGTCTTTCTCTAATTTCATCGTTCCTTATCTTGTCCATTAACGTTACATTTGCTACTCTTCTCAGATACTTCATTTCCAGTACCTGTATTTTTTTATGTAATTTCTCTGTTAGAACCCATGTTTCGCTTCCGTATAGTAACGTCGGCAAGTATATGGTTTTGTAAATTGTCATTTTTGTTTTGTTGCTAATTTCTTTTTTATTGATGAAACCTCTTCTCATACCGTGGAACAATTTAGTTGTTGCCGTGATTCTATTGTTAATTTCCTCTTCCATTTTTCCAGTATTATCTATGGCTATTCCTAGATACTTTATGCTGCTGTCTTGCTCCACTATCTGATTGTTAATTTGGATGCTTGCTCTTCTCTCCTTGTTATTTGATATCACTACTATTTTTGTTTTTTTGATATTGATTCTCATTCCTTTTCTTTCTAGCTCTTCTGCCCACAGGTTGACATTGAACTGTAAGCTCCTTTCTGTGTTTGCCATTATTGCTATATCATCTGCAAATACACAATCTCCCACTTCTACCGGTTTCAATTTGTAGTATCCCACCTTCATCTTCTTACTTTTACTGCTGACATTTCTTATTATTTCGTCCATAAAAGTAATGAAAAGTAGTGGGCTAAGGTTGCCTCCTTGTCTAACTCCCTTCGTTGTTCTGAATGTATTAGTCTCTCTGTTGTCTTTTCTGACTATATTTTCTGTTTTCTTATACAGTGATTTAATGGCTTCTATCAAATTATTTGCAATACCATTTCTCTCTAGCACATCCCATATTTTTTGTCTCTCCACCTTGTCGAAAGCCTTCTCCAGGTCAACAAAGCATATATATATTTCCTTGTTATAGGGTAGCGATTTCTCTATTACATTTTTGATTGTAAATATATGATCCTGGGTGCAGTGTCCAGGTCGAAATCCACTTTGTGCCTCATGCAGTTTTTCCTCCACTACTTTTCTAAGCCTTCCTTCCAGGATCATCTCGTACACCTTGCTGGCTGCGCACAACAGTGAAACTCCACGGTAATTTGAGCAATCTGTACGATTTCCCTTTTTGTAGATTGGAACTATTATGGACGTTTTCCAGTCTTTGGGTACTGTTAGAGTTGCCCATGCTTCTTTAATAATTGTATGTAGTAGTATCATTCCATCTTCTCCCATGCATTTTAATAATTCTCCTTTTAAGCCGTCTACTCCTGGTGCTTTCCCGTTTTTCAGTTTACTTATCGCTTTCTTTACTTCTTCTAGTTGTATATTGTCACTCGTTTCTTCTAGTTGTGTATTGGCATTTCCTTCTGGTCTTATTGCGCTTTGTTCTGTTTCTGCTTCCTCTCCGCTTGTGTCAGCTCCTTCTAACATGTCCTGGAAATACTGTTTCCATCTATCCATAACTTCATTGTCTTCAGTAATTATGTTTCCTTCTTTGTCCATAATGTGCCTCAACCCTTGTTGTTCTCTTTTGTTTCTCATATTCTTGAGAACTTTATAGAAAAGCTTGTTATTTGTTTTACTATCTTTTTCCATCTTTATCCCGAAGTCTTCCCATTCCTTGGCTTTTTCTATTTTGATCTTCTCCTTTGCCAACCGTCTCGCTGCTTTGTAATTTTCATAGGCTTCTTCACTTCTTTGTTGTAGGTATGCTCTCCACGCTGTCTTTTTTGTTTTGATCAAATTTTTGACTTCCTCGTTCCACCAACTTGTTCTCTTCTTGAATCCTCCTGTTACGGCTAATCCGCAAGCTTTGGTCCCAGCCGCGTACATGATTTCCTTGAATTTCAACCATTTTCCTTCTATTGTCAAGTTTTGCCATTCATTTGCTGTATCCTGTGCCTCCTTCGTGATCCATTTGGCAAACTCATCTCTTGTCCGTTGTTCTTGTAGTTTGTATGTCTTGATGGTTTTTGTTTCTTTCTTACTGAGCTCCTCCACTTTCCTCACCCTTTCTTTTGTCTCGTTGTTTTTTATTGTTGCTACTAGTAGATAGTGGTCTGTCGATAGTTCGGCACCCCTATATACCCTTACGTCTTGAATGCTTCTTCTGTTTGTTGTCTCTGTATTAACATAGTCTATAATTGATCTTTCATTTCTACCTGGTTCCTCCCGAGTGTATTTATGACTATCCTTATGTTGGTAGAAAGAATTTTGAATCACCAGTCCATTCTGAATGCAAAAATCTATTAGTTTATCCCCATTCGTATTTCTTGTGTTCTCTCCGTAGCTGCCCATCACTTCGTGTCTTCCTGTAGTGTCATTCCCTATTCTGCCATTGAAATCCCCAGTAAGTATAGTTGGGTTGTTTCCTTCTTCATATACCATTTGTAGCTCTTCCCAGAATTGTTCCTTTTCATTCTTCGTGTCGTTTTCGCCCGGTCCATATACTATTATTACATCCATTTTCTCAGAGTTACTTCGTGCGAATGTTACTCTCATTATTCTCTTACTCAATGCTTTCCATTCCACTAGTTTCTTCATGTACTGCGGGCTTATCACACAACCTACACCTGCTTCCGCTCTTTTATTCATTTCTGCTCCGCTGTATAGAAATCCATATTCTTCCACTATCATTTCTCCTACTCCTTTCTTCTTCGTCTCCGTAATTGCCAGTATTTGCATTTTATATTTCTTGATTTCTTGAATGAGTTCCTTTTCTTTTCCATTTATACTCCTAATATTCCATGTTCCTATTCTATTCAGTCCATTCTCGTTTTTTTCCATTCTCTTTGCCTTGTTCGTCTTTTTCTTGTCCCGTCCTGTACCTTCTTGTGTTAATCGTTTTTTGATGTCCCCTGTGCTGGTTTTGTTTGCTGCAGTTTTTGTGTTACCTTGTTCCATGTCCAGATTTCTTTGTCGCTTATCATCTTACGGTAGCCCACTTTAACTGTTTTTCCTTTTGCTGCTTCTTCTTTGGCTTGCTTCCGTATTGTTGCTTGTACCATTCTTTCGTCTAGTGTCAGATCGTCGTTTATGAATACTTTCAGTCTGGAATCGTGTAGTTTTCTCTTATTGATCATTACCGTACTTTTGTCCACTTTGCTGTTAAGTTCCACTAAGCAAGTTTTTTCTCCCAGTTTCCAAGCAGCTTCCGCTTTCAATACTACTCCCAGTTCCCTTTCGATAAACCCTTCCATTTCTTCCTTTAACATTTTTGGGTTAGTGGATTGCATTTCTATCCCTTGGATCACTATGTTCTTTCTCCTCTTTTCCCCTTCCAGTTTTTCTATTCTCTCATTTGCTCTCTCCACTTCCTGCTTTAATCCCTGTATTTCTTTCGTAGCCCTTTCATTGGTATACTTTAGTTCTTTTATTTCCTCTTTAAATTCTCTTTGTTCTTTCCTTAGTTTCCTGATTTCTTCTTGTAGTGTTCTTGTCTCTTCACCATTGTTGTGCTGTTCTTTTTTTATGTCTTTTATATCTCCAGCCAAGTCTCTCATCAAATCCATCATTTTCTCCATTTGTTCTCTCATATCATCCTTGGCTTTTGTAGGGGTCCTACTTGACTTTCTAGACCTCTTAAATAATTCTTCGATGTCGTCTTTCTTTCTTTTCCCCTCGTCTGTAAGGTACTCGTCCGAGTCCATTCTTTGTGGTAATTTCCCTGTTTTATATGTATGCAGCCCTCTCTGCTGTGTGTACGGTAGGTTGCCTATTCTGTGTTCGGCTGTATGGGAATTTCTTGATCCTTGAGTTCACTCTCAGTGATTACCCACTGTATTATAAACTGCCGCCGGTTCCAGATGCAGCTCACAGGTCAGACCTTCGGATGGATAGCCTCTACCATAAGATAATTTTCTATGTTCGTAATATTTCTTTCCTTATGGGTTTGCAGCTAGACCACCCTTCGTACTTCCTATTGTATAATGTGTTGCCTACCTTGTGGCCGACCAGCTGGAGGTCAGTAGGTTTGTCCTTTTTAGTTATCTTTTCTTATCTCTTAATTTTCATGCAATATTCTCCTTTAATGTTAATCTCCCATAACCTCTAAGTTATTTATTTAGGTCTATTTACTCACAAACTTCCTATTGCTCAGAGTTTTCCTATATTTTCCTGCTTCCCGCTCGTCTTCATGTACTAATAAATCAACTTTCTGGTGTTCCAGCTCGCTTGGTATGGCCCAACTTTGGACTACAATACCAGAGTACTGTCACACCCTTTGTTCTACTTTGCAGAAATTTGCTACTGAGAAAGTAATGAGAAAGTAATTAGCGGTGATCGTTATTTTTGTATGTTGTAGCGTATCCTATACTCACTTTTTAACTGCTGCTGCTTCTAGTAACTTGTTTCCCTAGCAGTAACAACAAGCAAATTTTTGACGTTAAGTTACTGGCTATAGTAAGACTAATAACTTTCCCTTATCATTACTAATAATTTGTGAACACCTGTAATTATTGATTTAAAAGCCTAGTTGTGCGAAGTGTCTTTATAAATTTATGAAGTTTTCTTCGTTTGGTGTTTCTGTTTACTTAAATCTGCCTTTTAACATGTGTTTGTGAAATCACTCCAATACATTGGACATCCAATTATTATAATTAATTATTAAGGTACGGCTATCGCCTTAAAAATCTGGTACACCAAATTTTTCTCTTTGTGAATACGACTGAAATAACATAAGTTACGTCCACAATTTTTAAATTCAAGTCACTAGATTTTCGACTTTGTACCAGATTTTAAAGGCGATAGCCGTACTTTCATGTAATGTGGCAAGTGTATTGAGTCGATAAAATTACTCCATGTATTGACGATAATTGTAAATTATTAAAACTCGTATTTGGCATTTTATAGGAGCAGTAATATTAAGATGGTCATTGGACAGAAGCGCAGATTTTAAAATTACTCGCGATTCAATATTACAACTGGCTTGTTAGGTGAATAAAAAGAATACACTAATTGCACCCATAAAAAGTGTAGGTTGTATTTAAATAAAATATATTAATGACAGCATAGGTCATACATTGCTAAAAATATTATTGTACTTCTGGTGGCGTTTGTCCGTCCTTTTTTAACTACTGCCTAAAAAGCCTATTGTGCTTCCCAGTGTTTCACTTTGCCTCACAGAGGTAATTCTAATGCCCTCAAAAGAGCTTTTTGTAGTAGAGTTTTGAATTCCTCGCACTCTCATAACCAGTGAATTGGAGTTTCGTCCTCCTCTTCACAGAATCTGCGATATGTTTCTGTTGCCACCATTATCGTGTGCATATGTTTGTTCATATAACAGTGTCCAGTAGTTATCCTTGTTATGTGTTTTATTTTCTCCCTTCCATTTTCCAGTAGTGCCAATGTTGCTTTCTTGGACGGTGCCCCTATGAAGTTTCTAAAGTACCTCCTTTAGGGTAGTCATACCAGAATTTGGGATGTTTTTCTCGTAACCAGCTTCTAGTTTGCTCTCTGATTCTGCTATAAGCTGCTATGTTACAGGTAGGCTCTGGTCCTATCAACTAGATTGTGCTGGCTGACTTTGCTAATTTAAAGAATAAAGAAAAGTAAAATAAATATAGAGGGTCCGGCAACGTTAGAGTGGAAGGGGGGGAGGAGCTATTTCTAGAACTCTGAGAATTATATAAATCAGGGCTGCAGAGTCGGAGTCGGAGTAGGAAGTCGGAGTCGAGGAGTCGGAAACTTTTTGGGTGGAAGCTAATTGAACGACTGTACTACTGACTATTTGAAGACTCAGACCTAGAGTTGACAAAAACTACAATATTTTTGAAAAAATAAATAAATCCATTTTCATTGATTTAAATGAGATTTTTTAATTTAAATCAAACATTTATCTGTTTTCTCCTTTTTCTTAATTTATGAGAGTTTATGAAAATGTGCGTGCACTATAAAATAAGTTAATTCAAAGATAAACGTGTGTGCTCTAGAATCAATGTTTCCACCGTATGTAAATTTAAATCCCTACCAAACTATTTAAAAATTCCCACTTTTTCCTTATACAGCGAAATAGTCGGTTTTTCTATATTTTACCAGTAAGTCTTTTATGTGGTTGAAAACAGAACAAGGAAAGTATGTATTGCAATAATTTCTAATTTTTATAATGCACCTTATTTTTCATTTGGGTTTCACTTTCAATAAACTATGATTTTAATTTTACCATCTACTTAAACAGTGTTTTATTTTTTGTTCTTAATTTTAAAGATTGGCATCCTAACTTTCCATTACGTTGTTATGTTAATTTATGATTCTAAATAGCAAATACTAAACAAGATTATAATTATGTAATTTATTATCATCAATCACATTCACCAAAGCTTGCGAAATTCCTCATGAGCCAGTAAAGTTTATCAGGTAGATGAAAAGGTATGACGGGGTGGGGGATTATCAATATTCTAGTACTTTCGGAGTCGGAGTCGGAGTCTGAGTCGGATTTTTTTACCGGTTCACAGCCCTGATATAAATATCGTGTATATAAAAGTTGTAGGTATGAAGATGGTGCATATTACTAAAATAGTTTTGTTTATACAGGGTGGCTCAAAAAAGCATGGCGAATGAAACTGACTGGTTTTTAATGGAATGCCCTACATTTAGGTATTTTAAAGGTTTTAGAGTGAAATACTAATCATTTTGATATATAGTTGTGTGAGCCTAACGTCATCTGTTTTGGAGATATTAACAATTTTATGCAATCAGGCGGCTGCTGTAAGTAACAGAAAACAATTGAATGAAGGAAAACTACTAAAAAATTACGTTTTTCGTGAACTTCCTTTCGAGTGTAAAATGGTGGATCTGGATATCTGGATATGATATAGGATCTCCTTGTCTTAATCCATTTGAGGTTACAAATCTGTCAAATATAGCTTGCTGAACTTTTATTTAATTGTTGTTTTTTTTAATGTCATATCTATTAGTTCTATCAGTGTTTCTGGTAAGGTTGGGCAGATTTAAATCACAATTTAAATCAAAGCCAATGATAATTTTGAGAAAATGTATTGAACGAAAATAAATAACTTCAATCTTTTTTACTTAGAAAAACAAACAAGAGACAAACTTTCACAAGCAATGCTGCAATGGAAAATAGAAAATATTAAACTGATACCGAAATAAAATAGTAAAAAGTACTAAAAACAAAAACTGAATATTAAAACATACGTATATAGTACACTACATTAGAGTTGGGTTGGGTGTAAGATTTATATCAATATTGCGGGTAGCGGGTCGGGTGCGGTTTAGAAACTGCGGGTCGCGGGTCGGGTCTCGGGTACAACTTCATTTCTTCAACATACATTTTGTTTGTGTGTAAAAAAAATATGCCTAATAATAATTTGACCGCCGAAGTGTGAAAATAACTTTTTTTATTGTGTATAGGCATTCTATCAGAAGCAATTTACGGGTATGTGCTGGTCTAATATTCGACTTTGGGGTAAAGTGGGGCTTAAAAGTGCAAAACTTACGGTTCGCGGGTCGGGTGCGGGTTTGAAACGGCGGGTCGCGGGTCGGGTGCGGGTATAAAAATGTGAAAATTGCGGTTCACGGGTCGGGTGCGGGTTTAAAATTTCAGTAATTGCGGTTCGCGGGTCGGGTGCGGGTCCTATATATTGGACCCGCGCAGGTCTCTACACTACATAAATACTCTAACTCTACAGTAATTACTAATTTGTAATCATATTTATACATTAACATTCACATTAACATACTTAATATTAACTCCCAGTATATTTATTAAATTGGAATGTACCAATCGAAAGGTACTGAAAACTCGTTCCACTGAGGCTGAAGAAGCAATTGCACAAAGAAATTGTTTCAAAACGGGTATCTGTTTTTTTTTATTTCTGGATCATCATCAGCTTGTGATTGGCACCACTGAATTGCACGGAGATTTTTTTTATCCAATTTACATGCTCTAAAAAATCTCTTCATTTAGACAACTGTAAAAGAATATGTACAGGATTTTTGTAGCAGCATTTCATTAACAGGGCTAGATTAGAGTTTCTTGAAGCCATTTAAATAGATATTAATTAGAATTGAAAAATATTTCTCCTAAAAAGCGCCTTGCATAATATTTGTGTGTGCAAATATACAGGTAGTCCCACTTTATTATGTAACACCTCCATATCTTCCATATATTTGTAAGTATAATCTTCTACAGACTCCCAATAGAACTTAATCTATCTATTTGAATTATGATGAATTAAAAATGTGAATTTTTCTAAACCTATCTAGTGAGCAGGTAGGCTTCTTTAAAATTTTGAAAAACCCTCATAACGAATATGGTTACAAAAAGTTGTTTAGAAGCAATAATAATCAAAATATGGTCAAAATATAAGACGATAAAACTAAAATGTAATATATTTTTTAAAATAACAAACATTTTGTTAATTTATGTTAGCATCCTGCAAAATTTGTTGTAAGAAAAAGAAAATCTTTATCAGCATTTTGAAAATGACCGAAGTTCAAACGACGTTTTTACAGCACTAAAAGTAAAATTTAAGTAGCGGTGTACAACAAAATTTTACGTTTTATTTTTAAGTGCTAATGATGTTATTTTGCGTACAGTTTTTCGAACAACTAGCTTAGACAAACACAAACACGTAAAACCTAAAAACCTTTTTCTAAGACAAGTATTTTGTTTTCCTTCCTTACGCTCTTCTACCGTACCCCCCTGGAACCGCTTTTCGCATTACATCAGGGGTTGCCGGCGTCACTTAAACTATCATGCCTTACCTAAGTGAGAACTAGAGCGCCCCGACCGGGAGGAAAACTCTCTACCAAGCACTCGAGTTTTCACTGTGACCACAGTATAAACATCAACGACTTGTAAAATAAGTTGGCTAAAATTGCAAATTTTAGATAGTGTAAATAATGAAAATAAATAAAATATTGTATGCACCACGGGAGATATTCATGTTCTTTACCTTCGTTACCATGTTAACCTCAGGGAAAAAACATATTCATTTCTCCCTTAATACATAAATATCTATTACGTGTTGGTGCTCGCAGTTGTTTTTTCTTTTCCTTCTAAAAGTAATAATGATAATATTCAAATAAAAAATAGGAGATTAAAGCCAAATGAAATATTTTATTAAACGCAAGACTTTAATTATTTATTTTGAGTAAATAAAAGTCAAATTGTAATTACATTTTTAATTTACTAATACCTACGTTACGCCATTTTGCAGTGGCTTCAGTTTATTTTCAAAATTATTAATAATTCTGAAATGGAAAGCAATAGGTAAGAAAACTTCAAACCCTTAAAGTTGCAAAACACTTACCCACTATTTTGGTTAGTTTCAACAATAAACTCGCATTATATAATAAAATATTAAATTACAAATACTGACGAAGTATTTTCGGTTTTTAATTTAAATTTAATTTAATAATTCATTGTTATCATTTTCGTAGTAAAACGCAAAGGACAAACGTGAATCTGGAATTGAAGTCTGTTGATAAATGCAACGTTACTTCCATATTTATACACGTCTATAATGTGCAGGAAGTAAGAATTTGAAGCATTGATATTAAAATGGGAAGACAGGGCAGTATTAAATTACAGAAAGTTTTCAAATGCAATTCATATAAAATAAAGACACTACAATGTAAAACCGTAGATTATTTAAAAAGGTTGTGGTAAATTGAGTTTAGGTTATCCACGTCGGCTCTGTAATTAATTGCTGTAGGGCTTTTTTGTATTTCTATAATTTCCAAAGTATTTTTTTAAATTATTTTCTTTATGTAATATTGTGGGCGTATTCAAATAAAATTTGTAATGGTTTTCATTGGCAGGGTCCGCTAGAGCTGCTTTTCTTTGTTAGATGGTGATATGTTACTAATTTTAATTGGTCATTTCTGTTGATTTGTTTATATTTTTTAAAAAGCTATGGTTTGACCTATGTATACAAAATTGCAAATTTGCAGTTATTGCAATTAATTTGGTATACTAGTTTTAATTGCAAATTTATTAGTTTTGTCTTTTAATTTTGTTAAAAAATACTGATTGTGTTATGGTTATTACAAACAATATTAAGATTACATTTTTCAAGTTCATTTTTAATTTTTTTGAATGTTTTGGTGTATAGTGAATCCAAATGTATATTTTTTAAGATGAAGCGTTAGAAATGTTAAATTCTTTTCCTAAAAAATTTGGTGCATCATAATCTAATGACGATGGAAATTGGAAATATTATTTTCAATGGACAAAATTGCACGGCTGTTCAGTCTTTCTTGCGAAAGAGTAGACCTTAGGTAGGTTTTAATTAATTTTAATTTTGAGAAACTTCGCTCCACCGACGCTACCGACATTGGTATTGTCAGAAGTATTTGCAAAGCAACCCACACATTTACATAAGCGTCTGCAGATCCAGTTTCCAACAGAAAGTTCAGTACGTTCAGAGGTGTTTTACCGCCTAAAATCAAACAAAAAGGAATTAAAAGGCTGCTTTTTAATATTGAAGATTAAAAAACTTTGAAAAATAATAATTTTGTTTTAGCCCAAAAGAATTATGAATTAGCTGACCAAAGAATAAATCAAGATGATAAATTTTTAATAGCTAAAACTTAAAAATAAAACGTACCTTTATTTGGTATGAGGTCATTGATAGAGATCAGCTCCTTTGATATCACTGTCATCCCCATCTGAAAGGAGGTTCTCTAGGTCTTTGCATTTAACAAACAAGTCCTCTCTGTTGGGCAATTCATCAAGTTTAAAAAGAAACTCAACTTTTGACATTTTGGCCTTAAGCTGTTCGAACCTCTCTTGCACAGCCATTTGTGCAGTTTCAATAAGTGGTATAAAAAAGTCAACGCCAAAACGCTCTTGGGGGTCAATCGGTGCTTCATCATTAGCCTCGTAATCAAACTGCTTCTTCTTCCTTCTAACCAGGAGTGTTTTGATTTTTCCTTCGACTTCTAAATCTTCAGCCAACTTTTTGGCTTTCACTAAACAACTAACAAATCCATTTTCGCGAAAGTTTGTCAACAAGTCAATAACAGACTTCAAAATAGCTACAGCTTGGGGTAAGTTACTATCAATGTTTATTTGAAACAGGATGTCATACCATGCAGTCAATGACACTAAAATACCAAAATCTTCAATTGTTTCGGACAAGGACTTTTTTCACTTCTAACCTGGTCTTCAAATGATGCATATTCTTGCAGTTCCCAAAGTGTTTGTCGGATTTGCACAATCTGGTATCTTACTGCTTTGAGTGATTTAATGCGTGCTTCCCAGCGAGTTACACAAAGTTCTTTCAATGTGAGAGAAGACCCAAATGCTGATGTTTGTGACAGACTCTCTAACAATTTGCTCCAGGACCAAATTGGGCAATTAGTTCAACAGGCCCTAAATAATTTCCATTGTCCTTTTTGTACAGAGTTTTATTTGTTTTTCGGAAAGTCATTTGGTGCTGGGCAAGAAATTGTGTTATGGCAAGAAATCGTTTAAGAACATTCTGTCATCGTTCTTTTTCTTGGACAATTATTTTCTGGTTTTCATCATCAATTGTTTTACCTGTGCTCAGTTTCCTTTTCGCCTCCACCCACCTTTCATAACACTTCAGGTGATTAGGGGAAGCAACATTTTATTTGTTGAACTAAAATTATTAATATATTCAAATAGCTAATTTGTATTCAAAATGACAGTACATAAAAATTAATTTTTTTACCATATTATTTTTTATACTTTTTTCTCATTTTGGCGCATCTCCCAAAATCGCATGTGTGCGACCGCGCATGTCGCACACGCCTTAGGCCGGCCCTGATTTGAGGAGTTTTTAACAGATCTTCACGTTTTCGAGTCCCTTGAATCCAAAAAACATGTTTTTGTTTATTGGTCTGTCTGTCTGTCCGTGTGTCTGTCTGTGTGCCTGTGTGTCTGTGAACAGAATACCCCAAAAATGAAAAGAGGTATGACGTTGAAACTTCATATATAAGTTTTGTGTACTATGTAGATGCGGCAGCAAGCTTTTGAAGGAAATCGCATTACCGGAAGTACGGTGTTTACTCTTGTGATTTTTCAGTTTTTTCGATTGTTTCAAAAAGGGCTCTAACGATTTTTTTCAAACTTTAAATTTTTATTGCCTACATTTTAATGTGTATTGACGTAAGCTAGGTGATTTTCTAGTTGAATACCTCTAAAATGGGTTTTTTTTTTCTTTATTAACTCCTATTTTAAATAGAACACCCGGTATATCATTACATTTTTTAATTTGGCTTAAAATTTTAGAAAACATTTGACTTTTCAAGTAACTCTCTTTTTTGTACGGTTTCTGTAGAATTTGTAATTTTTGATAATTTTTGACAAATGCTTAAAAATTCAAAACCAAAGTTTTGGCTAATTATAACATCACTGCAAAAGAAAGTTGTGTGCGTGTTATCACACCAGATTTTTTCTAATAATGTTTAAGGCAAAATCAATTTTTATCCAGCCTATAATTTCCGTTCTTGGCTGAAGACGGACGCAAGGTCCCTATAGCCGCCCGCCCCCAGTTGGGGAAATTGAAATGACCCTGAACCTACCTACCTCCTATAAGAAAACTTTTACCGGCAAACTGGAACATGTGGTTCTTTTCAGAAGTTTTGGTTAAAGGTTGCAACTTTGCGCAAGCGCATATCTTACAAGTCCGTAATACCAACGTGTTTTTTGTAAACGGCAATTTGTGAACATCACCTCCTCTTTGGGGTTATATTTTCTATGACCTCTTCGTTGCGTGAGTAAACATAACTTTGTTACGTGAGTTTAAGTTTTGTTCTAGTCTCAAAGACCAGGACGCAGTTATGAACATAAATTCAACAAGTCCGGATCGTAGAAATTCGTGTGTGAGTGTATAGCAGATATCAATTCACCTGGTCGTGTTTATTGGAAAATTTAAGTAAATACATAATAAAGGTAAGTTTAGTCATTTAGAATGGGGGACAGTTCGGGTGGCGAGAAGCCACCCCCTGATGATGCAAGTAAGATGGTAATAGAGGAACAATAAATGGCATTATGATGACTTAAATAATAAATATAAAGTTAGCGATACAGGTCCATTTTACGTTTTCATGGATCCCGCTGATAAAAACATTAATCGCCTATCGTCCGTCCGTGCGGGCCATTATTTATTTAATAACACTTTATTTAAAAATGACACTATTGATATAAAAGCGTAGGTCGAAATAAAGTTATAATAATTTTTAAGGTATACGTACTTGTGCAAATGTTCTTAAACAGGAAATTGTGGCATCAAATAAATTGATTTCTTACATTCCTTTCTTTTTTAATCATAAAAAGGAAGTTATTAGAGAAGTAGATACTTGCTTATAGGAGTCGTATATTTTAGATAATATAATTAGCGATCAAAAAGTCATGGAAGTCAAAAGAATGAAAAGGAGAGCATTAAATTCAGACAATGAAGCAGTTTGAGTTCCTAGGCAAATGTTAATAGTGACATTATCCAGCGTACATACATCAAACAAGTAGAGACACTCATACCAAATGTTGAAACCCGTCTAGAGTGCCTGGGACAATGCCTTGGGGGGTATTTCTAAGCTTGAATATCAGATGGCAGCACAAAGTTCTACCAATCATGATGTGATCAATTAGTGGCGCCATCTGTTAGTAGTATAGGAAAGTACCCCCAAGGACCGTTCAAGGTCATCCAAATCGGAATTTTTACATCAAAGGAACCGACGATGAGTGTCTCTACTTGTTTGATTTATGTACGCTGATATTATCCCTCTAACTGTAACCATAGATCTTGTTAGGTTTGCAGTCGAACCGTATATGTACGCTATAGTACAGTGCTTTGGTTGTTTTCGCTTTAGGTATACAGCTAAACAATGTAAATCTACATCTAAATTGTGTAAAAATGTAGCCAAACACATGAAAGTGATGAAGATTGTCAGAACTCTCAATATTGTATTCACTATAAAGAATACAACCACTAATCCCTATCGAAAAATTGCCCAGTATATAAACAGCAATACAAAGTTAAGAAAATTACAACACATAAGTTTTACTTACTACTTAATCCTTCCTCTTTCTACCCATTGGGTGTGGAGCTTTCTTGTCTAATACTAGCAAAATTGTCTCCACTCTTTTCTATCTTCTGCGAGTTCTTTTGCCTGGTTCCATGTTTGCCCTTGCTTCCCACACTTTCTTAGTTTGTTTTCTGTTTTCCATTCGGTATACCGGGTAACAATGCGATCAGGGCCATTTCTCTATCTCCTTTACTTATCAACGGATTTGAATGAAACTTGTTACAAGAATAATAAACATAATTGTGAATTAAGAGACAGATATAATCAAAATGGCTGACTTCCGGTTTCACCATTAACTTTGATTTTTTAAATGGATTGTTCTGTATATTTTATGTTTTTCGGAATCTACGACTCAAATTACACACGGCAGTGTTGCCAAATTTGATTAGGTATTTAACAAAAATATTTTAAAAATTTATTAATTAAAAATTTTTCTGTTTTATATAAAGATAGAGTGGCGCATGATGCATATCGTTAGATAGGTAATTAAATTTTCTAATGACATGATGGCCCTTGGCAGATGCCGTTTAAAAAATCTGGTGTGATACACTCACACAACTTCCTTTTACAGTGATCTTATAATTAGTTAAATATTTAATTTTTAATTTTTAAGCATTTGTCAAAAGTTTTTAAAAATTACGAATTCTACAAAAACGGTACAAAATAGAGTGTTAGTTGAAGAGACAAATTTTCTCTAAAATCTTAAGCAGAATTCAAAAATGTAATAATATACCGGGTGTTCTATTTAAAATAGGAGTTAATAAAAAAAATAGAAAAAAAACAAAAGAAACCCACTTTAGAAGTATTCAACTGGAAAATCACCTATCTCACGTTAATGCACATTAAAAATGTAATAAAAATGTAAAGTTTGAAAAAATCGTTAAAGCCGTTTTTGAAAAAATCGAAAAAAACTAAAAAATCACAAGAGTAAACACCTACTTCCGGTTATACGATTTTTTTTTAAAATCTTGCTGTCTCATCTACATGGTACACAAAACTTATATATGAAGTTTCAACGCCATACCTCTTTTCGTTTTTGAGATATTCTGTTCACAGACAGACACACAGACAGACAGACACACAGACCAATGAAAAAAAAATATGTTTTTTGGGATCAGGGGACTCTAAAACGTGAAGATCTGTTGAAAACTCAATTTCGAATTTTTGGGGTGAATCCAATACTTCCTTTATCGTAAAAGCAAGTAAAAAACTGACTTTTTCTCAAAAAACGCGTTTAGCAAATTTTATTCCTTTATGGACGATTTGTTATTGATCAAATTAATAGAATATGTATTATTATGGGGTACTAGAGTCATTTAGAATACATTTTTTCCAATCACGGCCTTCTATGAGAAAAAACAAAATAAAAAAAAAGAATTGTTTGTTTAGAAAAAAGCAGATATCGTATGTAATTTGAGCTGTGCATTCCAAAAAACCTAATATATATAGGGTAATTCATTTAAAACATCAAAGTCAATGGCATTTCCGGAATTTTATCCAAATCGATTCATAAATAAAAAGATATAAGCATGGCCCTGGTCTCATTGTCACCCGGTATGTGTCCAAACCATCTTAATTGCCCTTCTTTTATTTTCTTTTGTATTGGTTCTACCCATAGTCTGTCTTTTATTTCTTCGTTTCTAAACCGATCCAGTCTCTTCAAGTTCCAGTTTCCTATCATTATTCCCTTTGCCTATTCTCTTGTCTTTTTGATTAGGTACGTCATCCATGGCTACTAGGAACATTATAGGGCTCAGTATCACTCCTTGTCTAAATTTGATGTTTTAAATAATCTAAGAAATTTCCCTTATTTTTCCAGTCGCGCTAGTGGAATGATTACCCCAAATATTAGTGTATTCCTGTACCTAATATATGCAATAACGAAAAGCAATATCTCGAACTACCATAAAAAAGCACCTATATTCCCAGAAAAGACGCAACCCACACCTTTCTCCAAGCCAGTAATCCCTAACCCTTACCGAGACGAGTATATGGCTTATAAACAGAAAATTTAAGCCAGTATTATAATTAAAATACCTGCTGTGTTAGAAAATATATCTGATCTAGATAGCGATGGCGATTAAACAAACTATAAATATTTGGCAATGGAACTGCCAATCCATAATTAAGAATAAACTCAATTTACTTCAAACAAATACAATTGATGTCATACTTCTTAATGAAACCTGGCTTTCACAAAACAAATATTTCGAAATAAAAGGTTTTTGTAATGTTCTTTTAGATCAGTGATTCCCAAAGTGGGGGGCGATAGTAGCATCGGGTGCATTTGGGGGGCGGTGAATAAAAATAAGGGGGCGGTGAAAGCTTAAAGAAGGAAGAGAAGATAAGAAGATTTAGAAAAACCATTCGTACATATTTCATCTGTTGTGTAACACAGTGTAACATTATTTTCCAAATAAACACACAAAATGCAAGTTACAGATTTATTTATTCCTCGAAGACTATTTACCATTATTAAATGTTCTTATTCTTCCCCATACCATTTGATAGTTTATTTATTCAGTCGGTTTATTCTCCGTTTCTTTAATTTTACTTTGTCACACCCTTTAATACACCATCCAGAAGTAAATAGCATTATAATAAAGGGGTTTTATTATTCAAATTTGCTTTTACTCAAAATACAGGTTACAAATTCCGAAAGGATTTGTTTATTTTAAAAATATAATTTTTTCTGGCAATAATAATTTATACAAAATTTCTATGTGGCATATTTTATTATAACATTTCATAACTGTCTTATTCAGATAATTATTTGAGTTTGCCTTTCAATTTAGTTATTCCGATCTGATATTACCAAACAACTATTCCAACTAAATCAACTGCTCGAACCTTTCTAATAAACTATTCACAATTTAACCGTAACTGTATCTAATGTATCATTCATTAAACAATTCTCAAATGTTTATGTTGTACTTTTAATGTATAAATCCCCCCTTGTACTTTTTAATTGCTAATTAATTTATTCTTTCAAAATAATTTCTTACCTAGAAATACTCTTACAGATAATTATCAGTCTCAAGAAGCTACCACTACAATATCTTTCTGTTTGTTTGCTTAAAGAATGTAGATTTCCAGGGGGCGCTGAGTATTTTTTTTTTCTGAAAAGGGGGCGGTAGGTCAAATAAGTTTGGGAACCACTGGTTTAGATAGACGTGATGGCTACGGGGGTGTTGCCATCCTACTAGCTGAAAACTGAATATTTTCAGAAATTAAAATTATCAAAAAATATAATCCAGGCATAGAGGCATGTGAAATATTCCTTGAGCAACTCAAACTATCGATATTATGTATCTAGAAACCCCCTAAAATAAAAGTGACAACATCAGATTGGGAAAATCTACTGTCGCAACTAAACGGTAGCGTTTTTGTAGATGGTGATTTTACTGAGTTTAATGAACATCATAGTCGATGGGGCAGGATATCTCACAAGAAAACATTTTAGTCGATGAATTAGACAACGTTAATTTGACTCTGTTAAACGATGATCGACCAACTATTGTTTCCAGACCTAATGAACGTCTTTCCATGATTGATCTCTCACTTATATCACCCAACCTTGTGGGTTATACTTCCTGGAACCTTTTATCAGACACACTTAATTCATTGCAAATTCCAGTACATATTGCTAAAAATGTGGTATATACTCCATGTACAATGAATCTAACACAAAATGGGACATCTTTAAATCTCATATAGAAGATTCTTTAGCTGAATTTTCTTTTAACAACGGTTCATACATTGAATACTTTGACTCACTAATTCAAATAATAAATGATTCTGCTTCCAGTTCTATGAAAATTGAAAAACCTTTTCAAGCAACAATTTCACTTCCTATATGGTGGGACGAAAAATTCAAAAACAACGTCAGTTTGCGCCAACAGACTTATCGAAACTACAAAACTTTGGCAAATCTTAAAAATTATCTAAAGTTTTAAAACATACAAGCAAAAAACAAGTTACTATTTACATAAAAAAAGTCTTGGATAAGTTTTGTTAATACTCTTAACAAAAATACTCCCATTAGTAAAATATGGTTATTTGTTAATAAATTATCTAAGAAAAACATATAACAAAAACATTTTCCATGCCCTCTGCTCTAATTCAACAGCTGTTAGACCAATTCGCCCCACCATATGCAGTAAGTCAATTAAATTTCTCACCTATCGATGACGAACTCTGCAAGTATAAATTCTTTGAAAAACCTTTTGACATTTACGAGCTAAACGCAGCAATTAAGTCCACAAAAATCAACTGTAATAGGAAAAGACCACAGTACCTATACAATCATTAGTCAACCACCAGAGATAGCAAAAAAAACACTTATTAAGATTTTTCAATGATTGGTTTATTAAGGTAAATTATATAGAAAAACTAAAAGAAATAATGGTACGCTTCATACTTAAACCAAATAAAGATAAACAACTGTCTTTTTCCTATAGACCCATCTCATTGATGTCGTGTATAGTAAAAACTTTCGAAAGAATAGTTAAAAACGACTTGACTGGCTAGTCGAATATTATAATTTATTACCGAGCACTCAGCATGGATTTCGAACTGGACGCACACTTGATGCAGTGTCGCACTTGGCTTGTCTGTTTTTGGATTTGAAGAGGGCTTATGATTCTCTAAAGCTTTCAGTATTGCAAACAAAGCTATGCGACATGGGCATTTCCCGGAAAGTATCCAGAACCATTGTAAATATTTTTTGTAATATGACTATTTACATTAGAGATCACTCAAACCATTTGTTTGGACTAAGGACTACCCATATAGGATTACCACAAGGCTCTGCATTAAGCCCCATTCTTTTCAGTGTATTTTCAGCAAGTTTACATGATATGTTTCAAGTTCTATAACTTGCATACAATATGCCGATGACATTTGTATTTACGCAGAAAAAAATTCTTATGATGACTGCGTGGAAGTCTTGGGAGACATCATGCGACTTGTAAATGTCTGAACAATAAATCAAGGGCTGACCATATCTCTTGAAAAATCTGCCATTATGATATTCACTAGACATAGGTTACGTACTCCTGATAATATAAACCAGTCTGGATATGTAATTCCAATCGTCGGAGAATACAGATATCTTGGCATTATCTTAGATCCCAAACTTTTATGGTCAAAACATGTCCAATATGTGAGGATCAAATGTGAAAAGGGCAACAACCTTTTCAAATGCGTAACAGAAGGTGGGGTGCAGACCCCAAAGTCGCTTTGATGTTCTACAAGACTTATGTACTCTCTATTTTGAATTATGGTTACGTTCTCTATAGATCAGCAAGTAAATGTCATTTATTAAATGTTGATCAAATACAGTGCAAATGTCTTAGGATTTGTCTTGGAACTATGAAATATACTCCATCACCTGTGTTGCTTGCTGAAAGTAAAGAAATTTCTTTGGAGAACGGAAGAGAACTTCTATCAATCAAATACATAAATAAGATTAAGATCTCGTGATTCTACATTAATCCAACCTTTATATGGGCCACCTATTGAAAACTTAACAAATAAATTCTGGAAAATCAAAACAACACTCCCGTTAGTAGATGCTTTGCTGGAAACCAACAATACTCTAAATATTTACAAATCTAACAAAGAGTTGCCTATTTATAACGTTGATTAAAAATCGCTATTAATGAAACCTAAAATCTTAATCCCCCAATACTCGGAATCGCAACAAATTAATAATATTTTTTTAAAATCCATACTTAGTGATTCTACCCATAAAATAACACTTTATACTGATGGATCTAAAAATGAAGAAGGCGGTGCTGGATGTGCAGTCTACATCCCCCGTAATAACCAATCCCGGAAAATTAAACTCCCGACATTTTGTACTATATACATATACCGCTGAAGCAATAGCCATAGAAAAAGCACTTACTTGGCTAGATGAAAATAAATTAAATAAAACACTGATTTTATCGGACCCACAATCTGTTCTAAGTGGTTTAAGCAACTTTTCAACTAATTACAAAACCTGTAGCATCATATGTAGTATTAAAAGTAAAATAGGAAATAAAAACGTAACATTTATTTGGGCCAAAAGTTATGTTAGTTAAGACAAAGTAGTCAGGCCACTCAGAGGGACGATAATATTTGGTAACAACCCTGAAGTGCAGCTTCACACTTCAAAATTTTAGGTTTGGAAGGGTAACACTTCGATGTTAATGATCGAATACTTAATACCGATTATTTTTATTATAAAAATATTGCTCTATATATACAAATATATTTGCTTAGATACTACTAAAATTGCATTTTATCAAAGTGCAAAGTATTACTCTTACTGGGTCGCTATAAATTATTATAACAACCGTCAGCGCTTAAGCAAGTTTATTTCCGCGATATATGCATTTATGTTACAGTGAACTCGTATTACTAGGTAGTTCATTAAGCAAGGTTGCTAACCTGCAGTTGTGACATTTAAACTTCCTGAACGAAAGCATGGGAAATTCAATTTGCAATTTTAAACCTATTGAACTGTATTTCATAAATTTGGAAATGAAATTTAAGTCTGTTTAATTTGAGATTAAACATATTGCCAAACTCCAGATTAAGAATAACAAAAGAAAAGGAGGCTACCTCCGTAAATACTCTACTTATAAATACACTACACTATTTCAACCATGTTAATTGTCTTAAGGGGATATTCTTCTACTAGTTGCTGGCGCTGTTTGGGTGGATGCTTTCTTCGGTGTAGTTTTCTCCGGACAGAATAGATAATTCCTATTATAGTAGCGGCTTCTAGGATGCTGCTGGTTATGCCGCTGGATAAGTAGGAGTGATGTCGGATGGTTTTCCATGTCATTTTCTTTAGATGGATGTCCATCTGAGAAGCTTGTAGATCCTCAAGGTGGTCGGATTGCCGTAGCACTGACTCCTCTGCTATATCTGTAAAAGAGTTTTGGGTTACTGTGTCGTTGAATTTGATGCTGATTGATTTGGCATATCCTGCCAACCTTATGGGTGAATATGACAATTGATGTTACTCTTGCCGAGGTGTTTCGGAGAGTGCCGCATCGGTGTTCCACATTGCGTGTCTTCGGTCAATTCCCTCGCAGACTAGCACACCTTGTCAAATCTGTCTACGATGTCGACCACGGCATTGAAGTCTTTTTTAAACTTCCCTCTCTTGAACTGGATTTCTATCCCTGCAGATTTTGATAAGCCGTCTTCTTGATTCCATTCTCTACTAGGGCTAGGTGCTTAGCATCGGAGTTTTTATTTTCTGAATCCCTGGCGGCCATTTCTTGGTTCCACCCTCCAGCGGGTGTCAAGTTTTTAGTGAACTCGGAGGGTTTCTCGTTTGCTGCAGTTCTTGCTGCCATTTCTGGTCCCCATCCACCGCTAGGAGCTGCGTTAAAAGCATCTGAAAAACTTCCAATAATTTGTACGTGTATTTTAATTTCCTTTTCTTTGTGTCCACCGACTTTGTGAATGGGGACTTTCGGAACTCCATGCACTTGGTGATTTTTTTGTGGATGAGAAGGTGCTTTTTTTCATGTTCGATGATAGCTGGACGTTCAACTCCCGCATTCTTTATATTGGTGGCTGCTATCGCTCGTTCTTCCGCTGTAGAATCGGTTGATGATAATTGCTCCACCTGCTGGATTGTTTGTTTTTCCTCGTGGATGGGGATTTTAATTAGAGAGAGCAAAACGGCTGCAGCATGTTCGCTCCTGGTTGGTGCTTGTAATAAAGTAATTAATTGCTCATACCTTTGTTTTAACGTAGCGTACTGAGAATTCAAGTAGGCTTGTTCTAAGTCCACCTCGCAAAGAAGGACTTCTTCGTCCATCTCTGACACACTATCCCAAAGTTTCTTCAGAACCATTTGCGTGATGGTGTAGTTTCCTTCTTCCTGTGCCTCTGCTGTTTGTTCAGCATTGAGCATGGCTCCTTTGAACTTTCGAATTCGAATTTGTAATTTTCAAATCCGACGTGTTTGCTCAGGATCTTCGAACATGGCTTCTTGCTCCCTAGTTTCGGAGGCGTTGGGAACTTCAATTGCCCTTGAAATTGCTGCTGCATGTTCGATCCTGTTTGATGTTTGTAACCAATTAATTAATTGCGCATACCTTGCTTTTAATGTAGCATACTCCGGACTAAAGTATATTTGTTCTGAGTCCATTTCTTAAGCAAGGACTTCTTCTTTCATCTCTAACATACTATCCAAAATTTTCTTTAGCTCCCTTTGTATATTGACGTGGTTTTTAAATCTTCTCTCCGCTATTCTTTCAGCATTGAGCATGGCTTGTCTGAACTTTTGAATTCGAAATTGTAAATTTCGAATCCGAAGTTTCTGCTCATGATCTTCGACCATGGCTTCTTACTTCCTAGTTGCGGAAGTGTTGGGAACTACAGTTGCCCTTGAAACGGTTTGCAAATAATTTGTTGCTTTGCCGTGAATAGCCTTAATTGAATCGAGGTACCCCTTCGTGAAATAGTTGTCGGTTGGAATATTTAGCTGCACCATTTTCGCGTTATTGATGATCGCGATCATCTAGCGTCTTATTTCGACTGCTGATGTGAACTTCTGTCTTCTGGCTGGCAGAGTCCTTTAATTATTGAAAACCACTTGCGTTATTTTCGCGGATTCTTCTTGTGTGACAGCTAATTGGTTGAATTCCTCCATATTATTTGCTATTTTCTGGGACCTGGGTGGGTTGGCAGATGTTGTTTTTTTTTTCGGATGCTGGTAACCCCGGGAATGTGATGTTCTTAAGTTGAGATGTATCCGGTTCGAAGAACCATGAACAGAAATGCCTGGAGGCTGGACAGGTCCTTTTTGTTCTTAAGTTGAGATGTACTTATCCGGCCCGAAGGACCATGAACAGAATCCTTTTTAATCCAGCTCGAAGGACCATGAACAGAATTGCCTGGAGGCTGGACAGGTTTTTGTTACTTGCGCTGATTCTGTCTCTAGCGTTCTGAGCACACGGTTGAGACTGCAACCGTGTTTTAAGACAAAGTAGTCAGGCCACTCAGAGGGACGATAATATTTGGTAACTATTCTGAAGTGCAGCTTCACACTTCAAAATGTTAGGCTTGGAAGGGTAGCACCTCGATGTTAATGAATCAAACACTTAATGCCGATTGTTTCTATTATAAAAATATTGCTCTATATATACATACAAATATATAGATGTAAGTTGTTGTATGTGTGGTAAGTTTGCATGCGGGGGAGCGTAGTGTAAGTCGCAAGCGGCGCATTACCTCCGTTGCACTTCCCGCGAAGTATGAATGGTCTTCGACACCGAAAGGTAAAAGATGCAATAGATCATGAATGAATGAATATACAAATATATTTGCTTAGATACTACTAAAATTGCATTATATCAAAGTGCAAAGTGTTATTCTTACTGGTATCATAACAACCGTCAGCTCTTAAACAAGTTTATTTCTGCAATATATGCATTTACGTTACAGTGAACTCGTATTACTAGGTCGTTCATTAAGTAAGGTTGCCCACTTGCAGTTGTGACATTTAAACTTCCTGAACGAAAGCATATGAAATTAAATTTGCATTTTTAAACCTATTGAACAGTATTTCTTAAATTTGGAAATAAAATTTAAGTCTGTTTAATTTGAGATTAAACATAGCAAAGAAATTAGGCCCAGCTCTGCGGAGCTATTACAATATATTTAAAACGTAAAGCATTTTCTGTTGGTACTTAGTATGAGCCTTGCATCAGGCCGATTACGATAAGCCTTTTTTTTAAATTAAAGCTGTCACTGTGTAGGGTTGCAGAAGTGTCTTAAATTGGATAAATTTAAGCAGGCAAGTGATTGTAGCGAAAAAAGTTAGGTATAGTAGTGGAACAATAAAGGTGGTTGTTGTTGCAATGAGTCACTGTGCCAGCGATAAGCCCAAAGCAGTGAATGTATAATGTAATACGTGCAATCAGTGGACCCGCTCCAACAGTTATTTAAAGTTTAAGATATTTTGTCGCTGCTGCTGTATTACATTCAGCTCAAAAATGCAAACATTGTTATAATTAGAATAAAGCTACCTATGTGGTGCGTTACAAATCTAGTAATTCTAATGCTTTGATTGATATAGGTGGGAATTGTAAAGCAAACGCCGTTACAATCTGGTAAGCTTATAACATTTCCTTTGCAAATTGCACAGGGCAATGTAATGTATCGACCAGATTGGGCGCAATTAGCATTATTTAGGCTAAAATCGGTAATATTACAAATTAATTTGTTTGAAAAATTGCCCACTTGTTTGTTTTCTTTATTATTACGAAATAATGTTTTTTCCAGGACAATTTGGCGCCCTTTGATGCTTGCGCATATAGTCGGGGGCCTACTTGGCCTATGCGTGGTTACAGCCTTGTCAAAGACAAGTTACTGTATCCATTTCGTATGAAAAAACACTATGCAAGCCGACAGGATAGTATTCGTTTTTGAGGTTATGTTTCTATTACATTTTAAATACATTGGTATTACTAGATGACAGACAGCTGCGAGTGAATTTTAGTTTCTTATACAAGAATAACTTGTTTGTGTAAACGGTATTACAATTTACTCTTAACTGGACTTGTAAATCCACTTACCAGAAATTCTTGTTCGTGTAAATGGCGCTTTACAAGTATCCTTTCATTTATCAACAGACTTCAATTGCATATTCACGTTTATCCTTTGTGTTTTAAAATCATTGCTCAGACTTTAACTACGAACATGATAAGAGCATTTAATCAAATTTTAATTAAAATTAAAACCCAAAATACCTTGTCAGTATTTTTAATTAAATATTTTATTATATAATGCGAATTTATTGTTGGTACTAACCAAAATATAGGGTCGGTTGCAAGTTTATTGGTTTAAATTGTAAGTTTTCTTACCTATTTCTTTCCAATATGAGAATTGTAATAGATATTAACGATACAAATTTGATAACGAGCATCTTAACGATAAGAGTTGGATTGTCGAGTTTTGCGGCAATCAAATGAGTCTCGTTAAGTGCCATAAGCAAACGTGTATTGTTCAATATTTTATCTTCATTAATAAATTCTGGTTCAACGTATTTTTTTAAATAAAAGTGTGGTAATATCCATTACCGCACTGAGTGCGTTAACGAAGCTCTTAACGATGCTAAATTAATTTGATGATTAGTCTATAATAACACCGATAAAGATAAAATTAATGATGTTTTAAATATAACTACAGAAGCCACTACAAAATGGTGAAACATTTAGTAAATTAAAATCTACAAATAAAATTCATAGCTTTTGCAAGTAGTTGTCCTTGAATGTACAGAATACAGGGTGATTCACTTGGCGACAGCTAAAAGTTGGGAGCGTGTTGAGCCTACCAAAATAAGAAAAAAGTTTATAACATGGATCTGGAACTGCTTCCTAGGAAGTCGCAAGCCCTCGAAAAGAGACTACTAAATAGCTATTTATTTATGAAGTTGCAAAATGAAAGTGTTTTTTTACACTAGACGTGAAGTTTATCCTATGATCTCAGCAAGTTGGGCAAAACGTTTGGGAAAAACACTAATTTTGCAACGTGTTGCATACAAGATTTTCTGTAACTTGGAGTAATATTAATTTTTATAGTAAACTAGCTGACCCGACAGACGTCCTGCCCGAATGTTGGTTTGCTTGCTATTAGCGTGTTCAGCAAACGTTTTTCCGATATTCGAATTTTCGATTTTTTTTATTTTAAAAAATATTGGGGGGTGGTGGGTGTTAACATTTTGGAGTTATATGTTCTGACATGCAGGAAATCTTAAAAAAAAAATTTTAATTTGTCAAAAAATTTAAAAAGAAATTCCTAGAGCCCGGGTCCAATTATAAATCTAAACCATCCAGGGACCCACTCAAACAAACACAAAATTTCATCAAAATCGGTCCAGCCGTTTAAGAGGAGTTCAGTTACATACAGACGTACAGCAGAATTATAATATAAAGATAAATTTACTTTTATCCACATCACTATATAATAATGTGGTCTATAAAACTCTAGGGGTTTTATATATAAAACACGTGAAATTTTAATGATTGTTGAGGTGACATCCGCTGTCAGAGTAAAATCTCAAATAATTTTTTGATAACATCAGATGAAATTATAAAATATTATGTAAATTGCATTTTAGATGGGCTTTTAATGTCCAATCCATTGGTTTCAACCGCGACATCCGGGTTAAGCTTCATAGAAACAGTTTTTGAAGAAGATGCAGAGTTCTCTTGAATTGTACTGAATTTTCCTTGAATCTTTCTTGCAATTTCCATTTTACTTGATTCATTTTCGTCAATATATCCTTCCACAACACTGGAGGACCCCCACCCTCCGTGCCTCTTCAAGGTGATGATGTCGCCACCAGCATTAGCTAATAAAGTTGCCGAAGACCGTCGCATGCTATGACCAGTATACAATTCAGGATTATCCAATTTTAGAAAAGAAGCAACCTTCTAATGAATTTTAGACAGTGTGTTAATGCCCACAGGTTGCATTGCACATTTTAAGTTCTTATAGCGCAAAAAAACGTGTATTGGCAACCGTCACAGGCTGAACGTAATCGCATTCTGCACATCTCAAGAATATTATTCACAGAAAATCCTTCATCCAATACTGTGAAACTTCTCGAAATATAAGTTTTGGTGTCTGGGATGGTCACGTACAAGTGGGCACCCTTATCCTGTACATTTGTAATATTCTGGTTTGTCAGTTCATTGTATCGTGTTACGTATTAATTACGTGCTTGCATAAACGCATTATCTGTCGACACATGTGAGAACGCTGATAATGGGTTTATCTTGTCATACGGATGTCCCACGTAATTGTTATCACTAAGTTCAGTTGCATCGCAGACTTCGTGCTTAGAACATTGTAATTTTTTGCTTTGTAACCCGTAAGGTAATAAATTGAATAAAAAAGATTTTTTTTATTATCTTTCGTCAATCAATAAACATCTCTGGCGCAGTCGTACGGATAGTAGAAAATTACCCCAAATTCGCGTAATTTTGTGTGTTAACACTTCGTCTACTATCGAACAAAATCCAACCCGGTTCCAAGTGAAGACTGGACATCGCTTCCAAGTGGACCAGCCCAGCCGAAGACAAGCATCGCCGAAGCTGAGCAGCACAACCCCGCAACGCAGAGGACAAAAATCGCCGAAGCCGAGCCACACAACCCCGCGACGCAGAGGACAAAAATCGCCGAAACGGAGCATCCAAACAGCAATATGAAAATTTGCCTGCTACTAATGTAAGTCGCTAATCAATTTGCAGCAAGAAGATAAAATTTTAGAATTAAGTTTTGCCATTTAAAACGAAGTGAAATAAAATTTAAACTACTGCTAAACCTTAATAATAATATAGTTTTAGCTCTGATTTTTTTAAGTGCTACCTTGTGATCTTAAAATTCTCAGGAGAATTTAGATCTAAAGATACTCTTGCAAAAACTAAGGAGAACGCTTAATATTTTAAAACAATATTCCCGTTTCACATAAGCGAGACTACAGGTGTCCGTTGACTTAATTTATGCCTGTATACTCTTGTGAAACATTAAATTAACTAATAAATGCGCTAAATAAAAATCCATGTCTGAATTTGAGGAAACCCTGGCCAATCAACTAGCCAACCTTGCTATAAACCCATTTGCAATTCCTAACACATCCACGCAACAAAACCCGCCGATACAACAAACAGCTTCTGTACAACAGAATATACTCGAACGACAAAACACAAGAAGAATGGCAGTACCATTTTCCATTTCGAATATTTAAAGACCATTCCCGAGTTTGGAGGAGATCCTACTCAACTTGCAAGATTTTTCAAAGCGGCCGATCTCATCTACAATCAATTTTCAACTCCCAACAATGAAGATTACATCAATCATCTCCTGTTATCCGGCATCGAAAGCAAACTAACTGGACAAGCCGTATTAGTAACTGCAGGATATACCATCGGAAGTTATAAAGAACTCAAAGAAATTTTAAAAAACAATTTTGGCGACCGAAGATCCGAAGACAGCCTTCTTCAAGATTTACTACACCTCAGACAGGGAAATCACGAAAACCCAATCGACTTTTACAACTCGTGCATAAGAATGAGAGCCGCCCTATTTTCACATTTAAGTACTAACACAACAGACGAAGCTACAATTAAGGTTAAAGGAAATTTGTACACCAATTTAACTTTAAAGACGTTTCTAAGTGGATTAAGAAACCCCCTTGGATCATTCATACGGAGTCAACGACCAACCACTATGGAAAATGCTCTTAAATATATTAATGAAGAACAAAACGTATGGCATTTGCAATCAGGAAATCAAAGCATTGCAAAACCCCATCACAAACCAAATGTGACACAGAAGTCAAATCACTTCCTGCTTTACCACCACAGCAATCGTCTACAAAACAATTCCCAGCAAAGCAGTTTCCATCGCAACCAATTGTTTTTGGAAACCAGAAACCAACAGCAACCAACGTATTTAAGCCTCGAAATATCCAACCTCTCGAGAAGCCTACTCCTATGGATATATCGCGTACTATTAAACAGCCATATTATATTCGACAATCCAATCAACCTAGGAACTTCATTTCCGAAGAACTTTTCTACCATGATCAAAGACCTGTCGAAACAGAAGTACAAGAAGAAGATAACGCTTATGGACCTGCACCTGACGCTGAATATAATTATTATGAACAACCCGAAGAAGACAGACCACAGTTGGATCCAAGCATCAGAAAATGACCCTGAACAGGATTTTTCCCTGACCAGCCCGAACAACAACCTGACCTAATATACGTTAACAATTCGGCAGCCCTGTGAAGTTAGCACCACAACTTCAAAAAATGTTATATTTTTCAAGAGTTCCCGTTGCACCCCAAAGAGTTCTAGAGTTCCTTGCTATTTTAAAAAATAGTTCTATGTATTTAAGAGAAAAAAATTGGGATAGAAAATTTGGGGTGCTAACTTCACATTTTCCTCGGACAGATACCACTATAACTGTTTATCAGTCATATTTATTGAAAAATGTCATTATACATTTCGATAGAACTCGCCGGGGTGCTACTAGAACTCTAACAAAAAAAAGATTTTCAAAAAAACTTTTTTTTTATAAACGGGAAAAAAATATGTTTTTAATTTTTTAAAGTTCCGTTAGTTCTAATGGGAGTTCTAGTAGCACCCCGGCGAGTTCTATCGATAACTCTAATAACATTTTTTGATAGCACCCGATGTAAAGAAGTTATGTCCATTTTTGTGTTAGTATTTTTACAAAATGACGAAGTCCTGAAAGCTATTTTTTAAAAGTTCCGGTAGTTCTAATTAGAGTTCTAGTAGCACCCCGGCGAGTTCTATCGATAACTCTAATAGCATTTTTTGATAAGACTCGAAGTAAAAAAGTTACGCTTATTTATCTCTATGTTAGCACTTTTAAAAAACAACGAAGACCTGGAAGTAATTTTTTACAGTTCCGGTAGTTCTAATATGAATTCTAGTAGCACCCGGACAAGTTCTATCGATAACTCTAACACTAAATTTTGATAAGACTCGCAAAAAAATATTACGCGGATTAAGACTTTTACAAAACGACTAGATCCTAGAAGCAATTTCTTTAAAATTTCTTCGGAAGTTCTTGGTGGAATGTTTAGGTAATGACGGGCTCCTGTATATACAGAGTGTTTGTAGATCGCTAGACGGCTCGTAACTTCGTTAATAATTGAGATATCGAAATTAATATTCTTTTGTTTTAAATACCAGTATAAAACCTAAAAATTGACATAAAGCAATTTAAGCCATGGCCTCCTATTTTTACGTAATGATACAAAACTTTGTTTTTTTAAATGGAACACCCTGTATATTTTTAGACATTTGAAATCAGCACTAAAAGTGCTTTATGATAGCATTCTTAAATTTAAATTTTGGAACTTATTATTTTTCAAAATGAAAATTCTTTTTTAGCCAAAGTAGGCCATGAATTACGTAAAATCACGAACAATCGAACAAGAAATGCAAAACAAACTCCACTTGGCTCTAAAAATTTCTCATGACCGAATTATAGCACCAAACGTACTAAAACAATTGAAAACTATGTTTTCTAAATGGAATAATATGATTTTCATTAACGGTATCATTTATTTTTAAATTGTTTTACGTATTTTTGATTTTTTAAAAGCTACTTCTAAACGAAATGGCTAATATGATACATCGTTGGAAAACCCTTTTGTTGTAGTTTTCAACTGTTTAATGAAACTCATATTGTTCAATTTAAAAAACATAGTTTTCAATTGTTTTAGTACGTTTGGTGCTATAACTCGGTCATGAGAAATTTTTAGAGCCAAGTGGAGTGTGTTTTGCATTTCTTGTTCGATTGTTAGTGACTTTGCGTGTAATTCATGGCCTACTTGGCTAAAAAAAAAATTTTTATTTTGAAAAAAAAAAAAGTTCCAAAATGTAGATTTAAGAATGCTACCATAAAGCACTTTTAGTGCTGATATCAAATGTCTAAAAATATACAGGGTGTTTCATTTAAAAAACCAAAGTTGTGTATCACTTAAAAATAGGAGGCCATGGCTTAAATTGGTTTACGTCAATTTTTAGGTTGTATACTAGCATTTAAAACAAGAAATTTCTTTTCGATATCTCAATTATTAACGAAGTTACGAGCGGTCTAGCGATCTACAATCACCCTGTATATATTCTTGTTTAATGCTCAGTTCAGTCTCAATCTACGGCGAGCTCGTTCGAAAAGTGTCGTTTTTATAAAACTTTTACAGTTTGTTTGAAAACCTGAAACATTTCTGTGAATAATAAAAAAACTGTTGGATAACAGGTAACATAATTTTCATAAATACGTTAATGATACTCTATATGTATAATAATTAGTTTTTTCTATATTGTCGATAGCGTAGTAGCAACGTTTTCATAAGTTTACTTTGTCGTTTGACCTTTCATCGGACGAGTAGAGTATTATACATTGTCCGAAACATCATCCAAGATGTATGACGTACACGTTTTAACTAATATTTTGTCTCAACGTGAGTTTAAAACAATAGACGATGCTGGTAAAGTATTACCTCCCTCTAATAATGTTTTTAAAAACATTTCTGAGAAAATGTTGGAAAAAGGTTCCGCTATGAGTGCCAAACATATTCACACTGTAGTAAATGTAAATCGAAGAGGCAAGTAATAGCAAGCAAAACGTTCGATGTAAAACTAAGAGAGATACTAATTTTTTTACTAAACTATCAAAACTTAAAGAAATTGCATTCAGGACATTGGTTTAGCAAACAGAAAAAAACCTCGTAACTTTTTTTACTTCAAGTCTTATTAAAAAATGTTATTAAAGTTATCGATAGAACTCGCCTGGGTGCTACTAGAACTTCTATTAGAACTACCGGAACTGTAAAAAATTATTTCCAGGTCTTTGTCGTTTTTTAAAAGTGCTAACATAGAAATAAGCGTAACTTTTTTACTTCGAGTCCTATAAAAAAATGTTATTAGAGTTATCGATAGAACTCGCCGGGGTGCTACTAGAACTCCCATTAGAACTACCGGAACTTTTAAAAAATTGCTTTCAGGACTTCGTCGTTTTGTAAAAATACTACAACAAAAATGGACGGAACTTCTTTACATCGGGTCCTATCAAAAAATGTTATTTAAGTTATCGATATGACTCGCCGGGGTGCTACTAGAACTCCCATTAGAACTAACGGAACTTTAAAAAATTAAAAACATTTTTTTCCGGTTTATAAAAAAAATATTTTTTTGAAAATCTTTTTTTTTTGTTAGAGTTCTAGTAGCACCCCGGCGAGTTCTATCGAAAAGTATAATGACATTTTTCAATAAATATGACTGAAAAACAGTTATAGTGGTATTTGTCCGAGGAAAATGTGAAGCTAGCACCCCAAATTTTCTATCGCCATTTTTTTCTCTTAAATACATAGAACTATTTTTTAAAATAGCAAGGAACTCTAAAACGCTTTGGGGTGCAACGGGAACTCTTGAAAAATATAACATTTTTTGAAGTTGTGGTGCTAACTTCACAGGGGTCAATTCGGCATCACCTAAACTACCCTACATATACTTACCGGAACTCAACGCAAAACTCATCATTGACACTGGATCTATGAAAACATTGTTAAATCCCGCTTTCGTACACAAGTATTACTCCGAATATATTTACAACGAACCTTTCCAAATTAGCACTGCACATGCAACGTAAATTCATGATGAAGTAGCTAATATACCATTACCAAGATCCTTCAAGACAAATCAAATGCACAAAATCTACTTATTCAATTTTAATGACAACTACGAAGGACTCATTGGACTCGACTTGTTAAAACAATTGAACGCAAGAATCGATTTATCTACTAATCAGCTAATCACAAGCAACTGTACTTTGCCACTCCATATTCAACCATCAGATGATGAAAAAATACCTACAAGGAAACAGGATAAATTTGAAATAAATATTCCACCTCGATCAGAAAGTATAATTCGACTACCCACCGACAGCCAACTAAAAGAAGCACTATGTGAAAAAAGAAACTTTGGACCAGATTTAATAATCCCAGAAGCATATGTCAAGATTGAAAATAACGCATTTTTGACTACAGTTATAAATACACGAAACGAACCAATTCAACTTAATTTAAAGAAACCAATTCAATTACAACCAATAGTTGAACCTAAGACTATCGAATTAAATCATATTAGTACAAAAGATGTCAAAATCAAATTACGAGAAAACTTAAACAATTTAAGAACAGATCACATGAATGACGAAGAGAAAACGTTAATAACGAATTTATGTTAGGAATACCGAGATATATTTTATTGCAAAGACATTCCATTATCATTTACTAATAAAATTAAGCATAAAATTCGAACAACTGACAATGAACCCGTATTTACGAAAAATTTGCGTTATCCATACATTCATAAAAAAGAAGTTCAAACTCAAATGGCCAAAATGTTGAAGGACAACATTATCAAACCTAGCGAATCGCCTTGGAATGCACCCATATGGATTGTACCCAAAAAATTGGATGCATCAAAACAACAAAAGTGGCGAATAGTAGTGGACTATCGGAAATTGAATGAAAAGACAATTGAAGATAAGTTTCCTATCCCCAATATCAACGATATATTAGATAAACTAGGACGAAGCCAATATTTTACCACCCTAGACCTAGCTTCAGGCTTCCATCAAGTGGAAATTGACCCGGAAGACAGAGAAAAGACTGCCTTTTCTACAGATGACGGACATTTTGAATTTTTACGCATGCCTTTTGGTCTTAAAAACAGCTAAAACAACTAAAAGGACTAACAGATAGCCAATGCTTAGTATACTTAGACGACGTTATAATTTTTTCTACCTCACTTCCAGAACAAATTACAAGATTACGTAACGTATTTAATAGAATCAGAGAAAACAATTTGAAAATTCAGCTAGACAAAAGTGAATTCCTACGTAAAGAAGTAGAATATCTTGGACATATAGTAACACCACAAGGAGTTAAACCAAACCCCGACAAAATAAAAGCCATACAAAATTATCCAATCCCAACAACCCAGAAAGAAATCAAAGGATTCCTTGGACTTTTGGGATATTACCGAAAATTCATAAAAGATTTTGCTAAAATGACTAAACCTCTTACGAACTGTCTAAAGAAAGGTAAAAAGCTAGAACACACCCCAGATTTTGTAACAGCATTTTAAAGTGCACGAAATATACTACTGAATGACCCGATACTCCAATACCCAGATTTTGAGAAGCAATTTATTCTCACAACCGACGCATCCAATGTCGCCCTTGAAGCAATTTTATCTCAAGGTACACCTGGAAAAGACCTACCAGTAGCATACGCATCTAGAACCCTCAACGAAACGGAGCAAAGGTATTCGACCATAGAAAAAGAATTACTCGCTATAATTTGGGCCACCAAATATTTCCGCCCCTATCTTTATGGAAGAAAATTCACCATTGTTACAGATCACAGACCACTCATTTGGTTAAATTCACTTAAAGAACCCAATTCTAAACTGACACGTTGGAGACTCAAACTGGAAGAATATAATTACGATATTATTTACAAAAAAGGAACCAAAAATTCTAATGCTGACGCCCTCTCTCGCATACAAATTAATCCCATTACACATACAACAAATATTTCTATGATAGCAAATGAAGACGAAGAACTCGACCAACTCTTGGACGAAATTGTAAACAGTGAACGCTTAAACACACCTGAACCGCGACCTGTAATAAATCGACCCGCAAGAGTACCAACACCAATCGATCTCGAAGAATTAATACCTATAACAAGAATCCAACAACCAGAAGACACAGATTCAAATACACAAGATACCCAGGAATCATCGACACCTACAATACCTATTTGTGAGGATGCCCTGGAAACGAAAGAAAACCAAATAATATTTCATATGGTTCACGACGAGCCATCGACCCCAAAAATTAAAATGCAAGAAGGACACAAGATTTTGAATGTGGAAATAAATACAACGAATCCTCTGCCTACCCTACGAAAAATATTTTTAGAATTTTGCAAACCCGACACATGCTACCTGTTCTTTCCAGAAGATGAATTATACAAGATTACATGCCGATTAACAATCGAATTGTTCAGTGTAAGCAAACCAAGATTATTTAGATGTTTAAATAGAGTTTAACATATTATCGACAAAGAAGAACAATATGGACAAATAAAACTTTACCACGAAGGAAAAACTAATCACCGTGGAATTCAAGCAACTTTATTAGCGTTAAAGCGTAAATTCTATTGGAAGAACATGGAAAAATCAATCTCAGACTACATTAATAACTGTGCAGAATGCAAAAAACAAAAATATGATAGACAACCTACTAAAGCCCCATATAATGTCACGGACACTCCGGATAAACCGATGCAAGAATGCCACATAGACATATTTTATATCGACAATAATATGTTCTTAACAATTATCAATAAACTTTCAAAATTTGCACAAGTATATCACCTGAAAGATCGAAACAACGTAACCATAGTTCGGAAAATAACAAAATTTATATCACAATATGGTACACCAATAAAAATTATAGGAGACGGGGAATTTAACGGAATAATAATACAAGAACTACTTGCTTTTCACAAAATTAATTTGCACATTACAACGCCTGGACATCATGAATCCAACATTCCCATCGAAAGACTACATTCAACCCTGATAGAGCACTATCGATTATTGAAAAGTCGACATCCTAAGGAAGAACCTAAAACTTTAATGCGATATGCCATAATCGCATACAATAACACTATTCATACAAGCACCAAAATGACACCCCACGAATTACTTTTCGGACATACTATGTCACAGGATCCCTTTTCAGCTGATTTCGAACAACAACGAGTATGGTATTACACCGCTAATCACACTGAAAAAATGAAATATTTATATGAACAAATTAAAAGACAGCAACAGCAATTAAAAGAAAATTACATTTTAAAATGAATGCAAAAGAAAATAGAAAACACTCCTACCAAGTTGGACAACAAGTTTTACTAAAAACCGATTCCCGAAGAGGAAAAGCCAAACCAAAATTTATCGGACCCTACGAAATTATATCTACAGTGTGTTTCACTTTACATGGAAGCACCCCTGTATTTTCTTTGTTTTTGTACAACTCACCAAGATGCATCTATTAATGTCCTTGAGCGCAAATGACGTTATTAGCCTGGCCTACTACGATCAAGAACATGGGTCGCATTGTCAATATTTTGCATCGCGTTAGAGTTACAGCAAAAAGTTATTAAGAAAAGTTGTTTAGAATCAAAAGAATACCCCAGATACCGATTTTCGTTTAATAATTCGAATTTTTAATTTTTATCCATAAATTTGTCAAAGTCCCAAGTTTCAACTTTTAATTTGGTATCAAATGGTGCCATGGAGAAACAACATTTTTATTATTGTTGCAAACGTCATTAGCTTTTAATAATGGCTGAATTACGTTTAACTGTTGCTGAGAAAGTAGACATAATTAATTACTTGTGAAAATTCAAGATCCAATAGAGAAGTAGCTAGAATATTTAATGGAAGGCATCCAGGGTGTGCACCTATTTATCCTGGCACTTAGTTTTTGACGATGCAAGCAGCGCCCAATTTTCGATGGTGCAATAGTTACATTTAATGCCATATCTCTTAATACTAGTACGAGGGTTAGCGTCATAGCCGCCAATATCATTTTCTCCGAGTGATGCTCTCGAACTATTCTTCTTGGTCTGGGCTTAACAACATTTCCAGTTAAATTAAAAACTTCATTAATTTTTGAAATAGTTCCAGGATAAATAGGTGCGTGCCCTGGATGCCTTCCATTAAATATTCTAGCTACTTCTCTATTGGATCTTGCATTTTCACAAGTAAATAATTCTAATTATTTCTACTTTCTCAGCAACAGTAAATCACCTCTATAATACGAGCATGCTTGTCAGCCATATTGAATCACATCACAAAAGCGGCAAATTCAAAAAATTAGTTACTTTTCAGAAAATGAAAATACGTTAATGTGTATACATTTGATGCAAAGCATACAAGGCAAAAAACACAGGAAAACGAAGACAGCTGGCAACTCAAACACGAGGTTAGAAGCTAGAACAGCGAGAATAGATAATATAATAACCCACAGCGACTGAAATGTTTGACATTATAGGGTTATGTTTTGGTTGCATCATGGCCACCAACATGTAAACGCGAAAGTACTGTGATGCAGGATTTTATGCAACTTGTGCGACATGCGTCTGCTTGTATTATAAAGGGCTCTAAGCAACAGTTAAACGTAATTCAGCCATCATTAAAAGCTAATGAGGTTTGCAACAATAATAAAAATGTTGTTTCTCCATGACACCATTTGATACCAAATTAAAAGTTGAAATTTGGGACTGTGACAAATTTATGGATAAAAATTAAAAATTCGAATTATTAAATGAAAATCGGTATCTGGGATATTCTTTTGATTCTAAACAACTTTTCTTAATAACTTTTTGCTGTAACTCTAACGCGATGCAAAATATTGACAATGCGACCCATGTTCTTGATCGTAGTAGGCCAGGCTAATAACGTCATTTGCGTTCAAGGACATGAATAGATGCCTCTTGGTGAGTTGTACAACTGGTAAAAAATTGAAATCGATTCATAAAAAAACAAAGAAAATACAGGGGTGCTTCCATGTAAAGTGAAACACACTGTATAACGCCGCACAAGACAGGCACATGTCAACAATTTACGGCCCTTTGTTACAGATTCTTCTGCTTTAGAATCTGCTACCCCGCAGAACCAGGATTCACGAACCTCAAAAACAATCCAGGTCTTTACTTCAACAGGCTTGGTACAGCACAAATAAAAAAGGACCAATGGACCCTCATTAAGACTATCGATTGTTCACCTTTATTAATCGAATATGAAAAACTAAAAGAAAATGTAAATTACCTCAAAAAACCATTAGAATCGGAAAATCATGGACCCATATATAAATTAGAAAGTCATAATTATCTGCTCGTTTTGGAAAGTCTATTAACAGAAATACAAAAGAAAAGTGAACATTTGTTTCCCAATCACGTTCGGAAAGTCAAAAGAGGAGCAATAGACGGTTTAGGAAGCCTAATCAGCTTTATTACTGGTAACCTCGATGCTGAAGACGGAAAAAGAATAGATCAAGCCTTAAATTCCCTTCAAAAGAATCAACATAAATTAGAAGAGATCACAATACGCCAAACGTCATTGATGACCCAAGCTATCGACAAGTACAATCAAACATTATATAAATTAGAAACTAACCAGAAAATACTTCAATTTCGACTTCTACAAATTGAATGAGCCATCAAAACTACAGCATTACACGATATCGAAAATTATGCACTAATTAATCTCCATTCGGTACAACTTCAGTTCTCCACTTTATTGAATCTTCTGTTAGAAATTCTGGATACACTTGAAAAAGCAATCACCTTCGCTAAATTAAATATTTTACACACTTCTATCGTGGAACTTAAGGATCTACGAACTGCACTTGACTTTATCTCAAAACAACATATACTATACAGACTCCCATATGAACCTTCAATTGAACTTAATGAATACGATCATTTAATCGACGTAAAGGCATATAGAAAAGGAACTAATTTAGTCTTCATATTCGAAATACCTCTGAGTGCTAATGACACTTACGACTACTATGAATTGATTCCCTTACCAATACCAAACAACAACACTCCACATGATAATTCCTCCAAACCATACATCCTATTCAGTAATAAATTCAGTGTAACAATTAATAATATGTGCACAAAAGTGAAACAAGGCCTCTATTTCTGTGAAAACGTTGATCAAGATTTAGAAAAAGACGAAAGATGTGCGGTTGACCTTCTTAACTTTAAGGGAACCACAGATTGTAAAATCTATAGATTTAAGTTAAATACAGTTAAAATGCATAAAATAAGTAATAATGCCTGGTTATTGATCACTCCTAAAGAATTAATATTCGATGTAAGTTGCAGTAATAATAGTCTTTATAAACAACCTCTTTTTGGAACTTATTTAATACAATTGCCGAAAGAATGCAAGGTAACCAATCATGAATATACCTTATCGACAAATAATTATAAGAATGAATTTATTCGAAATATTAACCTACCTTCTTTAAACATAACAATGTATACACTTAAAAATTACTTTCCAGAAACACCTACCATTGAATTAAAACAAATCGATTTAAATGATTCTCAGTCAATAAAAAATCAATTCACTCAATTATCTAAAGAAATTGTCCACAATGACTATGTACTGCCAACGCATTTCGGAATAAGATCTTTAACACTTGTAGTTATATTTTTGTTTGCTTTTGTTATGTTTAGTATAATATTATATTGTAAACGTAACTGCCTCTTAGACAAGTTGACCAACATCATAAATAAATCGAATCCAAAAGAGATTCCTTTAGAACTGCAAAAATTGAAAAATCCTATTCCATAGATGATTTTCCAATCTCCGTCGGGAGGTGTTACGTATTAATTACTTGCTTGCATAAACGCATTATCTGTCGACACATGTGAGAACGCTGATAATGAGTTTATCTTGTCTTACAGATGTCCCACGTAATTGTTATCACTAGTTCAGTTGCATCGCAGACTTCGTGCATAAAACATTGTATTTTTGCTTTGTAACCCGTAAGGTAATAAATTGAATAAAAAAGATTTTTTTTTATTATCTTTCGTCAATCAATAAACATCTCTCGCGCTAACAATACAGACAATTATATCAAATAATTGAAACAAAGTTATGTAATAGTTGTTAGAAAATCTAAAATACTCATTTGACGTAACGGTTTTTCTGACTGTTTATTATACTTTCCGCATGTATTTCTAACTATTTTAACAGTTTGAATACCTTAAAGTCATTACTTTCTTTAGCACAGCATTTAAAAATTTTCACTGTTAGTGCTTCCGTGTGGGTCTTGATTGCATTCTTACAAATTTCTAAGTCGCCATAGTTTTCTAATTCTGCCAACAGCACATCAACGGCAGCTGATACACCTGAAATTTCGGTTACATCATCTTCCTCGTTTATTTCCTTGTCAATGTTTATAAATTCGTCAGGGTCGACGTCTTCGATTTCTGGGATACTCCTATACAGTTCAGCCATTACTGATAAGGGTAAATCGTCCTCTTGTTCGAATTGATTACACTGGCGTAACTTGATACCTACAGACTCCGCGGTCTCGGGGGCCCTGAGCCTAGTTTTCTTATTCTTTCATTCAATAAAAGCAAGCAGGAAAAATTCTTGCTATTTTTATTTTTATCATAATAGGCTGCCCACGCAAAAGGCAAAGTAGTTTTGAATTGCAGGCCTCTAAAATCAAGCGACATGGATTGTTTTGTAATAACATCGCACATAGGGTAATGAAACTGTCGAATTTCCTGCAGTCGTAACGCTGATTTGAGTTGAGTTAATACCGCCCGTATTGCAAAAGAATTCTAAATTTTAACAACATGATCATTAAATGTTGGATTTATGGATTGTTTTGACGCCTCACGACATTAGCTGGGCCTGCATTTTGAAGTGTCCGTACAAGAGAGATCCACAGTCTAAAAATTGTCGAAAAATGGTGTCCGTGTCCGTTTAAGAGAGTGTCCGTTTAAGAGAGTGTCCGTTTAATAGAGAAAATTTTATTAGTAAAGTTAATGCAAGCAAGTTGGTTCCCAACAAAATGTCCATGTAAGAGAGGTGTCCGCTTATTAGAGGTGTACGGTAAGGGAGATTTCACTGTATATATTACATACAATAAATTTGAAAGCGTTTCCTCCCGTTTGACAGTGTTTTCGATAAGTAATGTAGTTTTCTAGAGTTCCTTTTTGGGTATTTTTTAGAGGTGTTTCCTGAATACACAAGCATTTCGGTTTGTAATATTTGATTAGACGTTGAATATGGTCTAGACGTTTGTAAGTATTGAGTTCGGAATTATCAGGTTTTCGAGTGGTTCTATGAATATTTGTCTTCTAAAACTTAAAATCTGGGTATAATCGGCATCGGTTAATCCAGCTCTTAGGAAGGTTATTGGTGATATGGGCTTCAATTTGAGACTGAATAGGCTATTTTCGAGTATATCGTGTGGGATTGACAGACATACGTTTGATAAAACAATTTTTTGGGCAGGAGTGATAAGTCGGCGCAGAGGAATTTGGTTTTTTCTTATTTCAATAAATTTGTAGTTATTTATCAGCATGTCAACAATTTCTTTGCGAGATAAGTAGATATTCGGTCATTGGATATTCTGGAGGCGAAAATAATGTTTTTTGGTTCGACTATGTTGCCAACTGCGATAATGTAATCTTTAAATTAATTCCGTCTACGACGTTTAGTATTATTGCATCTTCTTTCTTCGAGAAGTTCATTTTGTTAGCACATGTTGCGTATGTTTTTTGAGGCTGAGTTTGAATCTCATTCATTGGTGAATCATGAATTAATTTATCGGTTAGTTGGGTAAAGTTAGTATGTGAGTTGCCTGTGAGATTTCTGTACTCATTGGTAGTGGATGTCATGATTAGGAATTACGTATCAAACAGTACAGGAAAAAGCCCGTTTATTTTATTTGTAAAATCAGGTGCAGGTGCTTATGTTTACTTTTACATACTGTATATAAGGTTTTTGTTTATAAGATTATTCTCACCTGTAACAAAAGTAGGTAAACACCTTTTCCAGTTGATCTTTAATGTAAGTGTTTCTTGTTTTGTTGTATTTTAGGTTTAGTTTATCATTAATTGAAATGAATCAGCTGAGTATTGCCACATTAACGCTCAATCACTAACTAATGACTTTTACATGTTGCGTGATCATATCTTGTATCATAATTATGATGTTGTTGCTGTATCTGAAACCTTTCTAAACTCTAATGTTACTAATAATATCGAAATTCAAAATTATACTATAATTCGTAAAGATCGTGCTACGTTTGGTGGAGGTATAGTTTTATATGTTAAAAATTTTATTAGCTTTAGGCAACTTACTAAAACAGATTTTCCCAAATACGAGCAGTTGTGGATTCAGATTAATATTGGTAGGAGGAAGATTCTTTTAGGAACAATATATTTGCCGCATAGGAACAGGTATCGTACGTTTATTGATACTTTTGAAGAGACTTTTAGCAATCTGCTACCGTTCTATGATGATGTTATCTGCATAGGTGATTTTGATCTTAATATTTTAGAACCCAACAGTACTGAATTAGCACAGTATTTGTTAATGCTTGACAGTTTTGGCCTTAATCAATTAATAAATGAACCTACTAGAATTACTTCAAAAGCAGCTACATTAATTGATCATATCTTTACAAATAATTCTGAAATGTTTACGACTGTAGGTCCTCGAAATTTACACACCTTCTCAGATCATCAACTTATTTATTGTAATATTCATGTTTATTTATCTAAACCCCAACCCAAAACACTCACTTTTAGAGATTTTTCCCAACTAAATATTGATGACTTCTAGAAGTGCTCACAATTATTGAATTCGAATGTTATTTTAAACATTGATAACATTAATGATCAAGTTAAGTATTTTAATGAAAGTATTGTATCAATTTTTGACATTTTTGCTCCACTGAAAACCTCTGTCCTTTGTAAACCTAGGGCTCCTTGGTTAACTGACAATATCAGATTTATGATGGGTTTAAGAGACTCAGCTTTTAAACGATTTAAAAAATCTCACCTCGCTGTGCATTGGAACTATTATAAAAGTTTACGTAACCTTGTTACCCTTTCTGTTAAAAATGAAAAAAAGCATATCTTAACTTTCGAGCTACTTGTTACAACTCTAAAACAATCTGGAAAGACTTACGAACATGCGATGCATATTCTCAAGATAAGCATAAGGAAATTCCATTTGAATTAAATAATGTTGATGTAATTAACAATTTTTATATTGATTCCATTCATAATACCGTTGACCCAGATCCAGACGTACTAACAATGTATGAAAATATATTTTTTTTTATTTATCAACGAATATTTACAATCTGTTACACAAACTAATATGCAGTAGATGTTTTATGAATTAATGATATGTGAGAGAACACTCCAGTGAGAACACTCTACCTTAGTTGAATTTAACATATAAAGCCGTTATGGTTGTGACATTTAAACTGTTTTGAAGTTTGGTCTAATTGAACCTGTTAGGCAGATCAAGTGGATCGAGTCTTTTGAGTCTTTTAACATATATAGTCTGTCTAGTAGATTTTCTGCGAGTTCGTTAGTGTGCGCACTGAGCTTATCACGATGGTTAACACTGCGGGTCACTATCTCATTTTTTGTTGTTGGTATGGGGATATCCTGTTGGATGACCCAATTGGATACATATCTCGGTGCGTTGATGGTGTTCCTGATGACCTTGTTTTGGAATCTCTGGAGGATCTCAAGATTAGAATTGCTGGCTGATCCCCACAGCTGGATCCCATATGTCCACACCGGCTTTAGAATGGCCTTATACAGTAGTAGCTTACTGTCTACAGAAAGTTGGGAAGTTCGATCAAGGAGCCAGTACATTTTTCGGTACTTTAGATCTAACTGTTTACGTTTTTTCCAGATGTGTGTTCTCCAGGTTAATCGTTTATCTAGGTGCAAGCCCAGGTATTTAGCATTATCTGAATGCGGTAGTAGTTTCGTGTTGAATGTGACAGGAGGGCAGGCTTCCTTGCGCAGTGTGAATGTCACATGCACAGATTTGTCTTCATTGACTCTAATTCTCCAGGTTTTCATCCAGGTTTCTATTTTGTTTAGGTTATTTTGAAGAAGTTGTGATGCAGGTGGGAAGCAAGCACGGCGGTGTCATCTGCAAAGGTGGCCGTCATGGTTTGTCTGGTAGTTGGGATATCTGATGTAAGTATACCGGGTGACAATGAGACTAGGGCCATGTTTATATCTTCTTTATTTATGAATCGATTTGGATAAAATTTTATATCAAGATACTAGACATAATTTCTGATTGGCTGATAGATATAGTCAAAATGACTGACTTCCGGTTTTACCGGAAATGATACTAACTTTGATTTTTTAAATGGAACACCCTGTATATTTTATGTTTTTCTGAATCTATAAGTCAAATTACATGTGTTGCCAAATTTCAATTTTTTCAACAAAAAAATTCTTTTTTCAATTTCTATTTTTTACCATAGAAGGCCTTGACTTGGAAAAATCTATTCTAATTGGCTCTAGCAACTCTTAATAATAGCTATTTTATTAATAAGGTCCATAACAAACCTTTAATAAAAGAATATAATTTGCTAAACTCGTTTTTTAAGAAAAATTCACTTTTTTTAAATGGCACCTACTAAGGGCCATCTTGCCATTAGATAGAAAATGTAATTACCAATCTAACGATATCCATCATGCACTACTTTATCTTTATCTGAAACTGAAAATTAATTAATTAATTATTTGTTTAAATCTCTATATGTTTTATGTTTTCGGAATCTACGGGCCGAATTCAGAGACGTAAATTGAGTAACACTCACACTCATCTCATACTAACCTCACCCTAATCTTACCAATTGGTATTCACAGTCAAATAGTGACCGATGAGTGACTAAAATTTGCCTAATAAGTGAGTGACAGATAAGTGAGATATAAGCTAGGGTAGGGGTACCCTAAAGTTCCACTCAAAGCATAAATTGAGGTTACATTGTATCATTTTACCTATAATGGATGATTTTTGGGAGTTTGTTGATTATGCCCATAAAGATGCTTTTTTACAAATACCAAGGTAGTGTTTGATGTGATAAATAGATAAAGCAAGGTTTTTATGTCGACACTTTTTTTTGCAGATTTATCTTACTGAATAACTTAAATCTATTAGAAAGATACACAAATACAGAGCTCGTACGAGTGCGGTTTGGTAGGTAAACGATAAGTGACATTATTTTACTAATTGTGTATCCACAGATTGAAAATGGAAACAATCGTGGTTCGTGGAGTTCCAATTTTACCTATTTTGAAATTGTATGTAGCTTTGAGTTGTTTTGGAAGAGGTAGCTATCAGCTATGTCGTAAAAAACGTGCCAGAATTTTCTAAGTAATAAATACTATACTGTTTTATTATTTTCAGAGGGTATGTGGTGATATTTTATCTGTCAGCTAGTCATCCGTCTGCAGGATAATTAAAAATGTCAACGAGCAGTTAGCAAGTAATTTGGGACGACAAATAAAATTTTCATAACAATGTATTTTTTAATTTTAAAAAAATGAAAATATAATTAACCAGTTTTTATCGTCAATAAAAGATAATATTCAGAAATGTACATTTATTTATATTTAATTTCTTTTCAGTAGAAATATAACAAGTGATTATATTTTGATAGGAAATATTACGAATGAAGAACAAACAGTCAACATTTTTATTAAAAATAAAACGAAAATCTAAATACTGAAATTTAACGGGGTTTTTTCAAAACTACAGTAAGTGGACCGGTCATTTCCAAAAATTTCCGATTATCAATAATCGCCGTTGCTATGGAAAATTTCCAACTAAATATGTATAAGCAATATTCTCGAATACAAACGCACGCCAAATCGACAAGTTAAAAACTCCGTGTGAGGTTATAGCACATTATACAGCTGAAATCTTTATCATGCAGTTTGTGTTTTAGTGATTTCCAGTGCTACCTCACAGTTATTTGGTAAAATCTCCTCTGCCAATCGTTCCCCTAACAAACATTTTGACAATTGCGCCACTCAACGTTCACTTACATTAGTCACTCATAGCTATCTCATTCTGAATACCGCAGATGAGTTTGAGTGAAACTCACACTAACATGAGTACTCAATGAGTGACGGTTGAGGTGAGTGTTAGTGTTAGTTAAGTTACGTCTATGAATTCGGCCCTACGACTCAAATTACATACAACAGTGTTGCCAAATTTGCCTTGGTATTATTAGTTATTACATAAAAATATTTTAAAAAATAATTAATTAATTTTCAGTTTCAGATAAAAATAAACTAGTGCATGATGCATATCGGTAGATTGGTAATTAAATTTTCTGTTTAATGGCAAGATGGCCCTTAGTAGGTGCCATTTAAAAAAAGTTACTTTTTCTTAAAAAACGAGTTTAGCAAATTATATTCTTTTATTAAAGGTTTGTTATTGACCTTATTGATAAAATAGCTATTATTAAGAGTTGCTAGAGTCAATTAGAATAGATTTTTCCAAGTCAAGGCCTTCTGTGGTAAAAAATTAAAATTAAAAAAATAATTTTTTTGTTGAAAAAAATTGAACTTTGGCAACACTGTCATATGTAATTTGACTCATGGATTCAGAAAAACATAAAATATACAGGGTGTTCCATTTTAAAAATCAAAGTTAGTATCATTTCCGGTAAAACCGGAAGTCAGTCATTTTGACTATATCTATCAGCCAATCAGAAATTATGTCTAGTATCTTTATATAAAATTTTATCCAAATCGATTCATAAATATAGAAGATATAAGGATGGCCCTAGTCTCATTGTCACCCGGTATATTAGGTAAAGTGTGGGACCCAGAACGCTGCCTTGTGGTACACCTGACTGGATGGGATACAAAGCTGACAGCTGTTCTTCAAGTTTGACTTGGAAGAATCGATTGCTTAGATAGGATTTAAGTATATTGATGAAACTTAGTGGTAGGGTTATTTTGATTTTGTATAGCAAGCCAGTTAGCCAGACATTGTCGAAGGCCTGGCTAACATCGAGAAATGCTGCGGAGCAGTATTTTTTTAGGTGTAGGTCGTGGTGTATTTTGGTCGCTACTCTATGTACTTGCTGTATTGTGTTGTGTTGGTCTCTGAAACCAAACTGGTGTTTTGGTAGTAGTTTTTTTTCCTCAATGACTGGTTTTAATCTTTGCAGGATGAGCTTCTCAAAGACTTTGGAAAGTATTGGGAGGAGGCTGATAGGTCGGTAAGATGATACGACATTAGAGTCTTTCCCTGCCTTTAAAATCATAATTATTTGGGCAATTTTCCATTGATCTGGGATGGTTTCCAGTTTCAAAATAGCATTAAATAAAAACAGTAAAGTTTTGAGACCGTTTTCAGGTAGTTTCTTTAGTGTTTTAGCTGTTATTAGATCATAACCAGGAGACTTATTTATTTTTAAATTATCTATTATGTTTTTACTTCCCCATTTTAATTTTTTTAAGTTTTTCTGAGGCTTGGTTTGGTGCTTCAATAAATTGCTGAATTTCTTCATTCTCTTTGTTTGGGATGGTTGAGGGGGGAAAATATTAAAAACAATATTACTACAAAATTTCAATTCTATCGAGTGGATGATAATGTTGTTAATAATTATTTAAACTCGATAAAATCCAATGCTGTTGGTGATGATGGAATCGGCATACTGATGTTGCAGTTGTGTTGTCTTTTTCTATTGCTCTTCATAACCAATATAATCAACACTTGTCTGTCAAAAAGTGTCTTTCCTTTGCAATGGAAAATAGCAAATGTCCACTCTATTGCTAAAATCAATCTTCCCAAAGAACTAAAAGACTTAAGGCCTATAAGTATTCTCCCAGCACTGTCAAATATCTTAAAGAAAATAATAGATAGCCAAATTAGAAATTATTTAGATGATAACAATTTAATTTCTAATCATCAATCGGGTTTCCGTCAAAATCACAGCTGTACAACAGCCTTATTAAAAATTGCCGATGACATATTACAGGCTTTTCTAAAGCATTTGATATGATTAATCACACAGTATTGCTAGCTATCTTACACCACTTTGGATTTCATGAACCAGCTTTAAGATTAATAGACGCTTATTTGAGCGGTAGGCAGCAGTATGTTATAGTGAATAATAAAAAATCAAGTCCTCGTGATGTTAAGCATGGTGTTCCCCAAGGTTCGATTTTGGGACCTCTACTTTATACAATATATTTCACAACCCTTTGTAGTTTGACATTAAAACATTGCTTATACCATCAGTATGCTGACGACACACAAGTTTATTTATCGTTTAAACCTCAAAGTACCAACCAAGCCTGCAGTCTTATTAATGATGACCTGAATAGATTAGTAAAGTTTACAGAATTAGATTCTCTCAAAATCAACCCAACTAAATCCGTTGTTGTTGTTTTTGGAAACAGCAGGAGTATGCATTTATCGGATATTAAAATTAAAATTAAATATATACCAATAACATGTTCTAGCACTGCACGTAACCTGGGAGTGGTCTTTGACCACAAACTTAGATTTCGAGAACACATTAATAGCTGTGTACGTAGAGCTTACTGTAACGTTAAACTGATTTATAATAACAGACATGTGTTAAACAAAAATGTAAAAAAATTACTGTGTGACTCATTGGTGTTGTCCCAGTTCAATTATTGTGATGTTGTATATGGTCCTTGCATTGACAGTGCTACTAAAAAGAAAATTCAATTACTTCAAAATTTGTGCTTAAGATTTATATATGGAATAAGGAGGCGTCAACATATTTCACATAAAATCAAAGAAATTACCTGACTCAATATGGAAAATCGTCTGATTTTACATGCTGCTGTCCTTTATCATAAAATTCTAACTATGAAAACTCCGCCATATCTTTATTATAAAATTAAATTTAGGACAGACGTTCATACTCTAAATCTGAAGCATAGAGGATTATTAAGTGTACCTATCCATTGCACGAAATTATTTAAACAATCATTTTCTTATAACGTCTGCAAAGTATATAATTTGGTTACTTCAGATTTTAAAAAGTTGTCATTATTGTCCTTTAAACATCACATGTCTATGGTTATACAAAGTGTAAGATGCGCAACAAGTTTGTAACATCTGATAAACTATTTTATTCATTAAATAAACCTATGCCGTGCAGTACCCAGCTGCTTTGCGAAAGCTTATATTAGTTTGATGAATGCATACTATAATTATATATCTATCTATAGCATGGCCGCTCTGGATACATTTATTCAAAAAGATATGTATGTATATATATATTAAATTGGTGAGGTAGTATGGAAGAGCAGGGGTTTCCATTTTGGAAACTTACTGAATGATATCTCTTCTCCTGTGCAAACCGATCGCCATTTATTTTGTTTTATATAAGATTATTTGTTTTGTGAATTTTAATTGAGCAGAAAATAAAAAACTATTATTATTATTATTCTGTCAAATATCTCTTGTACAAATCGAATTGCCTATTTTTATATAATTTTAAAAAATTGTCGGGAATTTGACATTCACTTAGGATATTCCTATTGATAATATTAGTAAACCTCTCCGCTGGAAGGGAGGAGGTGTTCAATCTAACGGGGTGGTTCCTTGAGGATTTTTGGTTCAAAGATGCTGTGTGTCGCTCATTAATTGCAGCCGTTAAGCATTGGTGCAGATACATTTTGTAATTTTTGTAGTATTAATTAAACACAAACCAATCAAATATGCACACAATATCATATAAACCTGGTTATTGTATCCTTGCCTTTATATGTATTGTAATAAACGATTATTGGTTCAAAGATGCAATAAATATTCCCAATTAACTTGTCACTATGACTTTTCACAGCTGTCAATACAAAATCTGTTTTATGTATTTATTTATTGAGCAGTGGGATAAAACTTTGTATGGCACATGTGTTATTACAAATAATCAACACGAGCAAAATTGAGCCCTCGAGAAACTTGCCGAATGGGATCTTTTCTTGAGTGCGCATTTACTCAGAACTTCCCTCGCAAGTGGAGATTTTACAAGTAGAAATTTTGAAACTATTAAAGAAAAAAATAATTTTAATTTTTACGGTGTCCACCCTGTACATGTTCGGTACAAAATTTGCTTATTTTCAAGGGTAAAAACCTAAGAATTGTGCAAAATATTACTTTTATTTAAGTGATAGTTCTCGAGTTAAAAGAGAAATAGAATTTTACTTTTTTATGTGCTCACCTGCTCACCCTGTATATATTTGACCAGAATTCATTCAGTTTTGTGCCAGATAAACATCTGATTTGCATGTAAAATATTTTCTTCCTATAACAAGTAGTTTTTTAGCTATACCACCAAGAGACGGACAGACAGACAGAATTGAGAAAATATATTTTTCGTCATCTGGGGACCCCGAAATGTGAAAATCTGAAGGAATCTCGGGAAGGTGACTTCTTCAGATCTCAATACAATAACAAAAGTGAACGAGAAAACTTAGTTACGTTTACGGTGGAAGAATTGTTTACCTGATTTAATGTCCTAGCAGCTAGAAGACCTATTTGTACTGACAGGAGTAGGGGAATCAGACCTTAAAATTTACTGCATTGGCTTACATGCACTGTGTCTCACCAACTGTCGCACATAGCCAAATTAACATTGGAAAATTATCGGGTACTTAACTATAGCTGTGTAAGCATTGAGGTAAATGATTGGTCAGAAATGAAAAACATCAAATGAACTTAAAATTGTTTTCATTTCTGCCTAATTACGTATCTTGATGCGTACACAACGCTAGTTGATGTTTTCATAATTTTCCAATGTCTGATGCTCTGCAATCAAATCTGCGATACACTGTATATTGCCATCGAACGTACTAGAAATTTTATATGGAAGGTGAGTGCACAAAGTGGGTTCGCAGGGATTGTGCAGCCTGAAAAAAGAACTGGAAAACACATTGCTCATGTTTGCGAAATGAAGTATTTTTTTACTATTATTGCTTTTTCCATTTTCAGTGCACTTTGAACAAAAAAATTTTATAAAAAAATGTTTTTTGTGGTTTTATGCAGTGTATTCCAAAAAGTATGCGACGTGAGAAACTTTTTTTATTATCGATTTCTCAAAAAAATTGGCTCTAGGTATATTGAGTACAAAATACACTCAATGAGAATAAAGGAATATAATATTTTTAAATTGTATCACGGTGTGTTGGAAAATTGAATTAATTAAAAATTGCAACAAGAGTAAATCTTTATATCTAAATGTTTTTGAAAAAGTTATGAGAAAAGTGTTGTATTTAAAATTTGTTATTTATTAGGCGTGTTTTTTCTTATGCGTAGTTAGGGATGTTCAATACACTGAAAAGTACCGGTACAATTGTATCGTATCGATTTAAAAGTATCGGTTCAAGGCAGTATCGTATACAAAAGTACCGGTACATAAAATAACGGTACACAGTGGATCCAGGATATTTTCTAGGTATATTTATACGCGTCTTCGAGTCCTAGTACAGCAAATAGAACTGTAGCAATAATAGTGGCAGTAACAATAAAAAAATCAACAAAAAATAATTTCAAAGACAGTATTACAAATACATCTATTAAATAGTATACTAACTTTTATAAACCAGACACTTATTAGGTAAAAGGGGATATGATTGTAATAATAACCTTAATGTACAGTCGGGTTTAGTGCCGGATTTATAGCGCGGACATAGTGCTACTTCGTTATTTTAGTTTCGAGCTTTGCCTACGAGTCAATAACCAGTAGATGGCAGCACCGAAATGCTGCCTACCTTATCAACATCTGCAACTGGGCTCATTTAAATATATAATGGTAACTTTTTCAAATTGTATTTCATGCTCTAATACTAATCAGAACAACTTGAAATTGTTAATACAAGGTGTCTACAATCAGTAAACAATATCTAAAACGAAATTCTAACAAAAAAATCACTGTAATAGTGGTTAATTACAGCTGAAGATTTTACCATCATTGGGATTGATTTTTATGAATTGAATGTTCCAAGTAATTCTGATCAGCAGAACAACTTGATATCGTTAATACAACGTATTTACAATTAGTAAACAATTTCTGTTGCAAAATTGTAACAAAAAATAACAACAATAGTGATTAATCACAGCAGAAAATTATACAAACCTTGGGATTAATCTGATATTTTTAAATTTACTTTTCTAAAGTGGTTCTGATTAGAACAACTTGAATTTGTTAATACAAAGTATTTACAATTAGTTAATAATTTCTGTAACAAAATTGTAACAATAAAATAACAGCAAATCGTGATAACTCAAAGATGAAAGTAATTCAAAACATCAACTATATTAGACACCGATATAAATCAGATTAAGATCATTTGCAATTTCAATATTCTGCTACATTGTAAAACAGTGAACAATGGCTTTTTGTCAATAATTTCTGTTGGATCAATTTTTGGAAGGCCTAGACGGCAGCTTGGAAATAAAATATCCGAACTTCAGGTAAAAATGATGGCATTGCTAGGTCAAAACTGATTTATTTTAACCTACGAAATGTCTGTATTGATATAGAGGTTAGTATATTATATAAAATTTAAAAAATCTTCAATTGTGTGGTAAATAAATTTAATAGATTAACAACATTAATAAAGCAGTAAAAAATATAAAGTCTGGGCGGCTTACAAAAAGCCAATTAAATATTATAACAACGCTTAAAAACACAACTCTGAAAGACCAAGCTTAAATACAAAACTCCTAATTCCTCCTTTGACCCTGTGGTACTGTATTCACAAATACAAATAAATATTATAGTTAATTAACACAAAAAAATTCAAACAACTTTGACAGAACTGCAAAAAACAAATTATATAAATAAAAAATGTATCACAACGCTTAAAAAGACATAGCTGAAGGTATTGTGGATTTTCTCTCAGCACCGGTTCTAGGAGCGGAGTGTCCGGCATCCTCTGATGAGGATATAAATACTTGGCGAACGCTATCTTCATAAACGCCTCCTCACTGGCGTTCCAAGCCTTCTTCTTCTGTCGTGTTTTGACCTTCGGTGACAATGTTTGCAGCAACTCCATCGTGTTCCGGTATCGTCTTCGTGTCATGGAGATTTAGACGGTTTACAAGCCAAGGAACGACAAACTTGTCTTCGAACTTGTTGCTTCAGTTGCTTAAGGTCGTTAAAATTTCTGCAATGAAAGAATAAATTAGACATGGAATGTACAAAAAGAATAATTGAAATAGAACAGGGCTACGCAACCAACATTACAGTATAGTTGATTTAAGTGTTCTGAATGATCAGAAATATTATTTACATCGACAGTTCTATACATTTTTTGAAAATTATTAGTAGCCTTCTAAAAACATTATTTCAAATGTGTAACATGTGTTGCCTAACCCTGTTCATTTTCAATGATCGTGTGTGCACATAGTATATTATAAGTCTTAAACCCGAAACGTGCCATTTTTCCTGAGGTGTATACATTATTAATACGCATCTCGATTTGATAAAAATTCAGGATTCGGAAAGAATCTTGACAAAATCTGACAATACTTTTTGACTTATTTATACAACAAAATTGTTATAAAAACACGCTCATTTTAGGCGTTAGGGAGGAAAAATCAAGAGAAAAATAGTTCATAACTGGTGCGATTAAATCGTTTTTTATCTCTACAATTACATGAACAAAAATAAAGTTTTGAATTGAGTAAACCATCTAGCTGAGTTTCAAAATACTTTTGTTACAGTTCAATGTCAAGTACAGCAGGAACGTTTTTGAAATTGAAATAAGAGATTCTTGCTCTCAAACACCTAATAAGAAAATCGTAATATTTTAAAGTTCGAAATTTATTACATGGCAACTGTAATTCTTTATTTATGCCATTGTTTAGCTAAATTGACAGAGTGAATAAACACATAGGCTAAATGAGTGTGACAGACACAGCTGACAAATTTAACTGGTCAATTGAATTGTAACAAAATTATCTTGTTTATACAGTGAAAATGATAATTAGCATAATTACCTGGTTGATCTGACGATGTGAAAGTTGATTGTACTATGCTCTCAGTCGCGCTTTCTCCTCCTCTACATTACGGCTGTTCAAAAGGCCCTTTACTTCCTTCTTTCTTCTATTTTTTCCCAGGTACACTGCGATATCCATGGCTGTGTGTCAACCAGTCAACTCTTGTCTCAATTTCAGTAATAATGTATTTTTAAGGTGATGCAGGTAATTAGCCCACACCCAAGCCTGCGTGGGGTGCTGCCCCTAGGTCCCAAGTCCTGCCCTTCCGTTTATTCCATTCTCGTGAGCCCCGACGCTGTTTCCACTGGTATTCGTTACCCAATCTCCACAAGGTTGCTCGGGTTGCCAGGATCCACTTCGAAGACAGGTTACAGCCCCGTATATTGAGCATCACTACCCCATTTGGATCCCAAAAATATAGAACGCTTCCCAACTCCGCGTGTGGATTGCGATTCTAACTTTGGGCTACAAGAAAGGCCAACTTGTGTGCATACTGGCATGGAGCTGGCACACAAACCGTTCCAGACTGTACATATCCTCGGGGGCGTATTCTGATTATGCCTTCATGGAGTTGGCGCTTTCATTGTACCCCAAAGTTAGCATACCAATCCACTCGAAGAGTTTGAGAGCGTTCTATATTTTTTATATGGTATAGAATTCCTCATAACATAAATATTTCTGCAACATAAAAGTTTTTACGTATTACAGATCTGATATCTACGTTTTATTATAATAATAACAATACTGTGATAAAAAATAAATGCAAAACATTTTTAGATAATTATAGGCCTAAAACGTTATTAACAAAAATTGCTCAAAATTACAAAATAGTCGAAAACCACATTTTTTGTGAAAAATTATAATTTATTTTTAACCAACTAAACTCACAGGTCATAAACTTAATTGGTATAGTATTCCAACCAGAAATTGGAAGGCTATTTAAAATCAGGCCAGCATTGAGAACAGTAAGTCACTTCGTAATTTAATTAATAAAATTACTGTTTGATTGTCATTCAGCGACACTTCGACAGTAACCTTCAAATTTGACAGATGCATTGGGAAGTTTGCTAGACATATACGTTTTTCAACATTTTCTATGCTACTATACGGTTTTAAAAACTCAACTAGTACCTACTTAAATCATGCACAATGTTACAATGCCTTAACAAAACAGTTACATGTACAGTTTGCAGATGAACTGTCATTACTTGAAAGGTGATTGACATTAGAATATTATTTACCGATTGTATGAAACCAACTTAGACATGACTTACACTTTTCATGGTGTACTGGATTTTAAATAACTTTCCAATTTTTGGTTGGAATACTATTAGTCTAAGAGCTGGTGACATTTTTTAGTGATCATTTAGTTAAGGCCTATTTTTTGAGAGAATGTTGTTGGAGGCATGTATAAGTGTCATCTGTGAGGATTCTCCTTGATAGCGGTATCGGAAGGAGGCAGAACACCCCTAATTTTTACTGTAGGTATATGTCAAATTTGAGGTTAGCAGGTTAGCTTTTGCCTCAGTCTGTGTCAAAAATGACGGAAAACCTAACCCGCTAAACTCGAATTTGACATAGACTTCCAGTGCCACCAACATATTATTCATACGTTTCAATTTCCACAGCCGCCCCTTATGGATTTTTTTAGTGTAAGTTATGTCAAATTCGAGGTTAGCAGGTTATTTTTTCCGTCATTTTTGACACAGATTGACGCAAATGCTAACCTGCTAACCTCGAATTTGACATATACCTACAGTAAAAATTGGGGGTGTTCTGCCTCCCCCCGATACCGCTATCAAGTACAACCCTCACAGATGACACTTATACATACCTCCAGCCAGTGTTGCCAGCATGGGCGATTTTCCGCCATTTGGGCTACTCGGATAGCTCTGTTTGCTAAAAAATTTATGATTTTGCGACAAAGCGAAATCTGGGCTATTTTCCGAAAAATATTGGCGATAATTGGGCTAATTATTGAGCATACTTGATTTCAATTCTATATTTCGTAATTCTTACAAAAAAATACCGAGATGAGTGAGAAAAACTTCCTGAATTTAAAAGTATTACATGATACTACCCAAAACAAACTTCTGTATATAAGCTCGATTTTGTTATTTCTTTACGTTGGGTAAAACGGGGACCATGCCTTTTGTACTGTGTGCCGTTCAATGAATTTTACAAATGCTGGTGGAACATTCATATTTAAAGAAATTTCAAAATGGTCGTTAATGCTTTTCACAATACCATTAAGTAATGCTGTGGTCGAACGCTTATTTTCTGTGATGACTGTGGTAAAATGCAAATTGCGAAATTCAATGAAGACAGAATTGCTAGACGCAATACTTATGCTTAGAGTTAATTTTATTAATGAAAAGATTTGTTGGACTTTTTGCATATTCTACCAGGTGATTATAAATGCTTTTCCATCAAGTTGCCTTTGAAATATTTTTTGTATGAATAGTATGTTAGTAATTCATATTGTATGTTAGTAATTCATATTGTATGTTAGTGGCACTGTAAGTCTATGTCAAATTCAAAGTTAGCAAAGATGATACAAATGAGGAAGACCTCTTAAATAAATTAACAGAAGAAATTCAAGGAATAATTTAATACTGTTTACCATAATGTTTTCTTTATTCTGTAGTAGCAAAGAACATATAACATGTTATATGCTCTTTGGTAGTAGGTATAGTTTTATTACATATTAACGATTATTGCATAAGTTGTAAGACGCATTTTTTAAAATAAATATCTATTATATTAATTTGCCGTTTTCGTTATTGAATTATTTCAGGAAATTATAAATTTCTAAAAAACAACTATGTATTTAATTTAGTTGGCTATTTTTGGGCTACCTAGACATATGGAAAAGGCGATTCGGCAACGTGGAATACTGGCAACACTGCCTCCAGCAACATTCTCTCACAAAATAGGCCTTAACTAAATGATCACTAAAAAATTTCACCAGCGCTCCTACTATATACTACTGGAAGAGAATCACTCTTTATTACCCCTTAAATTAAAAAAAAACAAAAAAGTTGGCAATTCGACTAGTTTTGTGCTTCTAAGTAATTTTCGTTAATAGCTTCTTTCAATAAAATTAGGCCTACTACAATTATCAGTTTTAAATTTTTTTATTGTTTACAATGTAGTGTAATACAAACCAACGTGACACTATTAATTTTTTTTATCAAGCCGTTTCATTTTTTTTTCACCCTCATATCAAAATCAAGAAAGTAACTTTTATAGCGTTTTCAGAAATTCTGAATGTAGTACAAGATATTAAAGAAAAAACTTACCGCATTGTAGTTTCCTGCTTGCCTCCACGAAGCCATAACGGGTAAACCACAAGAAATACCTACGTCCACAACCAAGGACAATTAGGAATAAAATAATACCCGCAGACGAGAAAGACAAATAATACCCATCTGAAAACAAATTATAATTTTCTGCACCCTCGCCCACTCTTCAGAGATATAGCATCCACCGATTTGAGGAAAGTTGTTTATTGTTTACCTTTAACAGGAATTCGGTTTCCGATATAGGGGAGTCCCAAATCTCATTCTCATTCATATTAGTGATATTCATATTGTGTATAATTGCCAGCATAACAGTAACAAAGTGACCTTGTTATATCAAAACATGCGTGATGTAATACGCCTGAGAACTTAACCTTCCGATGGGCGCGCAATAAAAATTACATGAATAGGCGCGTTCTGATTTTATTTTGTAGTTGTTCGACATCTTCGAAATAATTTCATTTATTAACATTTTACTTTATGTATCTCCAATAATTAAATCGGGATTCCGAGGTGGGAAGGATTAGGCCATATCTGCCTATTCATCTATCCTCAAAATTATCGATCAACCAAGAAGTCGCGTTTTACCCGTATTAAAATCTGGGCCTCTCTGGGGTTCGACTAGTTGCTTGCAATATTTAGAATACCGGCACGTCTTCGACGTGTCCGGGTGATATTAATTATCGCACTAATCTAAATAGCCTGAGCTTGAACCCGCACGATGACATTTTAGCAGTGCTGCCAATCTGCGGGTAATTACCCGAAATGCGGGTATTTCAGTCATTTGCGGGTAATTACGCGGGTATTAAATATTACGGGTAATTTCGGGTATTATGAAGCTGGAGCTCACCTTTGCTTTATTTCTTCAAAAATTCAAACGTATAACACAAAATTAAATAAATATCAATAGCGTTCTACCCCATATTATTCTAAAATGAACATTTTACATTTTTTTTACTTTTTTAATGTGTATTGATGTGAGATAGGAGATTTCTCCAGTTGAATACTTCTAAAATTTATATTATTTTGTACGGTTTTTGTAGAATTTGTAATTTTTGAAAAATTTTGACGAATGCTTGAAAATTAAAGTTTTGGTTTTTTAAGATCACTGTAAAAGGAAGTTGTGTGCGTATGTCACACCAGATTTTTTTACTTCAAAGGATTTATGTTGTTTTTTTTAATAAATAAACAGAAAAATAATTAAAACTTGAGTTTTATTAAGTTATGGAGTATTAAAATTATTTGAATTCGCGGGCTTTCTACTGTTTTGCACTTGCGGGTAAAATCGGGTATTTTCGGCATCTGTTGTGGGTATTCGGCAATTTTATGAACGGTAGCGCTGCATTTTAAGCATCTTGGTTATTCTCGCTCAATTAGAGCAACTTAAATTCTAACATTATAGCTTTAAACAAAATAACGTCATTGTATAACTCTAAAAATATTTAAAACTGATAAAATGTCACACCAAGGAAAATATTTCAGTTGCTAATTGTTACTACCCCAAGCAACAATGACAATTACAAATAAAAAGGAAAACAATCGTTTTAATGCAAAATAAAGATGTAATCATCTTTACAACAGTTATACACGTCAATAGTGTGAACAATATGGATAGGCTTTGCGTTTATTGGTTCACATTCCAAATAAGCCAGCATGTATAGTATTTTGTAGACTGATCTTCCTACATTATTACTTTTTTTAAATTATTTTACATCACTGATTTTTGAACAAAACAATAGTATTAGAGCAAAATTTAATTGACAAGTAGTGTAAAGATCATTTTGTAGTTTACGTTTGGTTTTACTGGGCTTTAGAGGGGAATTTTAACTATGCTAAATATGTCATTAACAATGTATGCGCATTTTATATTCCGTACTATTTAAATTTAACAATAATTGTTCTTTAAAATGCATTTTCGTTAATACGAAACGTTTCCTTTTAATGACATCCTCTAAACAAACAGTACTTGAGTATCTTATAATTATCTTGCAGGCAATGAAATAATTAGATCAGCTTTCGGACTAGCTGTGGACGTATACAGGGCCGTATTATCCATTAGGCACAGGTAGGCACGTGTCTAAGGGCGCCAATGCAAAAGGGCGCCAAATCCCCTTTTAAAAAATGCCAACTCCGCTTAAAAATAAATATTTAACAAAATAGAAAAAATGTATTTTTTTAATTATACCGGACTATTTTTACTGTAGATAGCTTATCTGGAGAATTGCAAGAAAAAGGGCTAGCAATTAGCCAAGCATTCTGCGTTTACTTCGAAAAGGAAGTAATAGAAGAGCTAGTTCATCTTCAATGTCATTTACAAAATTCAAATTCGGGCAGCAATGGGGTTGTATTACCAAACAACCCAAGAAGTTTATTGAAATGCATAAATAGAAAGAATTCGAGGACATCTACCCGAATGTCGAAATTTTACTCCGTATATTCAAAACGCTCCCGATTTCAAACACTTCTGCCGAAAGATCATTTTCAGTTCTGAAACGCATTAATAGTATATTACGCAACAAGTTTAGAAAAGTGTTGCGTATAGGTACTATTTTATCGCATTTCATAAGAAATGCAAAATATTAAATTTTTACATAAAGGTGACACTAAATGTCAAAACATAGCCAAGCTGGGCAGAATTCGTTTTTATGTACTAAAGCACAATAAGCAGCTCCAGTTGATGTTATGCGTTTGGCAGTCCTGAAGTGTATTGTTGGTGACACTAAGTCTATGTCAAATTGAAGGTTAGCAGGTTAGGTTTTGTGTCAGTCTGTGTCAAAAGTGACGCAGAACCTAACCTGCTAACCTCGAATTTGACATAGGCTTACAGTGTCACCAACAATACACTTCAGTACTGCCAAACGTAATACGAATCGCCGTTGCTATGCAGAAAAGTGTTGCTAATGCTGAAAAGTACCATATTTCTAAACGATTTTGAGTGTAGAAATGTAATACAGTACCAAATGAAATGCGATAAATTTTTTTACGGAAGTAGTGTGATTCAAGAACGCTTTAGTGGACTTGCTCTTCTCTGCATAGAGGGCGAGTTTACTAAAATGATTTCTTTTGAGGAGGTGATTACGTCATTTGCTTATCCAAAGGCCAGAAAAAGGCATTTATAAGATGTAGAATGTTCATTTTATTTCAGCCAGTTTTATGAAATTTTGCGTATGAATACTGCTTTTGTTTATTTTGAATACCTAAATATACTTATGTGTTAAATTCAATTTTTTGGTTATTTTACTTTTCCAAACATCGATGATAACGGGGCGCCATTTGAGTCTTGTGCCTAAGGGCGCCAACAATCGTTAATCCGGCCCTGGACATATATGTCGCCCGAAATTAACTTACAGTTTAAGACTTGAACGGTTTGTACAGTTTTTTACAGAATTCAGAAGCCTTCAACAGATTTTAGAAACGTTAAGACACTTTTTAAAGGCCGATTTATCTGTAAAGATATTTCAATGATTTTCGTCAGGTTTCAGAAGATTTTTTAAAGGCTAGATGTACACTTCAGTTTCCGCAAAGACTTGTAAGGGTTTTTAAAAGTACCAGCTTATCTAGAAACAATTCAGAGTGTTTAAACATCATACATGACGTTCTAAACAATTTATTGTTAATCGGAAAATTTTTACCGATGTCAGAATGATCTAAAATCTACACGGTATATTGTTGATAGTCCTAGATAAAGTTAACAGATTTCAAAATTGAAGCATTCAAGTTTGAAACCCTGCCTCCATATTCCTAAAAAAGTTATTAAAAACCTGGATTAGTAATTGGAAAATTTAGATTCACTTCTCACATGCACACTTTTGCTTGCTTAATTATTTTCTGACCGGTTTCGAATTTTAACTATGCTAAATTGTCATTAACAATGTATGCGCATTTTATATTCCGTATTTAAATTTAACAATAATTGTTCTTCAAAATGCATTTTCGTTAATACGAAACGTTTCTTTTTAATGACATTCTCTAAGCAAACGGTACTTGAATCTTCTGTATACAGGGTGTAGAAATGCTTTACGCACCATAGGGATTTCAATGGTAATTTTGTCATATGAAAATATTTGCTTCCCTAATTATACGGTACTTGAATCTTCTGTATACAGGGTGTAGAAATGCTTTACGCACCATAGGGATTTCAATGGTAATTTTGTCATATGAAAATATTTGCTTCCCTAATTATTTTAGAGCAAACTTGAATGGAAGTTTTTTGTAGAGAAAAAAAATCAGTATCTATTTGTGCCAGCATTTGTCATTTTACATTTCGGAAAATCGAAAATTTAAAGAAATAAAATTACCATATTTAGACAAATCAGTGGTGCTTTGAAATTATTGAAGCATCTCAAAGCATCAACAAATTAGTTTGCTGTTTATTTGTTTGCATCCGTCAAATGTAGCGGCAACCATCGCACTTATTGCACCTGATCTGCTTCTAGCATACCACCACTTCACAATTTGCACTAATTTTTGAAAAAATTATAATTCTAGTTTCTTTCATTATTAGGTTTTCTGACATAAAATGACAAAAATGATGGAATAAATGAATGCAGAATTGTTTGCTATACAAAAATAGTAATTTACGATACAAGTAACGTTATCAAGGTTTTTACATTACAAGAGAATAGTTTGAATGAACGAGCGACGTTAGGAGCGAGTTCTTTAAAATTCTCGAGTAATGTAGAAAGCGAATAACGTTACGTATATCGTAACACGGTTTATTTTATCCTAAAATACTAATCTTGAAAAAATAGGAAAAATGGTTATTAATGACACAACAGCGAGTGGTGGTATCACTAGTAAAATAAAAACTCAATACTGTATTGGTGGTAGCACTGTCAGGTTATGTTAAATTTGAGATTTTCAGGTTACCTTTTGCGTCAGTTTGTGTCAAATAACAAACAAAACCTAACCTACTAACATCGAATTTGACATAGACTGACAATACATTTCAGTGCTGTCAACATGTGATTAATGCTAATAACGTATCGTTATGTTATTTTTCTTAACAACACTAGTGTTGTTAAATGCATCTTAACGCAACTCGTTGCGAAGGAGATATTGTCATAATAACATAATAGGATAAAATAAACATATTTACAAGTTTGCTCTCAAATAATTACGGAAGCAAATATTGTCATATGAAAAAATTACTATTGAAATCCCTATGGTCCTTAAAGCATTTCTACACCCTGTATATAAAAATCAATCGCCGTGTGTTAGTGTGTTAGTAACGCAAATACTCGAGAACGACTTGACCGATTTGGATGATTTTTTGTTGTTGTGTTCTTCTTACTCCCGAGGTGGTTTAGCAAAAAAGAAAAATTCGGAAAAATCCAAAGGGAAAGCCGGAAAATTAAACTCGAGAACGACTTGACCGATTTGGATGATTTTTTGTTGTTGTGTTCTTCTTACTCCCGAGGTGGTTTAGCAAAAAAGAAAAATTCGGAAAAATCCAAAGGGAAAGCCGGAAAATTAAACTCGAGAACGACTTGACCGATTTGGATGATTTTTTGTTGTTGTGTTCTTCTTACTCCCGAGGTGGTTTAGCAAAAAAGAAAAATTCGGAAAAATCCAAAGGGAAAGCCGGAAAATTAAAATCGAGAACGACATGACCGATTTGGATGATTTTTTGTTGTTGTGTTCTTCTTACTCCCGAGGTGGTTTAGCAAAAAAGAAAAATTCGGAAAAATCCAAAGGGAAAGCCGGAAAATTAAACTCGAGAACGACTTGACCGATTTGGATGATTTTTTCGTTGTTGTGTTCGTCTTACTCCCGAGGTGCTTTAGCAAAAAAGAAAATTTGGAAAAATCCAAAGGGAAAGCCGAAAAATTGGACTATCGAAAGTGTGTTTTCCTATACACTGTACGACTTTCTATTTGCAGTCATACTTTTATGATTCTGTGCTTAATGGTTTGAAGGGTTTTCCCCATCATGTCATAATCCAAAACAACGTTTGCTGGGTCAGCTAGTATCTTATAATTATCTTGCAAGCAATGAAATAGATCAGCTTTCGGACTAGCTGTAGACGTATAATGTCGCACGAAATGAACTTGCAGTTTAAGACTTGAACGGTTTGTACAGTTTTTTTTTCAGAATTCAGAAGCCTTCAACAGATTTCAGAAACGTTAAGACACTTTTTAAAGGCCGATTTATCTGTAAAAATATTTCAATGATTTTCGTCAGGTTTCGAAGATTTTTAAAGGCTAGAAAGTAGGTACACTTCAGTTTCCGCAAAAACTTTAAAAGGTTTTTTAAAAGTACCAGCTTAGAAATCATTCAGAGTGTTTAAACATTATACATGAATCAGACACTTTTTACCAATCTCAGAATGATCTAAAATCTACCTGGAATATTGTTGATAGTCCTAGATAAAGTTTACAGATTTCAAATTTAAGAATTCAAGTTTGAAACCCTGCCTCCACATACCTGAATTATTAAAAAACTGGATTAGTAATTGAATTTTTTTTAAATTCAAATTAAGAATATTAAAATCTTAATAGTAACTAACACAAAAACGGGACGTGCAACGGAATGAGGGATTTGGGGTCCTCCCCCGGGGAGAAATTTTCCAATTTAATTCTTAAACCTAGCACTTTTAGGACATCCTGAACTCCTGCATATTAGAGATAAAATAAGAAACATGTGTAAAATACAAGGTGTCCCAAAAAGATACCAACAAACTTCAGGGTTATAGGAGACGATGAAACATAAAATTTTTGCCAATAAACGTTTTCTTTTAAATTCCTCCCTGCTGAGTCGCACCCTGCTAAAGAGGGAGGTTAAAATGTTTTTGTAATTTCTCTGAAAACTTGAAAATGGTATTAACGTGATTATTCAATGATATAATAAACAAACCAATTGGTCAATTCATCAGAAACGGTCAATCAAAATTGACTGTATGTATTTGAAAACACCTCAAGTCGCAGTGTTTTCACGCGATCACGATTGATGTTAATGAATTCAATTTAGTGAGTAGCCTTTGATTGACGTTTTGCCAAAACGTCAAAGTAAAGTTTGCAAATCGGCGTCGTTCTAAAACTGAATAATAATGGTGTTGCAAGCCTCGGTATTGAATTCGTAGTGAAAAACGTTAAAAAACTTTGCTGTCGAACATGGTAAAAGCGAATTCATATATTTATATTGTTGAATAATCTTTCCAAATATCACGCAAGATAAAATTATGGAGAGATTTTTTTTTACATAAAAATTATTGCAAATTTTTCTAAACAAAAACTGCTAAAATACCACTCTACCTGCGGCCTCGTGAAATTTTAACGCAGTTTTGGTTTCGAGACATTTAAACGCAATAATTTGCATGTAAACGATAAAAAGCTCAATATTTTTCACCTTTTGTGGTATTACCCTTGAAAATTTCCGGATATGTACTACCAATACCAGATTTATTTATAAAATATTGTAAAACTTTTACGCCTAACTTTAAGGGGTAGGAATTAGCAACCCGTATAAATATTTTCTTTAGAACTTTTTAATAGTTAAAAATTTGTTTATAGAAAATATGATGTGAAAAGCCTGCTTTATTCAAAAAACTGTTTTAGCCATTTGAAGTGTTTGGTGAAGGCAATAGTTTCTGTGTAACAAATACATTATGATGCTAAGCATTTTGTTGAATAACTTTGCCGTGCATCTTAATGTAGTTTGTTTTTTACACGTGCATATGGATGTAACGAAAAAAACCAAAAGAACTAAAAAGTTTTTAATTAAATCGCGCTTTCTAGAACATGCATATTTTTGTATAATCAAATGCTTGTCCGTTAAAAAGTTCTAATACAACCACACTCTTCAGAAGGGTGGGCGGAGAGAAATTTAAAAGAAAATATGCAAAATGTTTGTGTCATCATCCCTTATAACCACCCGAAGTTTGTCGGTATCTTTGAAACACCTTGTGTAACCAAGACGAATGTTCTTTGGATCAATAAGTAAACCAAAACTGATGGATTTTATTACACTATTTGACATATTACTTATATCTTTATATCAGATATTCTGTGATATTGACAGTATCTTGTTTCCAGCACCTTGGTTTAATAACTGACAACTTCAGAAGTACTAAAACGAATATGCTTTATTGTTATAAGCCAAGGACATTCGAAAATGCGAAAATAAAAATAAAAGCCAATGTAATTTTAACATTACATAGTCATATACAAATACGTACTTAAAATATGTATGGAAAATCGTTCTTAATTAATACTATATAATATACCGCGAATTCAGCGGAACAGTTCTTTTTCCAGTGAAATATCCTTGTGGCATATAGTATTCAATCAAAAATGTCCCAATAACAAGCCAAAAATATACGGTACCCCCCACCCAAGAAAAGCGCCCTTCCGTGCTTTCCAAGAATACTTCGATACTCAGCATCACTCCGTTTCGCTAATACATAGAAATGCTATGAACCAGTTATTTATCAAAAAAAAACCAAAAAAAATTTTTTTTTTGCCGACGACCATAGCGAAAAAGTTGATGTTGCCTTCATTTTCGGAGGACCTATCGTATGAAAACGATCCAAGACTTCAGGAAGGTTCCTGGCGACCGGAATCGTGTACACATACGAACATACATCCCCCGCACAGCACGTTTAGGCACCCCCCAATGCGGGGGATTAATCTAGTGGGCTGGGATCTTTACCAAAAGATCCGCACCGCCGAGACGGAGATTTGATATAGTGGGTTCATTAGTCGGTTGGCTCGAATTTTAGAGATATTTGACTCAGAGTGGTTTTCGATATGAGGGAATTTCAATACTTCGTACACTTCGTGTCGAAGTAACCCAGATTTTAGATTTTTTCAAATTTTAAATTATTTGTACCCAGTCTCTCTAATTTTTCTGTCCGCTAAACGCAAACGAAGGGAAGAACTATAAATTAACATAGTTGATAAGGCACGTAGGTGCACCTTGGCTATTTTTAAAACGTATAGAAAGACTATCGACAAATTGTATGGCTGTCTATAGTTACTTTTTAAGTATAGAAAAATGTTTTCGTCACATTAAAAAAATGTTAAAAAATAAATCAAAATGCTGATAGCTTCACCTGAACGTGATATTTATGTGCTTGTTTGTAATAGTAATATTGTTGGTGTTTCTAAAACTTTTAGTAAAGGAATACGATCGAATGAAACGAATGCACTTTAGTTATACAATATTATGACTGGGTTCATTAAGAATTTCTTATAATTTTATAACTAAAGGAAAATTGAGAAGGTGATTGGCATAGTATTGTTGGAATATTAAATTTGAAAGCCAATTTTCCATTATCTTCAGAGTTTCAATATTTTATTTCAAAAATAAAGAATCCAAATTTGAAAATTGATATAAACCTGCGGTGCACTGACGTAGTGGAGATATTTAAAAACTACCAAGAGCGTGAAAGTGGAAATGAATGTAAAAATTTAAATACTAAATGGCAAGATGTTTGTAATCTCAAAAATAATGTAAATGTGTTTTCTTTTCATATTTTTTTAGACATAGGTATATTACATACCCTCACACCTGAGCGCTAACCTTTTGCTCTACCTGACTGCTTGCAAGGGATTACTAGAGGATATTCTTAAAGATATTACATAACTGCTTTGCCAGGATCGGGCGAATAGATGTTTGTTTATGTATTATTCTATAAACCACCAAGATAATTACTGATTTGTTGTAAATTATTATAGAGGATGTCCCATAATTTTTCGTCAGATTTAGTTTAAAAGATAATTAAGTAACCAATGACACAGGTTTTAGTATATGTTTTTACAAATTATATTTACTTAATAAGCTATTTACAAGAACATTCAATTATATATTGAATAAGGCTTTTCTTTAGCTATTCGTTTGAAATTTTCTAAACAACCTGCAATTAGTGATTTTACACAGGAGTCGGGCACCTCTTGGGAATCATTCTTATAAATTCTTTTCAAAGAATTCAGATTCTTTGCTTTTTTTACGCCTTCCATACTGCTGCTTCACCAGTGCCCAGAAATAAATTAAATTTATTTTGACCAAACAATGCCACTTTATGAAATATTAACCTACACCAAGTTTCATTAGAATACCTCTAGGCGTTTTCCAAATTTTTGAAAAAAAAAGATATTTTTGTTTAAACTTCAACAGCCTGTATTTTGAAAACGAAGCCATTTAGGTCGCATGGTTGTATGAACTTTTATCTTAGAATTGATCAGGAAATCGGCCGGTGAAGTTTTTCCCCGACGTCATAAATCATATGATGCAATGTATTCAAAACATACAGGTACTCATTCAAAAATAAATCCAACAATTTCAAAGTTTTGAGAATTAACAACCAAATGTAAGATAACAAAATAGAACACAATTATTAAGATAAGAACAAAGAAAAACAATAGCAAACAACATTTAAAATATCTGTGAAGGGTTTTACACGGAACTTCACTCTTATTTTTTCGGATAATAACTTAAAATTTAAATAAATGTTTAAGTAACAGTTATAGCTAAAAAGTTTTCAGATATAATTAAGTGCCTCTTACAGTGAAGTCTAGTGTATCAAACATTTTTTACTAGTGCAATACATAATAGTGAGCATGTATACCAAAATTCAAATCGGTATCTTTTCATTTGTGGAAATTAACATAAAAACAAAAATAAAAAATTAAACTCCAAGGCCCTATAACTTCTTACTGGAGGGACTTTGTACTAAGTTATATTAGATTTAATCGATTTATTATAACCTAAGGAATCTATGACTAATCGGTGGGGAGGCAGTGTTTAAATATTTTGGATTTTTGTACTAGAAATGTCTCCAAAAGTAGGTTCAATAATATTGTGGGATATTCTTCAATGGCATTTCTCTCTGTGTGCAGTTTTTAAAATCGGAATATGATCCGATTATTTTACATTCCGTAAATGCTGAGCAGCGAAAACGAGTGGAACAAATGAACGCAGGCGGAAAACAAAAGCTGCTTTCGAATTGAGTGCAACTAGCACTGGTGCAATTGACTCTGGGGTGAATTACTCTGGGGTGAGTTGCTTTGTAATTCGAACAGACGTTGCGGTACTCTCGGGTAAAATACATAACCTAACTAATTTACTTTTGAATTGAACGTTTAAAATAAGGGCGGTATATGCAGACTACGCTCAAAATGGATTTACATACATACATACATAATCTGTAACCCCTTATACCGTTACAGTGTCGGGGTGCCGGACGCACCGAGCCGCTGAAGTGTGTGCATTTTTAAATTCAAAGAACTTGATTCGTAGGAAAAAGTTCATTGAAATATAATTAATAATTACATTTAAAAAAAAATCTGTTAATTACAGTAAATTTAGCTGATACTGCGGATAGCTTGGGAATTTTTGAATCTTCAGACTCGAATTCATTCAGTGAAGGTCAGCTAATGAAAATAATGAAAATTGAGAATTTTGTCGAACAGATCGTGCCCCATTATGATGATAAAACATTCCACATTTTAGAATAAGCAGAAAGATTGTCGATATTTCGTATACAGCACAGTACAAATACCGATTCTTTTAGTCAAAAAGGCGGTTAAATCTGACAGCTTCACAGCTGATTCTAAATAACACAACAGCGCATGTCAGGGCTTGTTGCACCTAAAATTTTCATGGGGCTTAAGGGGGCAGGGGAAGGAAGACTAGCGTTAGTTACTCCAAAAATTATGTTGTAATTCGAACGCGAGGTAACTTACTCTGGTGCACTCCAGAGCACTCTAATTTCTAACACAGACAAAAAAGGAAATAGATTCCTCACTCCCTTACTCAGAAGTAGGGGCAGGAACTTGCGCGCCACCTGGCGTTACTGACAAGACTTATGACAAAACAAAATACCAAACTTTATAGATCACTGTAATTTTGTCGCTACACTACGCGGAAATTGGCGGGCAATTTAAATTCAAATTTGTGTGATACAGTGGCGGCCAAAGAAACCGGAACACTTTTTTTGACCCAATTTTCAAAATGCAAAAACTGACAATTCTAAATAATAATTATCATCAGAAGTCATTGTTTAGATCTGAATAATGACTTTTGATGACATTTATTAATCAGAATTGTCTTGTGTCAGCCAGTTTTCGCATTTTGAGAGTTAGGTCAAAAAAGTGTCCAGTTTTTCTTGGTCGCAACTGTATTTCCTTATAATAACTAGTGCAACTACTTATAGGAATATTTTCATTTGAATTTTGTATTTGTCTCTGGGAAACTGAAGGGCAAACATACTTACAATCAAGTTTTTTCAAGAATGGTTGGCGTTAACACCCTTGTTGATCTAATGTGGCTACTTATTTAATAAATAAAATTAACTGGCCCTGGTTAGTACTTTTATTAATATCTAAACATTTTCAAGTTGCAATTGGCATACACTCAATACTTAATGTCTAGACATTTGCATTGCATTTAAATAAAATGAAGTTAGTACTACAAGTAACTCATTTAAATGTTATACAAACTTTTTTGATAGAATCACAATAAATATTTTAATGCAAGATTGTACAGTAAATGTTATAGCATTTTACTTTAATGTAGTAACTCACTGAATTTTTAAATTGATCATTCGCTATCTATTAAAACTCCAGTAAGTTACTTTTTCTCAATACCTAATATCGAGAGATCCAAAAAAAACTGTTCCTCAGCGGGCTGTGGAAATTCAACGTATGAATAATATGTTGGTGACACTGTACGTCAATGTCAAATTCGAGATTAGCACGTTAGGATTTCCGTCAGTTTTGACACAAAATGACGCAAATCCTAACCTGCTAACCTCGAATTTGACATTGACGTACAGTGTCACCAACATATTATTCATACGTTGAATTTCCACAGCCCGCTGAGGAACAGTTTTTTTTGGATCTCTCGATACGTATGTGTCAGGATTTTTCATTCAATGATCAAATGTAGAAATACGTCAATGTTATATATAATATTAATATGTATTTTTCAACCGTAGAATCATGAGAGCTCAACTCTTGTTTTAAAGATTATAATTTTATAAACAATTTGTTACTTAAATTAAACAAGAAGAAATTGACAAAAAGACAAGCGCTTAACGTGAGGGTTTTTTAAATAAAAAAAATAAAATCTGACTAGACAAGAGTTTTGCACGAATGATCTTTGATTGAAGAATTTACTTAATAAATTACAGAGAACCGTCAATACGTTAAATTTTACATTTATTAAAATGCAAAACTAACGTGGTTTTCTTTTCAGTGTACGAATTCTGTTATAACTTGTCTCCAATTTATAAGATTAATTAACTTTGAAAATATTTGCTATTTTTCAATAAAAATTAATTTTTCTATTTTTTTACATCAGCATGAAGAAGAAAGCCATGGAATTATTTATTTTACCAAAACAGAACATGATAAATCTGTTAACTAGTTTTGCTTAAAAGAATTATTGAAATCTAACTAAAATTATATACAAATACTAAATTAATCAAAAGTCTGCTCTCTACGTTTAAGCCGTTTAAAATATTTAACAATAACTAAAACTTTAAGAGGATCTTGGTTTTTCTTTACTCCTTGCAAAACCTTTGCTATGTAATATGCTATTAATTCTATTTATATTATCTAAATAAAACTATATCTATACTTCTATGCTTCTGTGTACGTTGTTGCGACAAGAAAGGGTAGTTTTGCTCTTACGAAGTAACTGCATTTGCTTCGGCATTAATAATCTTGGACTTCATTTTAGCAGCTGCATTTTTCAGCTTCAGCACTTCTTTGCGTAGCATACTCTCATTAGATGTTAATGAAGTCCGACTAGCTGGTAGTGTTTTGACAATTACTGGTACCGTAAAGTGGGGTTACTTTGCTTAGATTTTGCAGTTTTTTCAACTTCAATTTGTAGCTGTTAGGTCTAAAAATTGGGGAAAGAACTATGTGGTGTAATTACATTTACTCTATCGATTTCATGCAGTAGTGTAGCCTTTTTTTAGTGACACCACATATTTTTTTAATTTAATGACTGAGCAAACTCACCTCACAAATGGGGCAACTTTGCCATCGCTAATAAAATCGTTACGTTAGCATATATCGCTTTGGTGATGGCTTACTTTGCTCAAGAAAGTCGTTTCCAACAAATTGATATATATGAAGTCCTAGTTTGAACGAATATTAACCTTTTTTAGGGGTATTATAAAAAGGCATGATACATTTTCAGAAACTTTTATTTATTTATTATATAAATTGTATAAAAATACTGTGAACATGTAATAAAATATAAAAAAAAATAATCCAAAACTTTCTTTGGCTTAGAAAAACAAAATATAAAATTCTAAAAATAAATATTCACTTTGGTAAGTACCTATCTAATGAAAAAATAAACAACACCCTTTTTTCATGAAAATTTTAAACTGGAAAGAAAAAACTTGGAAAAAAATAATAAATGCAGAGGTGACCTTTTCAGACTTACAAAAACCTACCTAGGCATAAAACTTAAAATAGCAGCATTCTTAAAAAAACAGATCTGGAATCTCCGAAGAACAAAAAAAAACTCTTATTCTAGCACAGCCTAAGATGTATGGCACACAAGTAAATCAGGTAGGGGTCACAAATTCTTACAAATTGAAAATACTTAGGTCATCCTGAAACTCGTGAATACCGCGAACGATTTTTGGAGGCGTCAGCACTTTTTTTATGTCAGTCTCAATGACGGCAGATATGTCCTCAACATCGGGAAACACAAACAGGTTTGATCTCCTCTTTCTTAGAAATTTGATTTCGTAAACGTCAGGCTTTGTTTCCAGCACTAACCCTATGAAGTGCTTCAGGGTCTTTTTAGTAGCAAACTGCACCACTATAAAATCACCGACACTTATTGAAGGAGCTGGAATTCCATATTTTTCCATCTGCGATTCATCATATTCATCGTCACTTGCAACTTCCTCATCCCCAATTTCCTCATAAGCTACAATATCTCCTTCGTCTTCGTCACTTTCATGTTGTCGTGTTGGCAAACCTTCTTCATGGGAGTCAAGCTCTGGTGTTTCTGATGTTCGTTTCTTTTTTGAATGAGACTGTTTAACATTGCTAAGGCCGGCCTCGTTGGTATCAAGCAAGTCTTCATGTGATATGGATTCTCCAGGAGGAACTTGAAGCATTTTCTTCTTTTTCTTTTGCAAAGGTCCAGACAAACTGCCTCTCTTCTGTTCTAAATAGTGTAAGACTGCTTCATCAATTTGTCTTCCTGTCGAGTTCATAAGGTTTTCGACTTTTGTTTTCGGTAATTTCTTGGTGAGTTGTGTTCCATCCACTGGATAGATTCCAGCTGCTTTGAAAGCATTTCTTAATATCGATTTGTTTTTGTGATCGATTCTTTCCAATAGTCTTTTGAGTAAAGCTGGAAAGCTAGTCTTATTAACAGCGCTCTCTTTAGGATTTTTAGTTTTATATTCTGTCAGTAAAGCTCGCCAATTCCCTTTTAGTGAGCGGAAGAATCCCACGTCAAGTGGTTGTGTGATGTGGGTAGTATTGGGGGGTAAGAATATGAATTTTATTCCCAGTCTTTGGCAATGTCGTAAAATGTCTACACTTAAATGACTGGATAAATTGTCGCCGATTAAAACCTTTGGACCCTCCAGCTTTTTCGCCCATGGTATAACCATTTTCTCAAACCAGTCGGAAAATGTTGCAGCATCAAACCAACCGGATTTGGTTCGATTATATCGTGTGTTTGGGGGTCCTCCAATGCACCATTGGTCATACAACCTTTCGGCCTTATAGACTACATAAGGGGGAAAAAGCTCACCCGCAGCTGTTCCAGCGAACATAACTGAAATGGATGATTTTGTGTAATTCATGATCCTTTCGGGATACTTGGTTCCCCGTTTGAAGATGCATTTTGATCGCCCGGGATCATCGGTAAGATTGGTTTCATCGTAGTTTAGTATATTGTCTCGAGGAACACCTTCCAGGTTTCTGGTTAATCGTTGAATATAATCATCGATAGCTTCTTCTGTGGTCATTGCTCTAGACACCTTAATATTTTGGCATGATCTCTGCGACAACAGTCTTCTATGGCGCTTTAGAAACAAGAAGCACCACTCTTTTCCTGGCATGTTATCATCAAATTTTGAGACGGTCTTGCCGGAAGCATTAAGATAGTTCTTTACGATGACTCTAAGGTCCAAAAGGGTGAGGGGAGATCCATATTCCGCAGCCACTATTAGCAAGTCTACAAAGTGCCTCTCCTCGGCGAGGGTTAACGCCGTTGGACCCCCAACGTCCTGTTGGTGTAAGTTTTTAACTTTGTTGTATATTGTTCTTTGCGGGATCCCGAAGACATCGGCTGCAGCGTGAGTGGACAAGCCCCTAAATTTCACGGCACGTACTGCGGCACGAAGCTGCTCATCTGTATAGTTGCGATAGCAGCGACTACCCAAAGCTCTCTTGTAGCATCTTACCATTTTTTTCCTGAAAAAGTGGCATTAGATATGTCTATATTGCAATTAAATCCTGATAAACATTTAATTTAATGCTTGAGCAAAGTAACCCCAAATCTTAAGTGAAATGTACATCGTTTTGAATTAAAATTCATAAAAAAAGCCAATATTGTTAAACCTGTCTGAAAAAACTACATAGTCAACAAAAAAGATTGCTCTCTTGGAGAAAAGCAACCACAATGTCGTAGAATTCATCATTGTTACTCCACAGACCTTAGTTGCAAGGTTATGAAAATATCATAAAATCCCGCCGTTTACTTACATGTGTCTCGGAGCCTACAGGAGATGCTGCAACTAACTCGCGCCACTTTACGCAGTAGACTGGCTGAGTGGAAACCAGTTCAAGCTCACTCTCGGGTCCTAATTGCTACCAACTTTGAAAAAATTATGTATTACCAACTTTCCTGCCTCTTGAGCAAAGTTACCTCCTGTTAGCAAAGTAACCCCACTTTACGGTAGTCCTCCTGGCTACTAGTGAACCTAAAACAATATTGACGACCATTAAAAACATAAAAACAACCTATAATTTTGTTGTAAGTGTAGCTATTCCAGCAAAATGCTACAAAGTTTGTAGAAATGTTCAAATATAATTTTTGAAAATTAAAACTGCTCCTTCAATATTTTCCCTGTTTACTATTGCCAAATATGTCTGTCTTGTTTTTCCTTGTAATCCGTAATGCTTCAAAGTGAGATAGATACAGTTACACTAAGAGTTATTTGGTAAAAATGGGAAAGAGAAAACACCACAAAAAAGTAAACTTGGAAATTTACCCTTTTTAAAGTGGATTTTAAGCTTTTTCTTAAAACAAAAAGTAGTAAATTCTAGAACTGTGCTTAAATAGGTCGTAATATGACCCTAGCAAAAAAATTTGACCTCAAATTCAACACCTGCTGGCAACAAGTATTCATATTCTATGCCAATTATTTCCTCTTGCCAAATTCAGGATTGAAATTTGAAAAATAGCCAAGTAAAATTGTACCTGATCTTGGTTCTACAGTGATCTCCAGAGGTGCACCAGGTAATGTCGACATTGTTCTCGTCAACTTTGCAGCACATCCCACCGATGTGACCTCACCTGCAACTAAATTTAAAAATTAGCAATATAGAGGTTATATCGAGAGATCCAAAAAAAAGCTGTTCCTCAGCGAGCTGTGGAAATTCAACGTATGAATAATATGTTGGTGACACTCAATGTCAATTCGATGTTATCAGGTTAGGTTTTCCGTCAGTTATGACATAGACTGACGCAAATCCTAACCTGCTAACCTCGAATTTGACATTGACGTACAGTGTCACCAACATATTATTCATACGTTGAATTTCCACAGCCCGCTGAGGAACAGTTTTTTTTGGATCTCTCGATATATGTTTATCTAATATGTTCTCTTACAGTGTATGTCAACGTACGGCACTTTCTGCTTTGCTGTTGTCTTGTATCTCTTTGGCAAATCATGCCGCAATACACTCAACTCTTCACCGGTGGCGCTTGAAGTTGATCGCAAAGATGCATTAAACATTGCTATTATTTCTGCAAATACCATTATATGTTAATTATTGCAGCAATTAACATGTATATTTTTAAAAGCATACCTCTCACTTTTTCTGGAGTCCCAAGCTTTTCTTGAATGAAGTAACAAAAACAATTTTCTGAAGTTGCATCTTCGTGAAATTCTGAAACATATGTTTGATTATCGGAATGAGAAAATCGCATTTACAATACACAACGTTAATCATAAAACAACATCTATTGCAAATTCGAATATTTTAGATCGCCAGTTATGAAAATTATATTAAAAATGAATTACATACCTGCTAAATTTGCCCATTGTATCTTTGCAGAACAAAGGAAAATGCGTCTCCACCAAATATTTCGAATATTTCATGCCGCGGAACTTCACCATTATCGCAGCCCGGCACACAACACGGTTTCTTCTTTGAGCTACCTACGAATTTTGTCCAGGAACCAGTCAAACAAATAAACTCAAAGATGGAGCCGAACAAAGCCAAATATGTGCTGAATTTGCAGAATCGGGGAATTACCGCAGAATTACGCTTCGTGTGAGAAAGACCCATAAAACGAACATGCGCAATAGTTTGAACTAATATCACGTGCGTAACAAAAGAATAGGCTGTCCTTTTTCCGCGCGCATACCTACTGCCACCTGTACTTACTGAAATATACTACTAGCAGGGGCCCACTCGGCCTATTTCAGTTACCACTGTGTAATGCGAAAGCAGCTAAAATGCCAGCACTCGCCGCCCCCGCCGCACCGTAAACTTTTTTATCGGCGTCGGCATTATTAATTATTTATTGTTTGCGTTACTTAGACGGCCAGTGGCGCGATGGCGCGAACGATCGGCATTCGCCAATTTGTTCTGTATTCGCTAATCAGCAATTGCTATATCAGCATTCAGCATGCAGCAGTCTGGTGCGTAAACACATTTCGGTTAATCTGTGCTGGGGTGCCATTAAATGTTTCTTGCTCTTAAACTATGGTTTCCTGAGTGTTGGTGCATCAGCGATTCAAGATTCAATCAATTTGTAGTGGAATTGTTAGAAGGTATTTATTTTTATTCGAATTATTTTTCTGTATATGTACTTGACTGTAACCTGAGGGCCCGGTCAACTACCAGACTTGCTTGGACAATTTAATCAATTAAAAACGTTCTTCTTTTATAATCCATTGTATCTATTGTTTTGTGAGTGTTATTGGTTATTTTATTTTCTAATCCAGATACTGCCATGGATGTTTATCACATGGTGTTATTACCATCGAAGGAGTATTTGGTAGTTTCCAGCGTCAAATATGCAAACGATGGTTTGATTGTTGCTAGCGGATGTAATACTTAAAATATATCCATAGATAGTGATCCTTTCATACTTGATATTTTTCCGACTTACAGATTTTGAAAGTATGACACGGATGTTACATAAACTCCAATCAGGATATCATGTTAAGCTTGATTTGCAGTCAACTAAGGGAGATGATTCGCAGACACCTAAGGTACAACAATCCAAGTACACATTTTCGGATGATGATGACGGTGATTTTACACCATCTACAAAAAGCTATGTTCCCTCATCGGAAAGTTCAGAAGATGATGAAATAGACAGCGATCTCGAAAGTGGCAAACCGACAACACCGATTAAAATTTCTATTGCTCCAGAACTCGGAAGAAGACGTTTATTTGCGGATGACCCTGAAGATTCTACAACTCAAGTCTCTGAATCAGAAATCCAAAGCTCGTCAAGTGGCGTTGGGATAATGGAAGGGTATGTTTAATACGTATTTCTAGTGCTAGTTGTAGTTTATGAAACGCTTTTTAACCCTAGAACGCATAGGTGGCGTCATATGAGACACCACCTATTTAACTATCTAGGTTTTAGTGATTTGCTGTTATGTTATCATATTCATATTTTCAGTACCTCTCCAGAAGATTATTGTTAATATATCCCTTTCATTTTTAATTTCAAAAAATTGTTACAAGCTTTATAATTAATTTTGTAGTTACTTGGTGTCGCATATGACGCCATCTATGCAATCACGTAACAAGTTTTCTCGGTAGGTGTTGGTCAGTAACAACTTGCAATCTGTTAGTTCACGTACATAATTTTCATAGTAACGTAATGCGAAGTGGAATTTGTTAAAATAACTATCACTACTGTCTTTATAGGATTGCCAGTTAGCTATTATAGTTGAGCCGCCGAACAGATAGAGTGGAGCACGCAACCAAAATAACATATTACAAAGGCCACTCGATAATATTTTAACTATAATTACTAAAAGGAACAGAGTTGGCGACCCTTATAATTAGAACTAATTTCAGTTGACATTAAATAACATTTTGAGATTATAATATCGAGAGATAAAAAAAAATGATCCTCTGCGGGCCGTGGAATTTCAAACGTATGTGTGATATGTTGGTGGCACTGTAAGTCTATGTCAAATTCGAGGTTAGCAGGTTAGATTTTTCGTCAGTCTGTAATAAAACTGACGCAAAACCTAACCTGATAACCTGCAGCGTAATTTATGTGCTCACCAGAGACTACCGAGTGATTTTTTTTAAAACTCAATGGCAGCAGGCCCTGGATACCCTGAATCAGTTGAAAATACTGAAATGTATTGTTGGTGATACTGTAAGTCTATGACAAATTCGAGGTTAGCAGGTTATGTTTTGCGTCAGTTTTGACACAGACAGTGTCACCAACGATACACTTCAGTACTGCCAACTGATTCAGGCTATCCAGGGCCTGCTGCAATTGAGTTTTTAAAAAATCACACTGTAGTTATTTGTTACTGTTTAACGTAGATATTAGTACCTGATCAGTCCTTTAGATTTAACAATTAATTTATTCATACTCATAAATAAATATTTTAACAATTTTAACTTCCATTTTGCTCTTTAATATGCATTTATGCAGTCAAAATTAACTTCCAGATATTAAAAAAGGCGTATAGTAAATTTAAAATGCCGCATTAAACAAAAAAGGTGTGGTGTCGTATACGACACCACATATGCGTTAATGTAACTTTCTTAGATGTATGCGTTCTAGGGTTAAAGATGACGTTGCTTTAATATTTGGCAAAACGGTAACTATTGATTTTGGTTGCAGCACGTCCAAACCAGTTAACAAGATTGTGGCAACAGTCACCATTCGACAAGACGAAGTGACAATTACAGTTCCTGATGCTCTACATCTCGGAAAGTATGACGTTGATTTGTTTCCCCTAAGATCGGCAAATGGTGAGGAGTACCTGGAGGGTTCAATCATCAAGAAAGAGTACGAGAAACACACTTGTGGTAAGTCTTACTTTGGCATGCTCCAATATTTTTGTAATTTATTTGTCATTTCCCAAACAAAATTTCTATTTCGAAAATTTATCTCAAAATACAAATTGAAGGTTATAATTTTTGCATCATGACTGTTGATCTAACTGCAATAATTGTACGTATACAAAATATGTTTTTTATGGAGGTTGTCCTAGAAAGACTGTCCTTTAGAGCAACTGCAGGTTTTTAAGGTTGAATTATTGGAAATAAACATAACTTATAGTTTGACCATTCAGATCTAGTTTTTTATTTTTAAGGTTATAATGTCAAATTTGTTTATTTCTATGCACTCTTCCTAGAAATGTATATAAGGCATCGCACAACTCTACGATAATTATCAGGTACGTACTGCTTAATAAATGCAATAAGTGACGTTGAAAGAACATCGACATTATTAACCATTGCAATACCCTTCTGCTAAAGCGTTCTTCGAATGTGTGTATTTTTGTTTCCTGTTTGTGTTTTCCGTTTATTTTTTCAGTTTTAAATTTAATTGAGAACTGAATATTTTGGTGTTTAATTTGAAAATGTGGTTAAATTTAAGATGTAACTTTTGCATTTTTTAACCAATACGTACCTGATAATTAACGTAGTATTGTGTGATGCTTTATATACATTTCCACGAAGAGTGCATAGAAATAAACAAATTTGACATTATAACCTTAAAAATAAAAAACGAGGTTTGGCTGGTCAAACTATACCCATATACATACCAAGTTGCACAGTTTAGTCATGAGAGGGGGCTAAAGTTGAAAATGAAATTGCAGTTTTTTTTACAAATTAGTTTGTTTATGAACGACAATTATTAAAATCAATTCATATTTAGCAGCTTATTGTAGTGGCCTGCGTGCCACACTTTTGAGCCAATTCATTGTGTTGGGCTTGAGTGATGTCATAGCTGTTTTACTAAATATTTAATTTTAGCGCTTATAGTTCGAATATTTCAAATCTAACTTTATAGGCATTCATATATAGACATTTATATTTAACAAAATAATTTTAAAAAAATGCCTTTTGAAAGTTGATCTTCAACAAAAAATAATTTTTTAATAATTGTAGGTGACAGCAAATATGAATGTCTATAAATTTCAAAGGCCACGACCCACATTACTGAGCAATCTGTACATTTATATGTATTGTCTCAAAAAATATATCTTATAAAAGCCTCTTTTTTAGAAAGCGCCGCAAAATCTTCAGCTGTATGTCAGACCGTCCGAAAGAATAATGCATTGGAATGCAAATTTGTGAAATGTTGTGGCAATCGGTTTTTGGTTGGAATAGAAAGCACCTTTGATCTTCTACCTGATTTGAGATTGGCCACCCTCTGTTTGCTGACCAGCGAAGAACTCGTTGGGGGCGGTGACCTTGGTTACGTTCCTGCAAAGGGTGGTGCTGGAAAGCACAAAGTTCATTGTTGCATCTATTGCAGCAAAATGATCAAGGGCATTCCCAGACATCTAATCAACAAGCATTCCGAGGAAGCTGAAGTCAAAGTTGTTTTGTCTTTGGGGCCCGCAAAACGTCAAGAAGCATTTATTCGTTTGAGGAAGAGGGGCGATAGGGCCTATAACAACAAGGTTCCACGAGAAAGGAGAATTCCTTATAGAAATCCGCACCTCTACTCTGTGTCTGACTGCATTCACTGTGACAACTGCGACGGTTTGTTTAGCAAAAAAAACTTTAGTAAACATCATCTGAGGTGCACTAAACGACACCCGGACAAGATGAAACGGACGGTCAGGTTGGAAGTTATGGACAGAGAAGGAAGAAAGCCGTCGGGATGGGGCGTGGAAACTTCGTACGAGGCAACGCTAAAGGTTCTCCTCCGAGATTTGAAAAATGATGAAATTTCTGACATAATCAAGAATGACCCAATCATTCAAGACGTGGGGGTGGTGTCCTGCCAATCAGTTCGAGATCAATGACAACATCATAATGCTCGCTCGCACATGCGCCGATTGGCAAGGCTATTGCTGATCTTGAGAGAGATTGATTCATCTGTGGATAGTTTGGTTGATTGGATCGATCCCAAAAAATACGACACAGTCCTGGAAGCCATTAGAATTACATGTCGAAGTGATCCACGAAACCCGGCTGGAGATCTGGCAAATAGTTCCTTGGCTAAGCAGTATGGACCACTGATCAGCCAGGTAATTCACAGAGTCAGAAAAAACAAGATTATCAATATGAGTAATCTCAACGCGTTGGAGGCTTTCGAAAAACTTCATTCGGTTGAGTTCAATCTGCAGGTCGGTCGAAATGCCACCACTAGAGCTGAGGAAAAAAAAATCAGAAACAAAAGACCATTACCGTCGACGGTAGACATTAATAAGTTAACTTTACATTTGAAAACTGTGTTGGCCGATAGCATGTCGCAGCTAAATAGATCTTTTAACCATGGAATATGGAGAAAGTTGGGCGAAGTCCTTCTCTCTAAAATCCTACTCTTCAATAGGAGAAGACCGGGCGAACTGTCGTGGGCAACTCTCCAAGATTACCAGAATAAGAGACTGGTCACTGATGAGGAAAGAAAATACATGAACAGACTGGAAAAGCTATGCGCCGATCACTTCACCATGATTCAGATAAATGGAAAGAGGGGTCGAGTGTTGGGGACTTTACTGCAGCCAGAGGAAGTAAAGTAAGTCAATAATTTATTCTTGTTACCCAATGCGTCAAACATACGTCTGTTTGCATGATACATTATACGTTGTAAAACGGAAAGTTTATTTTCTTTTTCAAGTTTTTTTTGTTTGGAAAGTTTGTTTATTTTCTTTATTGCTCTGTTAACAATGAGTATTTTCTGTAACTGTTTTGCCAAACAACAGGGTAACTATTTTAATTTTGTGAAATCGAAAGTAGTAACTTCTTATGTGATAGGTTGTATGTACTAATTATGTCATATGCCATAATTTAAATGTCATTAAAAACAATAAAAAATAGTAGGAAATAAGGTGTCTCTTTAAATGCACTCTTGCAAGAAAATGAAATATCCCTGTTCGTTAACTTTTTTTTTTTTTGTAAATACAAAGTATTTTTATTTATTTATTTATTAACCAAGATTCAAACAGGTCGAAGACCTTTTTACATGAATCGCTTAATATTAAATATATTTTATGTTTTAATGCAGTTAGAGCACAAAAAACTAACTATTAAATAGCAACATGCATTAATTATTTAGTATGCAGATCATACAGATTATTGTAGAATTTTGTAGAGGACTCTGGTTCAATTATGGTTTGACAGTAGTAGTAACATTTTATTGATTACAAGCATAATTAGAAGCTGTAATAGGTTGTGACTAGTTTTAAGAAATCTTTGTATTTCATTGTTAAGTCAATGTCGTTTAACAAGCATATTTCATTTAGAAGTCGAAACATCACTAAAATTGGAATTCTAAACGTGAATTCAACAGTTGGAACGTGAAACATGGCCATGGCTCTGGTATTTTTTGGTGGTAGGCGTATTTTAAACAATGATAATAAATAACTATCGCAAAGTAAATTATTCCAAATTTTAAAACCAAACTGTAAAAGCGAGATATTTCTACGGATACTGGGGCTCTGAATTTCAAACAGTTGGCGCAGATTTGTTGATCTAATAAAATGATAATCTGGATATCTTTGATATTTTTTGTAATAAAGGTATCTAAGGAATTTATTTTGTATTTTTTCAATTTGTTTAATTTCTCCTATATTATTAGGATACCAGATAGTTGATGCGTACTCCAGTTTTGGTCTTACTAGTGTATAATATAGTATTTTGACAGCTTTTATATTCCTAAATTCATGTGTTTGCCTTAATATAAATCCCAAATTTCGATATGAGTCGGAAATGATGCATTGCACATGTTTTTTGAAACTCAAAGAGTCATCATACTTTACACCAAGATCCTTAATATAGCTGGTTCGCTGTAGTACATTATCAGCAATTTTATAATCGAATAATATTGGAGTTTTATTGCGAGCAAACGACAACACTTGACATTTATTTACATTAAGTGGGAGTTTATTTTTGACACTCCAGTCATACAAGTTATTTATGTCTTTTTGTAAGTTTAAACAATCTTCAAGTGAGTTAATTTTTTGAAACATTTTTTGGTCATCTGCAAATAAGAGAGATTTAGTGGTACTTAATACATCGGGTAGGTCATTAATAAATATTAAAAATAACAAAGGCCCTAAGTTGGAACCTTGTGGGACTCCAGAATTTGCTGTAAACTTTCCCGATGTATTTCCATTGAATTTAACTGTAAATCTGCGGAAGCTTAAGTACGACGCAAAGAATCTTAGCATATTATGAGACAGCCTACAATGCAAAATAGAGAAATTGTAATAAAAAGGTGTGTTGCAATAGGCTTCATTGTAACACTTGTTTTTTAGTATACAATTGCGAGACTATTGGTAGTTGATAGAATTTGAATTAAATACTAAATCCCTATTAACCGGCTGTAAACCGGCTTTAGAAGTTTGAAATAAGTGAAAACTGATTTTAAGATTAAAATGCATTTATTTTGTTTGAAATAAGACATAATATACCTACTATTACATAAAAATGTAAAAAATTAAAATGTACATTATTAATACCTATTTATCTATCTTATGTTCATGATTATCATTTCTTTTTCCAGAGGCTTGGATCTACTTCTGTCATACAGGGAGAAAGCTGGAATCCCACCAGATAATCAGTATCTGTTCGCTTTCTTACATAAGGCGGGGCACCTTGCAGCTGCTCGTGCATTGAAGGTACTGGCACATCAGTGTGGAGTGAATAACCCAGAGCTGTTGACTGGCACAAATCTAAGGAAACAAGCAGCGACCATGTGTCAGCTTTTCAGCTTGGATGACAACCAGATGAAGCAGGTATCGGACTTCATGGGGCATTCCAGAACCGTCCACGAACAGAACTATAGACTTCCCGAACAAATCAATCAAATCACGAAAATTTCACGTTTCCTGTCTGTGGTTAGTGATGAAGATCTCTTCGCACACAAGGGAAAGTCTTTCGATGAACTGCAAATGCTCTTTCCTACTGATGAAGAGTTTCATGACTGTGAGCAACAGATTGATGTTCCTGCGGGAGAGTTTTGCGAGGAGTTTCGTGAGGTCGACTTCCTAGAATGGCAACCTAGCACTTCCCCTTCACACGACCAGCTTGAAGACAAACCTTCTAATTCAACCTACTTGCCTAAAGACCAGCTTGAAACTCCAGGACTATCAACTTTAATATCGTCATATCAACCAGGTAATTATCATTTTCACTGTGTGAATAAGCTAATTTAGTTACAATTCAATTGACCGGTTAAATTTGTGAGCTTTGTCCATCACACTTGTTTGACCCGTGTTCATTCTCACTGCCAATTTAAATAAACAATGGCTTAATTAAAGAATATGAATTCGACGCAATATAATGAATTTAGAGCTTTAAAATGTTACGACAAAAAGGATTCCCAGATTTTATGTTGGTTTCTTTCTTAATCCTGTTTTTTGTATCAAATTGAGGTGCGAAACAATAGCGTATACATCTCGGGAAAATTGACTCATTTAGAATTTATGACTTTAATACAGTATGTACAATTCAAGTCTAATTTATTCTGTCATTGCAGATATTGTTAAGACCCCTGAGAAACTCCTAGTTCGGCGACCGGCTTGTCTATCCTCTGCATCTAAAGCGTCTAAATCTCCACAATCACGAAGACGATACCCGAACATGATGGAGTTGCTGCAAACGTTGTCACCAAAGGCTAAAATACGACAGAAGAAGAAGGCTTGGAGCGTCAGTGAGGTGGCATTCATGAAAAAAACGTTTGCCAAATTTTTAAATGCTAATCAAAGGATGCCGGACACTCAGCTCCTAGAACGGGTGCTGAGAGAAAATCCACAAATATTCGACAGTTGCCGCAACAGAAGTAGCTTGTATTCGTGGATACAGTACCGTAGGGTGAAAGGAGACTAGGCGTTTTGCATAAAAGCGTAGTTTTAAGCGTACTTTTATGGTTGTGATATTTTTTAATTTTGTACTGCGGTGTTAATGTTGATGTCGATTAAATTTATTTACCACACAATTGAACAGTTTTTTTTGTTATCTATATATGTTTATATTGATGGCTGTTAAGTTGTTATCTCCGGCATACAGAAGAGGAAACCTAACCTCTACATTATCTGTTTCATCTACAACTCTTTTGTCATGCGGGGCACTTTGCCAATATGTATTTCAAGAGAGTGGAAACAATTTTGCTTTTATTTTGTGTCGCATGAGTATATGCAAGATATGAGAGGACACGTAGACTTCCTTGTTACCGCCAACACTGTTTCCAAATCTACAAACACAATTCGTATCAAATACAACTGGCACGGGGACATGCGGTAGAAAATGCCCTACCTTGACAATTGAAGAGCATAAAATCAAAGGGGTCTAAGTGCCAAAAGAAACATTCTGAGGAAAACGGTTTTTATGTGTAAGAATCTATAAAAATGGTAACATTATTTCAAAATGTTTATTATTTTCTTACAGTAATACAAATAAACGAAATATTATAAACCAAAAGTAATCAAACATAAAAACATAAAAGTAAAACTAATGTAAAGTTAAAATTCTAGGAAAGGGTCTAAGTTGATATATATTGTTTTCCGTAAAAAGGGTCTATCTCTTTAAGCCTTTTATTGAATAAAGTTTTGGTAAAACTGTTTATGAGTTTCGTCCTCCAAAAAACCAATCATACTTGTCAAATTCTCTTTTTTTATCTCCGGTTATATTGTTTTGGTATTCTAATTTAGAAAGAAGCATCTTACCAAAATCGCCTTTCTTGCTCCTTTTCAGTACATTCACTTCAGTCCACTCCTCCATTTCATTAAAAGATTTCCGAGTGTATACTGTAGTTGGTTTATTTTTAGTAATTTTAATCCAGGAAACTTTGCTTATGTTCAGCTTAGTCGTATTTAGGAAGTTTTCAGCCGCAGTTTTCAAATCCAAGAAGTTTTCTTTGCACATTGGAACCACATTAAAGGGATTGTCATGTTTAGTCGTCTTAATCATCTTCTCTAAATCACTCGGTACGTATGCTTTTGTTACTCTTTTCCGTTTTTCGATTAGGGCGAAATCCCTATCACAGGCCAGGTGCGTATGGCATTTAACTGGAAATTTATGGTTTATTTCTTCAAATATTCCGTCTTTAGCACGTTCTTGTATAGCGTTTTCCATACTTAATCACAATTTCACACAACCGCAATTTCGTTCAAACAACAACGTGACAGTTGGCACTTAAGCCCTTTTGGAGTAAAGAGCTGGAGAAGATACAAGTGGAGGCTTCTTTAAAAATTTATATTAACTAATCTGTAAACTCAAGACACATAGAACCTTCTTTATGTGAATAGGCATGGAACTTAGACCCATATTAGCTAAAAATATAAAATAATCAATTTTTGGCACTTAGACCCCTTTGATTTTATACTCTTCAATTTTAATGTGCAATTATATGGTGTGCAAGACTGCGGTAACTTGTTTATACTTCATTTGATTCAAATACCAAACACGTTTTCTAGGGATAATTATAAACAAATAATTCTTTAATATGCCCATAACGGTAGAAAACTATTTTGTCTTCTCTTAAGTTGAGCAATTGCCTAACTGTTGCTGTTTACCAAATTTATGGTCATAGTTTTTGGGCTTTCTAATTCTAAGTGCATGTTTTTAGCAGGACTTCTTATGGCATTGTCCCCTTCTACCCATGGAATTTTATTGCCGGGCATGGCAATCACATACTCGTTATCTAGTAAAACTTATTTTCCTATGGTTTTCTGTAGTAAATTTAAGCAGTTTTGTAATATTTATGGACAGTGGTGGGCTGCCAAAATCGTAACAGCCCGTTCTCTCACGGAGTACATTTGCGTATAATAGTAGGAGAGCTGGTGACATTTTTTAGTGGTCATTTAGTTAGGCCTACTTTTTGGGAGAATGTTGCTGGAGGCATGTATAAGTGTCATCTGTAAGGATTATCCTTAATAGAGGTATCGGAGGGAGGCAGAACACCCCCAAGTTTCGCTCTAATAAATATATGTCAAATTCGAGGTTAGAACCTCGAATTTGACATTTGACAGTTCGGTTAGAGTGTGTCTCTGCTACCAGTTCTGGATTAGTACCACAGTCTGCTCTCGTTTCTTTTATTCGATCGCGCGGTACTTATATAATGACCTTTTAAGTAGGTATTTTATTTTCCACTGGTTTATTTTTGCTGTTTATATCTGTGATACGAGGTATATAAAGCAGTCCATAACGCCCTAGGACTTAAAGAGCGTGCGTAATGATAACGCCCGCTCATTATGCCCTCTCGAACGCGCATAATGAGCGGGCGTTACCATTACGCCAGCTCATAACGCCCTAGGGCGTTATGGGCTGCTCTGATAGCTCTTAAAGTTAGTTATTTGCGTATTCAAAGTGGAAAATAAAACGTATGCACCACGGGTATTACTTGATGTTCATAGCACTCGGGAGACTTAGAAACCCTCGGGCCAGAGCCCTCCAGCTTGTAAACTTCTTGCCCTCGAAAGGGCATAAACATCTTCATAATGCCCTTGGTACATAAATAACCATTTAAATCTTGAACAACGTTAACAATCGGTTCGCATTTTGAAAAGACAACTAATAACCGGTTCGTGCAAACCGGCTCCAACACAGCACTGTTATATTATGGAACTAAAATTACTAATACTGTTTGTCCTATTGCATGATAATAAAATTAAAACAAAAAAATGTAAGTTTGACCGATTTTCGAGTTGGCTTCGTACTAGTATGCCGGTTTTAAATTGACAAATGTATATTTTAATTTGAAAAGTGCCAGCTTCGAACAAACAATGCCTGCTTGAGACAATCATGTATGCCTACCTGTCTAGGTAGAAAATTAACCAATGTGGATTTTCGTAAATATACATAATCGAACCTAAATTAACGGGATGTTAAAATGATCATGAATTACCATGAATTGCTCAAACATCGGTCATGTGCTGGTGCAGCACTAAACGCGACATAAACATGGGTAATAGTGCTACCGCAGCACTAAATTGACATAAACATCGGTATTAGTGCTACCGCAGCACTAAACCGACATAAACATCGGTTTTAGTGCTACCTGTGCATCCGCTGCAATAATCACGTCATTACCATCGCTAATTGTGCAGCGACCAACATCACATTAACTAAGTGCTACACATTCAGCTAGATATACTTACCCTTAGAGTGCGTAGTATAAACATTTAATCCGAGTTTAATTCTTTATCTAGAATAAGATTTCGTGGAAACGATTGTTTTTTTGATCCTAACCTACGTTTAAATTCGGATTAATTAAATTTTTATACAACTCGCCCTAAGAGTCTATGTGTCTATATGGTGACGCCTGTTATCAAAATGTATAGTCTATCATTGGTTTCCTGTGACGGATGGCTAAAACCATAGTTACAGGGGACAAATTTAATGTGATGTTGATAAAAATCGTGCTTCTTTTACGTCCATGGCAAAAAATACACAATGAAAATCTGTATAGGTTATGAATCCCTAAAATGTCACTCACAATTATTAGAACATCAGTAGCGTCTTTGTTGGGCGCAAAATTGCAATACGTTTTTCCATTAATCTGTGCTGTGCTGGTGCAGCACTAAACGCGATAAACATCGGTATTAGTGCTACCGCAGCACTAAACCCCACATAAAAATCGGTTTTAGTGCTACCTAGGCTGTGGCTGCACTAAACCCGTCATAAACACCGGTGATAGTGCTACCTGAACACAAATATTTTCGAAAACAGCGTAGGTAGCGCCGTGATCACGGTGGCATTTTGCCGAACTTGACAAATTGGTGCTAAAACCCCTACTAGCGACATCTACGGAGTGCAGCACTAGCGCCAGGTGGAACGTAATCGAGCCTGCCTTTAGTGCTGCAAAAGAGGGTTTGGTGAGACATTAGCGAGTAGCACTATACACCCAATAAATATTGCAAATTTGATACTATTACCGACTTGCCAATAATAACAATAATAATAATAATAATAATAATAATAATAAACTAACTTTTATAACGCTTAAAAACTTAAAAAGTAACACAAAAAGAATGACTAAAACGCATTCATATTTTCCAACAAAGCTTAGTTTCGTAAACGTATATAAACACTACAATTGGATGATTGATTGATTGATTGATTAAAAGCAGGGATTTAGATGGGTTAGTAGTGAGCCCAGTTTTGCACTTCGACTCTATGGTCTTTTGTGCCCCCCTGACCCTATTAAAATAGATCTGCACCTTCAACGAGTTGTAGGATGTTTTTTACGAGATGCTCGTGTGTAAGAGCTGCTCCGTGTGGAGTTCCCCCGAAAAGTAGCTGTCTTTTGCGGAGTAACGCTGGACAGTCGAAGATTATGTGTGAGGCTGTCTCCTCCTCTGACATAATCTACAGAGTATATCCCCTCTGTATATGCCTATTTTGTGTAGGTGTTTTCTCAGGTGGCAGTGTCTTGTGACTAGTCCTACCAGCCGTCTGATCTGAGTTCTTCCGAGATGTAGGACGTCAGTTGTTAGTCTGCGAGAAGGCGTTCTAATTATTTCCTTCCCCAGTGTTTGTCCCTGTGTGGCATCCCAGCGAGAAGCCTGTTGTCTAGCGGTCCATTTTTCTATCGCTGTTCGGATGCTTTGTTTGGGTATACCAAATACAGGTTCTGGGCCTATAAATGGGGTAGATGCTCCAGCTTTTGCGAGGGCGTCTGCCGCTTCGTTTCCCTCTATCCCTGTGTGCCCTGGCACCCAAATGAGCTGAACAGTGTTCTTTTCAGATAGGAGTGTCAGGTGATTTAAGCATTCTCTTGTTAGCACAGAGCTTACACGAGGTGATTCAAGCGCTTTCAATGCCGACTGTCAGAAAGTATGCTTATGCGTTGTTGGGAATACCCGCGTTTTGCATTTTCCTGGACGCATTGCATTATAGCAAAGATTTCAGCTTGAAAGACTGTGGCTTTGGTCCCAAGAGATACACTAATGTCCTCTTTTGGTCTTACGCCATGTATTCCAGCACCCGTGCCCTCTGCTGTTCGGGATCCATCTGTGTACCAGACTAGCCCATTTGGCAGGTGGGTTGAGGTTTCTTGGGTCCAGTCATTGCGATCGTACCTCGCAGTGAAAGGTTTGTCAAAGGAATACTCTGGAAGGCTGTAGTCTGAGCCCATTTTTAAGATGGGGTTACCTTCGCCCACTTCCTGTATCCGTTTGTGTCCGCACCGTTCCTGGTTGGTGTTCCAGTTTCCGGTGGTTTTCATTCTGTATGCTCCAATCTGGGCTTCCCCTTTTAGATATATGTCTAGAGGTGTTAGTCCCAAGAGAGCTTCCATAGATGCTGTTGGAGTGTTCCACAGATGCACAAACAAGCCAGTCTCTGTATCCTGGATAGTTTTTTAATTACTGTTTTTTGTTCTACCTTTGGCCACCATACCAAGGTGTCATAGGATATCACGGGTCTTACTACTGTTATGTAGTACCAATGAACCATCATTGGTTTCAGTCCCCATGTTTTACTAAACATGCGTCTACCCACCATGAGGGCCATTTTTGCTTTGTTTGCTATTTTATCTAGGTGTGCATTCCAGTTTAGTTTTGCATCTAGGGTAATACCCAGATATTTAACTTCCTGGCTAACCTGAATTCTTTCACCAAAGATTGTAAGGTTGTTGAAGGCCTCTACATTTCTTTTCTTAGTGAAAGGTATTATAGATGTTTTGCTAGGGTTTACCTTGAGGTTTTCCCTATTGCACCATCCCTGAGTGATGTTAGTCAGGCAGCTAATTACCCTAATTAATTTGCAGTTCCAAATTCACCTTTTTTGCAATCCTTATTGCAGTTGTGTATCCATTTAATTTATTTTCACTTCTAAAAAATCTAATCATTTATATAAATTTTTATCTACGCGGTATATAACAGTCCGATCGATTAGGTAATTAAATTGGCTGATTTTAGCAAAGTTCCTTTAATAATTAATCATCTTAATGTAGTTGTGAATATGTTACCTTGACATGTAAATATTTGTAATTCGAACACCGTATTTCCTATATCATTGTAATTCATTGATTTTGTACTATGTCCTTTCAGTTAATTAAAGCAGCCCACATTAATATCAGATCGTTGCTTCCCAAATTGGAAGAAATCAGGGATTGTGTTGTCAACCATAATTATGACATCGTTGCTATTAGTGAGACGTGGCTGAATGAAGGTATAGATAATGAACTACTCAATATTGATGGCTACCGTATTATTCGCATGGACCGTGGGGCAAGAGGTGGTGGCGTTTGTATTTATATTCGTAACTTCTTTAATTATAAAATTATAACCACAGGTCGCGACATTGAACAGCTCTGGTTAGAATTAAAATTTCATAAACTATCATTAGTTGTTGGCGTTGTATACAAATCCCCTTCTCTTAATTATAAATATTTTTGTGATCAGCTCGAGCAATCACTAATTTTGGGCACTGCCATCTCTGACAAATTGATATGCTTCGGCGATATCAACATTAACCTACTTAATCCGATCAATTCTGACTCTATATACTTTAATAATATGATTGATATCGTTAACGTTAAACAAATTATCACTGAACCTACGAGATTTCAAAACACAGCCGCCTCTCTCATTGATATAATTTTAACTTCCGATATTAAATTAATTGTAAATTCTGGAGTCGGTGAGGTACACCTCTCTGACCACGAGTTGGTCTATTGTAGTATGTCACTTGCTACTTCTAAAGTTTATCCAAAATATGTCACCTACAGATGCTTTAAACAATTTGACCTAGCCACATTTTACAATGAATTGAGTCAGATACCCTTCCAAATGATTTATCAGATACCTGATGTTAACGAAAAAGTAGTTTTTTTGTGTAACAATATAATCTCATTGTTAAATAGTCATGCTCCGATCATTACAAGTAGAATTACCAAGAAGAGAGCCCCGTGGATAACTGATAATATTAAATTACTAATATCTCTAAGAGACAAAGCTAAGCAAAAGTTTAAGGAATCTAGAACTACTTCTCATTGGAATTACTATAAAATGATGCGCAATTTCACCACGCAAGCTATCAAAAGAGAAAAGAAAGCTTACTTTGAATTTGTCTTGGGTAATCGGCATTGTAAACCTATGTGGAAAGAGTTGAAGTCTTTAAATATAGGGAGCGGGGTCAAATACAACTTGCCTGGTGAACTCCTTAATCCCAATGAAATCAACAACTACTTCATTGATTCTATCCCAGTAATCCAAAACAATACTGCTGTACTCAGTGAATTCTACAGAAATAACAAATTACTTGACAACAATATCACTTTTAAATTTTCTTTTGTTAATCAATCACTAATCGAATCAATCATTAGCAAACTCAAAAGTAATAGCACGGGCACAGATGGTATTAATACATATACTATTAAGTGCTGCTGTCCACTAATCTTACCTTACGTAACTCATATAGTAAATTCCTGTCTAGCTGCTAATAAATTTCCCTCCGTGTGGAAGAATGCTATGGTTATTCCGATTCCCAAAACGGCACATCCTAAGGAATATAAAGATCTACGGCCAATTAGTATTCTTCCAACTTTTTCCAAAATTTTGGAGAGGGTAATTGATACTCAATTGAGAAATTATTTAGAAAAATACAGAATTATTCCGGAATGTCAATCAGGCTTCCGCCCAGGTTATAGTTGTACTACAGCTCTTGCCTCTGTTACTGACGATATATTCAGAGCTTCGGACCGAGGTATGGTTACAGCTTTGATCCTGCTTGACTATAGTAAGGCTTTCGACACAATTAACCATACTCTATTGTGTGATATGCTCAGTTACATAGGTTTAACCCCTGATTCCATAGCTCTTTTTGCTAGTTATCTTGGTGGTCGAAATCAAGCTGTGAAATTGTGCAACGGCAGTTCTGATTCTAGAGAAGTTGTTCGGGGAGTTCCACAGGGCTCTATTCTTAGCCCTATTCTCTATATAATCTATACATCCAATATCTACAAAAATGTAAATGCATGCAAATTGCACATGTATGCGGACGATACGCAATTATATTATTCCTTCTTTGTTGATAATTATTTGCACGCTATGTACAATATCAATTCGGATCTGAATAATATTTCTAATAGCTCCAATCAACATTGCTTAAAATTAAATCCCAAAAAATCTTTAATAATGATATTTGGCAACCGTAAAGACACTGCTAACCTGGAGACCATTATAGATGTAAAAGTTGACGGGATCCCCTTACCTGTCGTCAATGAAGCTCGCAACCTGGGACTCACTATTGATAGAAACTTGAGATTTAAGTCACATGTTGCTATCTGTCTGCAGAGAACCTATATGAATCTAATATTTCTATATCCGCATAGGCATTACCTTTCTTATAAAGCGAAAGCGGTTTTATGTGAATCACTTGTGCTTTCTCACTTCATGTTTTCTTGTCAAATTTATGGTCCTTGTCTTACTCTCGATGTGGTGCAGCAAATCCAGCGAGTACAAAACTCCTGTCTAAGACTTATTTTCGGTATCAGAAAATTCGATCACGTCTCTTATAAATTATCCGAAGTCGGTTGGTTGAATATGGCAAATAGACGAAAGCTGCAAAGTGCAACATTTTTTTATAAAATAATATGTCAGAGAAAACCCTCATATCTATTTCGCAAAATCTCATTTCGTGAAGATTTACATAACATCAATATCAGATTTAAAGGTACCATCACACCACCTCTGCATAAAACTATTTTATTTGAGCGTAGCTATAGCTATCAGTTATTTAAGTGCTACAATTCTATTCCTGCTGAACTAAAAGTGTTGTCCGTACCTTCATTCAAAAGACGTTACCGCAAATTGCTATTTGACAGCCAATCCCTAAATTAAATCCAATTACTATTGTTTTTGCAAAATCAATTAAGCTGTTCATAAATGGGTGACTATCACGATTTACATCCTAATCAATCCTGTAACTTTGTCATATTATTGGAAATATAAATTAAAGTTGTGTTCAGATTAAGTTAAGATTAAGTCATTTCACTGAATAATTACTATAATTATAATTTAGGCATCCGCAATTTTTTTTCTTTGCTATAGATCTTTCAAGGTTCTGTGGAAGAACAGGCGTCTTACGCCTGAACTGCGCCTTGAGATTTCTTGCTTATTAACCTGTTTTTTTCTTTACTATATGTATTTTTTTAATTTGCGTACGCTGTACATTGGCAAGAAATAAAGACTATTATTATTATTATTATTATTATGTTCAGTGCCATTTGCACGAGGGCCGCAATGATGGTTGGATACTTGCCCCTTATGAGAATGACTATGTCATCTGCATAACCTTGGGTGTAGAACCCTTCATCATTGAGTGTCTGCAGGAGATCGTTTACTACCATGTTCCAAAGTAGTGGGGATAGAACACCTCCTTGTGGACAACCTCTGACAGCACGTGCCTTGAGGGATTCTTCTCCCAAATCGGCCTGTATCTGGCATCCCTCTAACTTGGTTTTTATCCATCTGTTTGTGATGTCGTCAACGCCATGTCTTAGGGTTGCAGTCATTATTGATTCGAAGGAGGTATTATCAAATGCTCCCTCTATGTCCAGGAAAGCAGCTAGGGCTACTTCCTTGCTGGTTATCGACACTTCTACCCTACTGAGTAGGTTGTGAAGTGCCGATTCGCATGATTTTCCTGGTTGATATGCATATTGGCTACGATGTAAGGGATTGTCTTTCAAGACCCCATCTCGTATGTGCCTGTCTACCAGTTTTTCCATAGTCTTTAGACAGAAAGACATTAGGCTAATCGGTCTATATGCCTTTGGCAGGGTGTACGATGCTCGCCCTGGTTTGGGAATGAAGACGACTTTGATCGGTCTCCACGCCAGTGGCAAGTAGTTTCCCGCTAGGCATAGGCGAAAGATCTTAATTAGGATCGGTACCAGAAGTTCTATTCCCCGCTGCAGTAGAGCGGGGAAGATTCCATCTGGTCCGGGTGATTTATAAGGTGAGAAGGATTTTACAGCCCACTGCACCTTGCTATGACTGATCACTTCCCTAGCTACCTTCCACTCGTCTCTCGCGGGCCTCTTTGAGAAGTTGCTAGGGACTGGCTGTGATATTATATTAGCCTGATCAGCCATCAGTGCTCCTGGAAAGTGTGCTTGAATTAGCATATCCAGGGTTCCCTTTCACTGGTTGTGTATTCCTGTGTCGGTTTTAGCATGTTCCCGACTGGATTTAAAGGGTCTTTTGACAGAACTTTGTGGAGGCGTGCTGTTTCTGTGGTGCCTTCAATGTCCCCACAGAAGCTCCTCCATGAGTCTGTTTTTGCTTTTCTCAGAGCTTTGTTATATTCGGTTAGAGCTTGGGCATGTTGGCCCCACTCTCCGGTCCTTTTTGCTCTGTTAAAGGGTTTTCGTGCTCTTTTCCTCAGGTTGGCCAGGTGTTCATTCCAGCATATGACCTTCCTGTTGGTCTGTCTCTTTCTTAATGGACAGTTGTTTTCATATGAGGTTAGTATGGCGTCATTCATCTGGTCCACAATTACCTCAATGTCTGCTGGCGTATGGATATGGGTTTTAACATCGGATAACTTGCTAAGAAGTTCCTCCCTGTATGCAGCCCAATCAGTTTTTCTGGGATTGCGATAGGTTATTGTTGCCTTTTCAAAATCTGCCAGGAGGTACTCAATGTGTCTGTGATCGGACAGTGATGGTTCGTTAGATACGCGCCATTGTATTACTCTGTCTTGCAGTCCAGCCGTGCCCAGAGTTATGTCAATGACTTCTTGCCGACGTCGAGTTATAAAAGTGGGCTCACTACCTCGGTTAAGTATTTGTAAGTTATTACTTACCAAATATTCCAGGAGATCGGTTCCTCTCTGGTTTGTGTCCGTGCTGCCCCATGCAGTGTTGTGCGCATTGGCATCGCAGCCTGCTAAGAACTGGAGGCGGTTGGCCTCGCAGAACGTTGCAGTTTCCATCAACTCTGTGCTTGGTGGAGGATTGATGGCATCGTAGGGAAGGTATATGGAGGATATCACTACCTGCCTCTTGTTGCCCTCCCTGACTTGTTTCAGTTTAATGGTTGTTAGATCCCTAAAACATAAGTTGTACAGAGCCATGTATTTTACCCCCCTTCTTACATAAATACATGTCCTGGGTATATCAAAGGATTTATCATATATTAACTCACCTCTGGCTTGTCCGAGTCCCATTATTTGGCCCCTTATTATCCATGGTTCTTGGATGAGGGCCACATCAATGTCCTCGGTTTGTAACCGGCTGCATAATACAGCCGTGGCTCCCCTACTGTGTTGGAGGTTTACTTGCAGTAGCCTCAGGACACTTGCTGGTGCTGGCCCCATCTTGTCCGTCAGGTGTAGGTGCAGATAGACATCTGAACGTTGCTCTACCTAGGCCTAGACATGGCTTCATGTTCAGGTTACGGAGAGTGGTTAGGGATGTCTCGTCGATCAACATGATCAGTGTCCTGCCTTTAGGCTCCGATACACTGTTGATGACTCGCCAGTCCTCTGTCTTCAGCCCCTTGTTCTGGGTCTTAAGGAGATCAAGGATATCCTTCTGCGGTTTGGTACTAAAGGGTTTGGAAGCCCACATAAGTACTTTGGCCGCATTCAGGATCTCCTTGGCTGGTACTACTCTGAGCCTAGCTCTCTCCCACAGCTGGAGGTTTGGAGTCGTGGTTGTCAGACATGACTTCGTTTCCTCGCTCTTGCAGGAGAGGATAACTGCACCTTTATCAAAGTAGCAGCTGTTGAACTGTGGTCTTGTTCCTTCCCCTCCGGGTTGGATTTGTCCCAACAGTGCGGACTGAACTTCTTCGGCTTGCTCCTCCGTCAGGCGTGTCTCTGGGAAGTCCTGAGGAGCTATAGCCATTTTGAATCCTTTAAGGGCTTCCTTAAAGGTTTCTTTCCTCACTGCATTATCATCAGTGCAGGACTTTTTTGCAGTTGTCGCGGTTTGGGAGTTTGGTGTGCTCCCGTCGGACCTCTGCCTCTTTTTAGAAGGTGTAGTAGCCGGTACGCCTGAGCCGCCAGCTATTTCTTCTTTCTTAGAAGGTGTAGTAGCCGGTACTCCTGAGCCGCCAGCTGTTTCACCTTTCTTAACACTGCCGGTGGGAGCGTGTGAGCTCTCGTCACGGTTTGTGTTAGGTTTTTTGGGGTTCTTCCTCCTATGGCGTATGGGTTTGCCAAGAGCTTTGGCCCTCTATAATAATAACAATAAACTAACTTTTATAACGCTTAAAAACTTAAAAAGTAACACGAAAAGAATGACTAAAACGCATTCAAGTTTAGTTTCGTAAACGTATATAAACACTACAATTGGATAAAGCAGCATGTTATAAATATTTAACCTGAATAATGAACTTTTTATTTAATATTTAATCATTATAATACAATTTGTTGGGATACATGAAAGCTCCAGTCTACCAGAATTAGTCATTCTCCTTAGAATTTATTAATTACGATTTTGCTGTACCAGCCGAAACTCGAAGTGTAGTACGTACACATGTTAAACAGGAAGACTTCGGCTCAACAAAATCATTTTGTTTTGTTTTTTATTGTCGAGTTTGTAGAAGCTGAAAATTACTTATTGAAAGTTATCGACGTTCGACCATCTCGCCTTTACTTCCTGAGAACACTAAATATAAATATCAAACAACTTCATTAGGATTGCTTCCTTAATTTTTATGTTTAAAATAAAAAAAATGAATTAATGGTCAAAAGCTGAGTTATTGGAACCCAGGCGGCAAAAACCTTGGATCGGTCCTGACGATCTGACCAAACATAAATCTTATCCTATTGTATCGCTTACTGAAATACCGGTACAAAATATCGAGTAGTGGAAGACAAAGTCCCGGTACTTCAAAATATCGGATCGTACCGCACATTCCTACGCGTAGCCTATAAAGATTCATTTATTATGTTTTGTGAAAGCGTTGATCTAAGGTAATTTACAATTTTTAATAAAAAAGTCAATTGATTATCCTGTAAAAAGATTTTTGTTAGTTTTAGTTAGAAGACGAGTTTATTTGGAGTATTATTTGTTGACAATGTTCTTGGGAAATGACTTATTTTATGCCAATTATAACTGTGGTTAAGGATGCTACTTGAACATGACAGAAAGATAAATTGATAGCAGAGAAAAAAATCTTGTTTTAAAGTGAAACTATTATATCACCAAAATTATCAAGCCCTTTTTCAATTACTATTCGATTACTATGTGTACCTATGTTTACATATTCAGAATGGATCATGTGCATTCAAGTCCCATATGGTTATGTAAGGCGTGTATAGTTGTTCAATAACTAATTCTATTTTCTTGTATGTTAGTCCATGATCAGGAGTATACAAAATTGCGTATTGTTCTTCTGTTGGGCTTCCATGCGTCAGTCGAGAGAATTGCTATGATGTTTAATTTAATGGATTGGTAGTACCATTGCTATATACATGACTAAAGCTAACTATGGTACAGTATATACACCTGAAAAGTTTAAAAGTATGCTATTAGATAGTGTCATAGCCAACTGAACTTGTATTTTCAAAAATAAAATTGTACGTTGTAACTCACAAAATATAAACGATATGGCAACTCTGACTAGTTTATATGAATATACTAAAAAGTGCATTAAGAATATTTATTTTGTTTCTTGATATTTTGAAAAACAAATTAGCTGAAGTCGAATTGAAATGTTGACATTTTAATTTTTTCACGTAAGACAGAAACTAAAAGAGACATTAGCTGCTTTCGAATTGAGTGCAACTAGCACTGGTGCAATTGACTCTGGGGTGAATTACTCTTGGGTTAGTTGCTTTGTAATTCGAACAGATATTGCGTTACTCTTAGGTAAAATACATAACCTAACTAATTTGCTTTTGAATTGGAAGTTTAAAATAAGGGCGGTATATGCAGACTACGCTCAAAATGGATTTAAAGAACTTACTTCGTAGGAAAAGGTTCATTAAAATATAATTAATAATTAAATTTAAAAAAATCTGTTAATTACAGTAAATTTAGCTGATACTGCGGATAGCTTGGAAATTTTTGAATCTTCAGACTCGAATTCATTCAGTTGAAGGTCAGCTGATGAAAATAATGAAAATTGAGAATTTTGTCGAACAGATCATGCCCCATTATGCTGATAAAACATTCCAATCACATTTTAGAATAAGCAGAAAGATTATCAATATTTCGTATACAGCACAGTACAAATACCGATTCTTTTAGTCTTTTAGTCAAGAAAGCGGTTAAATCTGACAGCTTGACAGCTAATTCTAAATAACGCAACAGCGCATGTCAGGGCTTGTTGCACCTCAAATTTTCATGGGGCTTAAGGGAGCAGGGAAAGGAAGACTAGCGTTAGTTACTCCAAAAATTATGTTGTAATTCGAACGCGAGGTAACTTACTCTGGTGCACTCCAGAGCACTCTAATATGTAATGCGAAAGCAGCTATTCAGTTTCTGTTTTAACTGTCATATTGCTATAGGAAAGTTGACTCCATAATGTGCAAATTATTTTTTGTAACTCTAATAGTAATGGAAGTCCCATATTGAAACCTGTCGAAAATTAAATATCATGTATGTGGCTAAAGATTTAGATCACACTGTATATAGTTAGTAAAATACAATTCACGACAGACCATATTAACTGTGCCAGTTTTTTTGTCTTGCATAGTACATTATTTAATATTAGGTACGAGGCAAAGTCCTAGGCCCTTTGATTTTTCTTTTATACATAAATGACCTGCCTGAGCACATCACTTTTGGCAAAACTTTTATGTATGCATATGTTACAAGTATAATAGTAAGTCACAAACATTCTAATATTCTTAGCACCAAAATCAGTCAAATTATTAATGATTTCACACTGTGGTGTACGAAGAACAATTTAATTATGAATACCAATGTCAAAAACTGCACCTGTTGAGTTTTATCCAAAATTTAAGTCACCTGAACTCAGGGGTATTTCAGTTGGTGGCAAGAATGTAACAAGGCTTGCTGACGTTTAAATAATAACTTTCACTGGTGTAGTCGTATAATTGATATGTGCTTAAGACTCAATCGTAATTTGTTACTATTTTATACTTAAAAAATTATTTTTCAATTACTGCACTTTTGTCTACTTACTACGAACTTGTATATCTTATTTTGTCATTCTATATTTTGTTTTAGTAGGTTTGTCAAAAAAAAAAAAAATAACTAGGTTGATTTTTAGCATACAACCTAAAGATTCATGCAGAAGAATATTTAGTGAAAATTAACATTAATAGTCGTTAATATGTATTTATGTAGGTTATTATGCTATGTATATGTAATCGGCAATGTACAAAATCCGACATTGTGCGGAATGACCAGGCATTCCGCAAAGTGACCAATTCAACAGACATTCTGCAAAATGCCTATAACTTTAGGCAATCTGCGAATTTCCTACGCTATTTTAGGCAATCTGCAAAATGCCTAATGCAATAGTCAATGTGAAGCTCGAATATGTATACGTCTCACATTGCCTAGGCCGTGTGCAAAATACGTGATTGTGCCGAAACCTCGCTGTCAGTGTTAGTGACTCACAATGCCGAGCGGGAAGAAAGAAATATTTTTAAACAAATTGAATATATTATGCAGTAATAAAAACTACAACAATGTGTTTCTATTGTTTAACGAAAGAGAGAATATCATTAATATGCTGAAGGGTGTGCAAGTCGCAAGTAACAGCAAAAAAAATGTAAAATAAAATAAAATAAATAAAAGTATATCTCTGTTTAAAATGAAAAATAAACTATACCGTAAGGATTAAGATGGGATTAAGTAAGTTAAATGAAAAATAAAATATGATACAAATTTAAAATACTACGAATAAAAAATTATAAAGATGATACTAGATTAGAAAGGCTAAAAAATACTGTTAATAAATATATGGCGGACATACGGCAGATCGACTTATGACCTGTTAAGCAGAACTTAAGTCCGTCGTAAGTCAACGACCAGGTGTATTAGGGAACCACAGGGAACTAGTTCAAATCACAACAAGTCCATTAGTGTTTAGGTATTTCTTCGACATCTCACTTGAGATTACAGGTAGAAAAAAAATAAAGGAAAAGTTGTTAATGTTATCTCTTGGTAACTAAAACGGAATATTGGAACAATTGTCACAATCGGCCCTTTACACGTGTATGTAGTTTACTTGACCGTTTTTTTTTTAAATTTTAGATTCGAAGTCATCAACGTAGGCGGCATTATCAAATTAATAAAATTAAGAAAGTCCTCAGATGATAGCATCCTGTTTGTATCATGCAATGAAGAACTTTATGAAATTTTGTTACAATCCCACATTTCCACAGGGCATGGTGGACGGGATTGGATGATAAAAGAAATTAATTTGAAGTACGCTTTTATCACCAAAGAAACTATTTCTATTTTCCTTTCGCTACGCGAAGACTGTAAACTGCAAAATCTCTTTCGAATAAAAAGTTGGTGGTTAAGCCTATTAGTTCAAATAATTTCATGTCTAGGTGTCAGATTGACCTTATAGGCTATCAGTCCCAACCAGATAGGGATTACAAATTTGTATTGGTTTTTCAAGATCACTTTTCAAAATTTGTCCAGTTACAACCATTAAAATCAAAAACAGCAGTTGAAATTTAATGTGGGAGCTTTACAATATTTTCTGCATATTTGGAGCTATCAGTATTTTACATACAGACAATGGCAGGGAATTTGACAATAAAGTTATAAAAGAACTATTGTCATATTGACCAGAATGCAAATTAGTACATGGCAAACCGCACCACAGTCAATCGCAGGGTAGCGTTGAGAGGGCTAATCAAGATATTGAGGACATTCTCATTACTGCTATGGCTGAACATGAAACAAACAACTGGGCAAAGCTCCTCCCTTTTGCGCAAATCTCAAAAAATAGAACATTAGATGCAGGAATCCGCCATTCTCTTTACGAGAGTCGTTTTGGATCGCCTTTAAAAGTTTGTATTAATGGACTGCCAATACCAAAATATATGATTGTTAAAATTAATACCGAAGAAGAATTAGAGCAACTTTACTTAGATACAGATATGGAAAGTCAAAACAGTAATAAATACGGACAAGAATGGGTTAGTAAGTCAAAATGTAAGACAATCACATGGAATGGAAGACAATGAAAAGGAAGACATAGTGATAGGTACGGAGAAGAATGGGATTGAGATTCAAAACATAGTGATAGATATGGAAAATGGGACTGAGAGTCAAAATGTACCTACCACAAGCACAAGAAATACTAGATAATGCTGAAGAAACTGTGGATAAATATAAAAATTATAATAACACCGTTACTACAGGAGCACTGTTAAATCCAGTTATTGTACCTTCAGATTGAATTCTCATAGAATGCACAGATAATGTAAACATACCGATAGAAGACTTAGAGTGCACAGTTAGTGGAACTAATTGTACAATACAAACGGTCTGTGAAGATTACAAACATGTGGTTCATGAAAATAAACGTGGCCGAAGTAAAACAAATAGTAATGCGCTAATCTGTTTGCACTGTGTGAGAAAGAGGGATATTGATAACGCTTGAACTAAGACAAAACTATGTCAAGATCTTCAAGCAAATAAAATGCTGGGAAACTGCAAAGGGAATTAAAAGCTGTAGTGTGGGCGATAATTTAATCATTCCAATCCCATCACTAGATCGGGGCTCGAACAGACCCCAGAAATATTTTAGGGGTTGTACTCAACGAAGAGAATAATGGTTTCTATAAATTAAGAACTAAAGCAGGGATACTGAAACAGTGCTACCCTAGAAATGAATTTGACACAGTAACGCAAAATTTTATGACAGTAGCTGAAGTTACTGAGTGCCAAAAACGAGTCTTCGATCCGCAGTATCTATTTCTTCTACAACCGGTGGTCAGGGAATGCTGAAATGCAATTATACCAAAAAGTGTCGCAATACATTATGCACATGCCTTAAAAATAAAGTGCTGTGTAATAGTCGTTGCCATTTTCCAATCCCTGTAAAAATAAATAACAAGTGTTTGTTAATTAACTTCAGATATGTTTTAAAGTTGTACGATACGAATGTATGTTTTATTATTGCAGAAATAAAATCTTCTCTGGTAATGTAGTAAATGGTTTTCTTTAATTTAACACACAGATTAAATGTTTTGTTGTTCATTTTCACATTACCTAGGCAATGTGAGACGTATACATCTTCGAGCTTCACATTGACTATTGCATTAGGCATTTTGCAGATTGCCTAAAATAGCGTAGGAAATTCGCAGACTGCCTAAAGTTATAGGCATTTTGCAGAATGTCTGGTGAATTGGTCACTTTGCGAAATGTCTGGTCATTCCGCACCTTGTTGGATTTTGTACATTGCCGGTAACATATATATATATAAATAGATAGTTTTGCCTTAAATCGTGATAACCACTACCATAGCACTCGTAACAAAGATGATATTACATCCTTTGATTTCAATCATTTTTACTACAAAAATTTATGTATTACATTAGTCCAAAATACTTAAATCTTTTGTTGGCTGAATGACGACAAACAAAAACTCTTAACTATATTTAAGTGAAAACTAAGCGATTTCTTACTTCAAATTGTTTGTTATTCTATTAATGAGTTTATGGATCACTGTGTTAAACGCAAATCAACCTGACCCTGTAGTGCATATTTTTATTTTGTATGTATATGGGTACTTAGCGCCATTATATTAATTTTTTGACTTGTCAGAACTGTTTTTATATACTTATTTGTATGTAAATTCTACAATATGGACTAGTAAAATTCGTATTCTTATTACTATACTAATTTATGGATTGCCAAAGGAAACACACATCTCTGATAAACTTCTTGACTTAAAACGCTTGAACAAGAAAAACCTTACATTGTTTCACTATGCCTGTTTATATCATAAAGTTATTTGCTCTAAAACTCCTAGTTACCTCTACGATAAAATAAGATTCTGTACAGACGTGCATAATGTCAATATTAGGAATAAGGGTGATCTCACACTTTCTGTACACCGCAGCTGTTCATTTCAGCATAGTTTTTCTTACTCCATATATAAAGTCTACAACTCCTTGCCTAAGAGCTTCAAATCTTTACCACAACTGGGTTTCAGAAAATATATTTTTCTATATTTTCCCTTCTTTTGTAAAAACTGGTAGTTCAATAATAAAGAGAATTTATTATTATATAAACAAATTTGTGTAAATATTACTTACCTGTTTATGTATGCTTATGTCTGTAAGAGAAAATAAAATGCCACCTGTTAATGATTAACAAAATGTGTTCATTTCTAAATAACCATTAAAAATTATGAAGTTCCTGCCTCAATACTCTATTTCACTTTTTACTTCCTTTTACGATAAAGGAAGTATTGGATTCATCCCAAAAATTCGAAATTGAGTTTTCAACAGATCGTCACGGTTTAGAGTCCCCTCTTTTTTTTATTAACTATTTTAAATAGAACACCCAGTATATTATTACATTTTTGAATTCAGCTTAAAATTTTAGAGAAAATGTGTCTCTTGAACTAATGCTCTATTTTGTACGGTTTCTGTAGAATTTGCAATTTTTGACAAATGCTTAAAAATTCAAAATAACATTTTTGCCTAAATATAAGATCTCTGTTAAAGGAAGTTGTGTGCGTGTATCACACCAGATTTTTAGTTTTAAGATTTTAGAATTGTGATGTGTAAAATGTATTTCACTGATTAAGGAGCATGATGTTTAACCAAATCCCAATAATTTAAGCACAGTATATGGTTAAAGTAACCATACAAACTAAAATCAAAGTATTCAACTCGATGGTAAAGCCTGTCTTACTGTATGGCTCTGAAACCTGGACATTGACCAAAAAATAGAACAAAAACTGCAAGTTGATGCTTAAGGAGCATATTGCAAATCTGGTGGCCCAATAAGATAAACAATGAAGACCTGTTGCAACGCACGGGAGAGGGGCAAATAGGCACGCAGATAAAGAGAAGAAAGTTTAAATGGCTGGGACATACACTGAGGAAGGAGAGACACGAAATCCCTAGGAAAGTACTACAATGGTAACCAGAAGGAAAAAAGACCAGGACGTCCTAAAGAAACGTGGTCCAAGAAGACGCAGCAGGAGGCCAAGTTGTCATTCGCAGAAATGGGCTGGCTGGCAAGGCTGGAAACAATTCACTACCACCCTATGTCCCAAGCGGGAATAATGGGCTAACTACTACTGCTACTATATGGTTAAAGAATTAATAGGACTTTTCGATTAAGGAAGTAGTAAAATTATTTAAAATTTAAAGAGACACACACTGTAGGACATCTTTAGAAAGTGTTAAAGGTAGTAGCATAATAAAGAAATTGAAAACCTAAATTGCACTCTGAGAACATTTAACGTACAAAACTAATGATTTGAACTTATTTTATGTCCAAAATCTACTTTGGAAAAATTTTGTTAAATATCACAGCATCCTGTATACAGTGAGTTCCTGGATGGGGTACCGCGCTCTTGTAAACTTTTCCATTTTTTATGTCGTTCTGGATAAAAAGCTTTGCTCATCTTGGTAAGTCATAAATAGTGATCAAACTTGCAATAAAGTATACAAGGTACTCCAAAAGTAAAAAATGTGAAATCGGCCTTAAACAAAGTACCTACCATTATTTCAATTTTTTTAAAATGTTATTTAACAAAGTTTTTTCAAAACTTAAGGCGCTTGATGATTTTTTTCTTGAAGAATGAAAAATGCTGTATTATGTTTTTAGAAGAGCAAATGCATTGTTTTAATATTTTCTCAAATGCAGAAATTGGTAACTTTAGTTCAGCTATTAAAATATATTTATTTTCCGATGTCCAATTGTTTGTTTCAAGTCTTTATACCACTGGGTTTAGAAAATAACCATTTCTTGTATGTATTGTGTAGAGTATGTCATTATAGGCTTTACACAGAGAAATGTAGGGTACAGTACTTGCGAATAACTGTAAAGTAAAATTAAAATGTAAAAACTTCTGAAGGGTGGTGGATTCCATTCGAAATTTACTTCTGATTCTAACAATGTATAAATGCACAGGACGATTTATTTAATAATCAAAAGTTGCTGCTAATTCCGCTGAAATAATTTAACATATCAAGTTGTTCAGTGCTTCATAACGGACATTTTAACATTTTTATTTCGAAGAATGATAGACAATAAGGGTGAATTACTTCGACACGAAGTATTGAAATTCCCTCATATCAAAAACCACTCAGTCAAATATCTCTAAAATTTTGTGTCAACCGACTAATGAACCCACTATACCAAATCTCCGCCTTGGCTCTGCGGATCTTTCGGTGAAGATCCCAGCCCACTAGCTCCTTCCCTCGTATTGGGGGGTGCCTAAACTTGCTATGCGGTCTACGTATGTTTGTATGTGTATTTAATTAAACTTGTTCAAAAGTCTTTTTGTCACAATAGTTTTCTAAGAATCGCACACAACACATACAAAATTGAATTGATTAGATTTGGCAATTTTTAGTATTCAAGTTAATTTCATGAATTGATTTCTGTTTTTGTTAAAATTTGATTGAAATGAAATAATTAATAAATTTGTTTTGGTTAAGCATTAAAATAAGTTTTTACATATTATAATGAACAGCATTTTTTTACAGCATTCAAATGATTTCTTAAATACACTCATTAATAACACATTCATTTTGATAATAAACCCGAAGATAAGGTGCTGAAGTATTCTTGAAAAACACCGAAGGGAGCGTATCAATAGTTTTTATAACAATAGACTGGTTCATAACATTGAACTGTGAAGTGGAGTGAAGTGTGTATTGACAATTTTTATGATAAATAACTGGTTCATAACATTTCATTGTACTAGCGAAACGGAGTGATGCTCAGTGTCGAAGTATTCTTGGAAAGCACCGAAGGGCCCGTTTCTGGGGCGGGGGGTTACCGTATATTAATTTTTTTTTCCCTTATACATTTATGTAAAACATTGGGAATGCCATCTACTGATCTAAAATTGTGAATTTATTACTTACCCCATAAGTTTTATTTAGAAAATTCTTTAATTATTTATTTCATTGCCAACAATAGGATTTAATATTTTGTTAGGAATTTGTATTTCAAAACATTGTTACAAAATAATGTAGGTTTTATTTTACAAAATCTTTTAAACAATATTCAATACATTGTCAATTTATAAAATAAGTGTAAGATCAAAATCTAGAATTGTAGGACACAATTATAAAATTTAATTGGTTTCATCGTGTTTAGATAAACAAGCCAGTTTGCGGAAAAGACAAATTATGGCGCCTTTCAGCCACTTGAATCGCTTGTTTGTCATTTCATTTTGTGGTTTTTCTTTTTTGACGTTAGTGTCGCTACCACTTACTGGAACACTTACATCTACAGAACTCAACCTTGCGAGTTTAAAACGTACTTTTGGAGTAGCACCTGTTGGAACTGCACTGTTTTTTTTAATAAAGAGCTTCTTGAAATCTGGATGATCACAAATGCTATCATCAGGATAAATGGTGAATAGGTATGAGGGGGAATAGGAAGACATACCACTCTTAGGATGGGAAGAATCTATATCATATAATACTTTCTTGTAGATGCCCTTACGTTTGGTATCACCTGGTGAATGAAAGAATTCATCTTTACTCGGGAATTGCGGGTATCTTGTCACTAAACGGGAAGAGTTCTTAAAGACACTGTCTCTTTCATTTGATTTTGCAGAAGTAGACGGAAGAACTGCAATGGAATCTGATTGCCGACTCGCTAAAATGCAGTTTTTTGTTTTATAATAGTTATCTTTTCTATAGCTTGTGTTGCTAGGCTTGGTGCGTCTCTCTGATTTCATAAGCGAAGGAGATCGATATCTAAAATCCTCCCAATGGCTACACTGTGGAGTAGGATTGTCATTTTTGTTAGATATATTAAGGGGTCCCTCCATGTGTGTGGCAATAACTTTGAATATAGTTTAAAAGAAATTCCAATTACAAGCAGGCAGAAATACGTCTCTCTTGGTCGAAGCTAAGATGGCGTATCTGAAACAAATAGCTAATATGTATTATAATTTTCTAAACTACATATATTACATTTTTTAAGTAATTTTGTGAAACTATTTATTTTCAATAAAAAGTTACTTGAAAACAAAGTGTGCCCTAAACCTAGGGACTCGATAAAGGGCCATATAGGTATTGAATAATTTAATTTATTTTATAATTTCCTGTGGTGGATATACCTTAAATATAATTTCTTAACAGGTTTGCTTAAACAGTGTTTGTTCGACTGACAACAAACAAGATACGATTACCGCTTTTAAACTATTTGAAAACTTGTTATAATCACCTTTATGTGACGCTGTGTTGTTTGACAGAAGCCGACAAAATTCACACAATTTATTTAAAGCCCAAACATACATTGGCAGTTTTAATAATTTACATGGTAACATAAAGATAAACAACTTTTTGTAAAAATTACTTCTACTACTAATGACGGGCTTTACTTAAATGCACCCGATAAAGATTTGTTTTACAGGTAATCGCATATGCCCTTAGGTGTTATTGCTTGACTTTAAAAACTTAGCAGCAGTTGTATATGTTTAGAATTTAGAGATTGTCTCTGGCTGACAATAACTTTTCCGTTTCAGGACATTGTGACCCTCTATAAGCAATTCGGTATGCCACACTGTGCCAGGTGTCTCTATATCCTTTGCTGTGTACATCATATCCTCAAATGATAGGTTGTAAAGGTTTATATGTGATACAGAATGCGAACATAGGTAGTCAAATGATTTAGAATACAGTTTATGGGCTTTGTATACGTTAGACGGAAATAGACATATACAATTTAAAATCTACTATCCTAGGATTCAGTGTTTTCTAAAAACAAAACACCTTCATTCTGCAGATGCTAGATATTAATCGCATATAGGTTTATTTCTGTCTAACGCATACAAAGCCCGTAAACTGTATTCTAGCACATTTGACTGCCTATGTTTGCATTCTGTATATTAGCACTGTATATCTGTTCAGGGAATGTTCCCTTTTCTATCGTCCAGTGGCATTCCTCTGTATTGCAAAGTTTTCAACTTCATCCTTTCTGATGACATAGCAGAAGTATTTCAATGTCTACCTTTGAATGGATGGGAGTAGATGTTAATTGGTGTCAATTTACAATTGTCTTAGAATACACATCAGGGCTTTCCTTGTTACCTTTGGAATTCGGTGCATTCTACAATAGCAGGTCATCTCATAGGCTTTGTTTAATTTCTAAGCTGCATTAATAGTCTTGAAGTCAGAGATTGTACTCATCTTTTTTTTTCTTTCTTATATGTCAGTCCTTCTATATTCTTTAACGCTTAGACAAAGCATTTCCAGCCATTCCCATTCTTCTTTTGATCTCACTCTCGCAGTGTTCTCAAAATATGGATTTTAAAAAGAATATTATTTTATTGTTCTCATCCCTATGTATGTTGAAGTGGTTGAGGTAAAGTATTTTACCTATCAGCGATCGTTAGATAGTGTGATCAGCTTTGTTACTAAATCGCTCGATTCGTTCTAAGAATTCTGAAATTTTTATGTCCTTGTTGGCCACAAAATCGGTAATTTCTCTGCCTCCTAGCCATCCTACTGTTACTTTCCGGATTGCCCATTTTTTGTTTTTATCTCAAAAAATTGTAAAATGTACGTTTTGTCATAGTATATTTTGAAATGAAATTTTGCCTATATAAAACAGGAGTTATAAATAGAATGAATAGAAAGACTGAGCATACCTTCGATTAACTAGAACTAAAGGAGCTTCTTCATAAAACAAGTGTTATATCGGAGTTATCAATAAAAACAGAGAGGTAGGAAAAAATACTGTTAAAAAGGTACTTATGTTTTGTAGAGATTGTCTAGAACATCCCCATTATTGTTCAGATTGTTTCAATGTAAAGCATAAATAAAATTCTTATTTACAGTATGTTGCTAGTTTTTTATCTAGTACTTTATAGGCAAAAATTAGATTTTTATATTTGATTTACATTTTATAAAAAAATATTTTTGTATTTCATAAATATATTTTACCAATTAATCAGTTAGTAGTACTTTAATTTTACCTAAAAGAAAATGAAAACAAGTTCCTTTACAAATGCATTAACAGAAAATGGAAAAACTGTCTGTCATAGCATACTGCCAGGTCGAGCAGTTTGGTCTGTTTTAAGAAAATTTAGGTAAAGAACATTGTCCAATATATAACAGCAAAAATAGAAGCTCTCCATGTCTATTTCTGAAGGCAAATTAAACTTCATATCCGTTTCTGAAGGCAAATTAAATTGAAAAAATGAAAATATTTTCGAAACTGCTTGATAATACAATTCTCAAAATAGAACATATGCTCGAATGACACAAAAAGTGTACAGACACTGTTAGAGTAATACAACTCTCGATAATCTGAACGCTAATTCAAATTTACGGTAATCTGAATAGTGGTTGTTTAATATTTTATATTATGTATTTTTCCGATTAATTTGGTACTTTTGGCCAATTTCTGTTTATGTCTTGAATATATGTGTTTTATATAATCTGTGTTATGCATTGCACTGCAATAAAAAATATGCAAGAATGTTTTTCTTCTATTTAAGTAGATTATCGGTAATTTGAATAATTCGCTAATTCCAACACCTCGTGGTCCCAATTATTTATTTATTTATTTATTATAATATTGCTTGCGATTCGAGTTCACATTACAAGAACATCATATGCAATATATAATAATAATGCTAATGCTAATATAAACATAACAGTATCATACAATGTATATAATAAGCAAAGTAGTCGCGAGGTGTATAGCAAGACGTAAAGCATAAGTGTAAGATGCGAAGCTTAAATATAAATCGTAGTGCGTACATAGAACGTAAGGCATAGAGAGCGAGCAATTGATTATTCATCTAAAAATGTTGTAGAGTAATGCTGAAGTATTTGGCTTTTAAAAGATTTTACCGATTCGTTAAAAATGTTGACCTGGGAATCAGAGTACTAAATTTGTGATATCTAGAACCGTAATCATAGATGAATTTATACGGAAGTTAGTTCTACAAAGCGGAATAAAAAACGGGTTACGAGGTCTGCATCGCAATACCGGAATATATAATTTCACCAAGGGTAGCAACATGGGATAGTCTGCTCTATTATTGATTAATTTGTGCAAAAAAAATATTGCTGCCATCTCCCTCCGCAGGCCAAGCTTGAAAAATTAATTCAGATTATCGGGACTGTACTGTAGGTATGCAGAAAACAAATATGTAGGGGATGTTGGTATAAATATCTTCAACAACTCACCGAAAAAGTATTATAGAGGGTACTGCATTACGGGCCATTGAAATATTGGCTTCTATATTTATTTTACAGCAAAATTCCATGGTTATTTTAAAGGAGACTATATAATGATCCAATTGGCATAAGTTGAACGTTTGTTGTTGACTCAGTTTGCGAATACTTTTAAAAATGTGTTACCTAGCTGAATTTTTAAATTTTAAATCAAAATATCAATTCGGTTTTGGAGATTATTAAAATTTTGGGTGACTGATAAATCTAGTTGAGAATGACAAATGAAAAAAATTATTTGTACATCGGATACAATAATAAGTAAATTTACTCAAGCACTTAACATTGAACTGGTTTTTTCATTTAAGGAGTACCTAATTCATTTTCAGAAATGCGTGATAACCTACAAGATTTATTTCAGAGTTATGGTTTTACTCCAACGATGAATTCTCCTACTATATTAGTAAGCTGTACTTGTCTTGACAATATTTTTGTTAGCCAGATGTCACATTTTAACAGCCAGGTAATAAACTCTTGCTTATCAGACCACACCACTCAATAGGTATTTTTACGTATAAATTTAGGTTTAAAGATTGATCATACTAAAACTATTATCAATCGCAGAATATTTAATGACGCGAATGTTTGCTATTTCAATTCTCTTTTAAGTAAAGAAACGTAGAAAGACATTTTCATAGCTAATGATGCAAATCAGAAGTTTTCATTGTTCTACTCTACTTTTTTTGTATTATTTTGATGTAATATTTTCTATGCGTTATGTAAAAAGTACTAAAATAAACACTCAAAAGAGTGGATGGATAGCAAATGGTATTCGAGTATCAGCTCGTACTCTTAAGAGTTTTGTATGCTCAAACATGAAGCGGCAATGTTAATTCTATTAATCAGTATCTCAACTAGCTTGTTAGGCGATTGCACAATGATTTGAAATTATCTATTGCTGCAAATAAATACAAAGCAGCTTGGCAAACAAAAAAAATGAAACCTCGGCTATAATTCAATCAGAAAAAACTGCACTTAAAGAAGGTGATCTTACCATCAGCGATTCCATTGTTACGTGTAAAATATTCAATAAATATTTCCAATATTCTACCAAAATTCATTGAACAAAAAATAAAACTCAAAATTACGCAACTAACGCTACTGATAGCATTTCCCTAAACCATCGATCAATGTTCTTAGAACGTGTCACGTGTAATGAGGTTTTTAACACTGCCATGAGCTTCTTACTTCCAGATCTGCAGGTGACGATGGTGTTAGTCTTATGCTATTAAAAACTAGCAAAAATAACCCCTGTTCATAAACTGGTCCCCGTAATAAAAAGGAGAATTTCAGGCCAATATCATTGTTGTCCACCTTTTCAAAGAATTTGAAAAACTGGTATTGTATCTATCAGATTAATCAACTTTTTTATTAAATGTAATATATTCACTACGGAGCAGTTTGGATTCAGGAAGCCCTGCTGTACAATAGGCACCATTGTCTCTTTTCTGGGGCGATTGTACAAGGACTTGAATGCTGGCCTCGACACCATAGGTATCGTTTTAGACCTTAGTAAAGCCTTTGACTTGGTAAATTTTAAGGTTTACTTCAAAAGCTTGAATGCTATGGTGTGCGGGGAGCTGCATTAAGATAGATCGAGAGTTATCTGAATGCAAGGCATTATTTTGTACAAATTGATTCTTGTAAATCTGGCTCTCCCCACTCTACAGTTGGAGTCTCGCAAGGGTCAGTATTGGGCGCACTGTTTTTTTATAATAATTGCAAAAAGAAGCAGTTAGAATAATTTCCAAGGAAAGGTGGAGGGAAGAAACAAAGGAGTTAAAAATTCGAATGAACAACAAAAAAATGGAGAGACAGAAAGTACAGAAGCAGGAATATCTGAAAATGGGAGCATGGAATGTAAGAAGCATAAATGGAAAAGAAATAGAATTAAGCAATGAATTTGAAAAAGCAAATCTAGATATCCTAGTAGTTACAGAAACAAAGAAAAAGGGGAAAGGAATTCTAGAATTACAGAATGGACACTTATTAATATGGAGCGGAGTTAACGAAAGCGAACGAGCAGCTGCGGGAGTAGCATGTATACTAAGTAACGTTGCTAAGAACCAAATAAACAAATGGGACGCAATATCCGAAAGAATACTAACAATAGAACTAAAAAACAAAACACATACAAAGACAATAATAGCAGTGTACGGCCCAAATGACGATGAAAGACTAGATAAAAAGAATAGTTTCTGGGAAGAACTGACTCTCGTAATGGAAACAGTCAAAGGGAAAATATACGTAGCTGGAGATTTTAACGGAAGGGTGGGGAAAAAAGAGGCCACCTATGCAGCAGTTGTTGGCAAATACGGAGAAGAAAAAAGAAATAATAACGGAGTAAGACTACTGGATTTTTGCTTGGATCATAACTTAGTCATAACAAATACCTTTTATAAACATAAGGAAATACACAGGTACACGAGGGTAGAACCGGGCAGAAAAGAAAAGTCGATAATTGACTACATATTGGTTGAAAGAGAAAACAAAACAGCAATACTAGATGTACGAGTTAAAAGAGGAAGTGAAATAGATAGTGACCATTACCTACTGGTAGCCACAATAAAGGAAAAAGAAAATGAAAGAAGCACTAATAATATAACGGAAGTAAGAAAAGCACAACATCAAAGCATAAGATCATATAAACTGAAAGACAAGGAAGCCGCAAAAACATACGAGAAAACAATAAGTAATAAACTAGAAAAAGTAAAGGAAGACTTAAAAGAAATGAACATGGAAGAGAAATGGGAAATCTTTAAAAACAGTCTTGTTGAATCAGCAATAGAAGTGTGCGGTATAAGTATGACGACGGAGTGCAAAAAACAGACGTCATGGTGGACGGACGAAATAAAGCAACAAGTTAAAAACAAGAAGAAGAAGTGGCAAAAATACCTGAGCAGCAAGATAGAAGCAGATTACCAGCTATACAAAGAACAAAGAAAAAAGGTTAAAAAGTTAGTGAAAGAAGCAAAAGAAAAGTCATGGGAAGATTTTGGAGCGAAGTTAGAAAGGGACAGCCTAGGGAACCAAAAACTGTTCTATAAAGTACTCAAAAATCTCCGAAGCAGCAAAAATACAAGAACAACCACGATTAAAAATATAGACGGAGCATTATTGATAGAAGAAAAGGAGATTATGGATCGTTGGAAGGAATACTTCGAAAATCTGTTAAACACAGGAAGCCCGATGGAAGAGCAAGATCAAAGTAGGGAGGACAAAGGTAAAAAAGAAAGGCATACAAAAGAGAATGATATAACAATGGAAGAGCTGCAGGAAGCGATACAAAGACTAAAGAATGGCAAAGCTCCAGGAGCCGACAAAATAACTACCGAAATGGCCAAAAATATGGGAGAAGATGGGAGACAACTCTTGTGGGAAATATTAAAAAACGCATGGGAAGAGGAAAAAATACCTAGGGATTGGGAATTAGGGTTGATAGTTCCAATTTTTAAAAAAGGAGACAATAAAGATTGCAACAACTATAGGGGAATAACCCTACTAAGTACAATTACTAAAATATATGAACATATACTGGAAAAAAGATTAAGACTAGTAATTGAGCCCAAGCTGATCGAGACACAGAGTGGATTCAGAAAAGGCAGAAGTACCCAAGACCACGTGTTCACAATAAAGGAAATAATAAACAAGTCACTGACGAATGGGAAAACTACCTACTTGGCCTTTTTAGATATGGAAAAAGCGTTTGACAGAGTCCCAAGAGCCAAAATATGGGAAAGCCTATGCAAAAAGAACGTCAATGAAAAGCTCATTGGAGCAGTTAGAAGTTTATACAAGGAAACTAAAAATTGTGTAATCAGTAATAACATGAGATCTGACATCTTCACCACAAAAAAGGGAGTACGACAAGGAGGAGGGCTGAGCCCCCTACTCTTCATAACCTATATGGACGAAATAATTAGAGAAGCTGGGATGAAAACGAAACCCATGTATATCGGACATCACAACCTTGAACCAGTCAATATTACCGAATGTGCATTTGCTGATGATATAGCACTTATCGCAAGAACAGAAAAAGATCTCCAAGACAACCTTACCAACTGGAATGAGACTCTCTTAAAATATGGAATGAAAATGAACAAAAGCAAAACTAAGGTAATGGCAATCTCAAGGGAAAAACAAGAATTACATATCCAACTAGAAGGAGTAGAAATAGAACAAGTAACAGATTTTCAGTACCTAGGAGTAACATTTGAAGAAACGGGAAAGCAACACACAGAAATAAATAACAGAATAGAAAAATCAATTAAAGTATACTACGCAATGAGTAAGGGATTTATCAATAAGAAAGAGATAAGAAAGCAAACAAAGATGAAAGTATACAGAGCTATTTACAGACCAATCCTAACATACGGGTGCGAATCATGGGTAGTAACACAAGCAGACAGGAGCAGGTTACAGGCGAGCGAAATGAAATATTTAAGAAGGGTAAAAGGAATCACGAGAAGAGACAGAATTAGGAACGACCAAATAAGGAACGAACTGAAAATTCAGCCAGTAGCAGAGTTTATAGAAGAGCGACAGCTAGGATGGTGGGGCCATCTACACAGGATGAATGACAAAAGGCCAGTTAAAAGAGTATGGGAAACGAAAACAGGACTGAAAAAGAGAAGAGGTAGACCAAGGGAGACCTGGGACGACGTAATAAGAAAAATCCTAATGAAAAAAGGAAAGACAACGTCAGAAGCCAAGAAGATAGCCGTAAACAGAAAGGACTGGACAAAATTTGTGAAAAGTGAAATGCGATAGATTGTGACTATGTACTGTTTTATTCACACCCCTACACTCTTTATAAGGGTATTTTTGGGGGACTTGATTATATATATATATATATATTCACTACGGAGCAGTTTGGATTCAGGAAGCCCTGCTGTACAATAGGCACCATTGTCTCTTTTCTGGGGCGATTGTACAAGGACTTGAATGCTGGCCTCGACACCATAGGTATCGTTTTAGACCTTAGTAAAGCCTTTGACTTGGTAAATTTTAAGGTTTACTTCAAAAGCTTGAATGCTATGGTGTGCGGGGAGCTGCATTAAGATAGATCGAGAGTTATCTGAGTGCAAGGCATTATTTTGTACAAATTGATTCTTGTAAATCTGGATCTCCCCACTCTACAGTTGGAGTCTCGCAAGGGTCAGTATTGGGCGCACTGTTTTTTATAATAATTGCAAAAAGAAGCAGTTAGAATAATTTCCAACCTGTGCTATCGCACTATCATGCAGGCCAGCATTTAAACGTTTAAGAATGTTACCTTTACTATGTATTTATATAAAACAAATTTTAATATGGGCCAAGGCTAATTTGAATAAATTGCCAAGGAATGGTGAGTACAATAAAATGTATAACAGTAGGCAACAACACCAGCTTGCCATTCCTCTGCACAGACTGACCCTGTTGGCAATCATTTTATTTAACAAATTGCCTGCTAGCTGTACAAACATGAGTGATAGTAATTATAAAAAAATATGTAAATAGCTTATTATTGGAGGGTTGTTACTGTAAATGAGTTTATAAATAATTTTTAGGTATATTAATATTAGATTTATATTTATATTTCTTGATCGTGCTCTATATCTGTATCATATATTTTGGAACTAATAAATGATTATGACTATGACTATAATACTTTTTTATAAAAATTACTGTTAGTTTGACAATAAATAGCTCCCTTTCATATTTTTATTTCAAATTTAAAAATCTTACAATTTTTAATACCTATTAATTTTAAGTTGGAGGCAATAAAAAATGCTGAAATTACACAAATTGGCCCATCATGTAATGTCCCGTAAAAAACGTAAATAGAATTTTACAGTAAAATATGTAGGGAAACCAATATATGAACACTTTCAAATTAGTATGGAATTTGCTATGATGCGTGCGTTTTGTTCAGCACGTTATATAAGTAAAAGTAATACTAAACAGTTCACGCTCTAGAACAGTAAAAATTGTTCGAACACTATCTAGTCCATTTTATCTACAAAACGGTGTATGAAAAGACCGCACACTTCCATCCTAGCTATTTAACATGTATAGCAAATATATCATGAGTAAAGTATTTGAAGAAGGATGGGGTGTCATACATGGCAAAAGAGTAAATTTGAAATATGTTGACAACACCCTTTTTTTAGAGAACCTTGAAGGTGAGATCAATAGATGCAGGACTAAAAAAGTGAACCATTCTGATTGGAACCGAATACATTTAAAATTCAAATAAAAACTGTAGACCGCCAACACAACCATTAAGATATACACCACATAGACAGATTTGATATGGTTTAATAATCTCTCTACCTAGGTTCCATGATCATCAACAGAGGTAGCTTGGAAATATAAATACGCAGAAGGTGACAGATGGTAACAGGGGCAATTCCAAAACTCAATCGCATCTAGAAAGACAGTATCCAAAACAATCAAAGTAAGGCTGGTCAGCTGCCTAGGTTTCCCTAGTAATGCTCTGCTGTTGGACAATGCTAAAACTACCCTGCACCGCTACTATGAGAACAAATATATCTATTTTGAAGGAGCCCAAGGTCAAACAATGACCACCACGTCGCATTCAGCTGGTAATTGTACGACACTTCGGACATGTGATGCACAGAGAGCCACATTCCATGGATCGCCTAATCATCTCTAGGAGGCCAAGGGCAAACCGTTGCATCAACCAGCCTTAGACGTGCAGAACTGATAAAAGCTGGAAAGACAGGATTTCAGATGTCACAGAAACAGTGGTCACCATATTCCCTTTAGAGGATTCAGATTGAGAAGAAGGAAAACAGCTATAAACAAGGATTCTTTTTCAGAAAATATCAAAGATCTGTGAAATGCTACACAAATTGCTGAAACATCAAGCACAGTTGATGCAAATTCATTTTAGGTATCGATATGTATCATTCTAGTATGAAAGAAAGCTCATTAAACAATCAATAAACTGAACAATAACTTTAGAATGCCTTTTCTCATTACCAATATCTCAGTTAATAAAATTGCATATGAACTTACTAAAAGCAGGAAAATGAAGCAACAAGAAACAAGAAATATCTATAAAAGACCGAAAACCACTGCAACCACCGTTTCACTATGAATGACTTAAAATTTCAGCAAAGCATACTGTTTGATAATACTTACAAGTCAGCTGATTCTTTAAATGGTAATGCCCTACTCTAAGTCAGATGTTTCTGGCTAATACGACGAGACAAACTCACTACATCCTTCCTTCAACCAAACTAGCGGTCAATATAAATTAGTCAATAAAAGGCCTCTTCAGCTGCATCCAATTGCTTGAACACTCTGGATTCAATATTCGAAGTGAAATGTGGGAAAGGATTGCGACTCATGAAGGTAAATCTCTGCTGATCAAAACTCAACAAAGACCACAGCTGATATAAACTTTTAACAATGTATCTACACTATTTTTCTCAGGAATGGACAATGTAATTACCGTAACTTAAATATTATCAAATTTGCGTGTGAGGCAGGCTCTGTTGAAATGCGACGCAAGCGACATTTCACAAAGTGTTGCACAGAAATACACTGTCTTGATGTTGATTTAAATGCAATATTCGGCAGAATTGTATTTAATAGTAAATTAGTAATATTCACTGGATGTACTACCTAATAGCAACTATAATTACAATACATTTAACTCACCGCAATTATCTTGAAAACTGATAAATACGAAGTTATTATTTTTAGACGCACTTCTGCCTACGGGATACATAAATGAACTGTCTAAATGCGCGCGCGCACCAGTAATGCTAGGTGGGCACGGGTAAAACTACGTGAAAATGGTGAGAAAAAATCCCTAGAACTCCCTAGATTGCCTCGCGCTGAAGTACTGACACAGTCCTACCATGATTTTATTTGTTTAGCATAAAATCGAATAGGGCCCCGAATGTAACTTAGAAAGATATCATTTTTAAGATGGAAACGAAACGCTTTAACCTTACGTCTGTTTTTCCTCAAATGTGGTTATAATGTAATACAATTTTAAATTATTTTAAAAGTGAATATACCACACAATTCAAAAGATTGTAAATTTAATATTGCAATTATTGAATTATTTAAAAATTCCGACTTACCAGGTTGTTGAAATTCTACGCATTTTAAACTTCAGTAAGGATAAAAATTGATTTTAATTGATTAGTTTTACGAATTAAAAGAAAAAAGTAACTGTTAATAAGCGAACTAGGTAAGAGTATTATAATAAAGAAAACAATTAGGCGTCGCCTCCACACGAAAATATACGGTGTGGAAATAAAGTAACGGATAAATTCATAAACTTTGTTAATATTAATTTTTATGAAAACATCTTGAAGGGGTATAGCAATTTTAATTATAGCACATATACTACAACCACCTTTATGTTGGTACGTCGTTTATTTTAAAGGTTATGACGTCATCGATTTTTTAAATGACAACCTGTATTTTTTATTATTGATTTTGGTAGTACTTTTTATATTGTTTTCAATTATATAAAATTTTCAATATGTTACATCTGAAAAAATCTAGAAAAATGGTTTTAAAGTTTAAATATTAAAACCAATGATATGAGCAAAATAGTTTGCTAAAGGTAAATTCTAATTTAGAAAAGGACGCTTATTTTGTTATGACATGTACACATTATTTAATTCTGACATGTAACTAATATTTTTTTATTTTATCCACTGGTAACTAGATTTATTTTGCTCATTTCATTAGTTTTTAATATTTAAACTTTTTTTCAGATGAAACATATTGAAAATTTCATATCATTGAAAACAACATAACAAGTACTACTAAAATCAATTATAAAAAATACAGCTTGTCATTTAACCCTCAGACTGCGGAAACCGGGTCTCAAGTGACCCGGACTTTCTGTTTTTTTAAATAATTTTACCGTTTTCCAATATACTGCTTTGGGTGTTTGCGTATTCCTCGAAGCTGTTATGGAGATGATGTAGAATAAATTTTGTGGAGGAATGTCTTGGTATACCTGAGATAATCCGCTAGGGGTCACTTGAGACCCGGTTTCCGCGTTTCGCGCTCCATTGTTTTTTTTTGTTTTCTGGTGTATAATAACACTGTGTAAAATATAGGCAAAAAAAATGGATCCTAATAAAATTCCCTATACGGAACAACAATAGTTAACTGTGATGATGACAAAAACGACTTTCATTTTTTGTCTGATGAAGACAGTGGCAGCGATAAAGGTGACGCAGAACATGAAGAATTTTTTAGTCTGCAGGTCAATAAAAATAAAAGTTGCATGCTTATATTATCATGTGCAAGTATGTATTAGAAAAAGACATTGTAGGGCTTTAAAACTAATTTTTAAAAATTGAATTCGAGGCGGGTCACCAAAGACCCATTTCCGCACTCCGCGTAACTGAAATTATTTCCGCTGGGCGAGGGTTAAAAAAAGGTCGATGACGTCATATCATGAAAAACAAATTACATAAGAAACTGAAAATCAGCCTAAAATATTTCCTATGTCAAAACCGCACACCCCTTCGAGTTTTTTTCATAGAAATGAATATCAACGATCAACGAAGTTAATGAATTTATGGGTTACCGTAAAACGGGGTGAGTAGGAACAGTTCAGAACTTTGAGATTAATTTTCACCTTTAAAACGCTTGGATAAAATTGCAAATTTCTACCCATGTTCCTAACATGTTTACTCATCAATGTTATTTAATAAAATTTAAAAAAATCGAAACGCCCTGTTTCTACTCACCCGCAAATAGGGGTGAGTAGAAACAGGCCTGTAAATTCATGTTTGTTTCCCTTTAGAACAACAAAATATGGTTATTTATGTTAGGAGTTTTAATAACATATTACACAATAATACAATTAATACAAATTATCAAATTAACAAAAATGTGAGCACTTACGCGAGCGAAAATCCACTGCTGGTGGTATTACTCCCAATTAATAGAGAACTAGCAACCAGTGAGACAAATGTCTCATTTAATAAAACAAAAAAGACTGTTTTTCAAATAGAACGCGTATTAAATAAAAACGTGATTTCTCTAAAACCGGAAGTGTCACGTGACTGAAATTCAGTTCCTGACCTGACATGACCATTCCAAACATATAACTTTCATAACTTTTTTCTCTATCTCTTACGGTTTGGCTGCTGAAACAGCGTCCCGGACCGTCCCGGACGGACGGAAATCACGTGATTTCTCGAAAACCGGAAGTGTCACGTTACTGAAATTCGGTTCCTGACCTGACATGACCATTCCAAACATATAACTTTTTTCTCTATCTCTTACGGTTTGGCTGCTGAAACAGCGTCCCGGACAGACAAGTCTATTAGATAAAGGATAAAATCACTCAGATCTTGCTTGAACACCAACATGTCTTTGAATCTACAACTAGAGCACACTACTGGTGTTGAAAGGTTTTGTATGACGTCCTCAACAGAGAACAAAGAATCTTCATCGGTCAAGGTAAATTTTTTAGTTTCGGTTAGCAGGTTAGGTTTTGCGTTAACCTGTGTCAAAACTGACGCAAAACCTAGCCTATTAACCTCGAATTTGACATAGACTTACAGCGTCACCAACAACACACTTCAGTATTGACAAACATAAAACGAATCGCCGTTGCTAGGTAGAAAATTGTTTCTATTAAGAAAAGTACTATATTTCTTAACGATTTTGAATGAAGAAATGTAGCACATTTCCAAATGAAATGCGATAAATGTTATTTTATATAGTATTTTCGACTAGTCTAAACAAAAAATTATTGTGGAGTGAGTAGAAACACGTTTCTATTCACCCCAGAAATCTCATAAACGTAACTTCAAAATTTTGAAAATTTACCAAAACTATACGGTTAAACATAACTTTATATAAAGTTCTAAACTTTCATATGGATAGTTAAGATACTATAAACAATGGTTTTTTGGTTTATATGTAGTACGGTGTTCGACTTACCAACAAAGTTTCCCACAGGTCATAAAAGTGCTAAATACAAGTAGCTTTTTCAGTTTCCGCCAATTCCAACATTCAGTGTTGAAAACAACATAGAACCTAATTTTACTTTTAATTTGCAATCTGACCAACACAGAAAAAATATTAGTTTTTTTAATTCTATTATCTGTGAACCTCTATTCACATTGTTATACGAGTATGAACTTCAAACCTTGAGCCAGGGGAATACAGTAAAATTATGCTGGATTCCAGGTCACCAAGGTATTGAAGGAAACGAAAAGGCGGACAAGCTCGTAAAAGAAGCAGCCCGTAATGCAATGACCGGTACAGAACCTGGTCTAAGCATTCAGAAAAACCAAGCCCGCTCAGCCATTAATGAATGGGTCAATACCAACTAAGGTGGAGAAGCTACAATCAAGCAACACACTGCAAAAGATTGCTAAAAACTACGAATCCACAAACCACCAAAAACCCTGTTGAGACTGAACAGAACTCGAATCGAGCAAGTAGTCAGTCTACTAACAGGCACTGGAGCATTCAGAGAATTTATGCACAGGATCAATATCTATAGAGATGAACCTGTTTGCAGACTATGCCAAGAGGATGATGAAACAGCCTATCATATCCTCTTTTAATGTCCACCATTAGAGCGTAAAAGACACCAACTCGATTGGAACCTTAACTCTATTGACAACCGCAACCTGGTAGGGGACATTGCAAGTCTAGGAAAAGATACGGATGTCGGCCTGCTAACTTGAAAACTCCCGACAGTACAAAAAGCCCAAAGGGCTGACATGCGCATGCCAGCAAAAGACAGTCGTGGAATCTAAATCTAATCTAATCTAATCTAATGAAGTTTCGTTTCTATACACCCCACTGTTGCTACTCACCTCGTTTTACGGTACTTTATTTCCACACTGTATAACGCCAAACTAAATGTTAGTCTTTCTCTCCGCAGATATAAAACTATATCTTTACAAAATTTATTGATTTTTAAATCAAACGGAAAAAACATACCCAAGGAATGATTTTGAAAAAAGAATTCCGATTATGTATTTCAAAATCTGTATATTTTACAAAAAAAGTTTTTCAAGAAAAGTGATGTACAATTCCGTAATATACCTACAACACTGTTACAAAAATTTTATTCCCATTATTAATGTTTGGACTTATAGTGCATTTTTTTCAAAAACTTACTAAACAAGTTTTAAACGAAAGTTGCTGATAATTGCATAATATACGCGTGATCTTGTTCTAAAGAATTTTATTGTTATCAAACGATTATAAAAATTTACCGAAAAATGGAAAAACGTATAAAGTGTCACTTTTGGTTTTCCTATTTTAGCCAAAAAGCCATCAAGTAGGGCTGCAACGAATATCTCGCGTACTCGGTGCTCGGTCAAAGTTTTCACCGAGTAATGAGTACTCGGCGCTCGGTCTTATATTCACTACTCGGCCGAGTAACAAAAATTAATTTAAAAAAATAGATAAGACCTAATTTTTATCTGTATTCTTAACCAACAACTATAGAACGAACAAACATTTGGGGAGCACTGTCAGAAAAAAGAAACAATATAAAGTGAGATAACATAACCATGTTACTAATAATAATCGTAACTAAATTTACTAAGATATAATATGTAATCCGGTCATCAATAATCAAATTCAATACTTCTAATTAAGAATAGCAAGGGTATGATGCAAATATCTAAGTGTCTCTCCGTTTTCTGCTTTCAAAGAACCTCTTTATGACTCAACGACGTTTTCCGTCTCTGAAAAAAGTCTTTCACTAAAAATGGTGAATGCAGAAGCAGATAAGTACTGCTTCATAGCCTTGACTAAATGTGAATAGATATTTTGATTAACTTGCCACTAATGGAATGGTGATTGTGTTCTATCAATTATAGGTAATTTCAAGTAAGTATCAATTTCAGTTTGCAGTATTTCCCTTGTTGATAAGACGTGACTTGAAAAGCTGGAAATTGACGATGAAGCAATAGAAGAAAACATATCGCAAATAGAAGTTTCGGGCGTGATCTTTTCTTTATTGGAATAAGAGCGTTCAGTGGAATATCATCATTGCCAGAGTCTGATAAACTATTTTCTTATAACATTTGGTGTATTTGGTTTTTCTGGCTGGACATGAACATGATCTTCCAAAAGAACACTGATCAGCTTCTCTCTTATTAATTGGATTTTTGCAACTGCCCATGAAAAATATATCTTTGAACCTGGGGTCTAATAAAGTGGCGATAGAATAATTGGGATATAAGTCACTATTAAAACGGCTATCCAAACCTTTAAATAGACTATCTTTCATGGTTCCCACTAAATTCGTCTTACATTCTAAAAGATATTTTTTCAGAGCCCTTACACTTGGCATTACTTCTGATATTAGAGCCATCTTTGAACTAAAATACCTAGTTGTCTTTTTAAAAGGCTTTGTCAAAGCGTATTAAAAGATAAAATATTTTGCTACTCGGCCAATGCTCTAAACCGAGTACTCGGTACTCCGTGAAGTAAAAAACTAGGGCTTGTTGCAGCCCTACCACTAAGATCTGCAAATTTAAATTAAGAAGATTCATTGTGTTGGTAACTAACGTAAAAAGTGGAAAAACTTTGTTACAGACTTCTCTTTGTTTAAATGTATAAAAATGGGAGATTCCGCTTCTTTATGTATAGCTTTATCCATAAGGTCTAAGAAATATTGCACAATAACATTAAACCCGTGAGCGATACATTGATTCCCCATCGAATGTTCTAGCTTTTTTGGTTAATACATACATAATCATACATAATCTGTAACCGCTTATACCATTTACGACAGCGTCGGGGTGCCGGGCGTACCGAATCGATGAAGGTATGTACATTTTTAAATTCGACAGAGGTACTTGAAGTAGTGGAGCCTGTCTAAGCTAGAACACTATGCCCACTCTCCAGATGTTCACCCATCCAAGTACTGACCAAACAGACCGAAGCTTGACTTTTACAAGTGCCGTGGTATATGCAACCCTACTCACAGTACAGTCATAGCCGTACTGCCGGCTTTTTTGGTTAATAGTCTCATCAAAATAGTACAATAAAAATTTCATGCAGCTTCCCAAAAAACTTGCAAAGTATAGAGTGAAGCAAATTGACCTAAGTCTACTAACATCAAAGTACCCTTATTAAAAAAATTAAAACTAGGGGAAATTAATTCAATCGTCAGTATTATTTTTTAATAGAAAGTTGAGCCATTATTTTAAAAATAACGGTATTTTACTCTTGAGCTACTTCTGATTTTTTGCTTCACTCTGCACATTATACAATTTATTTTTGAAACTATTATTCGGGCCATTTTAAGTTTTAAGTATATACTGCATTTATATTGTAACAATGTTGTATGAAAATAACTAATAAAAATCATACTGCGAATTCTACACCGCACTGTATAATTGTGTAAATATAGGTTGCAGGGTGCGAAACTTAAGAACGTTATAGGGGACGTTGACACGTAAAAATTTTGCATATACACTTTTTCTTAAGGAGGATGGTTATTTTAGAACATTTTAACAGACAAAAATATGTATTAAAAAGCCTAGTTTATTTAAATATTTTTATCTCCTTTAGGTTTTTCGTTAAATTCATATTCAGCACATTTATTCAGGAAAATGCCTTCCATGTTAATGTATTTTATTTTTTTATACAAAAAGTATTAGCTGTATGAAAAAAAAACTAATAGAGCTTAAAAAGTTTTGTAATAAATCGCTCTTTTTAGTAGGTACATATTACTATATTATTATACCAGTTTAATAAGACGGCCTATTGTAGCACGAGTGAATTTGGGGCATGCCGAGAATAGCAAGGAGTGCTCCAATGGAACGAGTTTGCATAAGAAAATCATAAAAAACTGAATTTTGCCATTTTATAAATGTGACAATTTGTTAGTTGTCTGAAACAAGGTAGGCTGTTCCAATATTTTTCATATGAAAATAATAATGCAAAAACAGTGCTATAATGGACTTCATTGTAGCACTGTTTTCGGTGTTATAATAACCATATTGTGACATCAAAGTAGATACATTTTATAATCATATTCTTGTCCATTAAAAAGTTCTAATTAAAACGGGTGTAAGGGTTGCTAATTTCAACCCCTTAGTCGTATGTAAAAATTAAACAACATTTCGTAAATAAGTCTGCTATTGGTAGAATACATATATCTGCCAATTTTTACTTCAATACTCTTTTTCTAATTTTCAGTAAAGTGAATAAAACTTTATTGGAACATTCATTTTTAGGAGGGTATAACTCAGCAGGAAGGAATTTAACAGAAAAAGTTTAGATGCAAAATGTTTGTTTCAACATTTCCTATAACCTCTTTAAGTTTGGCATCATATTTTTGAAACACACTGTACACCATTGGGATTTCAAAAATGGTAAGAGTACGATGTCGGTTAAATTGGGACAGTTGCAGACTTTAATGCTTAATAATATTCAAAAACGAAATTGGACCTAGCCGTCTTAATTTTTGAAGTATGCCAAAGAAACAAAAATTTTGGTTTTTTGTTTTTTACTTCGAACAAAATTGACGTGACATTATTACGACACTTTTTAAAGAATAATTAAAATCTGATTTTAGCTTTCTTAGTTTAAGAATTAGTTTTATTGGTGTAATGACACACCGAAAATTGAGTAATTTTTAACAAATATTATAAATATTTCGGAGAAGAAAACGCATATGCAATATAAATCTTAAATAATAAGTAGGTTATAACCTAATACATAAAATGATAAAAGAGCGAATATAAGTTACAATGAGAATAGAACTCTACTTTTGCTTATGTAGCACAGTGAGGTTTAATATCACCTTTGTGTACATGTGTCGACCCTTTAGTAGCCTAGCACTATTTTTTATTATTTCACTAAAGATATTAGCGGAATGGACAACTTTAGGCAACCCAAATTACAAAGATTAGTTTACTAATTATGCTGTGACACTTTGTGATGTACCAGAAACTATCATCGATTAGCATCCAACTAAAGAATATAAGTGAAACATAATGCTTTATTTGAATTGAATTAAAATTTGAAGGTTTGTGTTGATCATATTTTTACTATCAAGAAATAAATTTAATTTCCCAGTTTAGGCCAGTCTGATTGATATCTAAGGTGGGGATTTAATTATAGAAGGTATATCTTTCAAAGTGAATGATCTTAAAAGTCTACCTATTGTATACAGCATTGTAATTGCAAGCAATTCATAACCTTTATTACTTTGATAAAGAAGCTGAAGATTATAGAAAATTTTCTAATTCAAAATTGCATACTGGAGGGCTGATTTATAATGCTATAAATTTGAATGACCATACAGAAACAGAATCTGGAATATAATTTTTAACGGACTAAAATGATTTATTTAACAGGTAAACTAAAAATACAAAGTAGATATGTACGAATGCTACAAAAAAAAAACTTGGGGAAAGTAGAATTGGAAGATCCATTACTGAACAAATATAACAGTAGGTCTTTCTCCGTTCTGAGTTCTGAGAATTAGTAATGACAAAAATTTTCGGTGTCTTTTGTTAAAGACCATAAATAAAACACTAATCCGTTACAAGTGCACTTTGTAGGGTATTTAGGTAAAGTGCTGGTTATTTTAAACTTGTAGAGATGGCAGTTCCAAAAATTCGATTCAAACAAAAATTTCCGACAGTTCTTATCAAACTTTGTTCACATTTTAAGTACTTCCTTGAATGGAATTTTATTTTGCAAAATAGAGCAAAAATCATATAGTAAATTATTCAAATGGCAGAATTTCTGTAAAAAAAATCGTTAACTAGAGAATTTCGTAAAACGGAAGTTTGTTAAGAAAAAGTTCCGCTCTACTTTTGGTCGAATATATACACGGCGAGCACCTTAAAAAATTAAATGTTGTCTGTTTTTGCTTTAACTGCTGAATAGATACAAGTAATAATTTGCACATAGTTCAGGCTTTAGTCTTGATGAAAATGAGACCTAACAGGTGCAGGGTGAACACATCGTAAACGGGATAGAATTGTATATCGCAATCGTAGATAAAGATAAATAAATATTAATAATCAAACCAAATACAACCGCATAAAATGGAGCATATGTTGATTGAGATCATACAAAAGCTAGATAATATGGACAAGAGGTCTGAACGCATAGAAGAAAAATTCGATAAATACCAAGAACAATTAAAAAAAATAGCAAATGAGAACGCTGAAATCCTACAAGAAAATAGAAAATTGAAAGAAACTATAAAAGAACAAGAGAGTAGACTAGAGCTTCTAGAAAAAGAAATACGACAGAAGAAAATTATAATCCAAGGAATACAAGATTCTCAAAATGATGCAGACTTGGAACTAAAAGAAAAAGTTAGAATAGTGCTGAGAGATACAAATGTATCGATAAACTTATAGATGGAAACGCAGGAAATACGAAAACTGGGAAATTTTGAAGCAGAATAGTGCTGAGAGATACAAATGTATCGATAAACTTATAGATGGAAACGCAGGAAATACGAAAACTGGGAAATTTTGAAGCTACACGAACAAGGCCAATACTTTGCAAACTAACGACTTGGAACAAAAAACTCAAGATTATGAAAACTGCTAGGAATGTTATGGACTCGAAAAATTCACACACAACGGAAATCCTTAATAGAAAATCTGTGGGAAGCAAGACAGAGGGGACAAAGGGCTTTTCTTAACTACAATAAACTAAACATAAAAGGGATTAATTGCACATACGAACAGCTATCTAAAGAAGAAAACAAGAAAAAGGCAGAACTATAAGCCAACGCACTCCCCAACATGAAAGCCAAAAGAAGAGAGAACAAATACGAAAGGTGACAAAAAACTAAGAACCAATAACCGCGAGGAACAAAAAGAAGACGAAAACTGCTATGAACTAAGGACTCACGATTTAAGAAGAAATAACAAAAAATATATAAGAAAGGAGCAAATAAAAGATAATCGGAAAAAAATTGGGCGTATCTTGCGGGATAGCAAAACAGCAACTAATGAAATTGACACACATAATATCAAATACCTCGGATGCTGGAATGTAAGGACAATGTTCCATAGTAGTATCACAAAACAGATAGCAAAATAAATGGAGAGATATAGAATAGAAATTCTGGAACTTAGCGAAACCAGGTGGACGGGATATGAAAGAATTAATCGGAAAGGAGGGCCTAGGTGAGACAAACGAGAATGGAAACATGTTGATAGATTTCTGTGCTCTAAACAACCTAGTAATAGGTGGCAGCTTGTTCAAGCACAAAAATATTCACAAACTAACCTGGATAGCACCCAGTGGAGAGACAGGAAATCAAATAGATGACGTAACAATAGACGGAAGACACAAAAACTGTTTACTAGAAGTAAAAGCAATGCGAGGAGCAGACGCTGGCTCTGACTACATGCTAGTTCGGGCCAAATTTAAAATAAGATTAAAGGCACAATCCAAACAAATACATATCAGGATGAAATACAACATACAGTGGCTAAAGAGGGACAAAGAGATGCAAAAAGACTATCAGAAGAAACTAGAAGCCAAATATAATAATATGGGAGAAATAAAAGACACATCTATAGAAGAACTATGCAACAAATACAAAAATGCCTTGAAGGAAATGGCGGAGGAAGTAATTGGAGTTAAAGTAAAAACAATCAAAGATTGGATGTCAAAACAAACACGGGACATGATCGAAAAAAGAAAGAATATTAGACAAAGGCTATTAACAGAAACAAGAATGAAAGAAAAAGCAGAACTACAAAAATTATATTGGAACAAAAATAAACAAATTAAGAAAAGTGCAATTAAAGGTAGAAGAATACAACGGAAAGAAACTTAAAAAAAGCAGAAAAATCAGCATTACAAAATGACGTGAAAGCGCTATACGACACAACAAGACAACTAATAGGGAGAAAAACAACAGCTGAGTCGCACATACATGACGCAGACGGGAAATTACTGAATTCTGAAACATTTATACGTAATAGATGGAAGGAATATTTTTACAACATATACAAGAGTCAGGATATAACTAAAGGAGATCTGAATGAACAAGAAGTGTACCAGAAGTTAAACGTGAATAGAGAGGAAATAACAAGGGAAGAAAGAGAAATCTCAACTAAAAAAACTGAAAAACTGCAAAGCAGCCAGGATGGAAGGCATTCCCAATGAACTGCTCAAGACGACAGAAATGAAATTAAATACTGAAATTCTACACAAACTACTCTACAGGATCTGGAGCGAGGAGATAATTCCCAAAGAATGGACTGAAGGGTTAATTATAAAAATACCAAAAAAAATGGACAAAACAAGATGTGAAAACTGGAGAGCCAGTACACTACTGAGCACAACAAGTAAAATATTAACACAGATCATACTAGAAAGAATGAGAAAAGAGGTAGAAAGACAACTAGGAACAAACCAAGCTGGCTTCCGACCAAGAAGATCCCGTGTGGACCATATATGTACGCTGAGGATAATTATCGAAGAAGGCATAGAGTAACAAAAAGAAATACATTTCGGCTTCATTGATTTCGAAAAAACCTTTGATAATATCAATAGAGATATTCGGTGGACATCCTCAAAATATATGGGATATCAGATAAAATTACGAAAATAATAAAGCTACTATACGAAGATTATATGGCAAGAGTAGTACACAATGGGAAACAGACAGAAAAAATAAGCATAAAAAGTGGCGCAAGGTAAGGTTGTACAGTATGACCCATACTATTTCTCCTTGTAGTAGATCATACCATGAAACTGTCAATAAAAAATAGCAATACACTTACATGGAGATTTGGGCAAGTATTAGAAGATCTCGAATATGCGGACGATATATTATGCCTTATAACGGAAAAATTACAACACATGCAAGACAAGATTAATATCCTAAAAAAATACAGCAGAACAGACAGGGCTACACATCAACATAGCAAAGACAAAGACAAAGTCCAGTGACCCCACTGAAATGAAACTGGAAGTGAAACCACTGGAAAATATGAATGAATTCGTGTACCTGGGAAGTGTGATTGAGGACAGTGGAGGAAGTAAAAAAGACATTAAAAGAAGAATAGGCAATTCACAGGCAGCATTCAACCAACTGTGGAGAATATGGAAATCAAACGAAATAACCTTAAAAACTAAAATGCGCATTTTTAATACAAATGTGAAAAGTGTCCTCCTGTACGGAAATGAATCTTGGGCTCTAAACAAAACTCAAACCCGACAAATACATACATATATATACAAAAGTGTAAGAAGAATCTTAGGAATATACTGGCCGAATAAAATAACGAACGAAGAATTATGGAGAAAAACAGACCAAGAACCAATAGAAATGACAATAAAAAAAGGAAAATGGAGATGGCTGGGCCATACCGTCTGGAAACCAAATACAGACCTTATAAGACAAGCAACAGAATATACCATCCAGGGAAACAGAAAACAGAAAAGACCAGTAAAAACATGGAAGAGATGCATCGAGGAAGAATACAAAACGGTAGGCAAGGAATGGAATCAAGTGAAAAACATAAATGAACATGGAAACAACTGGTCGAAAATATTTCTACTCATTAAAATCAACTCAACTCCAACACAAACGATCAATTAGCAAAACTGCCAGCATACAAACGCTGTTAAAGAAACGCTAAGCGCTCTATCCTCCCCAAGGAGTCAAAAGGACCAAAGAAGAAGATAAAGATCCTACAAATCAACATAGAAAGCAGTAGCAAAACAAAAACTGAGTATCCGTCAAAAATATTAAACCACAACAAAGTTAACGTACCAGTACTACAAGAAACTCACTGTGGCGACGAATCTGAATTCCACCGCAGATCAAAAATCCCCCGGCTTCAATATCGCAGCAGCAACATATCACAGAAGCTACGGCACCGCAACCTATATGAGGAATAATATCGATGAAGTTAAAAATGCTCTCTTCAAGCACAGACTCAAATACTTTTACAACACACATCACGGTCTCTAACACTGTAATAGTTAATTTATACAAACCTCCTGAACAACCCTGGACATCTACACGTTTTCACAGCATCAATTGTTCTCGGTGACTTTAATACCTACAACAAGAAAAGCAATAAGTAATAATTGAAATGGCAAGAAAGTATTAGAATGAGCCAACCTCGAAAACCTTTTTCTGATATACAATGCTAAAGATAGGGGCACTTTACACTTAGCCAGATGGAGGCAAGATTATACTCCCGATCTATGCTACTCACAAGCCACCCACAAGAAAAATCATTACACTGCACCAGGAAAGTTATATCTGACGTTCTTCGAAGTCAGCACAAACCGGTACTTGTAACTCAAGGCCTACAAATCTCTATAATAAGGTCAGTACCAAAACCCAAAAGGAAGTTCAATAAAGCTGACTGGTACACGTTCACTGAAGAATTGGAACAAAATATTCAATGGACATCTACCTACGCTTTGTTGGCCTAATAAGTACACGCCGTAGCGAGGAAACACAGCAAGGGGATTAAGGAAGGATAATATCCCCGTATGGAAACTAAGGTGCCATGGGGGTTTGCCGATATACCGGGTGCTGACTAGCACGTCGCACCATAGGAATTTGCATAGTAAATTCTTTATGTTTGTCTGTCACTGCAGTTGAGTCTTGCATTTTCAGGTTATTATAAAACCATAAAATGCATAATAGGGAACAATTTTATTTATTTTAACACAAAAATAATGGAAAATCAAACTAACTGTTTAAATAAGCTGCCATTCATTGCTGAACAATAGCCCAACCTGTCGTAAAATTCTCGCCTAAAATTTGCTAATTGATACTGAGTTATTTGACCACTCTTCCCTCGAATACAATTTTTCAGTTCTTCTAGATTTTGAAATACTCATCTAGAGTACATTTTGATTTCAAATGTAGCCAAAGCAAAACATCATTTGGTGAAAGATCGGGCGATTTAGCAGACCAATTAATTGCATAATTTGCACCAACCGTCTTGTTGATAAAATTGTTATTTAAAAATTCGTGTACAATGTCAAATCTCTTGATCTCTAGCAACTTTGACCACCGCCAGTGCTACTTCCTCTTCCAACAACTGCTAAAAGTTCATGTGTGAAATTTGTCTTAATACTAGGATTTTCAGTCACTGCCGTCAAAAGAATGAACGTATTGTCGTTTTCCTCGCTTTGATGTAGGTTCTGAACCTCATTATTGCACCTACATTTATTTAATAACGTGCCTGTAGTTTTAAACTTAATGTATCAGTTTCTTAATGTGTACCAGTACATATCTTAGCTTCTACAATGATACCGTTCGGTATTAGTTGAACTTAATAGATAGGCAACTTAAAGTGCATTAACAGTATAAGGGGTTGCCTACCCTTTTTATAAATCTAAAGCAGACGTAATAGAAGGCTCATGGTTAAATTATTAAAAACAATAAATAACAAAATTTGCTACTACTTCCTTTTTGGTTGAAAAAGCAAAAGGACGCTTCTCTGTGTAGAAGCGAAGCAAATTAAAAGTCCTAGCTTAAAAAGGATACACGCAGACAATAGCAGATAGGATAAATCACACAAACATTTTCTTTCTGAAAAGGGCAGTTATTACTTAACTGCTCTTAGAGACTCCTCGATAGCTACCAGCTCTTAGGCTTTTTCACTAGTTCGCATCTCCTGGTTGATTATATCTTCACCATGGAAGAGGATATTGATGTGCTCCAAGTTGATAAGGAGAGAAAGGAGAACTTAGTTAGAAACTGCTAACAAGTTAGGAAATCACTCACCAGTCAAAGACCATTTCTTTGGTTAGATGAGGGGTTCTTCTCTGTTGATATTGGAAGATGAAGAGGTCCGAATTCAATGGTTCTCTGCATTAACCGTATGTTAATCCTGAAAGAATTAGATATTGTTAATTAGAATTAGACCAACGTCATAGCTTGAATATAGTTAAATAAGGGCATAAGCCTTAATGATAATCGATAACAGATTAGTTTCAAAGTAAAAGAATTGTTACTTACCTAGTGTTGATCCTGAATGGGACTTGAATTGGTTTGCAGCTGTCAAGTTAGTATTTCAATCACTTGTCAAATAACAAGCTTTTGATCATACGGGATTTTTCTTATACTCCCTGGAATGATATCAGCTAAACTAAACACCGATCATTAATTGTGATTAAGGAATTCGAATGAGAAATACGAGGGTATAGAGAGCTCTTTATATTTTCATCTTACTACTCAGAGGTTATTAGTTAAATATGTATAAGAAATCTCCTGGATACTTATAGATTAATTAATGCAGACGTTTAATTAGAACAAATTCTAACTTGTCAGGGTAAATTAGGATTAGTAAGGAATTGCATAACATTTGTCAAAATTAAAAAGGCATAAACCTTAACAAATAACATATAATCAGTGAATTGTAAGAAAGAATACCCAATTATTGTAAACATCTTAAAATTAACACTTTATAATAAAGTTATGGCGCCCATTTCTGTTGATTACTGAACTATTATCTTTATGTGAAAGTGAAGCGAACTAAAAAGCCCACATTGGTTAAACCCTAATAAAAACCGTACATTGAGCTAGTCGGAGACGTGTGAGCCATCCAAGGTAAGTTATAAAAAAGGGGCACACATAAGTGGCGCCCAACGTGGGGCTCGAGTAAAAGGGACCATTACAATAAAAAGTTAACGCTTCACTGTTCATAAAGAGTATAGTTCATGGGCTTAACAATTATCGTTAGGCTACATTATATTCAAACATACAGTTCATTGATTGCGTTGTAATTACATCAGTATGATAAAAGTAAATTACTTAACCTCAGATGAATTAGACTGGGAGTTGATTACTAGTAACGCAAACCTGGAAGTAAAGGTGAGGGTAAAAAATGGCTTTGTTAGTTGATATGACGCAGAGATTTTATTTATACATTTTAGTATAGGACATTTATTCCATGCTAATTTTATTTTTTTTTATAAAAAAGGGGCACAAATGGTTGTACTGTTTGGAATTTTCCAATATGGATATTTTACAATAAACAAGGCGCTTACTTGACGAGCGCTATTTCCACCATAAAACCATTGTTTTATGGCACAAGGTCCAGGTATGCGAAGTACTAGGTAATTTGGACACTTTACGCAGAAAAAAATTAATAATGAATTATTGTAAACATCAAATATCAATGACAAACAAACAAACAACACATATTGTTTGTTTAGGTAATTAAAAGGCACCACGCAGTTTTTGAAAATTGAATTTTACGTTTTCATTGATGTATACTATTCCGGAAAATGGAAAATTGTTAACATTAGTATGAATGGATGCAGTATCTTTTTCTCTACAAATAATTTATTTACAATTTAGCTCTAAATTAATTATGTGAGCAAATAATTGAATATAAAGAATGTACTATGCAAATCCCTATGGTGCGTCGCGCAAGTCAGCACCCGGTATATATGCGCTGTATAAAATGACTGAATTATACAGGTTGCCTGTAACATATACCGGGTGACAATGAAACTACTACCCACGGCGGCATTTCGAAACGGCTTGAGATAGAAATATGCAATTCGGTATGTCGATAGGGTTGAAAATACTTGTCAGAATTCAATTGTTTTTAAAAACCATAGCAACCTCTGTCCTGGCGTACTTCGTTTTTCTGTAAAATACAAACAAATAGGAATTACGGCATATTTTTAAGCTGCTCTATTTCAAAAACTATTAATTTTAGACATGGGGTATGTTAGACAAAAGTTATTTAGAATTTTTCAGAGAGTCATAAAAAGAGAAAATATATAGGGCGTCCCATTTAAAATAACAAAGTCAATGTCATTTCCGGTAAAACCGGAAAAGACATTCAATTGTTTCTTTTGGACTCGTTCATATTTCAAAGAGGGGCTTTACAGCCCCGATTTCGGGTTTGGCGCTATATTGGCCACCATCATGGATATCTCACTTCTAGTCAGGATTTCGCTTGGGCAACCGACATTTTCGGATCCAGCAGCGTCGACATAGGGCGAGAAGACCGATTGCCCAAAAGTAATATGAAATGCTTTTAAAATTTCGATTTTCTGAAAACTTGACTAAACTATGAGTGATTTTTGTGTAGCGTGTTTGTTCTCTTAAATTAATCTAAATCAATGTTTTACTGTTGTTGGAATTGAAAAAAAAACTAGAGCAAGTTTTTTAGCTGTGTGAATCTGAGTTTAACGAGCAACAGAGACGTGAATAAATTTGAAATGATTTCAAAACGTCACTGTCAATAGTACCTAGAACAGGGACGATCAACCTTTTTTTAAAACTGGCCAGCTACAAATTTAAAAATGTTTTGCGGGCCGCATGTAAGACACTTATGATAATACAAACACTGAATGATGAACTCAAATTATCTCTTTATTAGTAAAATAAACCTAGTATAAAAAATTACAGAAATAAAAAACTCATTAATATGTAACACCCGTCCCTTCTTGTCAGGGATGTTAAACTCTACGCTCGTCGGGTAGCTATTAAACAGTCGGAGGTAATTTTGGTTCCTCAGATATATGGTAGTTTAACATACAAAAACACCATCGGGATACAATTAAACAATTTAATTTGTTTAGCTGTGATACACTTAGATATTTCAACATTCATTATTAACAAGAAATTACAATAAACTCGTGTAGACGGCTGGAGCTGATAACCGGCGTTCTTATCTCGGCGGTCGGCCAGGCATTGCAGGTGCGGTTGATAAGCGGTCCCGTTTCTGTCCCTTCGGAGTAGGTAGCTGGAAAAATCTAATTAAACGGTCTGCCAATTATACAATAAAACAGCACGGTTCTGGAGATTTAACTGATAAGACGCGGGTGAAGCCCGGCGTACTGCCTCTAAATTAATTTAGGGACGTCTGGAGACGGGTAAACTAAAAACACCGCATTGCGTTAATAAATATAACTTTAATTTCATAGTCCGAACGTGAGCTCAATGTGGCCGCTTTTCCTCCAAAGCCGGCCGGGAAATTTCGTGCGCTCGGACTATTTTCGACTGGCGAATTCTGGGTTAATTAGTAATGGCCCTAGTGAAGAGGATGCAATATTTAGCCACCAATTCAACTAAGTTCAGGTTTAATTAATAATGGTTTTAGTGAAGAGGATGCAATATTTAGCCACCAATTCAACTAAGTTCAGGTTTAATTAATAACGGTATTAGTGAAAAGGATGCAATATTTAGCAACCAATTCAACTAAGTTCAGGTTTAATTAATAATGGCTTTAGTGAAAAGGATGCAATATTTAGCCACCAATTCAACTAAGGCCCGGGATAATTAATAACGGTAACAGGTCGGGATTCGGCTTTCAGGGAAATAAATGGTTCCGGGACAATGTCTTCGACAGGAACAGGGATACGGGCAGGTGGAACTGGGAACTGGAACTGGGGTGGAAGTCTTCGCTGGGGAAGTAAATTCGGATCTCTGTGTCTCTCTGACTCGAAATGAGCTCCTTTTATGTGCCCTGGAAAAGTTCTCAAGTGGGGGATAGCGAGTGGGGATAGCGGCGCGCGACTCGACTCGGTACTTCCTTGTTATCTCTGGACGTGACGTCGGTCCCTGCGCGCTTATCATCTCGTGCATTGACATTACGGAAATTACGATAACGTGAGGTCGGACAAGGATCAAATTTAAATATTATATTAATATTCGGAAATACAAATTTGATCTGCAGGCAAACGTTACAAATAGAAATACTATTTAAAAACTGTGAAAGATATATGTGAAAAAGATTATTTAATGAGAAATAGGGTACAATGTGACTGCGGGACAGTGCAGGGTTTTTAAAAGTCAAAATGTCAAATTCTCTAAGGGACGCACGAGAAAGTGTAGCGGGCCGCGGGTTGCTGATTTCTGACCTAGAATGAGTTTACTTTGAAAAGCTAGGATTATTTCTTGCTTAGAAAACAGTATAATTATTCGGGTTTTAATTACTCATATGAAAGTCATTTAGCCTAATGAACTAATACTACTAATTAAAATAATAAAAATTCATGACTTCTGGATATGGAACCTGTCCTGCTTTTTTTGTAGCAATAGTACATAAGTATAAACTTTAGCTATCTTTTCAATTTGGCGAAATATAATACTGTCTTAACGCGAAAGGTAGAATATTATATAGTTACTAGCGTTCTGCACCCAAATTGGGCGCGAAATAATTCATTTAATGCAATTTGTACAAGAGTGATCCCTTTTGTGTGTTGAGTTAATTTTGAGGTTAGAAAATCCACATAAAAAAAGTCACTTATAAAAATTTGAAAACCCTACTACTAGCTTACTTGCGTTGCCCTGAGTCGATTGACACGAAAATCAGCCAATTCGGCCCACGGGTTCGCTCTCAAAGTGGTGTCAAGCAACCAAGCAAGCAAGCAAGTAATGAAAATTATTATGTCGGATATACAGGTAGACCTCGCCGTTCACGGGAGTTACATTCCAGAAGAATGCCGCGAAACGCAAAACCGCGATGCGCAAGTAAACACATAAATGATAAAAAAGGGGTTAGGTTCCATTAACTAGATTAATTATACTATGCAACCTCAAAAAACCAAAACATTTCTGCGTTTTTTTGTCTGGCAAATCTGAAGCAGAAACTTTATGCTTTGAGGACATGGTTTTCCGTGTTTTAAAAATTAAACTCAATTGACTTTTCGGCAGAAACACTCGAGAAGACAGTAAAGCTTGAACTAAAATTACATACGTAAGTAACATAATTCTGCCACTTGAATCTAGAGCTCGAATGTCCACTTGTTTATTCAAGATATAATTTTACAATTTATTTCAGGTCCAATTTGGTAATAAGATATTCAAAGGAATAGGCTCGGTAAGTGTGTTTATAAGTTTGTGATAAATAATGTTATTTAGGTGTTCATGGTATAAACCGCATACGTCTGCTTTATTACTTCCTTTTACTGTAAAGGAAGTATTGGATTCACCCCAAAAATTCGAAATTGAGTTTTCAACGGATCTTCACGTTTTAGAGTCCCCTGATCCCAAAAAACATATTTTTTTTCATTGGTCTGTCTGTGTGTGTGTGTGTGTCTGTGTGTGTGTCTGTGAACAGAATATCTCAAAAACGAAAAGAGGTATGGCGTTGAAACTTCATATATAAGTTTTGTGTACTATGTAGATGAGACAGCAAGCTTTTGAAGAAAATCGCATAACCGGAAGTAGGTGTTTACTCTTGTGATTTTTCAGTTTTTTTCGATTTTTTCAAAAACGGCTCTAACGATTTTTTTTAAACTTTACATTTTTCTTACATTTTTAATGTGTATTGATGTGAGATAGGTGATTTTCCAGTTGAATACTTCTAAAGTGGGTTTCTTTTGTTTTTTTTCTATTTTTTTTTTATTAACTCCTATTTTAAATAAAACACCCGGTATATTATTACATTTTTGAATTCACCTTAAAATTCTAGAGAAAATTTGTCTCTTCAACTAACACTCGATTTTGTACCGTTTTTGTAGAATTTGTAATTTTTGAAAATTTTTAACAAATGGTTAAAAATTAAAAATGCAATTTTTGACTAATTGTAAGATCACTGTAAAAGGAAGTTGTGTGAGTGTATCACACCAGATTTTTTACTTACGGCTGGTCTTATAAAGATCACTAAGCTGACGTTAACTTTAAATCGCTATTAAAATAAACAAAAGCTCATAAAAACGTTGGCGGCTTATGACATATTATTCATTAGTAAACAAATTTTTATGCGCTGTTGTTTATTTTAACAGCGAATTAAAGTTAACGTCAGATTAGTGGCCTTTATAAGATTGTCCATTAATGTGTGAAAGTTGAAACAGTTGGCAATTCTATCCGCGAACGCCAAATCAATCCGCAAATGGCAAAGAAAAGGGAGCACAAAGGTGCCCTGCGTCAAATCAAATCAGCGAACCGCAAAGCCACGAACGGCGAGGTCTGCCATGTAACTTCTAAAATTAGTAATTTATCTGCCACATAAGATGAACTTCATCTTGTACTGGAATGTTTTGTATAGTATGCTACAGTAAAATGGAAATTGCTAGCGAGCAATATAATTGTAAACGAGAAAATTATTTGGCATCTGAGTATAAATTGAAATGTTTCAAGAAGTTACAATTATATTAATTTAGCTGTTGCAAAATATGACATGGTAAAAAATGCACCCTTAACAAGTTACGCCCCTGAGAAGTTGAGTTTTTAATTTTTGAATTTTCTTCACAGTTCAAAAACAACTTCAAACTTGGCACAATATAATTTCATTAATTTTCTCAAATCCTCACATAACTGAAATTAGATCTAAGTGTAGGGGGCACTAGCTACTTAGTGCCACCTGACATTGAAGTTGATATTTTTCTTATCTCAAAATTTTTGATACTGCAAGCACAATATTTAATAGATATTGTAATTTCACATAAAAAAGATGTACCTACTAATTTGTAATGAAAAATTAAATTGATTCTGAGATAAAAATATTTGAAGTTATTTTTAAGCAAAGAATATATATAGGGGAAGAAGGACAGCCTATGTGTTATTAGCGTATTATTTAAAAGCTCCTCAGTTCTTGCCTGGCCCTCAAGCAGCCGCCGCCAGTACTAATGCTACGGCTACGGTCGGAGACGCATTTACAGATTCCTGTCGCATTTTTCCCAAGAACGCGTCTCAGCGTTGCCAGATTGCAAGGAAGTTACAGAGTTATGATTTTAACAGCTATTTGTATAAGAGCAAAATTGGCAATTTGATTTTTCGCTCAAAATATACACAAGATTTTATACAGAGTGGGGTAATTTTCGAGTTGCCACCATTGGCATCTCGGAAACGGTAAGAGATACAACTTCGGTCAAATGGGGAAAAAGGTGCACATTTATGAGGCCAATTTATTGACGCTTCTGTTTTTCCGAAAAAAACGCATAGCCTACTTGTTATAATCGAAAAACTGAAACTGGTCGATTTTTTCAACCATGCATAACGTTTTTATTATTTCATATAATTTCAATTTTCAAAAAAGAGCTTGTAGGGAATTGTAGGCTCTACAGAATAGGCCTACTTTAATATTTTTCTGATTCGTAATTTTCGAGGTATAGCGCAAACTAACATTTTTTTAAATGGAACGGATATCAAAATTTTGCATCATTGGAAAGCTTATTTTTTCCCTTTTCATTCATGTATGGTTTCACATACTTATTTTCACAAACTTTTAAAGTATTTCATAAAACACTTTTTAATCTAGTGTGCCTTGACTGTGTTAGTTGTAAAAACAAATGAATAGTGTGCTCTGGCTGCTATGTAACAAAACAAAAGACAATTTGCAGTGAAAACTTTCTAAACTTACTGCAATAAGAAATAATAAGCTACTAACTACTCAAAGTTTAATCATATGCTCAAAATGATAGTTATTATTAGTGACTTTTATTTGATATGTTTTCCACAAATATTAGTTTGACAAATGTTTTACGTTTTATGAAAATAGGTTTTTCGGTCAGTTCTATCGTAAATAAGTCAATAGTCAATATGTCGTTACCTACTTTCGATTAATTCTTCATTAGCATCGTTCCTTACTGATGTGCTTTCCTGATAAGACGTGTCCCATTCCTTAGGCTAATTAACAGGACAGCTTATAAGAATTTCTTCTGGAAATTCACGTTCAGTTGTGCTGAAGTTTGTCTTCAGTGTTGTCGTACTCTTTTGATGTTTTCTTTTCCGAAATTGATCACTCGAACGCTTAATCTTAATCATGGTTAATTCGTGCGTATATTTTGAATGTAAGCGAAATCGCAGAACCGGCTGCGATTTAACCTTTTTCCGTTTTCCTATAGAAAAAGAAAGAAGCGATTTGTGGTTGATTAATTGTGGCAATCCACAGTTTTTCACGTTATCTGAAGAACAATTACGTGAAAGAACTGTGTGTGCCATGCATTTTTCCGAAAAGCAGTTTATGAATTCAAGAAAAAGTAGGCTGAGTCATAATGCTGTTCCCTTAAATTACAAAACTGCCATGCAACCTGACCACGCAACATCGCCAGTGTCGCCCAAAGAACTCGCATTTAAAAAAGAGATTATGCCAAGGGTCTATGGTAAAGCGACGTCTTGTTCGGGCTCTTTTCATTTGGATGAGGATCATATTGCTTCGCCTATGCAATTAGATGCAGATACCATACCGGATTTGTCTATGATACAGGTTAGTTCCTTTAAAAATTCCCGTTCTGTATACAGTGTGGTGATAACGTCCCGCACAAAATTCATTATTTTCTTATTTAATGTTTTTTGGGAAAACCCCGAAACACGTCATTTTATTTTTTAAAAAGACTAAATTTTCCCTCTTATTTTGATAGATCTCCTCACCAGTTAAATGATGATGTAAAAAAATTAGTGCCCCTCGTAGGTAACAATTGTTTTGAGAAAAATACACATGAAGTTCAAACAATTCAGAATTTATTTTTAATGAAAATAAGAGCTATGACAAAAACTACCTAATTTTGATTTTAAAACATTTACCACTGTTTGACAAATGTGTCAAAGTCAACAATTTAACGTTTCTAAGGAAACAGATGTGGTGCGTTATTTTAATTAAAAAAAAATCTGAATTTTTTTAACTTTATGTGTATTTTTCTCAAAAAATTGTTATGTGGGGTACTAATTTTTTATATCACCATTTAACTGGCGAGATCTATCAACATAAGGGGGGAAAATAGGATTTCTATTTGAAAAAACTAATAATGACGTCATAGCGCAGAAACAAAAGCCTCCCTCTCCCTTCTATTTTCGAAAAATTAATTGTTTATTTTAATTGTCGTTACTATTTTGCTTCAAAGAATCAGAAAATAAAAAGATCGAATTTTTATACCATACAAAATATGATTTTCAGGGACTTCGAATATTTCACCTAACCATGTTAGGAGGCGGGGTTTTACGATAGCGCTCAAGCAGCCGTTTTGAGGAAAATAACTATACTGTTAAATGCAAGAGAAAATATGAACAATTTCCAGTATGGGAAAGTCTAGGGACGGTGCCATGTCCACTTTTTAAAGAATAAAATTGACGTGTCAGGGTTTTCCCAAAAAACATTAAATAACAAAATTATTAATTTTGTGTGGAACTTTATCACCACACTGTATAATAAAATTTTTAAATTTTCCATCGATAGTAGGTTAACACGATGTCCGATTATAGGGGCTTAAATCTTATAGTTTCCCCAAATTTGTTGCTCGATCTTCGTGTAGGTACTAATTAAATAAGGTATAATTAGTTAAAATTTCTTTTAAAGTTTTATTAATTAAATCAAAACTAAATCCCAAGCAGTAAGTATACAGGGTGATCAATTTTCACTTCTTTAGGCGTTTTTATTCAATAACACAAAATGAACAAAAGTTGGCAGTTTCATAAAATATAGAAAAATTATTGACGTTTTGAATTCTCTGATAAATTGTGTAGAAATATGTAGGCAAAACAATGAGCTTGTAAAGCATTTTAATGGAGCCTACAGCATGAAAATCTTTTCTGTTGTTAGTATGTTTTATTTTTAAAAACCATATTTCAACAGGCCATGTTAGAAATGCCAACACCTACCAAAACAAGAAAGCGGCGTAGTTCTGCTGTGCTACATCAAAAAATTGCAAAACTGCGAAGACAAGTGGCGGCAAAAAATTCACAAATTTACCGTATGAAGAAGCAATGTGCACGAAAGGGGGCTAATTTAGATGCATTGGGCTTGAAACCAAAAACCGTTCGCGTCTTTGTAAATATGCAACTTTCTCACAAATCTAAACAACCTTGGACAGAAGCTGAAAAAGAATTGACCTTAAATATGTACCACAAATCTCCAGCCCTCTACTTTTTTATGACAGAAAAATTAAAATTTACTATGCCCTCCAAATCTACAATAGTTTCACGGTTAAGGTTAAACCAACTTAATACAGGCACCAGTACGGAACTAATGAAAAAACTGGCTGTTAAAGTTAACAGCATGACCGATGATGAAAAACAGTGTGTCGTATTACTTGACGAAATGCATTTAAAGAAAGGTCTAGAATATAATCCACGCCAAGATATGATTGAAGGTTTCGAAGATTTAGGACATCTTGGACGGAAAAGCAAAATCGCTAGTCATGCACTAGTGTTTATGGCAAGAGGACTTATTCACAAATGGAATATTCCTGTCAGCTTTTATGTTTCTTCAGGTACCATTAAACATGGAGAGCTATCTTCCCTCATTATTAAAAACATCGAAGAGTTACAAAGAATAGGACTTAAAGTGCGTGCTGTTACTAGTGACCAAGCTGCTACAAATAGAGCTGCATTTTTAAATCTAGGAGTTACTGCAGAACAGCCGTATTTTTTTGTCTGCGACGCAAACATTTTTGCAATATATGACGTACCGCACTTGATAAAAAGCGTACGGAATAATCTCCTATCAAAGGATTTTTACGTGGAGGGCAAAAAAGTTTCTTGGAAAGATATCGAAGAGGCATACAAAATAGATAAATCGTCTTGTACTGTTCGAGCAGCTGTAAAAATCACGGATGCCCACATCTACCCCAATACTTTCCAGCGAATGAGGGTTAAATTTGCAACGCAAGTGTTTTCCAACACCATGAGTGCTACGATAAGAACTGCTGTTGGAACGGGCGAGTTAAAAAGCACCAGCGCTCTGGATACTGCAGAATTCGCACAGAAAATTAACTATTTATTTGATTGCTTAAACAGTCGAATGCTGAAAGACCGTAACCCATATGCATGTGCTCTATCCGTCAACGTACCGCGTACTGAAAATAATTTGAAAGAGTATTTGCAGTGGGTTAAGACTTGGCAAACATATACATCTAATTACAAGGTGAACCAAGGTGTTTATTGTTTTAAGGGACTTATTTTAACCATGCAGTCAGTTATGGAGCTATGGGAAGACTTAAAACAAGAAGGGTATCGTTTCCTCCTGACCCGCAGACTAAACCAAGATCCTCTAGAAAATCTTTTCGCGATCCTGAGGTATAGGGGAGGCAATTCTTCGAACCCCACAGTAAAATCTTTCCGCCAAGCACTACAGTTCAACATGCTGGTTAAATTGCAGCATCCTACAGAGAGCTCCAACTGCGAAGTTGATGAAGATGCTGTTGTCAACATGGCGAATGTTGAAGTGCCAGAAAAAGACGTCATGGGATATGTTGAGGACATACCATATACAGTTGCTGAACAAACTGAATTAGCAGAAGATGGTGACCTCAGTTTACTCAGTGAGGTAATAGAAGTTTCAACACAACCAAATCAAGAAGCCATATTAGAATCTTGTGCGACGGTATATGTAGCTGGTTATGTCATTCATAAAACGCTTTTACGTTTTAATTGTGATCAGTGTCAAAATATGTACAGCCGTGACTCTGTAGTGCATCATAATGAACTGTTTTTACAGCAAAAAGACTATGGTGCGGGCGACTGTGTTATTTACCTAAAAAAACATTCAAGTATTTTAATAAAAATAGTTAATGTTACTTGAACATTTTGAATATTATTTTAAAAATAGTAAGTCGTGTAAGTTTTAAGAAAACATTTAGCATATAGTGCAAATAAAGTGAAAATTTTAGTACCAGGGTGGCTTAACGAGCAAGACACATGTTACTCTCATAAACTGTTTTTAATTAATCATTTAATTAAGTGCAAACTCCATAAAACGTTGAAATGGCTATCGCAAGATTTAAGGACTACAAACCAGTCTGGTACACGCAACAAAAAAATACAACATTTAAGTAATGTTTAAAGCTTAAAAATGGTACGTTTATATTCTTACAGATATACTTGTGTACTTACTATTCTTTGTAACTTTGTATATTATATTGTTTTATTGTATGTAATATTTACACCTTGCAAATCTCATTTATTTAATAGATCATTGAAATTGGCGAGAGTAAGAGTAGTGTACCTAGGGGGATTCTGGCTCAAAATGTGTCACTGCGCAGGTTATCTGCGCAGGTCTGCGCGTGCAGGTTTGTCAAGGTCGTTGGTCTAGCCGGGGGTCACGGGTCTAGCCGGGGTCAAGGTCACGGGCCTCACCTAGGTCACGTGCCACTTCCAGGAATTTTTGGGCTAAATGTATAATTTTGAAATTTTTACAAGATTTCTACGCTTAGCCAGGCTCGACAGGATGTGACTCATCGTCTAGGAATGCAGACATGTCCATTCTTGCAGGATGTTGTTATCAGTAAGTAGAACAATGACATCCATTGTTTGAGAAATCTGCACGACATTGGACAATGAAGCCATTGTTGTCCATTATCATATAAACAGGATGTTATTGTCTGAAGCTTCAGACCTGTCCAGACATGTTTGAGAAATGTGCAAAGCTGTTAAAAATTGAACAATGAAACTCATTGTTTGAGAAAAAATCAGCACAACTGCTAAATTGAATGGAGCCTTTGTTCGAAAATTTTTGTTGATGTATAAAATTATTACAAATATATATTATGCATCACTGACCAACCTGGAATATTCCTGTAACCAATTTTATAAGCACAATGGTGTAATAAAACAACAATGTAAATATACTTGTATTTATTTTGTCTAAAACGTAAATGTATAAAGTTATTACAACTATATATCAGCTAATTATTGTGCTACAGATGTCATCTATATTTAAACGATTGAACTACTTATAGGTAGTATAAGTAGTTCAATCGTTTAAATATATAAACTATTATATTGTATACTGCTCTTATGATGCTACATAATTATTTATTTATTGTATTATTACTGGTATTTTTTGTGGTTCACTCTCAATTCACCTTTGGTTGAGTGGAAGAGCGGCGTTAAGCTGAACTCCGCCATTTATTACTCATTTCTGATTGGTTGTGTACATATCTTTTTATAGTTTTGTATGGGTAATAATAAAGGCATTTATTATTATTATTATTATCTCTGTCTGGACGATCTCCTCAAAGACAAGTTTCGTGCTGGTCCCACACTTGCCACCCGAGATGATATAGTAGCGACGTTTTCCTAATTGTTGTAGGTCTGCGTCTGTTAGGCAATCGTAGCGTGTTGGCAGAATGAATCTGAAGTTGTCCAATTCTACCGCCACTTTATTGCCGTATTTAGTCGGACAGCGATACACATTTATTATTAGATATTTTTCGTCAATCTTTAAATCTCGTACATTTCCCCACTCTTTAACCTCATTTAAGTGGCAAAGTTTCTGGTTGAAATCTGCCATGTTTTTGGAAAGAGCGCGTACAGGAAAATGATAGAAATACTACAGCACATCAGGTTTATATAGCACCGATGAAAATTAAGTGATGAGTCATCACAACGTGGTAATTTAGGCAATATTTTTAGCATCAATCCAGCTATTGTGCTGATTTGAAAATCCAAGCCATTTTACAAATACTTTGTAACGTTTTCGTTTTATTACACGTTCAACGAGATGTATGTCTGGATATTTAACTTTTTGAAGCTCAAGATCGTAGAAACATCCTTGAATAGACCGATTGGAAGCATCTTTTATTAGATAGGTAATAGGATTAGTTAATTTAACTTGATCGATTGTGAATATTTTATTAGTCCAGTTGGGCGTATATCCTTTATCGAATATTGTTCGATATTTGCTAATTCGCACAGGATCACCAACCTTAAAGTTTACATTACTTAAATCTGTCATTTTTATATGATTATATAATTGATTGAGAATTTCCTTCTCATTACTCTTATTCACATCAACCGGTCTTTTACCAATTGTACTATGTTTTTTGTGATTGTAGGTGTGACTGACTTGAGATAATAGAGAAAGCCATTTGTATGAACCTTGCAAACTAAACATCTTCCACATAATAGATTTAAGTGTACGATTTACTCTTTCAACGACACACGCTTTTTTTGAGCTAAATGTTGAGAAATGGTTAATTTGCAATTTATTCATTAGTGTTTGAAAATCTTTATTGAAAAACTCTTGACCCTGATCTGTCTGCAAGTTCTTCGGAATTCTACCGCTTTCAGATAGTATTTTTTTAGTTGCACTAGTAACTTCCTTGGAGGTTTTGGTTTTTATAGGCTCTAGCCAAACATATTTTGAAAATAGGTACATCTATAATTACTAAAATATATCGATAACCTTTATTTACTTTAGAGTATGGTATCATTTCTACTAAATCGGCCTGATGAAGATCATCCAATCCTTTTACTATTACACGACGTCTTCGAAAATTTATTCGAGCAGGCTTATGCAACTCGTCTACTATTTGAGCCTTAATCGAACTGTTTATTTTCTTCCGGGTCATTTTGAACCTCTCTAAATGAGACAGTTTCACTAACTGAAGGTTTAGGCGGAGGTTTAGTTAGTTTTAGAGAAAAGTAAAGTTGATCAATTTCAGCCTGAATGTCTGCAATAATTTCATTTGCTATTTCTATATTTCTACTAGCAGAGTTTTGGTGTTCGGAAAGTCGGTAAATAATCTTATTAAGTTCTTTGTTAAGGAGAGTCTTGTTGACAGCATCCTCTTCAAATAGAGATTGTGCAAGATTGGCTAATCGTTTATGTTGGAGATTAAAATTATCATAGTCATCGTAAAAGCGTAGATTTCTGTGCTGAATGTGACGACCTAACTTATCTCTCGACATTGTCGAACTGACTTTATTCAATGATTCTCGCCTCTTTTAACTCTTCTATTATACTAACAATTTCATTTCTATGATTTGTGTGACCGGATGCTTGAGAGGCATACAGTAACTTTAATCGATCGACTAACTCGTTCGGATCATCCCAGTAAACATAGTCCATCGGTTTATTGCTAACTTGTTTATACATTTGCTGCATACCTTTACCAGAACGCTTTTTAGCTCTTAATGGCACTGATGAAGACGAGGGTGATGATGATGATGAGTCAGATTTTATAAATTTCTTGTATTTCGATTGGTTGAAACCTACCTTCTGCACATTTTTATCAAAATTTCTATGCGCCGCACCTGTTCTGTTTATGATATCATTATAAGTTGCTCTATCTGTCGACGTTGGAGTTATTTGAGGATCGTTTTTAAATAGTAATTCGTAAAAACCAGGCGTATCTTCATAGCGAACATTTTTTACAATTATATCAGAGCCCTTTATATCTAGCTCATCTCCACCAAAATAAAATTGGTTTTTGTCAAAATCATATCTAATTCCATACCTCCCTAGATTTGGTCTTTCTATAAGATAATTGCTTACATATTTCCTAGGAAGTTTATCATACTGTTCTAAGAAAGAACTTATAGCTTGCGGCTGAAATTTGTTTGCTATAGTCGTATTAGAATCATCTTCGGCGGATTCACACAATACTTCATCAACCGGTTTGGTGTAAATAATTCAAGTTTTGAAGTTGGAGGATTCTCTTTTTTATTTATCACTTTTGCAACACTTTGCATTTGTTCGGTAACAGGTTTAAAAAATTTACCGAGGAGTTGTTGTTCCACCAACTTACCCTCCTTAAGAGCTCGAACTTTCTGTCTTATAATGTTTTTAGTTTTAGTAAGTTCTGTCGCTACATTCGTTTTCATTATCAGTGCAAGTATGTAAGCAGTAGACAGGTAGACAGCTAGACAGGTAGACAGCTAGACAGGTAGACAGCTAGACAGGTAGACAGGTAGACAGCTAGACAGGTAGACAGCTAGACAGTTAGACAGGTAGACAGCTAGACAGGTAGACAGCTAGACAGTTAGACAGGTAGACATCTAGACAGGTAGACAGGTAGACAGCTAGACAGGTAGACAGATAGACAGATAGACAGCTAGACAGGTAGACAGATAGACAGTTAGACAGGTAAACAGGTAGACAGTCAGCTAGACAGTTAAACAGACTGACAGATTCAAACTAGTTCACACGTCAACAGCTTTCTATCAAATAATAGACATCAGAATTGTTAAATGTATATATACGAATCAAATTCATAACGATAGCGTCCATTGTTTAAATCACTATCTTTGTCTATTACCAAAAATCCGTGTTTATGACTATTCCAGCAATAAGCGCACATTTCTTTAAATTGTTCATAAGTCATGTCGGTATTAACATGATCTCGGTAGACCTTCTGTAAATTCATATGGTCCTGCTTAAACAGCACCAGCATGTTAGCATTATCACGAATAAGATGTTTAGGAATACATGCATATGTTTGACAAAGATAGAAACAGTCTGTATTCTTATGTCGACCCATGCTAAAATATTCTCTCATAACGTCCTGTTTGTCGCAAGCAATGTCATCAAAAATAAAAATGCTGTTAGATTTAGCTTGGTCAGGTGGTACAATGTTTACACCATCGCTGTATGTATAGTAACCAACCTCAGGAATTGATTGAAACAACTTACTTAGATATTCAAACTTTGATTGAAACAGCGATTTTGAATATATATAAATATTTTCGAATAGTACTCCATTAACATCTTCTATTAGCGAAATAATGATGTTTGTTTTACCACTATGGGCCTAGAACGAGGCATCGTATCGTGGAAGGTAACAATGGTCCGTGTCTCCTGCTTAGAGATGCAGTATGATTATCATGATTTTTTATTGGCAAACTATGTTTTAGTCTAACTACCCTCATGACGTCTACTTGGAAACTCATACTAAAACTGCTATGCATATCTATATATATTAAGGTCCTAATCGATCAGTTCTCAGTTCTATAAAATGGTTCGACGTCGAAACACTAAACCAGTCCTTCGCCGACGAGGTGCTGGTGTACTCAATACGCTTATTAATAAATTGCCTTTCGAATTGCACATACCAGGATATCAGTATTGCGGGCCTGGCACAAAACTTGAGAAAAGAATCGCACGAGGAGATCCCGGAATTAACAAATTGGATCAAGCATGTCGTGAGCACGATTTGGCTTATGCAAAACATTCTGATAATATGGAGGAACGACATAAAGCTGACAGAATTTTAGCTAAAAATGCTATTGGACGTATTAGAGCTTCAGACGCTAGCTTAGGTGAACGTGTCTCGGCTGCAGGGTTGGGAGCTAAAAAGAAAACTGGTAAAAAGAGAAGGAGGACACCTGGAGATACGCTTACTTTCAATCAGGTAGTGAAAAAAGCACGAACTGAATTAGGAGGAGGAGGAGGACGACTGTTGCGAGACTAAGCGATGCTACAAATATTGCTGTTAAGACAATTAATAAAATAAAAAGAAACAAGATTATTAAAACTCCTCGAGTAATACGTGTAATACGTGTGCCAAAAACAGGAGGAATGTTACCCTTGATTCCAATCTTTGCAGGACTTAGCGCGTTAGGAGCTCTTAGCGGTGGAGCTGCAGGAATTGCAAAGGTGGTTAAAGATGCCCAGTCGGCAAAAAAACAATTAGCAGAGTCTGAAAGACATAATAAAACGATGGAAGCAATAGCTTTAGGTAAAGGGTTATATCTAAAACCTTATAAAAAAGGATACGGATTGTTCACGACAAAAAACTTGTAATGCAGCTGCCAAACCGGGCCTTGTCAAATATCGATTTACAATCATACGCTAAACGTTTAAAAATTCCTAACTTTCGCGGCATTTTTATTAGAGATGATTTACCAAAACAGGTTCGAAATATCGAATGCGGCATTGTAAATTTGGATGATACAACCAATCTTGGTACACATTGGGTGGCTTACATAAATCGGGGGAAAGATGCAATTTACTTTGACAGTTTTGGAGACTTACAACCTCAAATAGAAATTGTGAAATATTTGACAAGTGGCAAAAATGGCAGTTGTCATCCTATTAAATATAATCACCAGGCATTTCAAACTTATGATTCAGTAAATTGCGGGCATTTATGTTTACAATTTTTGCACGACACCATGTGTTAGCTTCCTTCCAGTTTACTGTGAGAAAAGACCTGTCCAGACTTGTCAAGACTTGCAGATGTGGGAGGATGACGTCATCGTCTGAGGATGTACTTATAGTATGGGAAGTCTGAGTTGTACACATTCGCATTATGAAGCAGCAACGATACTATAAATATCGAATGCAGTTCAACCGCTTTACTGAAAATCTGGAGAAATTGAAAAGAGATATTGAAATATATTGCAAATTAAAAGATATTTCAAAGGAACTTTTTTGTTTGAAATTAAGCGAGCGGCAGCCAGACCTGAACTTGTTAATAACTCAGTTTAAACATGACTTGGTGTTGTATGACAAAGATCGTTAGGAGTTAAAACAACAGCAAGCAGGTTCACTTTTACCAGATTGTCGAAATTCGTCAGAAAGAAGAAGAGGAGGACGATGAACTTCCATACAATTACTGGCAGTTGTGTGCACTCGACAGGATGAGGTTTAAGAATAGAATAGATAAAATGTCTCTATTGTTAGAACCTATCTTAAATAAACAATTGCAATGTATACTGAATAAGGATGTAAAAGGAAAATAAAACCTATTTTTTAATAAAAGTTGTTTTATTTCCAGTAAGATTCTTAGAGGAGGAGGAGGAGGAGAGTCGTAGGCTGATGAGAATGTAATTAAAATTATAGGTCTCCAGATGTTTTGTTTCAGTTCTAGTTAAACCGTCTACTATTAAACATGTCCTGGACGTTTACCTTGTCTGGAAATGAATCTGTTCTCACAGCTCAGTATCCATCCATCCATCTATACCTAATATTGATTCGAATAATAATAAATTTCATTATACTGATATTGATAGTAAACAAGCTGTAATTGAAATACCTCACGGTTCATATGAAGTTGCCGATATAAGTCAATATATTAAACATGAGCTGAGTGTAGGTGTAACAAAGTCTAAGCCACCCTCTCATCAAGCGGGTAGTGCTAATGATGTACTAGAAAAAATATTGTGCAGCACCAAGCAGAACCTGTGCTACATATTAAGCCTAATAATAACACGCTCAGGAGTGAAATTAAATCATCCTTAGCAATCGATTTTACTGCTAAAGATAGTATTGGACAGTTATTAGGTTTCAAACCTAAGAAATTGAAAGCTTATGGTAGATATATATCCGATAATCCTGTAGATATATTTAAAGTTAATACTATATGTATTGATTGCAATATCGTAACTGGTACTTATCACAACAGCAATGCTGTACACAGAGTTCATCAATTTTTCCCTACAGATCCGCCAGGATTTAAGATTGTAGAAAATCCCTCTAACGTTATATATCTACCAATCAATACGAGAATTATTGATAACATTGTCATACAAATACTGGATCAAAACGGTAAATTGGTCAATTTCTGCGGAGAAACCATCACGGTAAGGTTACATCTCAAGAAATAAAATGGTGGTTAGATACAACTCTCAGCAGCAGCCGCAGCAAACATATATTAGAGATGATCAGTTTGTTTCGAACATTAGTAGGCTGCCTGCAGTCGATAGATTAACATCTGGCAAAAAACTGTTTCGAAAATCTTTAGGTTTAAAGCTAACTGCTAGAAGTGACGGCGAGGGGGGGGGGGGGAATCAAAAAGAAAAAACATCTGGACTGTTATTAAATTAAATTTTACTGTTAATATTCGAAAAATTTTAATACTCTGTAATATTAAGAGCGCTTGTTTTGCATAAAATAAAAATGACGACTTCTGAAATACTAAACGTTACTGAAACAGCTTTTCAACATAACTCGATTGTCTATGCGGAGAAACATACGCATCAACCCTATTCTTCTACAACATTTAATAATAACGATGAAATACGAATACCTATTTTACATCAAGATGTGTACACTTTACCGTGCAACAGTGTTATATGTTTCGAAGGTAAATTGTTAAAGGATGCAGATAGTAAAGCTACTGCAACGGGATCATTTGCAAATTTAGGCATATCTCACCTACTAGATGAAATTAGATATGAACTTAATGGTGTGGTGGTTGATCGTGTAAGAAATGTCGGCATAACTGCAACTATGAAAACCTACGTGTCATATAATTCGACTCAAAGTATTCGTTTGGAGAATGCAGGTTGGACGCCTACCAAAACATCTATTGACGGATTGGTCGATTCAAAAGGTAATTTTCAGATATTTGTCCCCTGCGAAATGTTGATGGGAGTTTTTGAAGACTTTAGAAAAATTTTACTAAAGGTTCGATAAGAATTAGTACTTATTAGAAGCAATCAAGATTTAAATGCTGTTATTAATACGGTCGATGAAAAACTTAAAGTAGAATTAACAAAAGTGTATTGGAGAGCACCACACATTTCGGTGGCCGATGTAAATCGTTTAAAATTATTAAAATACATTGAGCAAAGTAGTCAGTTGGAAATCAATTTTAGAAGTTGGGAATTGCACGAGTATCCTACATTACAACAGACAAAACGACACACTTGGGCTATAAAAAATGTTAGTCAAGTAGAAACTCCACGTCACATTATTGTAGGCTTCCAAACAGACCGAAAAAATAAAACTGTTAAAAATATGGCCTAATTTGATTCTTGCGATTTAAGAAATATTACACTTTACCTCAATTCCGAAAGATATCCCTATGATAATTTAAATCTGGAATTTGCCAGCAATCGATATGCGCAACTATATGAAATGTTTGCAGGTTTTCAATCATCTTACTACGAACATGACAATCAGCCTGTTCTTACGCCTGTACAATTGAAAAGTATAGCTCCACTAGTCATAATAGATTGTTCTAGACAAAATTAATCATTAAAAGGCGGTGCTGTAGATATTCGACTTGAATTCGAAACCAATACTGATATACCGAAAAACACTTCAGCTTACGCATTGATTTTATTCGATTGAAAAGTGAAATATAATCCTTTTACCAGTGACATAAAAATAGTTAGCTAGATAGTAGTTCAACTAGTTGCAGATTGATTGTTCTTTCGACAACATTAGCTATGAAATTTATAGATATTCAAGGTTTTCAATATAAAAATAGCATTTGCAAAGAAATAGCTGTATATGATAGTGATACAAATGTTACAATCCACCGGATAGTAGAACCGCCGATACCGTACGAACACCTTTCAAATTCTCTAAAAGATGAAGTGATTTGGCTTACAACTAATTTGCACGGGTTAGAATGGAGCAATAATAATCAGCATGACACAATACCTTACGAAAAATTGTCTCTGTACGTAGGAGAGGTCATACAAAGCGGTGATTCCATATTTCTCAAAGGGTTAGATAAAAGAAGATGGTTTAAAAAAATGCTGATTGGAGAACAAACTGATAATGTAAAATTTGTCGATTTACCAGCTTGCCCAAATACAAAACAATTAAAGACCTTGTATAATTATATTAATTTTTGTTCTCATCATATTGGTACACGGGTTCAATGTGCCATACAAAATGTTCACATTTTGCACAAGTGGTATAATCAAAACCATTAATCGCAGTTATCGCATCTGCTGTCTACTTGTTCAGACATGTTCAGACTTGTCCAGACCTGTTATAGCTTACGCAAACACTTCCTGCAGTCGGTGTAAGATAGGGGAGAATATTATATATAAGAATACTAATCATAGAAATATTAGTTTTACGATAACAATGATGTCGAAAGCCTTTACCGAAGACTGCTTCTCAAATCATAGTTGGGGTCAAACTCATGGGCTGACGAACCGTGGAGCCAGGAGGAGGAGGTTATACTCTGGAGTGAGACTGAAGAAAATATGGAGCCTCCTCCTCCTCCACCTCCTCCAATGGGACAACCACACTCCTGGTCGTCTAACATAACAAAGGTGGAGGGCTGCAGCTGTATAAATTGTGCCAACATTCAGGGGTGGTTAAGCCCAACACAAAATTTTGAGAGGTGCACACCACTACAGCAACCCGAACTGGAACAGGTGTCACCACCACCACCACCACCATCACCACCTCCTTCGTTTCAAGCAACATATAGTTTTACACTTCCTGAACCAACACTGCCTCTAGATTTAAATCCCATAAAGATAGAAATTATGTTAGGTAATAAACTTATACATGTAATTATTAAAGATTAAAATAAAAGACTTTTTATTTTTAATATGTGTTTTATTTCATTAATATATATACAGGGTGAGGCACATAAAGTGTTACAGATCAATAGCACTCAAACTATTGATCATATCCAAAAATGTTTCAGACAAAAGTTTCAGTGTTCGAGAAGGCCGTCATACTGGACTACTCTATTTTTTATCGGTGGAGGCGCTGAAGCTACTTCAAGGTCAACTCCCGATTTTTAAATGGAAGTATGTATTTTTTTTCGATGACATTACCGATTTTAAGACAAATTCAGCTACCTGCAACACAAGGTCATTCTAGTTAGCAAAGTATGAAGATAGTCAAAAAATCGAAATATATCGGAATAATCACTTTCAAAGGATCCACTAACCTTGGTTTGGTTCTACCTACAGAAGATGCTCGAAGTGATGACCCTCGACTTGTAAGCACTTGTTAATTCGCTGATGAAAAGACCGTCCAACTTCAGCTAACATTTGTGGTGTAATTTCGGTACATGCTCGTCGTATTCTGCCTTTCATGTCGTCAGGCGTGGTAGGTGCTACCGCCATTACGCGATCTTTGACAAAACCCCATAAAAAGTAATCTGCTGATGTTAGATCTGGCGATCGAGGTGGCCAAGCTACAGGACCGCCTCGTCGTATCCACTTTTCGCCAAAAATCTCATTCATCACTTGTCTTAAACACAGAGCATAATGGGGTGGTGCACCGTCGTGTTGACTCGCGTTTGTTGCACTGTTGCGTTTTTCGATTTTTTGACTATTTTCATACTTTGCGTGACTAGAATGACATTGTGTTTCAGGTCGCTGAATTTGTCTTTAAATCAGTAATAATATCATCGAAAAAAAAATACATGGTTCCATTTAAAAAAGTGGAGTTGACCTTGACGCAGTTTCAGCGCCTCCACCAAAAAAAAAATAGGGTGGTCCAGTATGACGGCCTTTTCAAACACTGAAACTTTTGTCTGAAACATTTTTGGATGTGATCAATAGTTTGAGTGCTATTGCTCTGTAACACTTTATGTGTCTCACCCTGTATATACCGGGTGTCAACGAATTTATTAGACAAGTCATAACTTCTATAGTATTAGGTGTATCAAAATGATATTTGGTATAGGTAAATGGCATGGGGAGAGGAAAGTTTTCGCATATTTTTCACTTTCTGGTCACTTCCGGTTTCACCGGAAATGGCTCCCGTTTAGAATTTTTAAATAGAACACCCTGTATACTTTTGCATATTTGGATTTCTGAGACAATTTTGGATCAGCATGTGACATTTTAAAAACTTATCCATGGCACACTTGACAAAAGTAAATAAATTATTATCTAGTATTTTGCTTAGAAATATTTAACTTATGAGCTTATTTTTAATCCAATCGCAAATAAATTAGTATCGTTAGATTCGCCAAAAAATTCTCTTTTCGGAAAGTGCTTGTCAAAAAAGGGTCGCCATTTGAACAAAAATAGTTAGACAAGAAAACGTGCTTTTGCCAACTTGTCTTATTCCTATCTATCATACTAATCACTCAAACTTTGCGATTGTAATTTTCTGACATCACCTGAGGTCTTTAGATTAGTTTGCGTCTGATCATGGCCACCTAGATGCCATATTAAAGCTGGCTCTAAAAAAATCAAGTAGGCTTAAAAACTTTTTAAAATGTCACATTCTGATCCAAAATTGTCTCTGAAATCCAAATATGCAAAAATATACAGGGTGTTCCATTTAAAAATTCGAAATCGGAGCCATTTCCGGTGAAACCGGAAGTGACCGAAAAGTGAAAAATACGCGAAAATTCTCCTCTTCCTATACCATTTACCTGTACCAAATCTCATTTTAATACACCTAATACTCTAGAAGATATGACTTGTCTAATAAATTCGTTGACACCCGGTATATATATATATATATATATATACATATATATTGAGATGGTCTTAAGCTCTGAATCGCACATCTCGAGCACAGCAAACTAATGAATAGGTCATAAAGCTCAGAATGGGAGATAGGATTTAATGGCAACAAATAAAATAAAATCAAATTTGAATTAGCAATCAAATTGGCAAAGCAATGCCTGTAATAAGTATTAAAATCGTAACATAAAAGGAAAGGCAGAGTTCTAAACCTAATAGGAATGGGACCACAATATTTAATTAGTTTAGAATATTAAAAGGGGATGGTAAAATGCAAAAGCCAATCCATGTATTAGTAATTCTATTATGAAAAGAATGGTCACATGCTTATCGAGGTAAATTGCAAGTCAGAAATCGTTGTATAAATTTCTCTTTGAGCATATTCTTAAAAGGTATAAAAATGCAGAAGGTAAAACAGAGTGCAAAGAGCACACAGGAATAAACCTGAAGGCAAATAAAGGGAAGAAAATGAATAATTAACATGCAAGATTATTTGAAAATCCGAACATTAATTTGATGCAGGAGTGGAAAAATGAAATGGACTTTTAGTTGAACTCTGAAGTGTTTCTTGTGGAAGTTCACGAAAGGAAGAACTGGTCAGTGAGAACGTAGTGAAAAAGCATTGTTAATAAGTGCGGGACACAGTGATGTGAAAGACAAAATTGACAAAATTAATGGAACAATTTAGTATATAAGCAAAAGTTTGTAAAAAGATTAGTTTTAAGGTGTTTAATTGGTGTAAGGATTTTATTTGACTTATTTTATATTGATGTGCAATTGTTTTTAACAATTCGGGGAGACAAATGAATAAAAATTGCTGATGACAGCATTGAAATTTGCTGGTGTTTTAATTTAAAATTTAGTGCCTTTTGCATACAGTTACAGCCTTAAAAATTTACCAGAGTGATATTTACGTGGTCGTGTTCACGCACAAATGAAGGCAAGAAAATCCAACGCCTAAAGTTAATTTCCAACATCGGCTACTGATCCCGATCCTGCGGCAGAGCTCCGAGACACCATCTCGACCCATTTGAGGACATCCCGGACCGGTTTTGCAGTTCCAGCGATAGCAGGCGAGCCCTACGAGGACCACATCAACACCGCACATCCGGCATCCGACTCCAAGAGAAGATCTGGGCACATTCTTGCTGCGGCCGAGGTTCGGACGGGCATGCAAAGAAGGTTTTGCAGGTTAGTGGTGAAGCCAATATAAATTATACCAATATGTACCTGCTGAGAAGCTGCTTAAACGTCGCTGTATAACAGAGCCCAGGCGAATTATTTCCTTGTAAAAATTGGAATTGAAAAATCCAAGTGCAGAAGTGAGGTTAGGATCCTTTCTTGGCTTGGGCTTAATACAATCAAGGTACGGGTGTTGCCTGAAAGAAACAAAAGATAGCTACTGACGCTACTAGAAAGCGGGAAATGATGAATTTAGCTGTGAGATTTACTCATTGAGTTGTATTTAATTAACTAAAAACCACCAAACGACAATCACTTGATTGAACTTTCAGAAACGTAATTTCATTTAGATCTGATGTAGCATTTTAGCGGGTATCTGAACTACGCACATGGGCGTACGATAAAATTTTCATTAAAGTAATTGTGGACCCACACCTTGTGATAAGATCTCTGCTTACCTGAGCTAGCCAACATTAATTGAATTTACAATTAGATTCTATCTAAAAGTAGGGGCATACGAGCATCAATTCAAGTCAAACATAAAGTAACTCACAATAATTATCCCTAAGCGTTTCATAAATCTGTAATATTTGCTGAACCCAAAAGAAATTTATGTTAGCGATGGGAGGCTCTCGATAATTTTATTTTCATTATTAATTCTTATATTAAAGCCGTGTGTAACCATCACAGCAATATATACACCGTATTTACCCATAAGCAAAGCAAAACTTGACAAGGAGAGGGAGAATAAATGTACACTTAAATATATGCTTTATTTAATTATTATACATATTATTTATACATAAGGGAAACAGAACTTAACAATGTGTAAGTATCGATATAGTCTTGAGGTGTTGTTGAAGGCCAGGGACCGGAACATGGACCGCTTCTCCAACCAACAGCTTCACCATTTTGCGCTTTTCTGATATTTTCTTCAAGCCATTTAAAAATATCTGTGTGGTGGCGAACAACGCTAGGCTGAAATATATAAGTTATATGGTTAGTATTTAAATATTCGAATACGTCTTCTATAAACTTGCTGTGGGCATAATAAGCAGCCTCAAAGACTGCATCGTGAAGAAAATATGGATATTGCTGTTGCTCGTCAGTTGCAAATTCGATTCGAGAGCCAGATGATATTGTTTCAATAAGAAAATGCTGCTCGTAGGAAGTAATGCTCTGTAACGATAATTTTGAAAGGATTAAATTAAGATCTGTTTGAGTATTAATTTTCAACTCTCCTCTTCTTACTTCGTTAATAATTTCCCTAATAACATTAAAGGCAGCTAACATAGTTTTTAAAATTTCATTTACGATAGCGGTTTCAACACTTTTAAAGTGCGTAGGCCAAATAAGAGTTACTCGGTATAGCAATACCAATTTTGTGTAATATAAACTTCAAAGTTTGCAAGTCGTTCCGTCCTATAGCATTACGTAAATGGAAATTATAGATTTCTTTATTTTTAACATACAGATCATTGTTCAACTACAGTATATTTGAATTTGACGGCGACATTTTGCAGACTGAAATATCTTATACTTTTATCTTTGTCTTTATAGCACATGCTTCTCTCTCTCCAACTGTGAGAAATGACGTCATCGCTCGAAGCGTGAGAGAGAGAGAGAGAGAGCTGGTGTTTATAATGTGCTTGGTGGGCAGTAGCCCCAAGGCAGAGTGTCAGTATACATACAGTTTACTATTCTTTTGTCATCATGTGGGTCTAAAGCCTTTTTTCTTTGTTTTAAAGAAAATACGTTGTGAGTTTTTGATCTAATTGTTCTCTGATTGCAAAATACTGTTTCGTTATTAAACAGGCAGTCTTTGTAATCGTCAAATGTAATTCTATTCAAAGCAGCTCTGGTAATACCTTTAGCTTTCTTTGAAATTTTAAATTCTCCATTCTCAGCATCCTCTAATGTTTTGAAAGCATACAATTTTGCACGTAGACCAACAAATTCGGTAATTATTTTACCACTCATTTCGTCTTTCATTAGACCTATTACTTTTTTATTAACTTGTGGAAGGTTATATGCATTGTTCGGAGGATAATCGCTTGTATCAAATTTGTGAATATTTTCTCGTATAAAATCGTATATATTTGGAAAGGTAAAGTGATATATGAGACTATCAGTGTCTGTGTACAGCAGTTTTGCTTGATTACCCATCTTCTGTTTAATATAATTATAATGAAAATCGTATATTAAAATTTTTGAAATATCTAGGATTGAAAATCCAACGTATATTGGCTTATTAAAAACTATTTCCAACTGATTTAATTCTATAAGTACCAAGTCTTTATCTAAATTAGTACAGCTGTGAAAATTTGGTTTTGATATATATGCACTGGCTCCGTACCTACCTTCCCATTTAGAAATTAATTTTATTGTTTTGTATTTTCTAACATTTTTCATAGTTTTTCCAAATACAGCGTTATTCATAAGTTTATAGAAACCTTTTTCAAAATTATTTTTGGCGGCTTGTCTTAATTTTGTATTTAAATCTATGCACGGTTTAAGCCAAGCTGATTGCTTAAATTTTAATGTTCTATGAATTTTTACAATTTTCAGCCCTAAACTTACAGCTTGCTGTAGATTGCGGTAATGTATTACGTAGTTTTCTTTTTTAAATAAAGTGGTTGTCAATTTTGATTGCTGGGATGTTGGTGGTGTATAATGGTCAGGACATAGAGGCAAATCTTTGTGAAGTTCAAATAAATTTTGAGGATATTCTAAATCGACTTCATAAATATAGCCTGTTTCAGAATCTTCCGGAGTATTTAAATGATCAATTTTAGGAATATCTAAATTATTTACCCATTCATACCCTCCATAGGGTAGATATTCAGACATCCCGGCTCCGTACATGTTATTAATATCTAAATATAGGATATACGATTCAAGATCGGCTTCTACGAATTTTTCACCCATATATCGATTATTAGCTTTAGCGTATCGATTCGAACACTGTGCTAACCCTTCTCTAATACCCCTCTCTATGAACAACAGTTGATCTACATCTGTCAGCAGCTCAAGTTTAACTTTAGTAGTTTTTAACATTGCCTGAAATGCCAATCCTGGTGCCGTGTAAAAATGTAGAGCATCTAATCTGCTAAGAGTAGAACATCAACTGTAAAGTACATATCAGCATACTGGCCTAGAGTTTGCATATTAAATGTGTTCCAAACACGCAGTTCATGTTCATAATTTTCATCTGAAATAGCTGTTCCATGCAGCTGACTAAAAAATTGCGTTTTGTCAGGAAGACTTTTATCATTCAACTTTTCAAAATTGTCTAGGTAGTCGTATGGAAAGATACCCTTACATAGTAATAATTGAAATTCTTCTTCGCTCTTGCAAAATTTGCGTGTAATAGTTTTTAAATTGTTTGGTAAATTTAATGACAATTGTTCTAAACTACTAGCCATAAATCGAAACGAGTCTAAAAATCTAAAATCAATATTTGTACCATCCACATGTTTTGTAAATGATATAAATTTTTCCTTATTTATAGGCAACAATTTAATATCTCCCATAATCAGTTTTGCCAATGGTTTTATAATAAAATGTGCATCATAACCGCTGAGATTATGAAAGAGAACGGGAATATAATGTGCATCTTTATAGTTAAGATTACAGTGTTGATGAGCACTACCTCTATACTCACCTGTCTGATGATTGTGATCACGTACACGCACGTCTTTATCGGCGAAAGGTTGTTTACAAATGTAACAGCATACTGATATTTGAAACGATTCGTTTTCCTGCTGGCTAATATCCATAGGCTGTATATTTGTCAGTATATTATTTACTTGATACGCTATAGATTGTAATTCTTTTACAAACCATTCCATACAGTCGGCACCACGATATATATTAAATCGAGATAAACTATCATCATATGAACATTTTAAATAATATGCAATACTAAATGGAACATGTTTTTGATAAACCCCCGCATTTTCGGAAACAACATTCTTTTCTTTCTCTAAAACACACTCTACGTCTGCGTATATTGAAAATGGTACTTTTTCCTGATATAGTCTTTAAATTCTATTGTTGTACCTTCTTCGGGCATTTTGATTTTAGTTTCATTTACACTATTACAATTTCTAATATTTCTTAAATGTGATTCTTTAGTTACGAAATGATTTAAACATGTATCGCATACAAAAGTTTGAGCTTTTTTCTTATGCATTTGATTTCTAAACAATCTAGATAAGTTTCTTATCCAACAGAAATGGAACTGCTTCTCATCGTTGGATATCATTAATAAATGTATAGCATCTTTATTAATTTGAGTATTTTTACTGATATACATGGGCAATACTGAATTTTTACCAAATTTGTTTTTCTTTCTAGCGTATATATTTATACGTAAATCATTCATTGTTTCAAATTTTGATATATCTTTTAATTTTATTGGAAATTCTAGCCCCGAGTACTTAAAACCTCACTGAAATGTGGATATGAAGATATTCTATCAGAATTCCCATTTGCGGGGTGTAATGCTGACACTACCGACCACAAAAAACAATATTCATCATCATTTTTTACGTTAATGACAGCCTTTTTATTTTTAATATCTTTAGGTAACTCAATATATCTACCTACTGTTAATGGCGTGTAATGATTTAAATTTACTTTTAAATGTAATATCTCAAGCAAACTCCAACCTGAATCACGTTCTTGAAAATCTTCTAATTTCGTTAACAGCTTATTCTCAACATTAGTCTCATACCACTGTTTTAAATTGGTGCCAAAATCAATTTTTTCATTTTTAGGAGCAAATGTTTTTAAATTTATCTCGCCACTACTAGGTTTTATAAAATATGCACTAAATATTACGTTAGCTTTAAGCATTAAGTTATTTGTAATAATTTGTTTCACTTTTATTGAGAAACTTCTGTATGATTTTGCAAGAAATTCTTGAGGTTCCTTGTAGCCTAAATTTACAATCATACCTGTTCTTATTCTACTTTTAAAACAAGATTCTACATCTTTCCATACCAACTTGTTTTTTTGCTGCTGTTGACCGCTCCCTACACCAGCTCCGTTCTTTGCTAATTTTGCTTTTAAATTTCTCAATAATTGCCACTGACCCTTTAATAAACTTAAATTTGCCTCTAGCCTAAATGGGTTTTCATTTTTAAATACTATGCTTACGGATAAATCGACTAACAATTAAATGGTTTTATTTACATGTTTAAGCAATGTCTGAGCCTCATCACTAAGGCTAGGATTTTAGGTTGTAAAAAACTTCTTTTTAGGTACCTAAAATATGTTATTAAAAACCAGGACTAGGTACTTAAAATAGGTTAAAGAAAATTAAAATAGAACAAAATCTAAACAATAAACTAAATGTATTTGCTGCTGTTAGCATAACAAATAAATAAATTTTCTGGCGTAAATAAGTGTCATTTATCTGTGAATATATTTTCAGCCGTGGAGAGCTAAATTTATCTTCTACAGAAATAGATAATTGGTACAAATTTGTAAATGAACCAATCAATATTATCTATAGGTTCGTCGGGTTGTTCATTATTTGAAGTTTTAGTACGTTTTTCATAAACCCATAACCTGGAGTTTTCCCCAAAATATTAGTTAATTTTTAAAAGCATTTTCGCTTGGTTTGCCAGAAATACCTTTCAAGCAAGTTTGAATTTTATTAATTATTTCCATTAAATCCGTTAATGACAGTCCGCGTTGTTCTAATTTCACTATATCTATCAGCACATTAAATGTGTTTTTACTCCTCTAAGCAACTATCTCCCAGATTATCAATGAGTCCGGTAGGTAGGTCTTTCTGGCCTAGTCCGGTAGTACTTAACAACGCCTGTGATTCGTGTTATACTTTTGGAAGTACTGAAGTATATTGTTGCTGGTATTATCAGTTTCCGTCACATTCGAGGTTAGCAGGTTAGGTTTTGCATCAGTTTGGTACAAACTAACGCAAAACTTAAGCTCGAAACATACACTGACAGTGCCACCAATAATACACTTCCGTACTGCCAAACGTATAACACGAATCGCAACCATTTTGAAAGCAAATAATTTGGGATTATTCTTTAATAATCAAAATGGGTCTTGTTCTTGTTCAGTATTCAAAAAAATATACAACAGACGACCGGTATTCGCGTTTATGGCCTTGCTAGATCAAGTGTCTCGACCTGACGGGCTCGACCGTAATGTACTAGCTCGGCAATAAATGCATAGCTAGCGGCCTAATATCGCAAATGGCTATTATAGTTTTGTTTCAGAGGTTTATGTTGAAAACTAGTTTTAGTGCTCCAAATGCACATTGCTGTATCTTCAAATGGCATTGCTACCTATACTTTGAAAAATGTATGTGAGTTAAATTTTAGACCGTGGGCCAAGCAAATAATGTGAATTAGATCTTTTGCAAAGAGTTTCGCCTCTGGCGTGGTTAACACGTTGAGTTACGGTGCTCTTTTGCTTTTTTCCTCCTGATGAAGCCCCTTACGAAAGTGGGCGAAACGTTGAGTTCTTCGATCTCAATCATGACACGGTCTAATCCCGGAAGTCGTTTGTTACTTACTGAGTAAAATACTTTCAAATCGTTACCACACTTCACCATACACGCTGCTCCATCCGTGACCAATAATTTTGATCGGGTGTGATGTATTCCAGTTAGTCATAATCTTCCTGAAACCCCCTTATAAATATTAACAAGAAACATGTTATGAATGACTGTTAATCTATTTTTTAAGGTTAGGATGCACGTTGTGAGTATTGTCCCAACTGCAGACTTAAAATTAACGGATATATTAATCTAAACAATAAGAAAACAGAAAAAATTAAACAACCTATTTCAGGTGATATAACTTCTGAGTTTAGGTTAAAAAAACTTGAAATAGGTATTATAGGTAATATCAAACTCCTACTAAATGATAAGATTTTTCGTGAAACGTATTTATATATAGTTATTTATCCTATACCTACAATAGCCAGAAAAGGTATTTTACCTAGGATCCGGGCCTTATTAATTAGCTAAGTAGAAATGTTTGCAAGCCTGACAAACTAGCTCAAAGAATCTGTAATATTACAAAACTAAATTCAAAATTTCTAGTTTCTAGGTAAAGGTCAGCATTTATAATGTGGTACCTTAAGTAGGGATATTTAATTCAATATCAAAACTTTAGACAAATGCTGTAATTACAGCTTAAAATTTGTTTTTTAACACGCACTTCCATGCCTTTGTGCATTGCAATTTTAAGATACGCAATTTTACAAAAAAAAACACGCAAATTTACGATTGCAAGGTATTCACTATAATTTGCATTTAAAGATTAGAAGTGTAAGCCTTCAGCTGGTTATTTGATAGTAATTAGTTATCTTGGAATAATGCATCAATTGCAAATTGTATTTAATTAATTACAGATTAATCTAATTATTCTTGATTGCTCTATGGACGATCACTAAGTATAGTTATAATTTTTAAATACATTTTATAATTAGTTAATATTGTAAGTATAAGTAGCTACAACCCAGACAAAAGTAACTTAAACAAGTTCTAATTACAAAATTCAGTGTCTATTTTCTGACTACAGGTTGTCAATTAGAATGTAGAATTACATCAGATAGAGATATCTAATTTCATGAGTTTAAAGCAATACCGCTCTTTAATTACAGCTTAAAAACGATTTTTTAACAGAAGTTTCCAAGCTTTTGCAAATTACAGTTTCTAGAGCGTAATTTTTGGTGCAAACAAGAACAAATGTTTGATGAATCATTATAATTTTTGTAAAAAAACTAAAATATCCAGTTGAAGAAGTTTTCAGTTCCAGATTTAGTATAGAAACCTGCTGTAAATGGCCAAAACTGATTAGGTATGCCTAATTAGGAATTAATTTAATTATCGATTTCTAAATGGTATAACATTTAGGAGCTTCATATAAAATCATTCAAAAAATTCTTAGATCTAAAGATAGCAAATTAAAATTCAATTTGGATTATTTCCTTCATATCCATAATAATGCGTATCACTATAGTTTCTGTTAGCTTAATAATGACAAATATGCAAACGTCAAAATTTAAGCGCGGTTAAATATGTGTCAAAATTTAATCGCTTGTGCATAATTTTAGCTTGATTATTAAAGGTGCTTCATCAACTGAATTTTATCTATATTCAGGAAATAATCACGCCGAACATCCCGCGTGCATGTAAACTAGCCTGAATAAATTTTGACGACTTTCTGTCAGAATGTTTTGCTCTGAAGAAATGTATCTCGTAAATTTTCCGCCCCAAAATCTTTCGTGCTACGCATTCGGGATTCTTGTTGAGCGGCAAATTTACTTAACATATTTCTTAGCAAAACATTCTGACAGAAAACGTCAAAATTTTAATGCACTTGGGATGTTACTGTTAAATAAACAATGTAGTAAAATTAGATAAATATAAAGCTACGATTTTCAAAAAAATATTTAGCAAATAAACTATAATTTGGATAGTCAATTATAATGTAGAATTACCTTAACTAGAGATAACCAATTCAATATCATGAATTTAAAATAAAGCAGTTGTTTAATTACAGCTCACAATCAGTTCTTTAATAGAATCTTACTCTTTCGCAAATTATAGCTTTATAGAGTCTAAACTTTTGCGGTAAACTTGAAAATGTGTGATGATAAATATATTATTAAGTAAAGCGTAAAAGTAGAAGTCTTCAACTACTGATTGGGTAATATAGTAATCTATTGTAAAAAACAAGCACCAACGACTTCGCCTCTCCAAGTTTCCGTCCAAAAGCTAGTCGTCACTGTCGCCGCCTACTACACTGACCCCCCGTGGCCCTTCGTCTCTTCCACCGAGACGCTTTGTCTGTCTTCTACATATCTTGTTATAATACTTAACCCCCTTTTATAAATAATATTAATAATGTGTACCCAGTAACTTTAAACTTAGAATACAAAAACTTAACTTAACCAATCGCTATACTTTAACAGGAGCTTCACCTAGACTACTCTTCGTCAACACCCCTACTACTGAGCTAATTGGGTGAATGAAACTAAAACGCTATTCTTGAGGCTAGCCGCGCCCTCGCACACACAAGGCTGTCATCGAGTTGTGTCAAGTTTAATAAGTTGAGATAATAGCCAAAGTGTGATAATTTTAAATTAAATTATAGATTTCATTGTTTAGAGCGGGAAATTCTAAAAATATTGTTATTTGAAACAATAAACCCCTTCTACAATTAAAAGAATACAACCAAATTTTATTTGAATATTTCTTGAATACATCTTACATAACACACGCAGTTGAAGCAGAAAATTATTTTTTTTAATATCTTAGATTCCCATTTTGCTTACTTTTTACTCAAACAAATAATTTCTAGAATTTATTTCCAAAGTTAAAGCTGTACCTACAGAAAAAATAAAAGTTTCTTTATGGGTGTGACTTTCCTCTCTTGTTATAATAAATGTTTATGTTATTTTCCAATTAAGCAGTCGCTAAATTGAATAGTAACATAATAAAAATAATACACCTACAGTAAACATTAATTTGAGTTTGAATTTTCATATTTTGCACAATTTCAACATCCCGCCCTTCCGTTCTTAAGCGTACCGAAGGTTTTCAATTTTTATAATTTCCGCAAACCCTTGCAAGTGCATCAGCTCCATGCCATGGTACAAGTACTTCAAATCTAACTGGTACTTCCCCTGAGGAATGTGCGGAGGGAAGGCCGAGAAAGTCGGCACATAATTGCAAATGAAATAGCGGCCCTGAAAAATAATTTTCTCAGATTTCGCCTTTTGTACCGACATACACAGACACACACCTTCATTATGGGGCACTTCGTCATGTTCCCGCAGTTGTAGTAGTCCTGGATCCCGAAGTCATTTTTCCTTATGGCTTGGCAGAGGTTGAAGGTGAAGGATATCGGGAAAAGCCGGTACTCGTTGCTGGCAAACTTGTAGGCCTGGATCTGCACCTGGGCGTTTATACGAGGTCCGTGTAGAAAACAATCTGCTACTTCGAACTTACCTGCATCTCGGTTCCGTAGTCCCGGAGGAAAGCCAGGCTGATGTTTGTTACGGCCTGCGTGCGATTGTACTTGAAGTTGAGGGTTTTGGCAAAAGCGTAGTTCTCTACGTACTTTGCAACTTCCAGCCGCTCGTAAATCCCTGTGTAATCGGTTTGCTCAAACTAAAAATGCCATATGTAAGGACCGTAGTTTGAGGGGCTGTGTACTTACCGCCATTACAGCAGTAATTCCATAAAGTATTATTAAAACACACATTTTCGTTATTTGAGTAAGAACCAGAAATTTTGTTACATACTCAAACAGAACATTCAGCAAACTGTACACATGCAGCACGAATAACAATGTCGACATGGGATAATGACAGACATCATTATATTTTATTTTGTCTGTGGTACGTTAAACCATTAATGAAATACATAAAGCTAAGGTCACCGAGATTATAATATATGATTGTTAACAAAAATTGCAAATAGCCATACATGACGTAAACAAAATACCAAATAATAATAATAATTTATTTATTAACAACACCTTGTAATTTACTGAACGTATGTGTAGTTTATATAAATAACAAATAATTCTACATTTTTCACGGTTCGTCAATTCGCATAAATAATGAACGTTGAAACAGGTATCATTAGTAGTGAAAATATTAAACATTGAATCACTTTATTTTCATTTGTGAAGGTAACACAGAGACATCTGACAGCTCCACGTTTCAACCTCTTCCGGTAGGAAGACATCATTAAAGTTTAATTTCGCGCTAAGATACAGCAGACTACTTCATGGTGTGCCTTATCCGTGTAGTGATCGTTGGGGATCATGTTTGCAATTCCGATCTTGTTGACGGCGACTCTGAAGAGTAGCTCTGTCGTCAGCCCGAATCATCAACGAAAATTCCTCAGCTACCATGATCTGCTCCTCCCAGTGCCTCTCTTTCCAATTAGTTTTCTTTGCATAATGAAATGTAGACTGGATACCTCATCACGTGTTCAAAGTAGATCAATTTCCGACTCTTCACTGTTTTACCCACTTCTTTACCATTCTTCATTCGCGCCAGTACTTCTTTGTTGCGAACCCTAGGCGATGGCTTCTAGTTTTTTCAGGATCATTGGGTCATTGACTTGAATGCCTGTATATATGGTAGTAGCTGCTTAGTGGCTATCATGTATTTAGTCTTTTTGATATTTAGTTTGGCCATATTGCTGACATATTACGACTGTCTCGGAGGTTTTTGTAGATGGAGCCTCTTTGAATATTTGTTTCGAACATAAATTGAAAATCAAAGACGATATGACACTCGTTTGTCTTACTCTTTTTGGATAATGATATCTGCTGTTAATCTTTTCATCCACTTTGATGTTTGCCTTTTGGTTCCACTATACAGTTCGGCTATTATACGAATGCCTTTTCCCAATTGTAACAATTGTAGATTTTAGGCAGTCAGATGGGATTATTCCTTTATCGCAAATGGAGTTAGATTAGATTATATTAGATTTATATTCCACGACTGCCTTTTGCTGGCATGCGCACGTCAGCCCTTTGGGCTTTTTGTACTGTCGGGAGTTTTCAAGTTAGCAGGCCGACATCCGTATCTTTTACTAGACTTGCAATGTCCCCTACTAGCTTGCGGTTGTCAATAGAGTTAAGGCTCCAATCGAGTTGGTGTCTTTTACGCTCTAATGCTGGGCATTCAAAGAGGATATGATAGGCAGTTTCATCATCCTCTTGGCATAGTCTGCAAACAGGTTCATCTCTATAGATATTGATCCTGTGCATAAATTCTCTGAATGCTCCAGTGCCTGTTAGTAGACTGACTGCTTGCTTGATTCGAGTTCTGTTCAGTCTCAACAGGGTTTTGGTGGTTTGTGGATTCGGAGTTTTTAGCAATCTTTTGCAGTGTATTGCTTTATTGTAGTTTTTTCACCTTAGTTGGTGTGCGGTATTAACCCATTCATTAAAATATACCATTACTAATGTTTATGATTTTACAGGGTGGTTCATAACTGTGGTCATTAAATATAAGGGTAATTAGAGGACAAAATATCTGTAAAGGGCTTTACACGGAACTTTCCTAGCAAGTGCAAGTTTTGAAACTACACGTTTTGAAAATATAAAAGAAAAAAATATTTGTTAAAGTATTCGCCCTGTATATTTTGGGTCAAGGGTAGAACCCCTAAGCTATGTGCAAAATATTACTTTTATTTAAGTAATTGTTCTTAAGTTAAAGCAAAAGTAGACAGAGTTTTATCTTTTAAGGTACTCACCTTGTATATATTTTATCTAAGTTTTCTCAATTTTCTTGCCAGGTAGATATATAATCCGCATGCAAAATATCGTCTTCCCCCAATAAATTGTTTTTGAGTTGTACCACCAACAGACAGGCAGACAGACAGACAGAATTAAGAAAATCTGTTTTTCGTCATTTAGGGACCCTTAAAGTGAAGATCTGAAGAAATCTCAAGAGGTGTTTTTTTCGGGATTACAATACTTTATTCGTCTTTTAGACGAGGAAAGTAAAAACGGAACAACTTTGCATGATAAGCTATAAGTAGCAAATTATAACTATCTTACAAAAAAAAACTTTTAATTGCTTAAACTGATGGATGATCACTGGAATAAATTTCTGTAAACAGGTGGTCGCGATATCACTGAATTTAGATAAAATGCGGAAGAATAAAGAATTTATATCGATATTCCATTCTGATTTTGTGCATTACGTGCCAGTCTCAATCCTGGAAGGGAAAGTGAAAAGAAAGCGGTTAATGTACTTACCTGATTTACCTAATAAAGGTTTTGGTATTATCTAGTGGTTCTCTCTTTAATTTTATGACGGTAAGTACTTATGAATCACCCTGTATAAGTACATCACCTGTACTTTGTATCAATAAATCTCTGATTTGAAAAGTACAATTAATAATTTGTAATGGGTATACTACAGAAAACATTCACAGCCCCCCACACCATTTTGTAGCCTAGAGATGGTCGCCGCTGAACAAAATTTGAGGGATGAGCCCCCCAAACGAAAATCTTGGCTACGTCACTGACAGTAATGTATTGAAAATGACTTTCCAAATATCGTTAACATTATAAATAAAAGAATGCCGAAGTGTCTAAGGAATAGAAGAATGGTCACTTGATGGTATTAATGCTTTTTGCACTTTGAGCAATTATTTATCAATGCTGAAGATAGTGAAATTAAACACCATATATCGGTATAAAGATATTCAAATAATCTTTGGGTTAAGAAAAACATTGTACTACACTGTTTTTATTCACTATTAGTTAAACTCCAACTTGAGTTTATACATATATTGTAATTAAGACATTGAAACTATCCCAATAGCTACTTATTTATTTCTTTAAAACTGAACTGTCTTGCATTTAAAATTTCTAATATTTAATTGTTTGCAAGGACAATTAAAAAATATCAGTCAGGAAGGTTATAAAAAAATTCGGCCTGTACTCAAAGCCTATTTAGGACTGTGAAACCTTCTTCTTGTGTAACTACCTTAACACACCCATAATAAGGCAGATTGCCAGCCTTTCTTCTTCTATACCTTTGCCCTTTGTTGCTCTACCAGTTTTAGCAATTATTCTAGGCTGAGTAGTGGACCTACTTTCCTTATCTTTTTCTAGCCCCTCTCTACAACCATCCTAAATAAATTCTTCAGTATGTCTCTATTTTTATCTATACCATAAAATCGGTGGTGTCTTTGTTTGTATGCTTGTTCGCTATCTCCTCCGAAGATACTGGAAGTACGAAAATGTAAAGTTTTAATTAAATCGTGTAATTATCGAAGCTAAGCGTAACTCGGGTAATTCCCTATATACCATTATAGCAGCGCCTTATTCAACGAAACATATTGGTTCAGTGGTATAATGCTCGCCTGCCACGCTAGCGGCCCGGGTTCGATTCCAGGCCGATGCATCCTTTTTTTTAATTTATATTAATAAATCTCTCTTAAATTAGCGAACCGAAGCATAGCTAGGGTAATTTACTAGTATATAATAAATAATAACAGTCAAACAAAATACTTAGTAATTTGAATCACATAAATTCGCAAAAATATTGCAGTCCATAAGATTCGAACCTACCGTGCCAGAGAATCGAATTTCTAGCCAAACGCCTTAGTTACTCGGCCAGGAGCGCTACGTAACACAGGCTAGATCTGTAAACATTTCAAGGCATTCGAAGTTATTTATAATAGTTTGTCACCACATCCTATCTCAGTTTTTTCAATTTTATCTTGTCCACTTTTAAAACTAAAGGTGCATTTTAAAATATTAAAACAACTACCTATTTTAATTTTTTACTATGTTAAAAAAATTACAAAACGCTCTAAAGCTGTTGCCGTTCTGATTACTATTTTTCGCATTACTATATTTCCTTGGTTAATAGTAGTAGGAAGTACATTAAAATGTAATATATGTATGTTGTGGACGTAGAGTTTTTTTTAGAATAATGGGCAATTAAAATCTCATAAGCTAAACATTTCATAAAATGCTCAAAACAATGCTTTTTTTAATTTAAAACATACAGTGAGTGATCTTGCAGATTTTTATCTCGATTTTTAAATTGTTGATCATTTAAAACTCTTTTACTTGTTTCATTACAAGTTTATTTTAAATGTGAACATGTAGACCTTGCCTGTAATGTACCGAGAGTAAGAATAGCTTTTTTATATCGACTTTTTATTACTGGCTCGTGATATTTCACTTTTGACATTGCTGAATCTCAATTAGGAAAACGTAGCGACAGCCGTGTCTATTTGATTCTAAGATACATTCGTATATTTACGTTCTGCTTATATTTAGCCCAGCATTTGAATTTTAAATTTAGAAGATTTTATAGCCACAAATAAAATATTCCGCATAGTTTACGGCAGTTGTAAGCTTAGATGTAGAAATCTGAGCATAACTTTAAAAGCAGCTCAGAATTACCATTATTTCCGAGAACCAGAAACTCTTGAAACAATAAAATCCCGCGACTTTTTGTACAAAAACCTATAGAATCACAGGAATTTGTTGAGCTTAATAATTGCTGAATAAGGCTTCGCTTTGCTTTTAGCTTTTACAACCAATTACGATTCTAGCTTATACTTCCATAAGTGTTGGTCCACCCTGTATATCTCAACTAATTAAGAGTTAAGGTCTTTTAGATTCCCGAATGTCTAGCAGATTTTCATGAAAAACACCCGACTTTCAGGACGATATCATAAATTCCGTAACATGTCGAACTTTATCTCCATTCGGCAACATTCTAAGCAAGTTTGCTTATATTATAGCAACTGTCCTGGTTTTTAAATGACAAATAGAATCTCAAATAAACAATTGTGTGAACTGTATACAAAGCACACTTACCAGAGAAAGCTTTCGAAGGTGCACGAGCACTAAAATAATAAGGAAACTTCCACGTCGAGTACTACGACAACGGTAAATTTAGGGAAGTCGGCGAGGATGATTTGGGGGGGCAAAAGAATTTTCCAGGAAGTAAGAACAGCCTTAAAAGTTTGTAAAGGGAATTACACGGAACCTGCGAATTGCATCTATTTCCAAATGGGTTCCAACTCGCTCTCATGGGTTCCCCCATTTCCCTTACTACGCTGCATTCACCACTAGACCACGCTGGGAGAGAGGTTGGACCAAATCCGGCTCTATATAAGAAACGCGTGATCGCGCTATCGATTGTACGATATTTATCCTGTATCTGTTCGGTTCCAGCTAAGTGCAAATTATTACTTTTATCGATTCCTGGGTTAAAATAAAACTAGACATAGTGTTTTGTTAAGGTGCTCGCCCTGTATATTTTTTATCGGAAGTGTATTTGGTTTCGTGTCAGGTTCCTCCAACAAGTACTTTCAGTTTCTTAGTCGCGGGTTACCAATTTTGTGGTTCCCGCTGGAACTATTATGTTGTTTATTACTGTGGATTCAGTTCAGTAAAATGCAACCGTTTGTGGAAAACAATAACATTCCTTTAATTTCTTTAGAACACACGAACAAAATACAACATATACAAATTCGTTAATATTACTTTAATGTGCAAACACGAATTGTAGCCTGGTTTTCGATACTGAATTATTTATTAAACAAAGACCTTGGAAACTGACCGTGGTCTCGAATTTGCTCCAAAATGGAACAAGTCAGTATAAGCAGAAAACGTGATATTAAGTCAAGTGATATTACGTGAAGTGAATGAAGTGAACTCATGTTACGTAAAAGTCAAAGTAAAAGTGCCCCAGAAACTAAGCTACTGCGTTTATATAAGGTGCGCCTGAATGGAAGGGGCATTTCCTATTTTTTTGACTACAATAGAATTGTCTAGCTAAGCTCCCTTTTTTCTATTGTAGCACAAGGTGTTGAAATTTTCCGTCGATAAGAACTTTTACTTTTCGAGCATTTACGACTGCATTGTCGACCGGGCTTGACTCCCTTTGGTTTATTGTTATTTGGGACGAAAGGGTTTGTCTGCGTTTACGACATATCCCCGGCAGTGTTATAATTGCCGCGTGAACGTTTAAACAAGTTAGTTTTGATTGTTCAACTCGGCGACACAAATCACATTTGACATTATAGATGTTTAGTATTTCTCGGGTAGAATTGATACTTTCTCAAAACTGACACAATGCGAACTCCACTTATTTATTAACTGATTTAGTACTGCACTTTAAGTCAAATTTTTGTTTATGGCCTTCTCTTGCACGACAGACGTTTTCAGGCCATTCATCACCGCTACGCTACATACTATTCGAGCTATACCGCCAACAGACGGGCAGTCAGGCACACAGAATTGAGAAAACATTTTTTTCGTCATCCAAGAACCTTAAAATGTGAAAATGTGAAGAAATCTTTGAACGTGATTTTTTCATGATTACAATACGTCTTTCGTACCGTCTAAGTTTCCACGTAGATTTATTAACAGGAACGATGTTAACAACATACTCGTACATAATTAGATAGAATTTTCATTTAAAATTATGGTAATTTTATTTCTCTGATTATATACATTTTGACCAGGCGCCGATCAGTTATTAAGACAAAGAAATCGAGTGCCTGTTAGAATTTCCGATTTGTGATTGAAGCGACTGCTTTTATGTAGATTCATTCTTAATAGGAAGCTTAGTTTCCACAAAAATGCCAGATTCCGTGTTTATTTTCGACGCGTGTTTCACGAAACCGCATTAAGACAGACGGCGAGATAAATCTGAAAAGTCGCGCAGAAATGCGCACGTGTAATGTTTGTTTGAAATGTGAGGCATATAAACATGTCGAAAAATGTAAGCCAGAGCATTAGTTTCGAAGGAAGTTGGGGCGACTAATTTACAATCGGCCCGCGCCCACTCAAGAATCGCTATCGGTGTTCGATTCTCACATAAAAACGCATCGAAAGATATAAATTTGCGGCCAAATCCTCGCTTTTAGATCGCCTCGGTTGAAATGTTAACAGCTTTGCTTTAAGAGCATTGGAGGTTGTGCAACCAATTCGATAAGTGCTTCCAAATTCCAACAAAAGATCCTTCAGCTGTAAAAGTGCCCTGGAAGTATAATTTACAGCAACAGACTAAAACCCCAATGGGTGTTATCGTCTTTTAACGAAACAACTAAGTACAATCAGCTTGAATTTAGATACATTTAAATTAGTTGACAATAATTATAGTAAACCACACAACAAACACTAATTTAAGTATACATAACTTAAAGCAACGGCCAAAAAATCTAGTACTGATCCCACTGCGGTTCCCCAATCTGGCTTTGGCAACCGTGGGGTTTTAACCTCAAAGGGGAAAGGCTTATGCCCTTGCAATACAATTGGCGATGAGGAAACCTACAGCTTCACAACTGGAAATTAATTAAAATAATATTAGCACTTTACACCAGTACATTCTTGTTCTACTTTTACTAATTTACAACTAAGCAATTAGTTGTAGATAATTTTGGAAATGTCTCATATTAAGGTACAGTTTATTTTTAATTTTAAAAGGATTCCTGTACCGATCTCTGATCGTTACAAGCAAGATAGTATAGATCATTGTACAATTAAATTCCAATTAGGGATCTATTTGTCGGTGTTCATTATGATTAGACATTGCAGAGGCGGCAGTAATTAAACGAAAAATCAGTGATATTAATTAAAATTTCATGCACATTTTAAATTGTTTCATTAAAAGCTCATAACTATGTATGGCAAGATAATCACTCTGTTCGAGCCTCACTACACCGAGCTATAATTATATCAAAAGGAAGAATCAAAACGCTCTAATTTCAACCTACAAATTAGTTGTAATTAAACTGTCAGGCCAGGATGCTTTATTAAAATTTAGATGTATTGTTTTATCATGATTAATTTTAAATGTATGGATGTAATGTATTCAAAGCTATAAATAAATTTGAACTTAGTGCATAATATTATTAAAAATTGTGCGGTTTGAATTTACGAATTAACTAATTCAGTTTCCTAGGTTTTCACACGCAATTATAGATTGTAGCTGCTTCAGTGAATAATAAAAATTATTATTGTAAAGTAAAGTAAAATCATAAAAGCAAACGTATAACGATCACAGTGAATACGTAATTAATTTTAATTGTAGTTAAAAAATTTAGTTGCAATTATAACATAATAAAGCTGAAAATGACTTAATAAAATTATAGAAACTTAATTTCATAGCTTAATACGATGTATATAATATATTATGATACAGTCTAGGGAATGCAGTTCTTCAATTTTTATGTGGTTAATGACTTTTAGTTCACAATTCTACACCATCACTCTTTAACAAATCCTCAGATTGCTTATTGAATTACTGTGATGTGCAATATTATGTTAGCCAAGCAGGTTCAAATTCGTAGCTCTGCATTTTATGTATGTTCTAATTGATTAGTTGAATTAGGATCACGTGTTATATAGTTCTAATTCCATTTTGGACTGTTATTTAATAGTGAACCGTTCGTTTTTTAAGATAAAATTGAGTTAGTTTGAATTAGTTGTAATTAAGTGAATTAAAGTAAATTAGGGGTAACTTATACATGTATATATTGCCAATCAAATTAAGACTTCAAAAAGGAATAATAAGTTTATAACCCAAAATGTATGTACTAACACAATTTTTTTACGTCCTGCAGATGAATCCGAAGTAAAATTTTATATTTCACAGCTAAAAGTAAATAAAACGCCTGGTCTTAATGGAATAACAGTGGAGACGTTACATTGAGTTGATAACCATCTGGCACCACATCTGGCCCTTATAATAATAAATAAAATATTTCAAACAGGTAATTGTCCAGAACACTAAAATTTCAATCGTAAAACCATTATATAAATCCGCGGATAAAGAGTTAATGAAAATTACCGACCGATTTCTTTAATATCTAATTTGGCAAAAGTATTCGAGAAAATTTTGAAAAAAAAATTAATACATTTTATAAACAATAACAATTTACTTTCGGAAAGTCAATTTGGTTTTCGGAATAATCTAAGTACACAAAATGCAATAGCTAAATTCTCCAAAATAATACATCAAAACCTAGAAAGCAGTAAACCAACCCTTGTAGTTTTCCTTGATTTAGCTAAAGCCTTTAATACTATTAGTCATGCAAAACTTTTAGAAAAACTGGAAAGTATGGGAATTAGAGGCGTAGCCAATCTGCTTATTAAAATTTATTTAGAAAACAGGAAACAGTTCGTACAGATTGATAAAGTTTTAAGTGATGAATTAAGTATTAAATATGGTGTGCCGCAAGGGGCAGTACTTGGACCGATTTTATTTATATTATATTTAAATTATCTTTTAAAAATAGAATTCAAGGGAAAGTTGTTATCGTATGCTGATAATACTGCAATTATTTATGAATTAGATAACTGGGATGCATTATTTAAAAAAAGTGGAAACAGAACTAAAGCATATAAAAAACTGGTTGGACCAAAATCTATTAACAATCAATATAAAAAAACAATATTTATACCTTTTGCATGTTGCAACTCCGGCTTACCACTATACTTAATCTAATAAAAATACATAAAATTAACTGTACAGCTAAAACATGTAATTGTAACATGACCATACAGTGAACGGAAACAATTAAGTATTTAGGAATTACTATAGATCATAATATGAAATGGGATAAGCATATACAGATCGTAGTTAAAAAAAATTCAAAGTTTTATCTACATATTTAAACAATTACGTGAATTTTTACCAAAGTTTATACAGCATTAGTAGAATCACATTTAACATACGGTTTAATAGAGTGGGGAGGTGTACAAAAAACCATAGTTAAACCTTTAGAAATATTACAGAAAAGAATTATAAAAGCTATTTATCGAAAAAATATACGTTTTAACAGTGATAATTTATATAATCAGTCTAAGATCATAGATATTAGACAACTACTTTCTAAGGTTACATTACAAACAATATTTAAAGATAAGAAGGTCATTGAAGACAATGTTATAAAACATACTTACACAACTCGTAATAAACAACAGACAATAATTCACATTCCCTTATTAAAAAAGAATATTGGGCAAAGAAGTTATGATTTTGGCTATTCAGTTACCTATATAATATTTTACCGCATAATATCAAAAACATAAATATATACAGACCTTACAAAAAAAGTGTTAGATCACAATTGCATGAACTCTTTTAAATCGAGAAATTCATTGAGGTATAACTTCCACGTTCGTGAGTATCCTCCTGACTTAATAACTACATCAAATTTTGTGTATATGTATTATACCTATAGTTATAGTTAAAAAGCAATTACTCGCTATAATGTAATAATTATAAAAAAAATATTATTTTACCCCCACACAAGTTCCCTAGGTAACTTAAATGGGAGTACTTATTTATTTACAATGTACAACTATTTGTTTTGTAAATCGAAAAACAAACATGTAAATAAACTTATTATTATTATTGTTATAATTGACTATGTTGCAATGGTTTTTATGTATGTAAGTGGTTTTATGTTATAACAATATTTATTATGCTTTAGCTATTACATCTGACTTTTATTATACTTTAGTTTATTTTTAATCAATTATTTTTAAAAATAAATTTAAGTAACTCATTTACCCTTTTATAAATTATGAATTATCAATATTATTAAATGTCTCTAGTTCTGGTAGAAAACATTTACTCTTAAGAAACGCAGGTCGGATCCACTCATAATCAAGACTGCTTTTATTCCTGAAAATTCACTTTTAATTCCGTGACAATTTGTACGTCTGTCAATGTCACTTCAAATTCTCCAAGTGCAAAATCAATTGCAAATACCTTTTCGTTGCATTACTTGTCATTCAACAAATATTAAATAGTAAGTACTCCCATTTAAAATTACCTCAGTTTACTCTTTCTATGTTTTACTTTCAGTTTATTACATAAATACCAAGCCAAATGCATCCGATAACCTCACAGAAATCTCCCAACGTCCCGACAAATCCCAGCACGAACGAAACCAGCCACCAGGAACCGCAAACACTTCCCAGCCAAACACGACAAGGCACCTACCACTTTTCTCCAACAGAACTGTCAACAACTGATCAGAAGCAAACGCCTTCCACGTCTTCCTTCCAAAATTCACAAACCGTTGACAACCTAATACCACAAATCCTGACTAGAGGCATGCTACAAAATTTCACTTCAATAACAAGATTGGCGAAGTACAATTCCGGTAGATGAAAAACCTTTTATCTATACAATAAGACGTTCACTCTGCCAACAAACTCGATGTAAACCACTTCCAGAAAAACCAGCCCCTGCTATCCAATTCATATGATGTAAGTGATTGACAATAAACTTAGTTCTGCATCCAATTCCAGAAATTGCTTTTGTAGATTATAATATAACTGTCTTACATATGGCACTCTCAACATCACTACCTCTTCAAATCTTTTAAAATTTCATTTTTAACTCTTCTTGCAAATTTTATTATAATGTACAACCCTTTACATACCAAACAGATTAAACATCTTTTTATAAAGGGTTTATTTTAGAAAATTTAGCCGCTTACAAACGTATTACATTTTTTCAGTCGAAAATTATTACATTCGTCTAAGTATTATTAAGATCTCCTTAGTGATATTGTTTTGCATATATTTTAAAGTCCAATACTCTATATAATCTGTATCATATTTATATAACATCCACTATTTTGAATGATATTTCTTGAATAGGTATTTGATATTAATCCTCCACTTTATTTCAAATAATAATTAAATTATGTTAGAACCTTTCTGTTTGTTATCTAGCATAATTCAATTGAATTTTAATTTTATTTCATTTTGTTACCAAATACATATTCATAATTTTGATATCGTTGGTATACTTAAATTCATCTTTGTAATTTAATACTGTGTTCTTTTAAACTTTTTAATGTGATATCAAACCCGTACACGAAAAACCATTACAATATATATAGTGGCTTTGGTTAGGTTGTATATCTGAAAATTATTTTCCACGTGCGTGGTTGCGTTGCCTCAGTAAGGTTCTCGGTTCTTCCGAGTCGGCGTAAAGTCATGCTTCATTTACCGGCGCAATTTATAAACGTACAAAGAGAAGCAAGAGCTAATAAAATAAGCAAACGCGACGGCGCAGCGCAGCATTCATCATAATTTCATAATCAGAAGTGGGATTACTCGGCCCAAGGTATACGCTAAGTGGCTACAAAAGGAGAACCGAGATACTAACTGATGGCTCTGTCATCTAACCCAGTATGTTTGCATGCTTGCGAGATTATCACGCTAGATTTAAGAAGCCGTCTGGCGGCTGAAAAATGACAGCGACTTATTATTAATTACGCGGACGCACTCCAAATCTAGCATGTGTGCCGTAATGAAAACGTTTTTGCCGCGTAATGAAACCATTAGCGCCGTTTTTCGTCCATGTTACGAGCGATTAACCTAATCTTCCTCACTTCGGCGTAGGGTGCCTTAATTGCTAATTTGCATATCACCATTGTCTGAGCTTCCGCCACCGGCGGCGGTGCAGTCGGCCTTGGCCCTTAAGCTTTAGAACTGAAAATGTGTCTTGTGGTTGACATTCGATGTTCTTTGAAATTCTACACAACTACCAGTATTATTGTCGATATTGACGCGCGCGTAAATAGTAATTTTTTTTCAACCATTGAAAATACAGGTCTTCTGAGCAGTTGAGTGGCTAAGCAGCCTGTTTGGCAACCAGGTTGACATAGGTTCAAGTTTGGTCGTTGCTGAGATTTTTTATTAACATTAAGTTGAACGATTAAGGTATATTTCAATGTGTTCTGTGTTTGGATGCGGAGAAGCGTAAAGTAAGTCGCGCGCGACCCGTTACCTCCGTTACACTTCTCTCGTTCAGTGAATGGTGCTCTACACCCATAGGTAAAAGATCCCAAAGGTTAATTAAATATCTAACAATATGACGAGTAGGTCGCACATATATTTAGTTTTTAGATATATAATCTAGACATCTGTAGAGAGCTTTCATGAGTGTCATGAAAACTATTCTGCACCGTACTATTGAGCTCGACATATGTTTTATTTTAGTCAAATATATTGAAATAGCAAATCTGACGAACCACCGATTGTTTGGATATTTATTTATACTTAGAATATGAAAACCTGCGCAATTTTTTTCTACCTTTGTAGGTAGTTGTACAGCAGCAGTACGAGATTCATACCTTACCTCGGAAATTCATACAATTTCTTCCAACTCCTCAATTCGGTTTTCACAACAAGCCCGCAACTATTTATTAAGCAGGTACGTTGAATCATCGCTTGGAAGAAAAAAGTATGTGCAACAACGGAAATGGTCTAAGTTTTTGATGCAGCATGGCAGGAAGGCTTGCTCAAGCAGATGAGTCCGATTTTCGTATATCTGTAACTGCACGTTCAAACTTGATTATGGAGAAAATTGCTACTCAAGGAAGCCTTCTAGGATCGACCTTGTACTTACTCTACTATATCAGCGATATACGACAACGTAATGGGGCTACATTTGCTGAGGACAGTAGGATTACTAGAAGCAAGTTACAAGCAGCTTCCAACGACATCTCCAGATGGACGTAGCAATGGCGCATTAGCTCAATCAGGCCAAGTCTACTCATGTTAACTTCGCCAAGAAGACTTATCAATAGTAATAATCAGCAAAACTTACATGGAAAGGACATATGAAGAAAAACTGGAACTTAGAATCAAATTCAAAAAAATATAGTGAGTATTTGAGCTGTAATTACACAGTATACAGGATGTGCAGTTTTGTTGTTCGTGCTTACCAAAACAAAGTACTTCGTAAAATAGTTAATACGTAATGCATCATGGTCCATGAGAAAAGAGGACAGAAATCAAGATGTAAAGATGCCTATGGTCAACAGTGAAATTAAACAATAGCAAGGGCTGAAAACACAAAGAGAGATTGTAACGGCCCAAATTGTTTTTTTGTCATTATGCTCTAAATCTTATCAAGTCGCATTTGATGGATTTTGTTTTCAAATATACCTAAAAGTCTCTGCTTGGATGTCGATTTTGCAAACGCCCGTGAGTGGAGCGGGTTACCGAAGTTTACTTTGGTTTTTGTGGTAAATTTTGCAAATATCAATTTGGTACGTCGTTCTTAAGGTCACATCATCTTTGCCGGTGTTTTTTCCCCGGAATTGAGGACTTACCTCTCATTAAACCAACGTTGGGAGCAACTGTTATGGCGTATTTATATTCTCTCTTCGGTGGAAATCCCCGCGTAGGAGAGCAACGATCTCCATGTTTAATTATTAGTCAGCTGCGATTACGACTTCTCGCCATTCCTCTCTATTTTTAGCAATTCAAGAGCATTTTGCCAGGGGTCTTTTCGATAGCTCCTTTACTTGGTCGGTCCATCTCCTAGGTGATCTGCCTCATGGTCTCTTCTCTTTCATTTTCCCTTGAATTATGAGTTTGTCCAGATTGTCATCATCCTTTCTTGATATGTGTCCATAGTATTGCGGTGTTCTGTCCATGACACCCTCAGCATTCCTCTCCAACACCACATCTCAAACACATCTATTCGCTTTCGCATGTTCATTTTTATGGTCCAGGTCTCAGCTCCATATGTGGCAATTGAGAACACTAAGGATCTCACTAATCTTGTTTTGTTCTCATTTGTTACACTTCGATCTTTCCAGATTTTGCTCAGTTTGCTCTTGACGGACGTTCCCATTCCTAGACGCCTCTTGATTTCTGCTTCGGATCCACCTCTTTTGGTGATCATAGATCCTAAATATAGGTCACTGTCTATAACTTCTAATCTGTTAATCAGCCGTTGTTTGCGACTATGCGGGCTAGGTTTGCTTCTGGTATTCCTCAACCACCATCAGCTTGGTCTTTGTTAAATTCAATTCGAGACCCATTTTTAAGCTTTTTTCCTGAACTTTCCCTAAGATTTTATCCATGTCTTCTTCTGTGCGAGCGATTAGTGCGGTGTCATCCGCATATCTTAGATTCGTTATTCTTCTTTCCCGTATCTTTATTCCCCCGTTCCAATTTTCTAAGGCTTTTCTCATAATATATTCGCCAGCAAGATTGAATAGCGATGGGGAGAGAATGCATCCTTGCCGGATGCCTTTTTGTACTTCGAATACTCCAGAGTCCCGACCTTGAATTTTAACATAAGCTTCGCTATTTTCATATAAATTTTTTATGAGCATCGTCAGACGTTTCGGTACGCCCATTTCTGTTAAGACAGTCCATAGAGATTCCCAGTCTACTGAATCAAACGCTTTTTGATAGTCTATGAAACAGATAACACATTTTGACGTTGAATTCTCTTGCTTTTTCTATGAGCTGCCTGATATTTAAGATTTGTTCCCTTGTGCCTCTTCCTGATTTAAAACTAGCTTGCTCTTGCGGTATTTGGCAGTTGACATATTTTTTTAGCCTTTCATGAATTATATGCAATAGGACCTTGCTGGCATGCGATATTAAGGCAATAGTTCTATAGTTTCCCCATTTTCTCAGGGATCCTTTCTTGGGCAATGGAACAAATGCTGATTTTCTCCAATCTTCCGGCCATTGACCGGAAGTCTATACTTTGTTGCAGATTTTATGCAGTATGTCTATCCCTTGTTCTTTGGTAGCTTTTATTACTTCCGCTGTGATTGCATCTTTGATTTATATTAATATAAGAGTAAATCATCTCCTTTCTGGACGGCGCGGCGTATGGATTTCTCGTGGTTGCTAGCTTTGTTCTGCGGCCGTCTTCCACCTGCAGATGTGAATTGCAACCTTTTGTCCCAGCTTTGTGCTTTCTTCAGTAATCAAACCGCTATTTAGGATGGCCTCCTAACTGTTTAGGTACATCTGTCTTATAAACCTGAAGAAGCAGCTTGTTCGAGACGTATTTAAGAGCACGTCGTCGCTGTTCGACCTAAGCTCTTGGATAACACAAGGTCAAGTATTTGGTTTGGCCACCGTATATACGCATGACGTCGCTGCACTCCACCGATACGTTTTACTAACAATGCGTGTTTTTTCCAAACCACCAGGTTCCTTTCTACCATCTACTATCTACAGACACCCTTTTGTTTTTGAATAGGTTAGTATGAGGTAGAGGCCTCTACGGTAAGTGGAATTTGTTCAAATTGCTACTTAGATTGAGTTTATCGTTGTCACTATACGGCAACTGCTGTTCATGTTGTCTTTATTCTATGCTATGAGAGCAATTCTTTTGAATCCTTGCTCACAACCATATAATCGCCGAGGATTTAAGTTAGCCTGTGCAATGAACCTATCTAAAGTTGTGTAGGACAGCACAAGACTCTAAGGATATACAAATATCAAAGTTACTAGTGGTGGACTTATTCTACTGTTGAAAACAAACTGAATAAACCATCAAGCACACAAACGAACCGAAATGCGCCAATGGGAGTAGATATTTCAAATCGCTGGAAGCTGTTACAACTAATCACATTTCTCTGAGGTACCCAAAAGTGCTTTCTCTCACATGGTGTGCGGTTTAAAAGCTCGGCTGCTTAGAAACCAATATCTTAATTCAAATTTAAACGACCACATACTTTCGCCCACTCGTCGCAAAGCGCAAGTAGCGACGACGCTCAATACCAGTATCCGTGAACATAATCCAGTTTGATGACGAGCAGAAATGCTGCAAGGTGTGTCCATATTGAAAACTGGGGTGTTTGGCGTCCCGCTAGGAGAGGCAGCGTTCGTGGCCGCGCATCTCATTTAACCAGCACCGCGAGTTATCTATAGGAAATTGATTTAGTTGTCTAGAGTCTCGTGGGCGTGTAGTGTTTGTATCTCGAGGTCAGATGGTATCTGAGCCGGGGATGCGCACGATTTATGGCTGTGAAATCCATCCGCTATAACTTAGCTTCGTGATACCACGGGGTTGCAGCCATTGTTGCTGCGGTTGGTGTTGAAGAAAATGTGTTGTTATGCGACCCAGCGCCGTATTTATGATGCCTTTTCGTCTTCTATTAAACGGCGGTTGTTCTGTGCCCTGCAGAGGCGAGGGCAAAGGTGGAGCGGTAAAGACATGGCGTGGCGTGGTCAGCACAGTCGGGATGAGTTAAATTTTCCATCGAAAAGGAACAGGGCATGCTGTAGCTATGATTTGTTGACTGTGTAGAGGTTCAAATCCTTAATGTTAACCAAATTGCATACTTACCGTTCATTAGAATTGCAAACAAGGCGAGAGAACAATTTTTTCAACGTATAATGTGGTAAATCGATTGAATATATTAAACGAACTGTACAGATGGTTACAGTAAAGGAGTGGTTTGGGTACATCCACCCAAGAAAATATTGTAGGAAGTGTGATACTACTGACTAGAATATTCCTTAGAAGACGGTGAGTTGGGCTTTCATTACTATTTTCATTAACACGCCCTTTAACAATTCCATCATCATATACGAGGAACAGTCAGTAAATAAGCATTTATGTTAATACTTGTCTCTTCATTAGCTTCTCCATTCCAACAAAATGGAAGACTTGAGTCCATTTGATCCTTGAAAAAATATATATTGCTGCGTCTGGGTACCTGCTAGAGTTGTTCTTCTTTCACCTGTGACAGGCCGCCATTTCCTAATTTAATTATTAAAAAAAAGCAAAATTGGCGGTTTTTAAATTGGAGTGTTGATATTTTAGATTTATTATAGGTAAAGAGCTAGACGAGGAATTTCATATGTAGACTAAAAACACATTGGAAAATAGTAACTCAACGGATAAAGATCTAATTATTTAGGAAGAAGAAGAAAACTAAAGAATTTGGAAAAAATGGAACAAGGAAAGGTTACCGATATATGGATCTTTAGTGTTGTTTCTACAAAATGTCTCCTAACATAGATTGCATTAAAATTTAAACAAATATATTGGTGGAAGATCGAGACGCTTTTGATAATGTCATCGCCAACCTCCATCAGGAGGGACACCCAAAAAGAAAAACATTCTTAAACATAATGTATCTAAATAAAAATCTGAATCATCGATAAACAGTAATACAAGATTAAGGACTGGTTCTAAATTGGCAAAAGATAGATGGAAATGCGTAGTTTGTACTATTAGGAGATCTACGAAAAAAAAATGTTTGTTCCATGGGGGTAATTTACATAATAGTTAAAACATGAAACTCGTCATTTGCTATTTAAAATGTATGGGAAAATTGTTCGAATATGTATCTCTTTCATTTCATAAATTGGTAGCAACCGTTTGAAGGATTTTGTGAAGTGAAAGCACATGGGACTTCCATGAATATGGAAAAGTGAGATTGGATTAGGCTTTATTTTAAGCCATTTAGAAAGACCAAGATGCACATTTGCAGATATATCTGTGCTAGGCGCCAAAACCATTGATACAGTTGAATGGATAGGGAAAATTAGTGAAAATTATTGATCCTGTCCATAGATACGAAGTCACAGCCACATATTGGTTGCTCGTTGCCTTACAAGCAGCCTCCTACCCAAAAAACATGGATAGTTTCCATATTCTGTTGTATATTGTCATCTTGTACTATACTGCTGCTTTGTGATACGTATTGCAGTTGTTCTGCTTTTCTTTGTGACTTTTTGAAGTTTTTCTTTTTTTTATGGAAACAAAATGCCTCACTCTTCCATGCTAAAACTGGAAATTGGTGTGTTTTTGAAAAGGTTAATTTTAAGAATAAATACACAGTTTCTAAGTTTTACAAGAGTTTTCTATCCGGGCAACACGATTTACCAAAATGTTTCTATATCTCCTACAGTCTTCTGTAGGACGATATAATTTGCAGAGTCTGTTTTCGTTTAAAACTGGAAAAATTTGAAAACAGACGTCAGGCAAAATTCCAGATGTCGATGGACAATTCCAAAGTGGCTAAAAGTGAACATTTGAACGACTGAGGTGCCAGATTTGTTTAGGTATAGATTTAGCAGTTATGTTGGAGTCGGCCAAAACTGGTAAAACTTGGAAATAGATGTTAGGTGAAATCGACAAGGTAACACTATATGGTTGAAAATAAGTAAATGTTCCGTTGGGTGATCAACATGCTCTCAGAATTGGGGTAATATGAACTTTTCAATGATATCATTTGTCTACTTACCAAATCTGTGAACATTTGGATCACCCTTCCATAGGAGGATAGTAGAGATTTGAGAGTCGTTCAAAATTGCCAAAACCTAAAAATATGGGTCAGGTACAGTTCCTAATGACCATATGACCCTATAGATTTTTAAGAAATTACCGTTTAATTGCCCGAGTTGTCAAAACTGGCAAAACCTAGAAATACTTAGATGTAAGAGAAAACTCCAAATAAGTTGAACTGTATCGTTGGAGGTTTTGAGATTATCACGTCTTATGCTTTGGGCGAAAACCCACACTTTAGTATAGCAACTATTTGAAATCTGTACAAGTTATCACCAACAAATACATTGGTTGGTCCAAAAATGGGCAAAACCATGAAAATGGATTAGAATTTTGAGAAAAAGCCAGTCCAAGATATATTCATTTTATTCGAAAATTTTAATAAGGGCAATTTATTGAGTGCTTCCTTTTGGCGTGGTCAAGAAAGCATAACGGTGGGATGTTTCAATCTTCTACTAAAAATTGCTTGTTCTGTTCTTTAAATACTTTCTTCAACTACTTTCAAGTATTCATTTTATTCAGCTTTTACCCTTTTACAACATGTGGGAAAATCAAAACAATAACTGTCAAATGTGTCTATGTTAACTACCAGAATAACTGATAATGGAAAGGCAAGTAGATGTTGGGTGCTTAGTTTAGTTTGGCGATTTTGACTATTGGTCGGACAAAAAGTAATGTGATAAATCCACAGCTTCCAATAACAGTCCCAATGCAATTCAACATTCCAGTTATTAGAGGCGTATGCAAATAGAAATAAAGGAACATCCAAAGATAGCTCTAGAATTTGAGGACGAACGGTATAAGATATCTCGCAATTAATTTAATATCACCGGCTAATTAGCAGGATATAAGCAATTTATTAAAGTATTAAAGAAAATGTTTATGTCGCAGCGTTAACTGTATATCAGCTAGATATTAATTGGCAGTTTTATATACGGACTTTCCCGTCGTCGGCCGCTGTAAACTGTCATAATCCGATGACGACACCGCAGAGCGCCATCGCGCTTGTTAAATTGCATGTCATAACACGTCCACCGTAATGGCAGAATTCGAATTCCAAGCACAAGCCATTCAAATTAGCTGCAAATTTGTTCGTATTTGCCGCAATAAAATTAACGCCGACCTTGGCTGCCTACTGAATTTCAATACGCAGATCCATCACGGCTTTTTATACCATTGCTCCACTGCCATTTCGCGGAGATCGAACTGGAATAACTAGATGACATGGGTGGGCGTAGGGAACTGGGACAATACCATGCCGAAATCTATCAATCTTGCCCAAGTACTACAAGGCCTAAGATAAGTCTAAAAGCTAGTCCGCAATGGGGCCATGGACCGCCGAGGGATGGGGGCGTTGGCCCCCTTTCGCCCAGCACCCATAAATTTGGCCAATGTATGTATCTGGGCTGATAAGAGTGCTTGGAAATGGGCTTTTAAATTATTTGGAATTATTTTTGGAAGAACAAGTATAATAAAAGCCACGACGAAGTTGACATTTAAAAGTAAAAATATACTGCAAGATGTTCGATGCTGTACAATGTGGAACAGAACAATAAAACATGGACGTAAATTACAAATTTCGACTGTAATTGCAAATTATTGCGAGTTTTGTCAAAACTAAAATATATTTTAAGTTGGCATTTCTTACAATACAAACACTAGTAGATATTTCGCTGTGTTCCTAAAATAATTATGTAGTTAGTGGTAATTACAATGTTCCAACTAACTTTCAACGTTTTGAAATGTATACAATTGTCTGCATAAGCTTTATTGTACTTCGCCCAAATGGAATAAGAATTAAAATTTATTAATTAAAGAATTACTAACACGAATTGTAATGACAATGTATTACGCTTTATACATAAATTAATTAGCTGTAATTGAACTTTCGTTAAATAGCTATTTATGCAACAGGTGCTAAAAGTGAATGTTTATGCACGAGACATGTCGAGTGTGCATAAACACGTTTAGCACGAGTTTGCACACAATATTTAAATTTAAATTTACTGTTATCAATGTCTATTTAACAAAGGTTTGCATTTATGACAGTTATAATTTATGTCATAGTAAAGAGATGACCTTGACGGCACAGGTGACGGTTTCTGCAGCCGGTAGCTGTCAAAGTTAGTTACCAAAGGTAATTATAATAGTACACATTTTACTTTATTCATTACATAATGCTTTAATTATTTAAACACTTTACCTCTAAGGAATGAAGTAACTAGAATAACTTTATAACCTCACTTCCAGTTCAAAATTCTTAATTCAACACCAGCTGTTTACTTTATAACACATGTGCTAAAAGTAAACAGCTGATTTCACTTTTAACACGCTGATTTATAAAACGTCATTTTTAGTAAAACAAACTAGTGCTAAAAGGCGTATACTTTTAGTAGTGGTCGTAGAAAAAATTATAATAATGTATTGCTCAGACAAATAAATTAATTGAAATTTACTTTGTCGATACGCTTAAGAAAAGTAGATGGAAATATTTGCTGTTAGCCTACAATTAGATTCAGCGTCAATTATATCTAATTAGAATTGTAACTACAACTATACTAGATTTAATTGTTGCTATAAAGTTAACACAACGTATAGCAACAGACATTTGCAGCTTAGTTAACTTAATCATATGTAAGAATCCGAATCAGTTGTAATTAGTTGATAAGAAGCGCTTCAGAAACAAATCAAGTAATAGACACATAAAACTAGTTTTAAAGGATAAATAAGATAAAACGTCTACGAACAAATTGCAAGGTGTATTGACTACAGCTTCTTAGTCGTTAGGCAATCTAATTAATGTTGCATATCAGATTTTAGCAAATGAATACTGTCGGTGAAATGCTTTAAAAATATCCATGCAAATCTCTATGATTAGTGTAAAATTATAAGTAAGAAATTCAGTTACAATTACGAATAACCGAAATTATAACTACAAAATGATTAATGCAATAGAATTTTACCTTAGATTTTATTGTTACGTACTGTAACTTCGCGTATAACAGCAGGAATTTACATTTATTTAAATTAATTTTAAGTGCCTATTTGAACTAATTGTAATGAATTGTCTGGCTTTAATTAATTAAATTATTACATACAATTATAGATCACAATCATGAACTCAACAATTAATTGAATTATACAAATATTTACTAATTTCATGTAGTGCAGTTTCAGCTTTTTTATCATTAAAAAATGTAGTTAGTAAATTACGCAAGTTAAATTTCGCATTTATATTGACGATTCTACATATAATTTGCCAACTGATACAACCTGTAAAATATTATTATTATTTACATTTATACATAGCAATCATAAACTCAACAATTAATTGAATTATACAAATATTTACTAATTGCATGTAGTGCAGTTTCAGCTTCTTTATCATTAAAAATGTAGTTAATGAATTACGCAGGTTAAATTTCGCTTTCATATTGACGATTCTACATAGAATTTGCCAATTGATACAACCCGTAAAATATTATTATTATTTAGATTTATACATCACTATTATAAACTCAACAATTAATTGAAATATACAAATATTTACTAATTGCATGTAGTATAGCTTCAGCTTCTTTATTATTAAAAAATGTAGTTAATGAATTACGCAGGTTAAATTTGGCATTTATATTGACGATTCTACATGGGATTTGCCAACTGATACAGCCCGTAAAATATTAGAATTTATATTTATACATTACAATCATAAACTCAACAATTAATTGAAATATACAAATATTTACTAATTGCATGCAGTATAGTTTCAGCTTCTTTATTATTAAAAAATGTAGTTAATGAATTACGCAGGTTACATTTCGCATTTATATTAACAATTCTACAGAGAATTTGCTAACTGATACAGCCCGTAAAATATTATTATTATTTATATTTATGCATCACAATCATAAACTCAACAATTAATTGAAATATACAAATATTTGCTAATTACATGTAGTATCGTTTCAGTTTCTTTGTTATTAAATATGTAGTTAATGAATTACGCAGGGTATATTTCGCATTTATATTAACGATTCTACAGAGAATTTGCTAACTGATACAGCCCATAAAATATTATTATTATTTATATTTATACATCACTATCATAAACTCAACAATTAATTGAAATATACAAATATTTACTAATTGCATGTAGTATCGTTTCAGCTTCTTTATTATTAAAAAATGTAGTTAATGAATTACGCAGGTTACATTTCGCATTTATATTGACGATTCTACATAGAATTGGCAACTGATACAGCCCGTAAAATATTATTATTGTTTATATTTATGCATCACAATAATAAACTCAACAATTAATTGAAATATACAAATATTTACTAATTACATGTAGTATCGTTTCAGCTTATTTATTAATAAAAAATGTAGTTAATGAATTACGCAGGTTAAATTTCCATTTATATTGACGATGCTACACAGGATTTAACAACTGATACAGCCCGTAAAATATTATTATTATTTAGATTTATACATCACAATCATAAACCCAACAATTAATTGAACTATACAAATATTTACTAATTGCGTGTAGTATAATTTCAGCTTTTTTATTATTAAAAAATGTAGTTAATGAACTACGCAGATTAAATTTCGCATTTATATTGACGATTCTACATAGAATTTATCAACTGATACAGCCCGTAAAATATTATTATCATCTCCATTTATACATTACAATCATAAATTCAACAATTAATAGAAATATACAAATATTTACTAATTACATGTAGTATCGTTTCAGCTTCATTATTATTAAAAAAATGTAGTTAATGAACTACGCAGGTTAAATTTCGCATTTATCTTGACGATTCTACATAGGATTTGCCAACTGATACAGCCCGTAAAATATTATTATTATTTCCATTTATAAATCACAATCATAAACTCAACAATTATTTGAAATATACAAATATTTACTAATTGCATGTAGTATAGTTTCAGCTTCTTTAATATTAAAAAATGTATTTAATGAATTACGCAGGTTAAATTTCGCATGTATATTGACGATTCTATATAGAATTTGCCAACTGATACATCCCGTAAAATACTTACAAAATATACATGGAAATATTTATTGTAAGTGTAGATTGAACTGCAATTATTTATAAACTAGAAAATTAGTAATCCAGTAAAACTTTACAGTAAATGTTATTGTTCCTGTAAAGTTACATTTAACACATAACAGCAGAGATTTACAACTTATTTAGCCTAGTTTTAATTAACTAATTGAATTAGTGGTAATTAGCTGCCATAAACGCATGCAATTAATATTTACATTTGTAGACTATAAACTATATAAATAATTACGTTGAATTACCCAGCATTTAGTAGAAATATAAAAAAGTTGTGTATTTACTAATTGCAGAGCATCGATTACAACTTCTTGGTTATTAAAAATATAATTAATAAATAACACCGGTTAAATTTTGCATTTATATTAAAGATTCTGCCCATCAGCATTTAGCAATGAATGCAGCCGGTAAAGCGGTAAATGCTTGATATATATACATGGATATATGTTTTGTAGTTTTATTGCTTCAGTAAAAGTGCCCTCGCCGTGTAACAACAGAAATGTATAATTGATTTGAATTAATTCGAGTTATCTATGTAAATTAGTTGCAATTCACTGCTTAACGCTAATTAATTAAAGCAAGAAACACATTAAATTAATATTTACAGTTCAAGTAACAAACGTGCAATAGTGATTACGTAGCACTACTCAACATTAGAAGGAAATACATAAGGATTATTTACTAATTGCAGTGATTAGTAATTACAGCTTTTTTGTTATTAAAGAAATGTACATGTGGGCTGCGCAAATTAAATATGATACTTACCTTTCCAATTTCTAAAGTAATTAAACACGGTTGGTCATACATCTTTGCTTGCAGCTCCTCGTCAAATTGTGATATATATACAAATTCTCAGCTCCGCTTGAGGTGCCAAATGGTAGTATCTCCCTTCCTCAGATAGATATCACAAATAATATTAAATAAATATATACCCTTTTGCTTATTAATAAGAAGTAGTATTAAGTATAGTTTCTTTAATACTTACCTTACTCTTTATTGAATGAAATTAAATTGACATTTCTTACAATTGAAATGTGACATTTTGAATTATGTCCTGTGATTCTTATTTAAAAATACCTCGGCTAGGCAGTTATTAAGCATTGAGACTCTCTTTATTTCTCAGCTGAAGGGGTTAATGTTAAACTAATAAATCTTATTATTGTTGAAGACTGAATTATTCTAAAATATTAATAATATGACTTTTTTAGTCAAATACACTCTTTAGTACATCAACTTGAAACTAATGACTCAGTCAGTTAGTACTACTTAAAAGATTGGCCTGACATTACAATAAATCAAATAGATGTTGTCAAATTATTTAATCAAATGTTTTAAATGTTCCAAACAATGTAAATTTATAAAACTCAATATTCTAAATTCCGCTCTAAATATAAATTACAATTATTTTCACTAATTTGTCTTATCAAACTTGTTATTTATTTCTTAATGAGATATAAGAAATAAGCTCTAACCTTCTGGAAGTATATGTTGTACCTGAGTGTATACTATAACAGCTCCTAACTGAATGGCGGTCTGCAACCACCTTCTTTGGGTTGTTCACAACCGTTGCAGCTCTCTGACCCCTTAAGATCTGGATATACAGTTCTACAGCATACCACAAACACTCACTTTCACTTTTTACTGGTTTCGAAGTAAAAATGCCACTTAAAATGGCTTCAAACAATCTTCAAATCTATTTTGAATAATAGTTGTGACCCTCAGTCAAATTTGATGGTAAAGAATATTGTATTGCTATTACGTATCAAATATCCAATTATTACCCTTCACAATTAAAAAGAATCTAACCTTTTAACGTAGGTAATTATTTTACGTCGATTATTTTTCAAGATAGTTTTCTACTTCATGTAAACAACCACACTGGTTGCCCCTTACTATCCCACCAGTTATATACATACAACTGTTATCACATGATATCCATTAGATATCTGGATATTATTATTGAATTAAGTTAATCATCCACACAGCATGCTGCATTACAGGTTAGAACATTTGGAAGCTACTAAATTACATTGTATGCAGACTATTTTGCCATCAAATAAATTACTTTAGTTGTATTACACTAAATAATTCAGAAATTAGTTATATTTACTGTCGTTTTCCAAATTGCAAAAACGTCTCAAACTTTTCGAAATAATTTATAGGTATATCAGCTGCCAAATTTAAAATGGTCAAGAATTTGAAGAGATTAGTAAGCGTTTTTATAATTATGAAATAATAAGGAATTCAGAATTTAGGACTTAATAATTAGTAATCGTTAAAATGAGGTCAACAACTTGACAGAATTAGTTATCGGATCGAGATCGGAAAATTAATATTAAATTATCAAGTTTTGATACATCTGGCAGAGATTTTGAAGAAACATAACGAACTTATTATTATTAATAACCATGCTGCTAATAGAAGTAAATGTAAAAATACTTAAGCCAATAATTAGAATCACTTATAATAATGCAGAAGACTAAAAGCCGTGTTTACACAACTAAAAGTACCACGGTTGCATTCGTTTATTTCTATTTTCGGGTTTTTGTAAACAAACTTCCCTTAACTTTTAATAGCGATATTATCACAGAAGACAATTATTTATTATGCATATTACCTGTGTTTTTTCAAAACTGTTGACACAGCTTCAAAGGAAAGTGAATTTTGGTTAATAATAATGAGAGTTACTGAATGCAATTAACGGCCGAAGCAAGGAAATATTGAAGCCGTACTTTTTGAGCGTATTAAATGTGTCTTTGACTCTGATGTGTACACATAACCTATACATTATTTTGACTACGAAACTTTTGCAAATTGTTGTGCATTGCTTTGATTGCGCTGCAAATATACCACATAGTTGGCGTTGTACCCTGCATACGGGCTGATTTTCAGGTATGCCGATCAACGAAGAATTATACGAGGGAAACGTTGCAGTAAAAAGAGTTGGCGTTGTACCCCGATGTCGGTAATAAACTTGCATACGCGCTGATTTTCAGGTATGCCGATCAAAGATGAGTTACACGAAGTATAACAATTTGTTTCCTTTATTATAGCGACATTTTGAAGATTACCTAAGAAATACAGAAAACCGTGAGCTCAGCAAGTTTGGAATCTACTTGGTTCGACCTGCAAAACACTGCTTTCCGGTCTCGTAACGTAAATTACTATTAAGATTAATTTAGTTTGAAATGTGTATAGCTCAATACTGCCGTCATAAGCAAGAAGGCGGTATCTACAAAAAAATTGAAATTGAGTTATTGGTATCGTTGGAATTGGTACAAAATTCCAATCATTTTAGGTAAGTAACAAATCGATATCTGCACTGTAACTATGATTTTCAGATGAAAAAAGGCGGTATTTACAGAAATTTTGTTACTTATAAAGCACAAGAAGGCGTCATATGCAAAATGCAAAAGTGAAAAGCAGTATCTGCGTGTAGAAGCCGCCTTCTTTTTTTGTTTTGTTAGATAACGCCTTTACTGTCTGTTTTCGTGGACGCAAATGTTCAGATACGGCCAACTGCCGTTTCATTAAATTAATAGTATCAAGTCTTCCTATACAACATTTAAAATATTTTTTAGAGGAAGTTCAATCCCTTCATTTAAATAGGATTTTACAGGTAATAAGTTTTATAAATAATTTAGTTACATTAAACAAGTTATCTAATAATAATATTCTTGTAGATTTCCATGGGCGGCCCTAATGTTGATTGGAAGTTTTTTTCTTTATTAAAAGAACATCGGATGAAGTCAACAACAAAAAAGATACTTGATATTGGTTCTTGTGGGCTTCATATAGTACATGGAGCATTGCAAACTCGGCACAAATCTGCTGGCTGGAAAATGACTGAATTCCTTAGAGGAATTTATTATCTATTTAAGGATTCTCCCAAGCGAAGGGCAAATTTTCAAAACGTGACCGAATCCCACCATTTTCCCAAGAAATTTTGTGTAACATGATGGGTTGAGAATCATTCTGCAGCAACTAGAGCTATTGAAATTCTAGATCACATAAAAACTTACATAGAACACTCTAAAACTAAAATGCCAGTTAATATTTCAGTAACAAATGTTAAGTCAGGTTGTAAAGATTCATTTATAAAACCAAAATTAGCTTTCTTTGCTTTGATTGCTTCTATATTAGACCCATTTTTAAAGAAGTATCAAACTTCTAATCCAATGTTATCTTTTTTAAAAGACGATATGGAAGCATTAATCCGAAATTTATTGTGTCGAATTGTAAAAGTTGATACATCAGATTTAAATATACAGCAAATCCTACAAATTAATTTGGAAAATGCTTCTAATCTGAAAAACGTGAAGGATGTTGATGTGGGATTTGAAACAAGAAGGTATTTAAAGAACAAAAAATTAAATTAAAAAGACAAATTATTATTTTTAAAAGATTGCCAGCATTTTGTGAAGGCAACTGTAAAAAAAATAACAGAAAGATGTATAAAGTATCTGTTGGTACATGCAGTTACTTCGCTTAATCCAAAAACAATTAATACTAATTCTGTATCATGGTTAATGGAAAAATTTGATAAATTACTAGAAATATTACATGATCATGAGTTTATTACAGCGACTACAGCAGAACTATCAAAAATTGAATATGCGACATTTATTAAAACTAAGATTTCTGAAATCGCTTTGTATAAAGAGGCTGAGAGACTGGATTGCTTTCATCATCGTTTGCTTGTGGGAAATGAATTCGAAAATTTATGGAACATTGTTAAATTCATTTTGATTATGTCCCATGGAAATGATAATGTAGAGGCTGGATTTTCCATTAATAAACATTTATTAGTAGAAAATTTAAAAGAGGAATCTCTTACTTGTCAGCGTATTGTTTATGATGCTGTACACAGCAAGGGTGATGTTTTAAATGTTGTCATTAGTGACAAAATGAGATCCTATGTAAAAAATTCTAGCTTCAAATATAAGTTGGCTTTGGAACAAAGAAGAAAAGAAGAGCAACAGGAAAGTGAAGAAGCATCGCTGAAGAGAAAAGCCACGCAAGAAATATATATGCTAGAATCTAAACAAAAAAAAATAGAACGCGATACAACGTATGAGTCTAACATAATTCAGACAAAAATTGCTGAATTGAATGTACAAGTTTTGATATGAAAAGTTATTTTATGTGTTAATGTTCCTTTCTGTGTTTATTATTATATAGATCGACTGAAAGTGTCCGTTCAAGAGGGGTGTCCGCCTAAAAGAAATACGAAACAAAATCTGTTTTTTAATGAAAATTGTAATTAAAGAAATTGGGACATTTAAAACGTATATGTATGTAAATGTTTTTAAAATAAACAAAAAACTTAAAACTTAAGGAAAAAATAAGGATTTGTTACCTTACAAAATATTACTACATACAAAATACTTTCTTTATGTTTTATATCAGCAGTTTGTTTTTCCGATATCAAAACGCTTGGATAAGTTCCTTACACTTAACTTTTCCGTATTGTGAACTTCAACAATCTCAATTTTTTGTTTAAGCGTGAGAATTTTTATATTTGGCGCCATTTCTACAATGAATGTGTCGCCCACTGTGTCTTTTCCGCATAGACGTCAGACTAATACTGAATCCCCGCGTGTACCGAAAGATTGAAGTCGGTGAATCCCCGGTTAACTCGGGAAAGTCCCTCAGTGAAGGCAGGCAGCGAAGTTGGCGCGCGGCGCGATTGAGAAATGAGACCAGGCGTTTATTTTTTTATTTTGTTTTTTGTCCGTTTAAGAGAACATTTTCTTGTGTCCGCGTCCGTTCAAGAGAATGTCCGTCCAAGAGGGAGTTAACACAATGCAAATTATATGAGAGTCGGTCGGGACCATGAGAAACTGTCTGTCCAAGGGAGGTGACCGTGTATCCGCGAAGGGGAATTTCACTGTAACAGCAATAAGATAACACAAGAAAATAACACGTATTGCTTGAGTAAGAAAGAGATAAACATAATAGCAAATATTGGAGTAGGCCTGACGCACATTTAATTATGACAGATGTCAACCACACATGCCTACTAAAATAATTTTTTTTTGTATGGTCATCTCTTACTCAAGCATTCTATTTTGTTGTTCATGTTATCTCATTGCTGTTATATATCGGGTGTTCATAAACAGTCGTCATCCCAGTTGCTTTGAAAAACAAAATGTTATATCTTTGATTAATTCGTGCAACACAATGAAACGTCATTGAGTACTGTCATAGCGCATTTATTCTCAATTTTAATAGACATACGTTTCTGAAGTCGAAACCTACTGGGATGACGACTGTTTATGAACACCCGTTATAATTATGGCCCAATCCGTATTACAGCATAATTTTGATTTAGAGTAATGAAATAGTATATTGTATGTTAAGAGCTGAAAGTCCGTGCACTTTGAGTTGGCCGCAACGGTACAATGGTTAATTTGTACAGGGTCCGGCAACGAAGCGGGGGTGGAAGATATTTCTAAAACTATGAGAGTTGCATAAATATTGAGTATATAAAAGTTGTAGGTACTAAGGTGGTGCACATTACAGAGTGTCTCAAAAAAGTGTGGCGGATCAACTTATTTTTTTTTAAATAGAATGCCGTATATTTAGGTAGCTTAAAAGTTTTGTATTGAAATACTCTTCATTTTCATATCAAGTTGTATGGGTCTAACGTCAACTGTTTTGGAGATATTAACGATTTTATGCAAAAAAATGCTGAACTTCAGGCGACTGCTGTAAGCGACAGAAAACAATTGAATGAAGGAAAACGTTACCAAAAAATTAGGATTTTTGTAAACTATCTTTCAAGTGTAAAATGGTGGATCTGGGTATTAATGTTATACAAATTTAATTTCGATTTTTTTTCAAATGGAACGCCCTGTATATTTTTGTATTTCTGAAGAGCTCTTTTAATGAACTTTCTTTTGATATGTTACTTCAGACCTCTTAAGTTCTAACTGTTTTTCAGATATGCGAGTTTAAACATAAAAAACAATTTAAACCCCTTAAGATGCTTTATTTCAAGGGATAAAAAACAAACGCCTTTAAAATAATTAATTTATTCCTGCATTTATCGTTTTTTCGTGTTTATAATTTCCTGCATCAACACTGACTGAATTTATATTTTCTAAACCTGATTTTGTGCTTTTATTTTTAGAGAGATCATGCGTTTAAATCACTATTTTAAGGGCGTTTGTTTTTTATCCCTTGAAATAAAGCATCTTAAGGCGTTTAAATTGTTTTTATGTTCAAACACACATATCTGAAAAACAGTTGAACTTAGAAGTATGAAGTAACATATCAAAAGAAAGCTCATTAAAAGGGCTCTTCAAAAATACAAAAATATACAGGGCGTTCCATTTGAAAAAAATCGAAATGATTAAATTTGCAAATATTGAGCACCCTATATAAAATTAATACCCAGATCCACCATTTTACACTTGAAAGATAGTTGACAAAAATCATAATTTTTTGGTAACGTTTTCCTTCATTCAATTGTTTTCTGTCGCTTACAGCAGTCGCCTGAAGTTCAGCATTTTTTTGCATAAAATCGTTAATATCTCCAAAACAGTTGACGTTAGACCCATACAACTTTATATGAAAATGATGAGTATTTCAATACAAAACTTTTAAGCTACCCAAATATAGGGCATTCTATTTAAAGAAAGTAAGTTTGATTCGCCATACTTTTTTGCGACACCCTGTATAATCAAAAATATTTTAGTAATGTGCACCACTTTCGTACCTACAACTTTTATATACACAATATTCATGTAACTCTAATAGTTTTAGAAATATCTTCCACCCCTGCTTCGTTGCCGAACTCTGTACAAATTAACCATTATACATTATAGAATAAAGCTTACTTGAAAATGGATGAATCTGTTATTAATTCATTTAGTTCATTTTTTGTATTTTTGAAGAGCCCTTTTAATGAGCTTTCTTTTGATATGTTACTTCATACTTCTAAGTTCAACTGTTTTTCAGATATGTGTGTTTGAACATAAAAACAATTTAAACGCCTTAAGATGCTTTATTTCAAGGGATAAAAAACAAACGCCCTTAAAATAGTGATTTAAACGCATGATCTCTCTAAAAATAAAAGCACAAAATCAGGTTTAGAAAATATAAATTCAGTCAGTGTTGATGCAGGAAATTATAAACACGAAAAAACGATAACTGCAGGAATAAATTAATTATTTTAAAGGCGTTTGTTTTTTATCCCTTGAAATAAAGCATCTTAAGGGGTTTAAATTGTTTTTTATGTTTAAACTCGCATATCTGAAAAACTGTTAGAACTTAAGAGGTCTGAAGTAACATATCAAAAGAAAGTTCATTAAAAGAGCTCTTCAGAAATACAAAAATATACAGGGCGTTCCATTTGAAAAAAAATCGAAATTAAATTTGTATAACATTAATACCCAGATCCACCATTTTACACTTGAAAGATAGTTTACAAAAATCATAATTTTTTGGTAACGTTTTCCTTCATTCAATTGTTTTCTGTCGCTTACAGCAGTCGCCTGAAGTTCAGCATTTTTTTGCATAAAATCGTTAATATCTCCAAAACAGTTGACGTTAGACCCATACAACTTTATATGAAAATGATGAGTATTTCAATACAAAACTTTTAAGCTACCCAAATATAGGGCATTCTATTTAAAGAAAGTAAGTTTGATTCGCCATACTTTTTTGCGACACCCTGTATAATCAAAAATATTTTAGTAATGTGCACCACTTTCGTACCTACAACTTTTATATACACAATATTCATGTAACTCTAATAGTTTTAGAAATATCTTCCACCCCTGCTTCGTTGCCGAACTCTGTACAAATTAACCATTATACATTATAGAATAAAGCTTACTTGAAAATGGATGAATCTGTTATTAATTCATTTAGTTCATTTTTACAGTACAGTAAAAATTGCGCTTCCATACTTTGACCAAAATTATTGAAAAAGATATTTTTGTCAACTACACGGGAAAATTGCATGTTCAACACATTGGAAAAGTGATTCGTCCATGCTCACGTAAAACTTTTACATTCGCTGTAAAACTCTCCCTTTTCTTAACTTGTAGAACAATCTAAAGTACGTTTTTTTTTCTATAATAACTGTCAAAGTGTTACAATGTTGGTAGATATGTGATTAAAACGCTAGGAAATTTTTATACCACGTGTTGGTAGCACTTTTTTAAAATTATGGTTATGTGTCAATTTTGAATGTCAAAGTTTCTTAATTTGAACTCTTGACAAATTTCTTTAATTTTGCAAACGTTCATTATGTTTATTTTCAAATATTGTAAGTTTAATAATTAATAAACTAGCAGTCCAGTGAGACAAATGTCTCATTTAATAAAACAAAAAAGACCGTCCCGGACGGACGGAAATCACGTGATTTCTCGAAAACCGGAAGTGTCACGTGACTGAAATTCGGTTCCTGACCTGACATGACCATTCCAAACATATAACTTTAATAACTTTGTTCTCTATCTCTTACGGTTTGGCTGCTGAAACAGCGTCCCAGACAGACGGAAATCACGTGATTTCTCGAAAACCAGAAGTGTCACGTGACTGAAATTCGGTTCCTGACCTGCCATGACCATTCCAAACATATAACTTTAATAACTTTTTTCTCTATCTCTTACGGTTTGGCTGCTGAAACAGCGTCCCAGACAGACACGTCTTTTAGATAAAGGATTTGCAATATTTTACTATGCTGTTCGTTTTACCCACTATTATGACATATCTATCAAAATGACAATCATTTTTTTAATGGAAGAAAAGAACTGAAAATCTATATACCAACATTATTAAAGCTAGGGACCCTGCAGGAATGCAACTTTTCCCCTAGAGTTGACCTTGAAAATTATTATAGAAAAAAAATGTACTTTACTATTAATTCACTAGCGATTTAAGAACAACTCGCTAGCATATAAACATTATAAACAGTTACTTATGGTTGCTATTATAGAGATAATAATAATAATTTCAGTTTAAAATGACAAAGAAATAATAATTAATCGAGTTATTTAACAATAACAGTAACGGCGTAACTGGAGACTTGAGTTACCGCATTTATATTTTTATGACGCTCAACGGCTTAAACCCGAAAAGAAACACAGATTGCAAGCAGCTGAAAATTATTTCGGTGGCACAAATAATTCTCACTTATAATCTCATAAGAGTATTAATTCTTTCCTGATTTTTTTTGACTGCGTTCCAACAACGTCGTATTAATTAGGACGCCTTCCAGAGGCGAGCATTTCCTTTCCAGAAACTTTCCATTTGAAAATATATTTTTTGGAACTTTTCCTTACTACCAATCTCTAGCGTGCTTTTAAAACTTTCTTTAGTGCAACAAAAGTTATTACATTTGTCGTACATTTTAAATGCGGCATATGCCGCGGGTTTCAGCTAGTTTACTATAAAACAGCATCGCCAATGCAATATAAATTCAAAGAATGTTGTAAGTTTCGCTTTAAAAAAATCAGCAAACATTAACACCATAACATCAACTTATTACATAGAAAAAAAAATGAAACTACTGTTTCAATAACCAACCAGGAATTCAAGAAACCTGTATCCGTGGGACCGGCAGCTGTCGAGTCCCACATACCTCTCACCTGGAGCAACGCGAAACTTAATTAAAATTAATGCGAAATCGCGTCCAGTTAGTGGCTGCTTTCCGAAAATGCAGAAAATCGGATCGTTTGCATATCAAATTAAGAAAGATATATAGGACGATTTTATCGGCGTCCAGATACGCCTTTCGAGATCAAAGCTTCGGTCCCGCTTGGTTGTAACGGCCGGAGTTCTTTGTTCCTAGCATTCATCACCTCGGCCCGTCATTAATTCCCCGAGTTTCGGACATTCCTCCATTTCCCCGAATATTTCGTATGAGAACTTCATATCGCTTAATTAAAACCTGGAGGAGCAAGTATCAATTCCGGCGGACAGGGCTAGATAATTGCTGCTCGGAGATCCTAATCGCCCCAACATTCGGCTTTTCCGTTTAAGGACGGCTAGATGGGCATCCGAAAAATGTATTGAGTGAAAATGGTTTGTCAGGGTTGTAATTAAGAGGGCCCAGCGTATTGTTGATGTTGGCTGCAATCAATCAGTCAAAAATTCTGTTCGGGGGTTGAAACCTTGGTGTGGATAACCTTACCGCTAATAGTAACATTAGATTAGATGGCTGTGTTTTCACTAATAAGCAGACAAGAAGACACAAAACAACCATGTGAGAAATGTTGGTTTTAAGGTTTTTCCCTAGTGTGAACTTCTTCACACTAGAAAAAAACCTTTCAACTTGAAATATTTCTTCAAACCACCGTTATAAACGTTCACTCGTCAATTTACCCTATCACGCTTCTATGATAAACTAGTCAGTATTTGTATGTTGCGCCAAGACTAAATGAGCGCTAGTCCACCATTTTGGACAGGTCGACTTGTTTCCGGTTAAGCTCCTTCAACATTAATTAACATTTTTCTTATCAGCTTACAAGCCCGCATGTAAATCAACTCCCAAATATACGCATCCACCCATCAAGGCTGCTCTTCCCCAGAAAGCCCGACTAATTGCCAGAAAATGGGAAGCCGCTGGCCACTTCATCTCAATTTACTCGCAGCATATTTGAAGTGATAAAGTCATGGTTAACAAACTGTGAAAAATGAAGCGGCTGCGAATGCTGGTTAAAAATACGTACAAAGGAAAACGACGACAAGCAAAAGGACAACAAAACCAGCAAGTGCGCGCCGAGCAAGTGCAACACAATACGAAGGCAACACAACATAAACAAACCCGAGACCATAAACAACTAAAATTCGCACATGGCGCACGAAGTGCATAAATATTTAGAGCTCACTGCGAGCTTTCTTGGTATTCCGAACCCCAGCGAGCTGGTTTTCGAAAGACGTAATTGCTGATGGGTTGAGGCTTAATTAAATCTTATTTTTCAATTACCATAACTGATTGCATCTTTCAGGCAAGCGTGTGGCGACCCATCGAAAAGTAAAATGGAGAATAACTTGTAACTGCGAAGAGATATAAAAAAGCAATGATTTCTATCCTTAATTAAGTGATGATAGTTATATAAGACACGGTTTATAGGTTCGTAACGTGACGCAGAGATGTCACTTGAATCACTGCCATCTGCAACTAGTCTCAAATGTGAATACTCTAAGGGCTAATTGAAGTTCCTCCCGACCTTATGGATAATTAAAACATTCAAAAACGCCTCGAGCGAATTTTAATTCTCTGTATCTATGTTCTCGAATGGAGGATTAGCGTAGTGATGAAAATCTTGTTACTTCAGGACAACTGGGTTTTAGTTATACCTCGAAACATTGAGTATCATCAGCAGCACCATTAATAGATGAAGTTGTTGTTAGAATAATAGAAGCTGTGGTTTGTTGTTCGCCATTGTATCCATTAAATAAGATACTTCTTTTGCCTAGATTGTAATGCTAGCATCTCCATAAATTTATAAAATAAACATTAACCAATGTAATTAATGTATGCCTCGCTTATTTAAGCGTTATCAGACGTTGCATCTATCCGGCCCGTGGTTTTCCGATAACGCGAAGGCTCCCGCTATGCGCAACGTAGCGCTAAAGGACCCGTTTCCCCACTCCACAGAAACCCAGAACCGCTGCACCAATAAGCCGCCAGGAGAATATAAAAAAAGATTGCACTTCCATTTCACTTGACTTGAGATTTATCCCACTTAAGTCTCTCATTTGCTCTACCGGCTAAAACCTATAATCGGCCCGTCGTTTCCGATGGTCGCGTTCGGAAATTACCTTTGCCGCTTGGTACATCACCCGCTGCAACCGTCGGCCATACAGCTCTGCTAGAAGGGTTGCAGTTCACCAAAAAGTAACGAAACCCGACCCCCCAGAGGAAATTGCTATTTTTATAATATACAATTCAGTTAATTCTAAAATGACAGATTAATTTGTATTATAATTATCTACAATATATTTATGGAATTTATCTGGTGTTTTCCTGATTATATATATTTGAGTTTGATTGAACCCTGACTCCGCTTGTGATAACCCAAGGTAGAAATTTATAAGGCCCTTAGTAAGGGGGTGAAACGTTACAAGATATGACCCAGAACGTTGAGACATCAGCGAACTATCTCTAGTTCTCTTTTTTGCGAGTCAGTTTATCTCACATATTGAGCTTTCAACTAGAATTTCAAGTTGAACTATCAGTAACTGAGGTAGATGTTTGAATAGCAGAGACTGATAGCCTCATCTACACGACATCTTATACGATCTTCTAAACAGAATGCCTTTTCTTCTTCTCTCTGGTGCTCATATATACTTATCAGCGTTGAATCAGCAACACGTTCTTAATCTCTCTTGCTAAGTCTTATATCCCCTCCTTTCTGTTTGTTTTGAAATTTATGTGCCTCCAGCAGTATGTGATTCGTTTAACGTCGATTACCTCATTAGGTATTAGGATAGACTGCACTAATAGCAGTCAAGAATGAGGTTTCAGTAGAAACATATTTGGATTGTTCTTCACCACACTTTATACTATTCATACATAGAGCACCTTTTCTTCTTTTCTTGGTCCATCTGTACCTCATAACGTTAGGTCATTAAGCCATATTGGCCCTCCTGGCTCTTTCTTGACAGTGTACCCTATTGCTCACTATTTCTTTGTAGGTTGGCAGGAATTGGTGAATCCCTGAGTCTTTCTCTGTGCTAATCATATCTCACAATCTTGGGACATCAAATCACCATCTCTATATCTCACTTTGTTTGCAGAACGTATTATTGCCCACTTCCATCGTTCCATTGTTCTAGGTTCGCGAGGTTGTCATTTATTCTCTGAATGGTTTTTCTGTCGCGAAGCTATACTGCACAAAAGTTAGGTCATCGAGGCACCATCTTTAAGTCGTTCCCATTCATGCCAGTATATCATATAATCTCTTTTTTAGTCCTGATTTAACCTTTCTGAACTCGAATCTTTCCTGTGTTCTCTGAATAGATTCTTGTTCTGACCTAACAATGTTGGGTCATTAAACTACCATGGGAGGCGGTGGTTTAATGACCTTCTTCCTCTTTCCTGTAAGTGTATCTTATAAGCAAACTTTAGCCCTGATTTGATCATTCTAAACTCAAGGATTTTCTTTGTTTTGGCTTAAGGACGTTAGGTTCTCAAGCCACCGCCTCTATTTCTTTTTCTTTTCCACCTGTGTCTTGATTTGACCGTCCACATCCCAAGGCTTTCCCGTGGTCCCTCAATAAGTTCTTGTTTTGGCCTAACGATGTTGGGTCATCACATCACCATCAGGCTACCATCCCTATTTCTTCTCTTTTCCAGTTAGTCTATTCTATAATAGCACTTTTAGTTCTGATTTGACCCTTCTAACCCAGAGGTTTCTCTTTATTCTCTGAATAGATTTTTGTTCTCACCTAACAATGTTGAATCATCAGGTTATCATCCCTATTTCTTCCCTTTTCCACCGTATGTTTCATATGCGCTCAGTTGTACTCCTGATTTGGCCCTTCTCAATTCAAGCCTTTCCTTTATCTCTAAATAGGTTCTTATTCCGGCCTAAAGATGTTGAGTCATCAGCCTACCACCCCTATTTCTTCCTCCTTTTCACCAGTGTCCTATGCACTCACTGTTACTTCTGATTTGACCTTTCTCAACTTAAGGCTTTCTTTAGTTTTCTAAATAAAGGTTCTTTTTCTGCCCTAAAGATGTTGACTCATCAGGGTATCATCTCTATTTCTTGCTCTTTCCCGCCAATGCATTGTAGAAGCTCACCTTTTAGTCATAATTTAACTCTTCTATACTCTAAGCTTTTCTTGGTTCTCGGAGTAGATCCTTGTTCTGGCCTAACAATTTAGGGTCATTAAACTACCACTCCCATTTGTTTCTCTTTCTTGAAAGTGTATCCTATAAGCCAACTTTAGTCCGGATTTGATCCTTCTAAACTCAAGAACTTCCTTTGTTTTGGCCTAACGATGTTAAGTTATCTAGCCACCACCTCTATTTCTTCTTCTTTTCCGCCTGTCTATCACATAAAGTCACTTTTGGTGTTGATTTGTCCGTCCTCAACTCAAGGCTTTTCCTGGTTCTCTAAATAGGTTCTTGTTTTAGCCTAACGATGTTGGGTCATCACCATCAGGCTACCACCCCTATTTCTTCTCCTTTCCAGTCAGTCTATTGCATAATAGCTCTTTTAGTTCTGATTTGACCTTTCTTATCTATAGGATTTTCTTTATTCTCTGAATAGACTTTTCTTCTGGCCTAACAATGTTGAATCATCAGGCTGCCACCCCTATTTCTTCCTCTTCTCCCAATGTATCCTACGCGCTCAGTTTTACTCCTGATTTGACCCTTTTCAACATAAGCTTTTTCTTTGTTTTCTATATAGGGTCCTGTTCCGGCCTAACGATGTTGAGTCATCACGCTACCACCTCTACGTCCTCCTCTTTTTCATCATTGTCTTATGGACTTACTGTTACTCCTAAGTTAACATTTCTCAGCTTAAAGCTTTCTTCCGTTCTCTAAATTGGTCCTATTTTTTGTTCTTTCCTTCCAGGATATTCAATAAGCTCACTTTTAGTTCTTAATTGGCCCTTCTAAACGCAAGGCTTTCCTTTGTTCTCTAATTAGGTTTTACTTCTAGCCTAACGATGTTACGTCATCACATCTGGCTACCACCGCTATTTCTCCCCCCTTTCTCGCTAGTGTATTCTATGCGCTCACTTTTACTCCTGATTTGACCTTTTTAACTCAAACCTCCTTTATTTTCTAAACAGATTCTTATTCTAGCGTGAAGATGTTCAGTCATCAGGATACTATCCCGATTTCTTCCGCTTTCCTGCCAGTGTAATCTATAAGCTCACTTTTAGTCCTGATATGACCCTTCTACACTGAAGACGTTCTCTAAGTAGATTCTTGTTCTGGCATAACGATGCTGGGTCACCATCAGGCTACCACCCCTATTTCTTTCCCTTTTCCGCCAGTGTATCCTATAAGCTCACTTTTAGTCCTGATTTAACCCTTCTAAACTCGACACTTTCTTCTGTTCTCTAAATAGGTTCTTGTTCTGGCCTAACGATGTTGAGTCATCACATGAGGCTGTCACCCCTATTTCTTCCTCTTTCCTATCGGTGTATCTATAAGCTCACTTTTAGTCCTGATTATACTCTTCTATCGATGCTTTCCTTTGTTCTCTAAATAGGTTCTTGTTCTGGCAACCTGGCCTAACCATGTTGACTCATCACATCAGACTATCACCCATATTTCTTGCTCTTTTCCTCTAAGTGTATCCTTTAAGCTCGCTTTATTTCTGATTTGACTCGTTTATCCCAGACGCTTTCATGGGTTCTCTGAATAGATTCTTGTTCTGGCCTAACGATGGTGAGTCATCAGTCTACCACCCCTATTTCGTGCTCACTCCAGTCAGTGTCTTCGGTAAACTCGCTTTTAATGCTAATTTGAGTCTTCTAAACTAAAGGCTTTTCTTTGTTCTCTGAATACATTCTTGTCCTGACTTAACCATGTTGGGTCATCAAGTTATCACCCCTATTTATTCCTCTTTCCTATCAGTGTATCTTGTAGTTACGTTAGGCTTTTCGAGTTGTGAAATTCTGATGACTAACCTAATATCAATAATCTTATTATCTTACGAGAACGAGAGTTCAGAAGTTTCCCCTAAATAGAATAACGTGTTTGTATTTTTCTCCCATCCTCTTACGACCTTACGGCGTGAATCATCAACAATTGACTTACATTATGTAAATTATTTTAAATGGTCCCATAATTCATTAACACCATAGTTCGAAACCGGTCGTTAATCTAATGCAAAGTACAATCATAAAGCACAAAACAATAGAATAACAATGGAATCTTCGATTTTTTATAGCTCATTAAAAACGATGCCCATATCTGGAACAGGAGATGGTTTTCTGGCAAGCGCTCGATCGCACTGCGTTGGCATATCGTCCGTCACGCCCAATTTTACATATAATTCCCAGTCATAAGAATAAGATATCACCGAAGTGTTTAAAATTCATGCTTTCGACCTGTAATCTGAGATCTGAGAGCTGGGCAAACGAGCATCCACACGTGTCATAAAACAGACTGCCAGCCAGCCAGGTCTTCTTGAACCGCAGCACATCTTGAATTATGTATTAAGTGATTAATTCGTAACCAGCCACTCTTATTTGCCTCTTTGCTTGCCTCGTACTCGCTTATCTCTATCTCATTGTGTTTAGTAAACAAAGATCGTCGCGCATTCCAGCCGCAATCATCCACCTTGAACCGAACCATCTTCAGCATTAAAAACAGCATGAGAAAGTTGGGCGAAGCGCCGTTCACTTGTCGCAGCCGTCCTAATTAGCAATAAGCTCGGTGCCCGGCGATCGTAATTTAAAACTGAATTATGGAAATTTTATTAGTGTCATCCTAAAAGACAAAGATGTCCTTGAAAGGGTCCTAATAATAACTCGGCTCCAAATAAATCTTCGTTACTCAGGAACTGCTTAATTTATGAACTTCGTATGACTCGTTTAATTGGGGTCGGGATTTGTAATTGCGTGCACCAAAATCTGCAGAACCTATTTATACGATGCAATATTTTAGCTTGTCCAAGTTGAAAGTCGAGAAAGTAGCCTTGCTGCAGTTGAATTTGGAGGAATTCAAAATTTCCTTGTTCAGTACAAATCACATGTGTCATATATGACAGACGATAGCAGATTACCCATTTTTCTCATTAAGGGAGTTTCATAGTACGCAAGTAATACAAAAACAATTTTGTTTCTTTGTTTGTTAATGAACAAGTTCTAGGCATGCAGAGTACCAGGTACCTTAGACACAGACTGCTTTGGTCATATGGTCCAAGTCCTACTTAGAATTTTGCCGAGATTAAGCAGTTCCAAACCTAGCAAGGGATCCTTTACATGCTACACATCGTAGTAACATGGGACACACGGCTTTACATCACTTCCGAATGGGCATTCTGTAGAGATTTCATTCGCATTGTTTGTTTTTTAAAAACCTCATCGGGATCGGGGTTAGAACTCTCAACCCTTAGATCAGTAGCCAGATTGCTTACCAATAAGCTACCGACCCCGGCACAAAAACAATTACGCACATCATTTAATTCTTATATAGTTCAATAACGGTCGTGTTAGCTTTGTTATTAACTTAAATGTCATCTTAAGATATCGTCAGAAATTATTGTTGATTACAGGCCTCAGTACATTGAGTCTGTTGGTTTCCTTATTAGATTAATTGAATGCGTATGAGTGAGTGAGTACTCATGATATTTTTTGTGGTTCTCTTAAATGTGTTGAGAACTGAAAACTGTTAGAGTTTATTGAGCGTACTTCACGAGTAAATTATAAACTCGATACTGATTGAATGTGCCTTGAGTTTATTCTGTATTAATTAAAAATAATTTGAATATTAGCTACGCATTAAACGAGTACGTGGGCGTCGTATACTTAGTGAATACTCCAATGGAATACTATTATTACTACTTAGTTGATTTTGAAATAATCTGCAATTTTGTTGTATGACTTGCAGGTTGATTCAGTATAAATTGAGCACTTCGAGGTGAGTATAAGTTGAGTACTAGAGGTGCTTGTTAAATCTATATTCAATTTATTGTATTAAATTAGCTAAAACTCCTTGAATAATTTACATAACATATAGTACTTGTGCATTGAGTACTCAGTATTCTGAAAGATGTCTGAATAAGTCATGTAATAGTTGCATAATTCATAACTCCTTTGAGTAGTTCTTGGACACTCAATATACTCATTGAACGTATAATAAGTGTGCTATTTGTTGAGTTAAGTTGAGTAATAATTGTGTAATTTATTACTATGTTAAAAGTGTTTTAAGTACGCGATATATTGTTTGAGTGTGTTGAGTATTAGTGTAACTGTTTGGAAAATTTGGGTAATAATTACATATTTCATGAACACTTGGAATGATTTTTAATTGTATGAGGAATTTGTAAAGTTTTTATTGAGTCGGTTGAGCATTAGCATAACTAAAAACGTTTGACGAAGTTGAGCAATACTTGTGAATTAGATAGCTACGTCATGTACTTGTCCAGTACTCGAGATATTTATTGAGTTTCTATTGAGTGTGTTAAATATTAGCTTAGCAAAAAACTCCTTGCGTAAGTTGAGCAATAATTGTGTATTATAAGTACAGGGTGTTTGGTTCACCGACGTATATCCGAAAGGAGGTGGTAGGTGAGTCGGTTTGGAACTTATTTAACCAAAAATACCTTTATACAAAGTATATTACTTTTTATACGTGGCTTACTAGATCAAAGTTTGATATCTAGAGAATACATTTTTGAACTTTAGTCGACTCCATATTTTGTTTTATCACATGTAGAGTGTATCAAGTGATTTTATTTGATAGAACAGATATCAAAGACTACTAAAATAAAAGTTACAAGAAATTAAAAGTTTGCAGTTGTGTCTAATTAAAATTAATCATACTAAAACTGCAGTAATTTAATAAAATCACAAAGTTGGCTTTATCTCAGAAACCGTGACACTTTGTATAAAGGTATTTTTGGTTCCAAACCGATTCACCTACCACCTCCTTTCGGATATACGTCGGTGAACCAAACACCCTGTATAACTACGTCAGGTGCTTGTCCAATACTCGATATGTATATTGAGTGTGTTAAGCATCAGCTTAGCTTGAAAGCTCTTGAGTACGTTGGCCTGTAATTGTGAGTTTTATAACCAAGTTTAGTGTTTGTCCAGTACTCGAGATATCTATTGAGTGTTGTGAACATTAGCTTAGCTGAAAACTCCTTTAGGAATTAAGGAATAAATGTGTTTTTTATAGCTACGTTGAGTGCTTGTTCAGTATTCGAAATATTTGCTTGAGTTTCTATTGAGTGTGTTGAGTATCAGCTTAGCTTAAAAGCGCTTAAGTAACTTGAGGACGAATTGCGTATTTCATAGCTACGTTATGTAGTACTTGTCCAGTCCTCATCACATTTATTGTGTTTCTATTGAGAGTGTTGAGTATCGGCTTAGCTTGAAAGCACTTTATTAAGTTGAATAGATTGTGTATTTCATAGCTACGTTAGGTGCTTGTCACGTATTCGAGATATTTGTTGACTATCTTGAGTATTACCTTACCTGAAAACTCCTTCAGGAAGTTGAGCACAATTTTGATTTTATAGCTTCGTTAGGTGCTTGTCCACTACTAGAGTTATTTATTGAGTTTTTATTCAGTGTATTGAGAATTAGCACAGATTAAAGCTCTTGCAATAATTGTCTATTATATAGGTACTTTATGTGCTTTTCCACTACACGACATATTTATTGAGCGTTTTGAATATTAAATTAGCTGAAAACTTCGCTTAAAAGCGCTTATGTAACTTGAGGACGACTTGTGTATTTCATAGCTACGTTAAGTGCTTGTCAAGTATTCAAGATATTTATTGAGTGTCTTGAATATCAGTTTAGCTGAAAACTCCTGCAGGAAGTTGAGCAATAATTTTGTTTTATTGCTACGTTAAGTGCTTATCGAGTACTCTGGAAATTTATTGAGTTTGTATTGAGTGCCTTGAGTATTAGCTTAGCTGAAAAAGCTGATAACTTCTTGAGGAACTTGAGCAATAACTGCGTATTTTATAGCTACCTTAACTGCTTGTTCAGTACTCTAAGAATTAGCTTAGCTAAAAACTCCTTTACGAACTTGAGCAATAATTGTGTATCTTATACCCACGTTATGTGCTTGTCCAGTACTACAGATATCTATTGAGTTTCTATTGTGTGGAGTATTAGCTTAGCTGAAAATTCCTTGAGGAACTTGAGCAATAACTGTCTATGTTACAGCTACGTTAAATGCTTCTTCAGTACTCCAGATAGTTATTGAGTTTCTATTGACAGTCTTGAGTATTAGGTTAACTCAAAACTCTTCCAGGAAGTTGAGCAATATCTGTGAATTTTATAGCTACATGAAGTGCTTGTCCAGTACTTGAGATATTTATTGAGTTTCTATTGACTATGTTGAGTATTTGAGTATTAGCTCATCTTAAAAGCGCTTATGTAACTTGAGGACGAATTGTGTATTTCATAACTACGTTAAGGGCTTGTCAAGTATTGAAAATATTTATTCCTCGAATAAGTTGAGCAAGAATTATGTATTTTATAGCTACGTTAAGTGCTTGTCGAGTATTCAAGATATTTATTGGGTGTCTTGAATATTAGTTTAGCTGAAAACTCCTGGAGGAAGTTGAGCAATAATTTTGTTTTATTGCTACGTTAAGTGCTTATCGAGTACTCTAGAAATTTATTGAGTTTGTAATGAGTGTCTTAAGTATTAGCTTAGCTGAAAAATGCTGAACACTTCCTGAGGAACTTGAGCAATAATTGTGTATTTTATAGCTACGTTAACAGTACTCTAATTATTTATTAAGTTTTTATTGAGTGTGTTGAGTATTAGCTTAGCTCAAAAGTCTTTCAGGAGGTTGAGCAATATTTATGTATTGTATAGCTACGTGAAGTGATTGTCCAGTACTCGAGATATTTCTTGAGTTTCTATTGAGTGTATTGAGTATTAGCTCAGCTAAAAAGCGCTTGAGTGAGTTGAGCAGTAATGATGTATTTTATGGCTACTTTAAGTTCTTGTCGAGTATTCAAGACATTTATTGAGTGTCTTGAATATTAGCTTCGCTGAAGACTCATTGAGCAAGTTGAGCAATAATTTTGTTTTATGGCTACGTTAAGTGCTTATCGACTACTCAACAATTTATTCAGTTTGTAATGAGTGTCTTGAGTATTAGCTTAGCTGAAAAAGCTGAATACTTCTTAAAGAACTTGAGCAATAACTGTGTATTTTATAGCCAAGTTAACTGCTTGTTCAGTACTCTAGATATTTATTAAGTTTCTATTGAGTGTGTTAAGTATTAGCTTAGCTAAGAACTCCTTGACGAGCTTGAGCAGTAATTTTGTATTTTATAGCCACGTTAAGTGCTTGTCCAGTACTCGAGATATCTATTGAGTTTCTATTGAGTGGAGTATTAGCTTAGCTGAAAATTCCTTGAGGAACAAGAGCAATAACTATCTATGTTACAGCTACATTAAATGCATCATCAGTACTCCAGATATTTATTGAGTTTCTATTGACAGTCTTGAGTATTAGCTTAAATCAAAACTGTTCCAGAAAGTTGAGCAATATCGGTGTATTTTATAGCTACGTAAAGTGATTGTCCAGTACTCGAGATATTTATTAAGTTTCTATGGACTATGTTGAGTATTTGAGTATTAGCTTAGCTTAAAAGCGCTTATGTAACTTGAGGACGAATTGTGTATTTCATAACTACGTTAAGTGCTTCTCAAGTGTTCAAAATATTTATTAAGTGTCTTGAGTATTAGCTTAGCTGAAAATTCCTCGAGTAAGTTGAGTAAGAATTCTGTATTTTATAGCTACGTTAAGTGCTTGTCGAGTATTCAAGATATTTATTGAGTGTCTTAAATATCAGTTTAGCTGAAAACTCCTGCAGGAAGTTAAGCAATAATTTTGTTTTATTGCTTCGTTAAGTGATTATCGAGTAAGTACTCTAGAAATTATTGAGTTTGTAATGAGTGTATTAAGTATTAGCTTAGCTGAAAAAAGCTGAACACTTCTTGAGAAACTTGAACAATAACTGTGTATTTTATGGCTACGTTAACAGTACTGTAGTTATTTATTACGTTTAGCTTAGCTCAAAACTCTTTCAGGAGGTTGAGCAATATTTATGTATTGTATAGCTACGTGAAATGATTGTTCAGTACTCGAGTTATTTCTGGAGTTTCTATTGAGTGTGTTGAGAATTATCTAAGCTAAAAAGCACTTGAGTAAGTTGAGCAGTAATTATGTATTTTATAGCTGCTGTAAGTTCTTGTCGAGTGTTCGAGATATTTATTGGGTTTCTATTTAATTAAGTATTTAGCTGAAAACTCATTGAGCAAGTTGAACAATAATTGTGGATTTTATAGCTACGTTAAGTGGTTGTTGAATACGCGAGATATGTCATGAGCTTTTATGCGTGAAATATTAGTGTAAATGCTAAATATATAAGGAACTTGCAGTTTCTATTAAGCGTGTTAATTATAGCTTAGCTAAATTGTGCTTGCTTGAGTAAGTTGAAAAATCACTTTGGAAATTTTTAGTGAGGCTCTTGAGTATTAGTGTTTGAGTAATTGCTACATGTTTCATGAATGCATTGAATGGTTGCTAAATATTCGAGAAGTTTGTAGATTTTTCATTAAGTGCGTTGAGTATTAGCTTAGCTGAAAGCTGCTTGAGTAAATTGAGTCATAATTGTATATTCTATAGCTGCCCTTGTTGAGTACTGGGTATATTTATTGAGTTTCTGTTCTTATTCTTGCGTTTAAATTGACAAAATTAATTTACGCTTTTGTCGGATGCCCATTTTTAAACGTAAGTATCAATGGTTTCTGCCTCTCAAGATCAGTTAACAACAAGAGCAGATCCTGTGCAGATTTGCACTGCACAATGGGCAAGCCAAAACCTCGGCGTACTTGCGGCTTGAAATCAAATCATCACGACTGACGTCTGCAGCAATCCCGAAGAAGTCGTCTGCGATCGGATCGCATTGTCCAGTGTAAACAAGTCCGCTTTTCACCTGCGTCAAACAACGCATAATTAAGCCCGAATGCCATCAGGTAGATAATAGATCCATTGTTACGACATTCTCCGGCTGTTCCATCCAAATATCAATCGGGATAAAAACCTTGCTGCGGATTCCTCCCAGTTCCAGTCGCCGTAATTGGTTCGCGGATGGGCCGTGTATACAAATTGGAGTTTCCAGTTTAGGATTTTGGCTCTGAAAATGCGCCCTTTTAACTCTGTTGCAACTTGGTGACATTTAGTATAGACAAGGAGGAATTTTTTGAGGAATTAATGTAATAATTTTCTAACGGCTACTTTTTTTAACATTCTTCATTTAGATACTTAAATGCTACTTAAACTTCCCATATCTCTTAATCTTATATACATCGCCCTCGGAAGCATTTTCTGTCAGTTCCTTATTATTTTTCAGCAAAAATTTCAAAGTAGACTTTCAGCGTTGGCACTAAAGCGGTCGGAAACGAGTCGCCTCTGGCTATATTGTAGCTAGCTAGCAAGAAGACTTTTAAAGGGCTTTCAAGCCCAAATCTTTACAATTCCGTATTCACAAGAATGTGAAAGCGAGGGTAGTGGACCCTCTCATCCCTTTGTGCTTGCCCAGGCCTGACAAGCGACGAGAACTAATGCCTTTCACGCGACTGTTTGCTTTGTTAAGTAGAAAATAGTGGCGTACAATGCAAGATAAATCAGGCGAAACGTTCTGGCCGAGAAGGAAAAGTACGGTGACCAAACCAGATCTATATATGCCTACGTAATGGATTTATAGACGATGTCATCTTATCTGACAGGTCAATTAGTTCACGTGTTATCAGGTTGTTGGCTCACATCGCCATATAAGCGGCCGCAAAAATTAGCCGTTATTAATAGGCATTGATAACGATGGGATGCTTGGTCGCCTTTCGCCCGACTTAATTGAATTTATTTATAGCTAAAATTGTTCTCAGATTTACGATCGTGTTTGTCAGTTATTTGATTGTGGGGCCGTTTTATGCGCGACACCTCCGGCCTGTAAAAGTCTCATAGTTCGAATTCAGGTGGGGGCTCGCGGTCTAAGCTGTGTTTTCGCCGTTTGCTTAAAATCGGACAACAACGGGACTTTCTCTTTGTTTTTATGCAAAACAGACTGGACTAACAGAGCAGTTCGAAATAGCGACTGGTCAACTGTCGCCGTAATCAATTTTATGGCTCAGCTAAAGGTTAGAACGTCGAATTGTATAGATGTTTCGAAATAGTTCTCCTTGATTAATTGTTTTAAAACTTTATTGTTATTCACGCTGAGGATGATGTTATCTGAACATATAAATATGCCATGTTTTTGTGTTGCAATTTTTCTGAATTTAAGCATAGGTTCATATACCCTCACTTCCGGTGTTACTTAAGTTAAATGTTCTTTGACGTTCCATTTTGAAATTAATTTGATACAAAAATAGTATTTGTCAATGCGATGAAGTTTGCGAGTATATCATATTGCTTTGTTTATATTTTGAAAAAATTAAAACTACAAACAACAACAGCATAAAGTTATTGTTGTTAATAACGGTTTCTGATTGATTTTTCTCTTTGCTTGTTGAATTCTATTGCCTATTTCTCTGCAAATACGTCCGTTTTTGTTATGCAACAAAATGGCTTAGTTTTATTTACTTTCTATTACTGACTACTCTATCTATTGCTATTACTGTATTACATAATTATGTTAAACAGTAATGGTGATGAGGCACATCTTCGCCCTCAGGGTTGTAAACTTATCGCCCTCGAAAGGACATAAACATCTTCATAATTTCCTTGGTACATAAATAACTATTTTATTTTTCCCAATTATTCTTTTTATTAATAATGTTAGTGGTTACTTTTTTTGTGCCCGCGGTACGTCTAAAACCATAGTGTGGCATCATGTTTTTTCTTATAGTTCTATGGTTTTCGCATCCATTTGCTGATGCCTTTTTAGGTATTGTCAGTATTTGACTTTTTGAGAATTGTTTTAGGAGTTGCGCTGTTTTACATATGTCGTTTGTTAATATTTCCCACACCTGGTGCTTTACTATTTCCACGGTTATTCCATACTCTATTCTACTATTCTGATCGAAATTATTCCACTTCTCTCTCATCTATTAGAATTTCTCCATTTTGTTTTTAATCCTATGTCGTCTAGGGTTGTTTGCACTTAGTAGTCTTTTAATTTTGCTACATGCTCTATTTGTTTTTCGTTCCTGTGTTTTCTGTTAAATTACCGTGCAATTTTCTCCTATACATTTTTCTTTCGCCTCCTCTGTTCGCTCTGTTAGCTCTTTTTCTTGCCTGCCTCTACTTCTGATGACCTTGTTTCGTTTGCGAATTTTTACATTTCCTGCGTTGTTCTATCAAGTATGTCTCTGGTACCTGATATTAGTCGTACAACCGTTACTTCATTTTTTCGTATTTCTAGGTCCCATCTATTATGATGTTCTTTTTTCCCAATTTTTTCAATTTGAATCTATACTTCATCATCACAAGACTATGGTCGCCATAATTCATATCGAGTCTAGGGTAGCGTCTACAGTATTCGGCTTGACTCTTAAATCGTTCTTTAAGCAATATAAAGTCTACCTAGTACCAGTCATTGCATTCTCCTCGTTTATCATTTCCTGAAATGGTGTTGCAATATAGTATTAGCAACTAAATATTGTATTATGTCGATCGCAGCATTCAGCAAGACATTTTACCTTTCATCCCTTTTGCTTAGTTTAAGGTGTCCTACTATATCGCCAATTCTTGCATTTCAGGCACCCATAATATTGTCTTCTGTCACACATTTTGTTCTTCTTCTTCGTTCACATATAGCAGAAGGTAAAAGGCTAAAAAGCTGTCATTTCCAATTACGGCTCTTCGGAGAAGAATGTATAGACATTCTTTTCCTTATTGGTCTTGGTTTTTGTTTTCTCTACTAATATGCTATCCTCCATCCTGTCAATTTCCTGTTTTTATGTTGTTTTTAACGTTCTCATTTCCAATGTTCTCGTCAACTTATTTATCCACATTAGTTCCCTTACGCAGCTTTCATTGTCTGGTCACTCACTTCATTGTGTAAATTTATATTGTTGGATATTTCAGCACCCACATATTTGAACGTCAGGATTTGTTCCGATGTTTGGCCACCGATCTCCAGTTTGCACCTTCTTGATTAATGATCGTGTTTGATCATTTTGTTTTATTGAAGAAGTGTGGTAGTTTCTGTAGGTTGTCTTCTGCGTAAGCATCGTCTGGGTAGCATATTATGTGAAAATGACTGTTTCCGATTTTATATCCACATTTTCTTTATAATCATCACCATCCATTGCTGGACGTAAGCCTTAGTAGTGTAGATAGGCGGGTTCTGGACCACTTTGATGACGTATCCATCCGAAGCTTGACATTGTCATGTCTTTCAAAGTCACGAAGAGATGGTCAGGGGAGAGCATTCTTTCAAAATCATGAAGAGGTGGTGAGAGGTGAGTAGAAAACCGGAAGTCAGGTGGGGGTAGAACGTTACTCACCCCACATCCGGTGCCAATTCTCGGAAAATCACATGTTGAAACATGCGTCCGACTCAAATTCCCAGACAATGACATAATCTATCCTGACAATTTGCACCGGATGTGGGGTGAGTCATTTTCTCAGAATTTGCACTGGATGTGGGGGTCATTGTCTGTGAATTTGTGCTGAATGTGTTTAATGAGGGGGGGTTAATAACCCCCATTATCAGTGTCTGGGGTTCAAACCTGTTCAAACGTATTGATACCTGTTCTCATTGTCTACTAAAAGAGCTGTAGTGCTGTTGAAGCCTGTCCAGACCTGTTGAAACCTGTTCTCATTGTCTACTATCTTTTCTGAGAATTTGCATCTGATATGGGGTGAGTAACGTTCCACCCCTAGCCGACTTCCGGTCTTCTACTCACCCCTCACCGTTTCTTCATGGCCTTGAAAGACTGCTCTCCCCTCACCACCTCTTCGTGACCTTGAAAGACATGACAGGGTTACGCTTTGGTTGGACACGCCACCCAAGTGGTCCAGAACCCGCCTAGCTACACTACTGGGCTCCACTAGTTGTCCCCACTTTACTATATTCTGCGCTGCCTGTAGCCAATTGGTGGAAATTCATCTTACGTCGTCCGTCAAGTGAGTTTGTGGACTTTGTCTGCTGTGTTTTTCTATTCTGGGTGCCCATTCATGAAATTTGCATCTACACCTTTTAGTCTGGCAACATGCCCGCTGAGCTCCATGTCAGTTTGACAATACGGATTACAACGTCTGCCACTCCTGTACTGCTCCTGAGATCATCGCTTTTTATTTTGTCTCTTATAGTAATCACAAGTATTGACTTTTCCATGCGCCTTTGTGTCACTCTTCATTTTAAAACTGACTTTTTCGTAACTGTAACCATTACAATTATCTTAAACAGATAAGGGGTGAGCAAATCTTACCTATTTTCCTGGGTAATGTATATTTCTTCACTTATTCCTAAATCTGTGTTCTTCTCTTAGAGGAAATTGCTGAGTCATTTCCTCTAATATTCATTGGTTGCCGTTGTAACTCTTGGAATTGTAATGCTGTTCTGCACCCTTTTGATGTTCTTACGACTTTTGAAGTTCTCTTCTTTCGTATTTTAGCATTAGATCCGGCACTTTCTCTATTTTTCAGCTGTTTTAAGATGTTTGTAATCGTGCCTGTTGTTGTTTCCATGTGTTCCTTGTGTATGCTATCTGGTTCGTACTCGAATCATTTCTTGTTCTTCCTGATGTACGCTTCGAACATATATCTTCCAGGCAATTACTGTAATTTATTTGATTGTACTGTATCTTTCACGTCCATTTTACGCCTTCTCAATATCCCCATATTCTCTTCTGGCCTCTTTCCATAGGCTTAGTAAATACTTGAAGTACGCATTTTTTTCTACGTTATAGTTTGTGAACGTCTGGTTTTTATGTTGGTTTTATGTTATGTTTAAATAGTTACAAAATAAAATGCCGTAAAAGGAGCATTAAGGTACATGTAAAAGTGATTTGATGAGTTAAGATCCGGTAATCTTGCAAGCCATGTCAAAGCTATTGTGGCAGGGTTGCTTCTCTGGTGTGGATAACTCATTTAATAACATTGTTTTTCATTTGGATTTCTAAAGCTAGAGCAGTCCATTGTCTGGGCCGCCGCGGGGCAAAAAGCCCCCGCGAGGAATTTCCAATGGCTTACTATTCTGGCCAAAATATGAATAATGCATGCGCTCCGAAAAAGCCGGCCAAAATTTCGTCTCGCCATTGTTCTGGCGCGGGCAAAAACGCCAATGTTTGACGTGTCCCGGATAAAGTTATACTTATTCCGCGGTTAAGGGTGTCGTAAATCCTCCGGACTCATCAAAGAGCTGATGAGCTCCCGCGCATGGCCCGAGCTAAGACAAAGCCAATTACTAGCCCGTACTTAATTACTGGCCGGACAGCAAAAACATGATGGGCCCTCAAATTTATTGCCGCGCACAAACGACCCCCGTTCGGCTCTAGATTGTTTTTTCTGATATACGGCCGCGGACGAATGCAGTGATTTAGTTACCAACTAATAACGCCTGCCATTCCCCGTGCGTGGATTGAGTGTGGAGTTGGTCGTAAAACGCTTAAAATGGTAACTCGCATAAACGTAATGAGCGAGTATGGGCCTAGTAACGAGGAATTTTTGCGAAAGCAGCGCCCTCTCCGCTAATGAGTCCAATTCAATTCAATTTCTCGGCCAGATGGCGGGCTGTAATTGGTCGTGTTGCTCTTCTGAAGATCCAAGATTTATGCTCCGAGCAAACTGTAAAACGAAAACATTCTCTGTAAACCCTCAATCCTACACAGAATCAGTAATTCTGCAACTTAAAAGAACTGCGAGACGGCTCCAGTCTTAACCTTGTAGGAGGTTTAGGCATTTAGATTGAGCTCAGCTAAATTTTTGCGGCCGTTGGAGTCCGTGGGTACCGAACCCGCATTTTCTGGTCTAGAACCACATGCTTTACCACTGAACTACCTCCACTACACAATGTTCTAGTATTTCTCTGTATATCAATATACATTTTTTAACACATGTCACAACCTTTATCAAAATGTATATTGGAAAAACTCGTTCAATTAGAAGTAGGTACCACACAGCGGTGAAGGTGGCCCAGAGGTGAGAGTTCTTGGTTCAGGGCCCAAAAATCTGAGTTCCAACCCCAATAACACCAACGACCTTCAATGCGATTTCCGAATCCGGCTTTGGTAACCTGAATGCCCAAAACCTTCCCAGGGAGGCGAGACTGATACCCCTATAGCTGCAGATGTTGACATTAAGGCTGACAACAACCGTAGAGTACCTACCATAAAATTGAAGTTATGTTAATACTGACACAGAGTATTCAGTGTACAATTTCAGTTTCGAGTAACAAGTCGTCATTGTAATACTTAAATCATGTGGTATTTACTAACTAACATCCAGCTCGTAGGACTAAATGTTGAAATACTTAGTTTCAGATGTACTTAATATACTCTAATTTGTAAATTTGGTATTGATTTATCTACGTGCAAAATAATAGATATTTTCTCTGGCGACTTGTAATAGTAGTCCGGCTCGACATACTAAAAATTTATTTTCTATCGCCATTTGTAAAATAACAAGTAAGTTAAATGTCTGCAATTCAACTTCATACGAACTATTTGTACCTATCTCATTTACTACTGCCATTACAATTATTAAGCTTAAACTATTGGGATCCTAAATTTAAGTAACTTGGCTTCTATGAATTGTTGGTTATATCCGGCTCGAAGGACTAGTTACTAATATTCATAAATGTAGACTTAAGAGATTTACGATCACCAGGTATGTGAATTACTAACTTACTTGATTACATAGTCGTAAGCCTTTTTACCGTGAGGTGTAAGACAACTGAGTTGAGTTGTCATTTCTATTTTAGGCTAACATATTTATCTCCGTTCATTTTATATTTTTCTCTTCTGTCGCCTGTTTTTCTTCTTCTTGGCAGGTTTTTCTTGGTCGGCCTGTTCTATTTTTTCCCTGCTTCATATATTCTTCCTGTGAATATCTGGTCCGACAGTATATTTATGTGGCCTAACCACCCCAATTGCTTTTCTTGAATTTTTATTGTCACGGGTTCTATATCTAGATCTCTTCTGAAGTCCTCATTTCTGATATTGTTTTCCCGGTATTTTTCTTAAGATTCTAGTTACTTTTATTCGACCTTTATTTCTCTTGAGTATCGATGATGCATTACAGTATATTAATGATGACTTTAACTTCTTCTGACACTTATCTTTTCCTAAAAAATATTGTTTTTAGCTAATTATACCTTTTTCCAATTTTATCTATTCTTTAATTCATTTCTGTATTCATTTTCTTCAATTATTCTTCCTAGGTAGGTACATAAAACTTTTTACTTATTCGATGTTTTGCTCGTTGAAGGCGATGTTGTGTGTTTTATCATTTGTCATTATTATGGTGTTAGTTTTATGTACAGTGATGTCCATGTTTATTTCTCCTATTTCTTCTTCTTCTTCTTCTTCTTCTTCCTTTTAATGTAGGCTGTGCGTCTGTTACTAACCACACAAAGTGCCCATCTACGGCCGCGGCCAGGGTAGGTGGTTAGCCTAACCCCTTGCATTAGGGAAGAATGCCCTTTAGCAGGGGTGATGACCACCAAAGTCGTTTGTATGGCGGTCGTAGAGCGTACGATGTCATCGATGTCCGGGTGTGGGGCTCGAACCCACTACCTGCCGACTGCAAACGCAAACGCTTTACCAGCCGTCTATCCGCTCCCTTTTATTTTATTTATTTTAGTTGGATTATGTTGTAGAATAGTTTCTGATGCTGTTATTACCTAGTTCCATTTTTCAGTGCCCAGCTGTATTACTAAAGAGAACAGTAGTGAATTGAACACGCAGAACAGTAGTGAACTGAGCACGCAACCTTGTTTTAATCCCTTTTTTGTTTCAAAATTTAGAGATTCCTTACTTTGTGCTCTTACAATATTTTTTCATACATTTCTTTCAATATATCTATTATTCCTTAATCTATCCCTTTTCTTTTTATGGTATTCCCGGTCGAAAGCATTTTCTAGATCTACGAAGCATATCTATGTTGTTGATTATTGTCTTCTCTATAGTTTGTCCTAGTATGAAGATTGGCTCTTGCGTACTCCTCCCCTTCCTAAAAATATTGAGTTTTTTCTAAAGTATTCTCTAATTTTTCTTTTAATTTTTTATTATTTTAGCTAATATTTTTTATGGACTTCCTCAGTATTATCCCTGTGTAGTTGGTACAGTCTCTTGTATCACCATTTTATGCAGTGGCAGTGTAATTCCCTTAGGATTTTCTTTTCTTGGTTCAGCAGATTCTTAAAGCTTTTTTTCTACTTTCTTCCATGTACTTGATCATCTGTGGTGTAATGTCGTCTATTCTTTGAATAATCATTCGAATAAATTTTGGCTCTCGATTCTTTTCGATTTCGCCCGTTAGGCGGTTCAGCGTCATCTGCATTCTGCATCGGCATCGTAACTTGCAGATAGCAGAGGAAATCAGTTAATCGTTAATTATAATAATTGTATAAATGATTTTTATTTGATTTCTAAGGAGTTTAAACCATTGAGAATAGCTATATCAATACTAATCATAAAGAAATTATAAATATGGGAATATAAAGTATATATTGAATCTATTCTTAGTTCCTAAAATTCTCTGTTTATCCCTATTAAGCATAATCAACCGCGTTTCGAAACAAAAATTTAGGCCGTTATAAATTAATACCAACACAGCTTCGGCCAATCTCATACTCAGCAGAGCGTTATCTTTAATAAGAACGGCCCCATAAATTTAACTCGTGGACTGGGAGTCTGAAATGTCTTAATAACATCAACAAGCAGCCGCGAGCCTCACTTGGGTCAATCTAAGTACATACGTAGAAAAGGTCTTGCCAACTTGCCATATCTCAGCGACCACAAATGCCAAGTGAAGCAAGGGAAAAAGCTGTAGAGCGAGACGCTCAAATGGTGTTTTCAGTTTAACCTGCCTTGCTTATGGTTATAAGTTAGGAATAACTTATTATTTACAGAATTTCGATCACTCGCAGGTCGCTGAAATACGGCACGTAGTACGTATCAAGATGAGGTTATTTTTCATTCGAATACTTGGAACGAAAACCGAGTTACACAGGTTATTTCAATAACCGGATAACCGGTTATTTTTCATTCGAATAAGCCCATCACTAGTCTAAATTTTCACCATTCTTTTCTTTTCGTGTTTGTGTATGTTACTTGAAATGTACCATAGCTTTCTGCCAGTGCTTTTAGAACGGTTTCATTAAAAGTTTCCCGTTCATCTTCTACTCTTTATATCTCCTTTCTGTTCTCGTAGTTGCCTGCTAAGGTTTTCTTGATGCCTCATTTTGTATGCCGTGTATTTTTTTATTTGCATCTTTATATTCTTCCTTCTTTTGTCCGATACTCTTTCTTGCCCGTTTTTATCTTCATTTTCGCAGGGCAATTTTTGCTTATCTTGACACTTTTAGATCGTTCAGTTATTCCCATTTTGGTTTCTTTACTAAAAAATAATCGATTATCGATTTTTAATTAGTGCTTCGTACTTTCATCGTATATTTATGAATATGTTGATACCTGAACTTTATATTAAGCTATTACTGATTCGGTTTCTACACATAATTCAATACTTCTCCGCGCATTATTGTTTGTAGTTTCTTCTTCTTTTCCCATTACTTTCTCTATTCTTTCATTTTGGTTTCCTACTCGTTTGACTTCGTAACTAGCAGCGCGCCTCATTTTTTTTCAGTTGTTTATTTTTCTTCCATTCGCCCTAGTTTTATTCATTTTACCTATGACCGAACATGTTTTAGAATGTAATTTACGCAAATCTGCGGGTCCTGTTTTCCGTACAGGGCGCTTTCCGCGGATTTTCCATGCTTGCACGCACACATAAACTCTGTGCACTCTCTCAGTAACAGCTGCATTGAAATTATAGAGATGTCAACACCAATAGCCCTACCGTCCCCGAGGCCCCTCAATAACGCCGCTGATTCCGCTAAACGGCGGCTACGCCCCTGGCCCGAGATTCCGCAAACACGTTAACGAGTGAGGCAGCAGTGCTTAGATGATTATTTCTTCTCGGTTGATTGCGTCTGCGGGTTCTCGTAATCATCGAACTGGTGGTCAAAGCAGCGCCGCCGCTCTAAAAACGTCGCCTCTGTTCCGTGCGTTGATGCTCGAGAACACATGTACCCGCCTTCTTCGAGTGCTTTTTGCTCGCCTGTCTGCTCGATGTTCAATTAGTACTCGTATAAGTACATACATACGTCTGAACGGCCGCTTTAATAATGTCATTTACTGCCGGAGCTGCAGCTCCATCTGCGAAATTCGCAGACGACGCCGCCAGAGGGTTCTAAAAACTAGCAGCTATTTGATATAGTTTGCTCGTTGTTGTATGATACTATCCATTGTTGAAGTAGGATTATAGTTTGCCACTTTGTCAATTAAACTTTAGTACAAGTAGGTATATAATGGGTAGTTTGGCGTCCTACAAATAGAGTGCTAATGTAAGGGGTAGCGAGTTCAATCCCCACTGCCGGTAATTTTTTTTTGTAATAAAAAAACTCAACTACTAGGAATTTCTTTGCAACAAAAGCAGTGGAGAACAACGAAGAAATAACTGAGGAAGTGGATACAACGTAACACTTATTGCAAGCCTACCACTGCGCTACTGAGGCGTTATTTTCACGCTGCGAACGATTTTGTAAACTGATTCAAGGTTCCTAGGTGATTTCAAGGGTCATTTCTTCTGTCATTGTATGACTACATCGAAAACTATGCAAGATGTGTTTTATTGCTCAACGATGGGAGCCTAAAAGACAAATGACAATTAAATTGATACAAATAAAGTGCTACAGTAACATTAAAATATTGATATCGCATTACGTGCTGCGTGATGCCGACTGCGTGAGTGATTTCAGGCAATATCACGTGTTACTATTCTCTGCTGTGTTGCTAGTTGTCGATAATTTGTATTAATAAGTCTCTATCCATTCATGAGAAGTATTATCATAACAAAAAACCATTGAAGAAGCTCCAGGCGGAGCCGCGTGTCCTGAATGTTTATAATTCTTTTTAATTGGGTGGGACCTATAATACGATATAAAGTTACTGATCACGTATGTGTAATTTAATTCTACAAAATAGCTTGAGAATATTGTAAAACCCAGCTTTTATCTTCTTCATAACAGTATAAACATGCCAAAACTGCAACTCACATAAGCAGGTGATTTTAACAGATGGGTACCAAACCCCCTATAGCAATAGGGCGGTTGAATGAAACCGTCGAAGACATTATACAAGGTTATATGAAGACATTTAAACAAATATTGTGATCAGACCTACATCGCCACCATGTTTAACAATGAAATAGAAAACCCTAGACATTTGCAGCAACGATTTTCAAATATAAGCTTAATTTATTGGTTAAAATATTTTGACATGCAAATGAATTGCAGATTCTATTTACTTGTCCAATTTCCAACTGCCAAAATTGAAATTCTTGTGGAAATTTCTAAAACGCCCTGTAAATTCGCAATCGAGGCATGTCCGACTGCATCAAGAGAAAACACTATTGATGCACTTGTTAATTTCTCAATGTCCAGAGGCAACCGGTTTTTCATGGCTACTCCTAAACTAGTTTCCGTCTGTCGGCACTTTGATCAGCCTCTATTAGATATAGCTGCATGATTTTGTTAGTTCGATTCACAGCGGGCCCCTGATACATGCTTTTTCTCAAAGCACATTCTAGACAAGTTATTGCCTTGTTACTGTCTATGTTAAGCGCGTACGCAGAGCTGCCCGCAAAAAATTAATAATGTCGCATCGTAATCGCTCATTACGCGAAAAAACGCAACGCACCGAGTCACCGATGAAAATGGAAATATATACGGGATTTATTGCTACAACGATTACAAGTTGTATATGGAAGTGTAACACGATACGCCAGATCGAATGGTAATGAAAAATTGAGATGCGATTGCGCTCGCGACTTTTTGCTCGCGATTTCTTGCTGGATTAGCAACCTTGATGCTTGTACTTACATTCATTTTCTCTGTCACGGCCATTTTCCACGGGCGAAAATATTCATTTAACTCGTCGGCACTATCTGTGGTTCGAACCCACAAAAAAGCCCACAATAATCTAATTTAATTTTTTTGTTTCAGGTAAGTTCAGATTCGTCTTCCCAAAGTCGCAAACTCAGAGCACGGGTAAGTTTTCACAAGCTCAAGGAGTAAGGCCATAAAAAATCTAAGAATTTTTGTTATGGAGATTAACACATTCCCAGAACTCAAAAAATGACAGTAAAAAATTGCTCGGCTAATAGGCTCGACATAATTTAATAAAAATTAATAACGTGCAAGTCATACCTTTCATTAAACATCTGCTGTCATTATGATTAATTCAGCGTTAGGAAGAATGTTGCTTGTCGCTGTTAATTGCAGTCTCTGAGTGACGTCATGTCGCTTTGTATTTAAAGATAATCTGGTATATACCTCATCTACAACCATTTTGATGCACTTTGAAATAAGCCATGAAACCTTCAACCGGTATCTCTTCTCACTTAACAGAATTGGCTTGCACAATTGGCAGTGTTTAGGAAAGTATTTAAAATTGAACAGAAAACTGCAGCTTGATATTCTCATAAGACGAAGAAGCATTTTAACAATAATGCAAGAATATTTTAAGGATCTTAAAAAACGTTTTTTTTGCGTACTGATTCAAAACCGGTTCGAAGGACCAATAAAAATGATATAGCACAAATGCATATCTTGAGGACCAATCTGAATCGCTAAGGAGAAGTCGACTATGTTGTATCTGATGTTTTGTCAGCTGCTCTTCAAATTTATAGTTAAAAGCAAAGAATATTTCGGGATATATAGCTGCTTCATTTTATCTTGAAGAAGCAAACTAGGTATACCATGCAGCCATATAACGAACCAAATCTTCTTCATATCACCATATGGAAAAATCAAAGGGAGCGAATGTCTAGCTATATCAGGCGACTACCTCTGCTGCTTCATTTTATCTTGAAGCACCAAGGTAATTTATGCCATATATCTATACAAAGATCCAAATCTCAGTGATAAAATTTATGTGATCATATGAATATAATCAAAAGGAGGCAATATCTCTAACCATATCTAGCGACTACATCTACTACTTCATATTATCTTGAAGCTCCAGAGTCAGTTACGCCGTGCAGCTATAGAGCGATTCTAATCTTCATAAAGTGAGAGGATATCTCTAATCATATCTAGCGGCCACATGTGCTACTTCAGTTGATTTTGAAACCGCTAGATAACGATCCCAATGTACTCGATAAAAGGAATGTCCTCATATAGATACAAATGAAAAGGAAGAAATATCTCTAATCAGCTATGGTGCCTACATATGCTGCTGCATTTTATCTTCAAACAACACAGTCATCTATACCGTGTAGCAATATAACGATCTAAAATTTTTTGATATAAGTTATTTCATGGCATGGATATTATCAAAAAGGAAAGAATATCTCTAACAATATCTGGTGACTACATCTGCTGCTCTGTTATAACTTGAATCACAAAGGTAATCTATACCTTGCAGCTATATGATCATCTGAATCTTGTTGCTAACAGTTATTTGATCATATGGATACAATCAAAAGGAGGGGAAGATCTCTAATCATGTCTAACAACTACATCTGCTGCCTCATTGTATCTTAAAGAGCCAGAGTAAATTATACCACATTTTTATAGAGGTTATTTCATCGTATGGATATAATCAAAATGAGGTAGTATCTCTAGCCATATGTGGCGACTACATGTGCTGCTTCATTATACTATTTTGAAGAGGGAGAGTAAATTATACAATGCAGCTATATAATGATCCAAACATTCACTGATAAAATCTATTTCATCATATGAATATAATCGGAATATCTCTAACCATATCTGGCGACTATATCTGCTGCTTCAATTTGTCTTGAAGACCAGAGTAGATTATAACATGCAGCTATACAACGACTTCTTGATAAAAGTTATTTCATCATATGAATATACTTAAGAGGAGGCAATATCTCTAACCATATCTGTCAACGACGTCTCCTGATTGATGTTATCTATAAGATATCAGAGTGCGGATATAGAGCGATCCCAATCTTATTAATACGGGTTATTTCATCATGTGAACATAACCAAAAGGAGATAATAGCTCTATAATCATATCTGGCGACTACATCTGCCGCTCCATGTATCTTAAAGAGCCAGAGTTAATTATACCATGCAGCTATGTAATGATCCAAACCTTCTCGATGATGATATATATGTTATCATATGGATGTAATCAAAAGAAGTAAATATTTCTAACCATATCTGGCGATGCTTTGTTTTATCTTGAAGTATCAGAGTAAATTATGCCGTGCAACTAAGGAACGATCTTCTTGATAAAAGTAATTTCATCATATGAATATAATCAGAAGGAGCGAATATCTCTAACCATTCCTGGCAGCTGCATATTCCGCTTTATTTTATCGTGAAGCACCAGCGTAAATTATACCGGGAAGATATATAACGGTTTTTTCAATAAAAGTAATTTCATCATATGGACATAATCAAAAAGGAAGAACATTTTTAACAATGTCTGGCGAATACATTTGCTTCTTCATTTTATCTTGAAGCATCACACTAATCTATACCGCGCAACTATATTAGGATCCAAACCCTCTCGATAAAAGTTCTTTTGTCATATATGTATATGGTTGTTTCATAAAATATGTTCGGAAACTCTCAGGACATGTACATGTTGATGATTGATGATTGATGATTTTCTCAAAAACTACTTTTCTGAGTGATTCCATTCAAGGGTACATTTCCTATAGAAAAAATTTAACCGTTTCGAATATGTAATCAGAACTGCTGTAAAATGCTTCCCACCCTTACATAAACTACCCCTACTATACCTTAGACCAACTGTTTTCAAGATCATCTAATTCAGCATATGAAATCGCGTAAATATGCCAAATTGCACCAAATTTGCTTTACCTGTATTGTTTTAATTAAATAAAAGTGTTTTTATTACCTTCCTCAGGGCGGTAGCTCCCTTAAATCGCATTTCAGGACCTATGTTCAAAGGAACTTTTTGTCTTATCTTGATGACCTGTACATGTTATGAAAGTTTCAGGTACATTTCCTGACACTTCCTCATATTT